>JAHDVF020001186.1:0-637500 GCA_022606425.2 Lepidostoma basale
GAGATCTTGACAGTGACCTCTTCGTGAAACGAATCGCCTAAATGCAGCAATAAAACCCTTGGTAGTTAAATCGGTCACCGCTTCGAGATGAATCGCGCGAGTCGCCATGCACACAAACAAACATATAGATCCCTTATAAGATTTAGCTCCTCGCCCTGGTGAAAATCTAATGTTAATAGGACCTGCGTAGTCCACTCCTGCGGTCTTGAATGGTCGGCTTGGTTTAACTCTGGCCTCTGGTAACTGACCCATCAATTGGTTGCTTGCTGCCTTTGAATATCTCAAACAGTGTGTACAATTCCTATAATATGTTTTAACCATCTCTCGTGCTCTCAATATCCAGAACTTGGATCTCAAAAAATTCATCATGACTTGAGGTCCCCCGTGTAACGTCTTCTTATGGGCATCTGCAATTATTAGTGTACTCAGATGATTCTTAGCGGGCAAAATAATTGGGTGCTTTTGACCATAGTCCACATTAGCCAAATTTATGCGTCCACCAACTCTCAAAATGCCATTTTCGTCTAAAAACGGATGAAAAGTATATAAGGCGCTCTGTTTTGCAACATAACCCTTTACTTTTAGTGAAATAATTTCTTCATTAAACTCGACATCTTGCACTTGTTTAATGCATATTTGCAAAGTTTGGTTCATCTCCTCCGTTGAAACGAACTTTGAAAATGCTGTCCTCTCATTTCTCGACAACTTTAGTGTTAAAAATCTCCGGCATCTCGAAATAACCTTTAACATTTTAGTTAAATCTGAATACTTCATCCACACAAAATTACACTCATTGTTCATCGTTGAGAATGATTTAATTCGTTCTTCTTCATGTGTATCAAGTATTTCAGGGCTCTCTACATTAACAACTTGTTCTGAAAGCCATCTCGGGCCGTTCCACCACAGTTTGTGACTATTCAACTCGTTGGGTCTAAGGCCTCTTGATGCACAATCAGCGGGATTCATGAGAGTTGATACATGTCCCCATTGCTCGATGTCCATAATTGTTAGAATGTGTGATACTCTATTACTCACATAAGTAGCCCATCTATTAACTGGCCCACGTAACCAAGCTAATACAACGGTTGAGTCAGTCCACGCGTACAAATCCTGCTTGGGGACGTCCAGCACCTGTGAGGCCTCATGTATGAGTTTTGCAGCTAACACCGCTCCGCAAAGCTCCAATCTTGGTATTGACACCTCCCTCTCGATTGGCGCGACTTTAGTTTTAGCTGTTACAAGCTTCACGTGTACATGGTAAGTTGTATCCACCACTCTCAAATACACTGCTGCTGCATAAGCTACACTTGACGCATCCGAAAATGCATGAAGTTCAAGTTTAGATCCTTTGGTTGAGCCGAGCCAACGTGGAATTGAAATATTTGTAAGCTGCTTCAAATTATGTCTAAATTTTAACCACTCAACCATTAATTCGTTTGGTAACTCTTTGTCCCAATCAAGATTTGCTTTCCACAACTTTTGTATGAATACCTTAGCAGTGATCACTACCGGTGCAATCCAACCAATAGGATCATATAGCCTGGCAATGTCTGAAAGTACCTTTCGTTTAGTAATAGGTTGTTCGGGATCGCTTAGATTAACTCTGTACTCAAAATTATCTGTCAGTCTATTCCAACAAATCCCTAACACCTTCATCATATTGTCACTTTTTATTGTCATCATTTGCTCATTACTTAATTTTTCTTTCTCGATGTGGTTCAAAAAGTTGTTATTATTGCTGCTCCATTTCTGTAATTGAAATCCACCATGATTCATTAGTTTACTCATTGACTCGTAAATTTGTAAGGCTTCAATCTCAGTTTCGCAACCTGTCATGAGATCATCCACATAGAAATCAAGTTTTGTTATCTGTGCTGCTAATGGAAACTGATCTTTCTCTAGTTCTGCTAACGTCTGCAGTGTCTTCACGGCAAGATATGGTGCGCAAGCTGTGCCAAATGTTAACGTCAACAGTTTATAATGTTGGATTGGCATATCAGGTCTAGGTCTCCACACAATCCTCTGGAAATCAGCGTCATTCTCATTCACATGTACTTGTCTGTACATTTTCACAAGATCTGCAACAATGCATATAGGATTTCTTCGCCATCTAAGTAAGAGATGACGTAAGTCCTGCTGAAGTTTAGGTCCAATATGAAGGTCGTCGTTTAGTGACACATTATTTGATCCCTTACTCGAGGCATTAAACACTACGCGAACCTTCGTCGTATCTTTATCCTCGCGTACGACAGCATGATGAGGCAAGTACACTGCCTTAGGGTTGTTAATCTCGTAACTGTGAACTGGTCTCATGTGATTTAAAGTAATGTATTCCTCCAAAACCTTATTATACTCGTTTAAAAGTATCGGAGTTTTACTCAGTCTTCTCTCTGATGCAAGTAGTTTCCTTTCAGCTATGTCGCATGACTTTCCATACTGACATTGCGGATCGGCTGTTTTAAACGGTAACCTTACAACAAATCTCCCGTCTTCACGTCTTATTGTTGTTTTATCATAAAACTCTTCACAAAGTTGCTCTTCTCTAGTTAATTTTTTCTCAATACTGTTAGGCTCGTTCTCAATTTCCCAAAATGTTTTTAGTATCTCGTCTTCGTTTATTTTCACGTGTAAGGTTTTAATGTTTTCAGTACTTAGTTCTTGTGATACTCTTCCAGATAAAATCCACCCGAATAAAGTGTTTTGTGCTATTAGGTTTCCGTATTGACTCTTCTTAATCCCATCTAGCAATATTTCTCCATATACGTCAGCTCCGAGTAATAAATCAACCTTACCTGGTGAGGTGAATCCTGGATCTGCAAGAGGTAAATTGGTCAGCTCCAGCCAATCGGGGATCGGTACTTCGCGTGAGGGTAAAACCGAAGTAAGTGATTTTAGTACATATGCATTAACTCGTATTATTTTTCTAGGCTCGATACGCGATTCGACTTTGAGACTAACTACGTGTTTGACCACCATTTGACCATCTCCCAAACCTGACACCTTACCATTTACATTTGTTCGTTTCAGACCTAACAATTGCACAGTATCTTCAGAAACAAAGGAGGCTTGCGAGCCTTGATCAAGTAAAGCCCTAATTACAAAATAAGAACCGTTTTTACAACATGTTTTAACAACAGCAGTCGCTAATAGTACATTACTCGTATTAGTTTTTAAATCTCCTCTCGAAAAATTTGCTACTACAGTTGCGTCGTTTATTTGGTTAGTTGTTTCACTCTTAGGTTGTTGTGCTTCTCCTCTGGAACCCTCATTTTGCCTCAAGTTATTATATGCTTGTTTATCTTCGTCCTCGAAATGCAGCAACGTGTGATGTTTCTTACCGCATTTACGGCAAGATGTAGTTTGACGACACTTATACACTGGATGCGTTGGTGCAAGACAATTAAAACAAAGTTTCTTGGCTTGTACTATATTTTGCCTCTCAAATGCTGGCTGCTTCTTGAATTGATTACAATAGTATATGTAATGTGGCCCGTCACACATCGCACATAGCTGTTCAGACGAACTTGGCTTCACATTCACAGCGGAATGAAACGCTCTAGCTTTCACTATTTGATTTGGATTTTTATTTTGCATGTTTGTTTTAGCAGTCGCAGGGTTTTTACTTGTATCTACCATTTCCAAACTTCGAAATCTTGTTTCCATAAACTTCTCCAATTGTGACCATTCTGGTAGGTCCTGTTCTACAGTACTCACATGATTCTCCCATTGTCTGTGTGACTCAGTGTCTAATTTTGACACAACCAAGAATATTATTATCGCGTCCCATTCTTTCGTGTTAATTTCAAGATTATATAATGCCTTTAGACATGATGTTGTAGTATCTAAAAGTTGTCTTATGGAGCTTGCAGACTCGTGTTGTAGACTTTTTTGAGCAAATAAAGTCTTCAGAATGGCATTGCAATTGTACCTTTTATTGTTATAACGTTTGGTTAATAGATCCCATGCTTCTTGATAATTTGCTGAGGTAGTCGGAAAATTTCTCAACAGCAGTTCAGGCTCTCCAGATAAGCTCGTTTTTAAATAATGTAGTTTCTGTACTGGCGAAAGTGAGCTGTTTTCATGGATTAATGAAACAAACATGTCGTAAAAGGATTGCCACTCGGTATATTTCCCTGCAAAAACGGGAAGTTTAATTTGCGGCAAGTGAGCCTCAGAAGTACTTTCCTTAGTCTTGGGCACTGTCGTATTATTTGCCTTAGTAGTACTTGGGTTGTTCATAGTGAGGTAATCCTTAAGAAGGGTTTTGTAAGTGATAACACCTTCTTGAAACGTATCCTGCACATCATCAGTGAAATATGGTAATGTTGCCTTCTGCTCTTTTGTAATCGATGCGACAATTTTAAAATGATTTTTGTTAAATGCTTCTTCTAATTTATCCAACGTTTCCATTCTAGCTGTTAAATAACTAGATTTTGCTCGAGTCTCGTAACTTGCTTTTTTAAGATTCCGCTCAGCCTTTTTCAATTGTTCAAGAATCTCCATTTGACCTTCAATTAAATTTTCCATTTTGATTTTCAAGTACACAAATTTTTATTTTTAAAAGTAAGTTCTAGTTTGTTACTAAATTAATTAAGTTCTCAAACGTCACCAAGATTCAATGCACTTTTCGATTAATATAAATTTAAAAAGTTTTGCAAGTCCAATTTGAATCACTTCACAAATTGTAACAAGTATTTAGAGTCCAAAAAATTGCTAAGTCACGAAATTGTTACAAGTCAATTTTAATTAGAATTTTTTCTCAGTATATTTTCTCAGAATAGTTCACTTTTACTTACAATTTACAAGTCCAATGTTTTTGTCACTGGTTCACAACACTTATTTCTGTCTCACTTGTTCCCTGGTTTCGGCACCATGTTAAAAATGAATCCTCGCACTCGTGAAGGTACTCGTTTATTGTGTAAACAAAAGTATAAGTAATTACAACTCGTTAGAACAACACGTTAAGACAACTCGATAAAAACTACTTTCTTATATACATAACTCTACTACAAGTTAATACAACAATACTTCTCGATAAAACTACACGTTAATACAACAATACTCTTTTTTTTAAATTAATATTGCGCTGCAGTTCATGAGTAGGTACGTTGTGACACATACTAGCGCCATCTATGATGAACCTTAGTAAATAGTCCTGCTCTACGTTTTACACAGGCGAGACGTGCTTTAATAAAACTTCAAGAAAACAGACGTTTCCATTCGAATTAAAGATGGTTGGGTCAAATATCAATCACCTTTTTATACTAACTAACTTACTAACTAACTAACTAACCATCACGCCGTCTCCCCTGGAGGGGTAGGAAGAAAGAATGGAACGCCACACTGTTCTGACCTGACATACTTCTCTCGCTTCCTCTACATACATCTTGTCATGCACGCACGTCGATTTCTCCGACTCCTCACGTGACTGACCTTTAATATTTGATTGATTTGATCGTGACACGTTTTCCTCGGTCTTCCTCTATTTATAGGTCCGTTCACGCCGTTTACATATACCTTCTTCACCATTCTTTTTTCACTCATTCTTTCCATGTGTCCAAACCATCTTAATGACGCTTTCATTATTTTGTTCATAACAAATATCATTTAACCGCATTCACTACTCATATTATTCGACACTCTATCATACACATATTTATCTAAGAGAGCTAATTTCAAATGAATTCATTCTAATATCATCCTTCTTTTGCCAGTTCCATGCTTCGCTTCCAAACATAAGGGTCGGTATCAGAACACCATTATGCACTTTCATCGTAGCTTTTTTGGATAGGCTTTTGTTTGCGATGACAACTTTAAGAGCACCATTTTCTTTTTTTATATATGGTCGAAGCACCAGTATTTGACCGCCCCCCAGTAAATGACCGTTGGTTAATAAAACAAAATATATTAAGAATTGCTCTATGTACCCAGTCAAAAAACTTTAATCCCAAGAAACTATGACAAAAGAGGTAAACAGAGACAACTGTTAGTAAGAAACAAAACTATCAGTTTTGAACTGTGCCTTGTCAAACGTCTTCCCGTTGTTGTTCTGAGATTGTTAGTAGTTTTTTATAAGGAAAAGTGTGGTAGTGTTTTTTTCTATGTTATTTCTTATGCAATTCTTTGAATATTTACATATTTTCATATGTTAGGGTGTTTCATAATGTGACAATGTAACAAAATCTATGTATTGTATCAATATAACCTGAAGTGGTGAATTACTGGTGATTGTGCTATTTTTTTAGAGAAATATTAATTTTAATAGTAATACTCATATTTCAATAAAAAAGTTAGAAAATTTAGAGAAGTCAATGTGTTTTTTATTGTTTTATTTTATTTTGTACACTGAAATAATGAAATTAATGCCTTTAATGTGGATTTCAGTACAAGTTGAACCTTAAACGGTCATTCAATGGTGCTTTGACTCTAGATCTACTATTGAAGTAGTTAACTGATTAGAAAATCTGTAAATGGATTGTGCACTCCAACTGCACACGTCAAATGTTCCGGCTAAGGTTTTAAATGGTTTTCTCAGGTGCAAGACAAATGCCGGAACCAATACAGATAGCCTATGGACTGTGTCAGCTCAGTAGATTTTAGTTTGAACGTTAAATACAGGAATAAATTTTTTAATAATCAATGATATCTTTGATTATTGAAACAAAATAAGTAGAAAAAAATGGTACAATTAAATATGAATTGTTTCTCGAACTCCACATTAAATAACAAAGTCGGAAAAATTGATGAGCGTGCATGTTACGATGAATGGATGTCGAGGAAGCTCCAGAGTGGCAGTCCATTCTCTCTAACTACCTGGAAAAATGGCTCGATGATTAGTAAGTTAGTACAACAAATCAACTTTAAGAACCGGGTGGTGGTCTAGGGGATAGAACGCTTGGCTCCTGATCCAGGGGACATGGGTTCAAGCCTGGACACGATCAGATTCCTTCTTCATAATAATGAGCTATTTTCTGCTCACATTGAAGATTGTAAAATAAATTCTAATATCATTGATGTAAATCCTTGATATTAGTTTTAAAAATAAAAAAAACGTGTATTGATTTCATTGTATACAACAGATTAATTGAACCCAATTACGTATATGAAGCTTTTAAGCTACTTATTCTCATGACATGTGATAGGTTTATGTGTTATATAACATAGATACATTGTTGAGCGTGATTTCGTATATTTTTTCCATAGAAATATAATTACATTAATATTTTACAAAAAGCTGGTGCCGTATTTTAAAATAAAGTTCATTTTTATTATTCTTCTTCTTCCTAACCTGTATCTCATTTACTTGGGGTCAGCTATCCTTGTACGACGTTTCTATTGACGTGTGATTTGAGGAAAAAGTGGGATTATGTAAATACGCATTATCTATTTATTACAACTCGAGTAATCGTTTCAATTCATGATTCGGATAGTTATATATAGATACTCCATTATTATGGATGAATAAAATATTAAACCACCCACAGCAAAGTGGCAAATAACAGCCCTGTCACAAACAATCGATGGGTTCTTGTAAAAATTCCCACCATAAAATAATGCCGTGGCAATACCCGAGTTCCCCCTCCTAAAACATCCCACAATCCATCTACCCACTATTTTTTAGGGAAACCCAATGACAGCGGTCACTTACAATTCAATTTAGATCTAAAAAAATATGTTTATCCATAAATCTGTAAATGTACTTAAAATAGACAGTTCATTTTAAATCAGAATTAAATAAATAAAAATTGTTGTTTAGCCTACTTTGGAAGAAGTATATAAAAAAAACAATTGTTTTGGCCGAAACCCTTTGATACCTTAACATTTATAAACTTTGTTTTTTGTATCACAATAGTATTTTATTTTACGTGGTAGCTGTTTCATCAACCTATGTTGACATCATCAGGTGTTACAATAATATATCAAATGTAAAATTTTCGTGATTTTTCGAATCTTTATGTGTTTTTGTTCCTACGTAAATACAATTGTGATACAAAAAACAAAGTTTATTCATTAATAGTTTAATAAAACATCGTTTCATGTAATTATTATTAAAAAACTACTTCTAAGATGGTTTGTACATATGGAAAGAATGAATGAAGAAAGAATGGTAAAAAAAATTATATGTTAATGATGTAAATGGAACCAGAAATAGAGGAAGACCGAGGAAAACGTGGCACGATCAAATAAATCAAATATTGAATGTCGGCCATGTGAGGAGTCAGAGAAATCGACGTGCGTGCATGACACGATGTATGAATGTTGAGGAAGCGAGAGAAATATGTCGGGAAAGAAAAGTGTGGCAGTCCATTCTTTCTGCCTACCCCTTCGGGGAGACGGCGTGATGGTTAGTTAGATAGTTAGTTAACTACTTCTAATATAATTAAAGCAATATTTGTTATACTGTTTTCGCATTCGTTGTGTGATAATAATTTAATTATTATAATTAATACGAATAAAAACCTTGGCATTATAAAATATATTATCAATATTTGATAATATCTTAGATACAAAAATTCTAATACTCTACTGCTGTATATACCTGTGGTGTATTTTAATATATTGTATAATGTTTTTGAAATTTAAATGTATAAAATATTTTGTTTATTTAATCAATAAAGTATAGCGGAACATAGAAGGAAAATAGGGTAAATTAAATATGATCTGGTACTCCCTTGTTTTTGCCGTCTTTAAAGTCCTGGATGGACCGGGGGTGGGCCCTAAATGATATAATGATAACATCATTCAGTATCCTAACCATGTCATCATTGTCATTAAATTTCTTAACCAGTTCCAAGAAACAATTTTAAATATTTCTGGACCTACCCAAATAATTATTTGTTAAAAATGTATAAAGTCACATCAATATTCGTTAATTACCATATTCTGCTCCATTTACTAGTGTACATAAACTGCAATTATGTGTTATTACATTATATACTAAATTAAAAAACAGTGGATACGTGGAACATAAATCAAATAGACAATATGTGCACCGTCTTAAAAGAACACTTTGTGTTAAATTATTTTTATTTTATATCATTGTATTTTATATTATTTGCTTAAGATTTATTTTGTGGGTGTTGGACGATCGAAGTGTGCGCGGGAGATGCCTATTGGTGGCGCTGAGGTTCGCAACCCATCACACCGCGTCTCCCGCGGGGCGAAAAGAGAAGGATGGAGCGCCACATAAGTAAAAGTGTGACAGTCCATTCTTTCTGCCTACCTTTTCGGGGAGACGGCGTGATGGTTAGTTAGTTAGTTAGTTTATAAACTGCAAAGTGTTGGAGTTTCGTCACATTTGATAATGCCTTAGAAGGGCGAAACATGTCATTCCCATAAAATATAATAAAACTTCTAGACTGAGAACTGACGTTTTCATTCGTATTAATTAAAAAAGCGTATAGTTGGTCTCCCACAGTTTCGTTGGTAAGACGATATTCAGTAGATGCGGGTACCTAGATGTGGATCGCTCAGAATAGAAGAAACAAACAACAAAACCATCACGCCGTTTCCCCGCAGGGGTAGGCAGAGAGAATGGACCGCCACACTACTCTATCGTGGCAAACCTCTCTAGCTTCCTCCACATTCATACAACGAGTCATACACGCACGTCGATTCCTCCGACTTCTAACATGACCAACCTTTTAAATTTGATTAATTTGGTCATGCCATGTTTTCCTCGGTCTGCCTCGACTTCGTACCCCATTTACATCATTAACGTATACTTTCTTAACCATTCTTTCTCCATCCATGCGTTCCATATGTCCGAACCAACGCAGCGATCCTTTCATAATTTTGTTCATAATACCTTCTTCCGCTCTACATTCCTTTCTTATATCAGCATTTGAGATTCTGTCGTATATCGTTCTACCACACATACGTCTTAGGGACCTCATCTCTACCGCATTTATTCTACTCTCATCCTTCTTTTGCCAGTTCCATGCTTCGCTTCCATACATTAAGGTTGGGACCAGAACTCCATTGTGAACGTGAGAATAGAAGGAAGTGTTAAATACGAGAGGAGGCCTATGTCGAAAGTTCTGCTGAAAACATTCGATATTTTAAGTTACTTTAAGTGGTTTATTTCAATGTGAAATCGAGGAAAATCATAATATCGTAAATGTCTTACGCCCGAAACGTAAGTTACAAAGAACGTGCCATCAAATTCAAACATTCATTTCATTCACGTACGCCCCCAAACATATGTGTAATGCAAATTTACTTTTGAAATGGGAAAAAACTGAAGAAAAAAAACTTACATCTCCGTCGGGAACGCTGTTTCACGGAATACAAAATAGAGCTCAAATCGCACGGATCATAATTCAATCAAACCTAACATGGGGTGTCTTTGTTTGCATGCGGAAGTTTAACATACTTGTAGTCTTTTTATTGAATTAATATATTCGTTAATTGTGACACGTAATACTTCTGTGCTGTTAAAATTTTATTAGTTTTATCGTTTTTATAAAGAATTCTGACAGGTGTAAAAATAAATTTTTCATTTGTTCCAATGACAATTTGAATAATTTCTTCAATATTATTTCAAAGTTCTTGCTGGTTAAGTGCCTAATTACAACTAATTTAAAAAACGGTGGATACGTGTAACATAAATTAAATAAACACAAAAGTCCGGATCATCCATGTCAACATGTGCAACATCGAAAAAAACATTATGTGTTATTACATTATGTGTTAAATTAAAAAAACGGTGGATTCGTGGAACATAAATTAAATAGACAATATGTGCACCATCTAAAAAGAACATTTTGTGTTAAATTATATTTATTTTGTTATTTTATTTTATATCATTGTATTTTATATTATTTGTTTTAGATTTATTTTGTGGGTGTTGCATGAGTGCGCGAGAGATGCCTATTGGTGGCGATGAGGTTCGCAACCCATCACACCGCGTCTCCCGCGGAGCGAAAAGAGAAGGATAGAGTGCTGCATCAGTAAAAGTGTGACAGTCCATTCTTTCTGCCTACCCTTTCGGGGAGACGGCGTGATGGTTAGTTAGTTAGTTAGTAATATAAGTAATATTTTTTGTTAAACAGCCTTAAAGAGAAATAACTGGATTGACTGCAATCTATAATGAATACACTTAGGAAAATGAAAATAACTTTGTATATAATCCACAAAATATTAAAAACATGACATGTTCCTGAGGATACTTCCATCTTCAGGTGTACCTGTAAATATATAAGAAAAACTTAACAAAGAAAGTCTAATATAAAAAACGCATTAAAAATTCGATACAAAAATTTAAATTAAAAATTAACCCGGGCTATTTGTTATAAGAACTATAATTATTTTTTGTCAATAAGAACTAATAAATAATTTTAAACAATAATAATATAATATGATGATAATATAAAAATATAGAATTGTTATAATAAATGCTGTTGCACAGTAATTCTTTGGTGCATCAAAATTTAGAGATATAACCTCAAAGCTCTATTGACTTCACTGGTTAAGAATACCTGAGCAAATCGATTATTGATTATGCCTTGTTATTCACAAAGCCTTACACGGACACTTCTTTACAGATCTTTGCAAGTTAATCAACCTGAATCCTCGCCATTCAACGCTACGATCTTCAAAAGAAGAAAAAAGCCAAGGAGCCTCAAATTTCTTGGATCATGCTTTTGGTATCGCAAGCCCGGGGCGTGGAACAGGCCGCCCTACAATACCAGAAATCAGGACAACGAAGTGCTATTCAGAAGCTTCATTAAAACATTGCTTTTTAAGAGAAGCTTTCCAGACGAAGAGCGCCTTGAAGTGAATCTCCCATGAAAATGGCGCTATAATAATCAACATCATCATCGTCGTCACCCTTGAGCGATCAAAGCGTTTGTGGTGCGATATCATATAACAACGTATTCGTTTGACCTCTTGTGTTGCTGGCGGCACGGTACAGCCCTTGATAACATGAAAACATTTAGAATAATTTTCCAGATGACCAACCCACTTCTTTTTTTCTTTCTTATTTGACTCAAATTGGAGTCAGCAGCTTCAACGAGGATATTATGCGGCAAATAAATTAGACTCTAATGTTTTCTAGCCCGGATTTTATTTTTGGTCTTGATAATTGTTTTAAGATTTTTTGTTGTTTCTCCTTACGCTTGTTCATGACTCTTTCTGAAATATGGATATATCATGAAATATAAAAAAATATCATGACCAACTATCAACCTAACCATGAATTAGAAAGAAAAGATTACCACACTGTTCTATCCCTATCGAATTCTCAAGTGCTGGAATGCCAATGTTCTCGACTTATCACGTACTCGTGTTTGATCGTGTCAAATTGTCCTCGGTCTGCATCGCATTCACAATCCACTCACATCAATAACTACTACTTAATAACTACTAACTAACTACTACGTACTTTATTCGTTTATTTTTTTTCATGCGTCTTTAATTATTATTTTTCGTTTAACATTTTGTTCACACTTATTATAATTCACATCTCAGATTTGCATTTGACACTAACGTATAAAGATTCAACACAACAATCGTATCATTTCATTTCAGCCAAATTAATTCTATAAAGATTTTATCCTTATTTTTATCAGTTCCATGATTTATTAGATTTGTCAATAAAAGAATAAATAAATAATGTTATTAACAATACTTATGATGATGTAATCAAAAGATTTAAAAAATGTTTTTTTTATTATAATTATTTATTTATTAATACTGTTAAAATTTATAATACTGTAATAATATCACGATTTATTTTTATTCACTGAGAGTATCGCGAAAGATGTTTCGCCAACCGATGTTGGCATCATCAGATAATACAACAAAGTCACTCTCAGTGAATAAAAACAAATTGAGATATTATTACAGTGTTATAAATTTTAACAGTAATAATATTGAATTATCATGGTGTATCGGCAAAATAATGTATTTTTTTAATTTTTTATGTTTTTCTTATAATACAATTTTTCATTTAAATCTAAATATTAAACAAAACCAAATTTTCTCTAATTAGTATCCGATACCAACCCTCTGAAATTATTTCAACTGCTCCAGAAGATAGATTTGTACAGGGAAAACCTTTTAAAGACAAACCCAGCCCTTGACAAACAGGGTGTTGGGAAATTAAAAATTAAAGGTAAGAAGGAAACTTCAAGTACTCTAAAGTGTTTCTTTTCAATTAAAAAAATATAATTGATGATTATCAAATGCCCTCGTCCCCAAGGCAAACATGTAAGTCGTCTCATTTATTATAAATAAATAAAATAATACTCATAAAAACAAGAAGTTTTGTTTGAATGTATGGGAAAGACACGTTTTGTCTTTCTAAGGCATTATAAAATGCATAAGATAGGCGAAACATGTAATTAACATACATACTAATACAAATTCTAGAAAACATATGTTTGTATTCTTATTAATTATTTAATAAGGAGTTATACATCATTTTCAAGATACAATTAACAAATAAAACGATTTTAAAAAATTACTTTCACTTTTATTTTTATTACTAGTTATCAGTTACGTCAGGCTTGCTAAAATCGGCAAACGTGGGCAGATCAGTTATTTTTATTATTATTTAATATAAACTTCAAAATATAAATAAAAAAAAATTTAAATTTTGACATTTGTTCAAGAAATTATATATAAATGAATTTTCAGTTATTATTTAAATATATATGCATTCTTTTGCAACGATAATTTTAACTTGAAACTCCGACAAAGAATGATTAAATGTTATATATAGTCTGTTCTACTATATGACTGCGAAAATGAATGTAATGAACCGGTTGGAAGCGTTCGAGATGTGGATATACCGCAGAATGCTCCGTATACCGTGGACCGATAGGGTCAATAATGCAGACATACTACAGAGAGCCAGACCCAGAAGAGAGCTGTTATCGAGTGTAAAAAATTAGAAAGGTCTCATATTTGAACCATGTGCTAAGGGGGAAAAATACCACCGCCTTCGATTGATATTAATGGGTAAAGTAGAGGGACGCTGGGGAGTTGGTAGAAGGCAGCTGTCTTGGCTGCAGAACATCAAAGAGTGGACAGGAATAACAAGAGTTCAGATCCTGCTCCAAGTAGCGCAGGATAGAGATGCCTTTGCTGCAGTTATCGCCAATGTCAAGATATATGTAGATTATCACATTGAATTCATATTTCAATATTCTGTGAATTCACGCAATTTAATTTATTATCCAGGAATAATATCCGAAATCCTAATCGAATACATATGGAACACAGGACCTCTAATGTTTTTTGACAAATAAATTTACAATTATTAAAAAAAAGTCCAATAATGTTATGTTTGGATGAAGATATAATGGTTAATAAGAACATTAAATTGTGAATGGAGTGACGAAGCGAAGAAAACCGCAAAAATTGGCATGATCAAATTATACAAATATTAAAAACATTAGCCAAATAAAAAATCGGAAGAATCGTATTTTATGAATATATGTTGCAATGTAATC
Organism: Lepidostoma basale; assembly: GCA_022606425.2. Lineage (NCBI taxonomy): Eukaryota > Metazoa > Arthropoda > Insecta > Trichoptera > Lepidostomatidae > Lepidostoma > Lepidostoma basale. Next base: position 14,463 of record JAHDVF020001186.1, read on the forward strand.
TATGAACTGTTTGTTTTATCTATATTTTTTCTCATTGATTTGGCGTCTATTAATACGGTGAAATTTCCAAATGATGATTTTTTTACGAATGTTTTTTACACTTTCGAAGTATAAAATACAATGCTTATTACACACAAAGGTGAAGTAGTTTCCAAGACTGTTTTCTCTATTTACTTAGGATTATTTTTTCATCATTCCAAGTTTCATCTCCCATCCCACACTCTGTCACAATTTTATGATAGGCCATAAAATCATGTATAATACCATATTTTGCTTTGTGTCGTGGATTGACATAGAAGTGGATTGAAATTAAACTGGATTAAATGTGGCCTAGACACCCTTTTTGCCTTTCGCTTCTTTTCTTTCTTTCTGCAATGGTGCATTCTCCAACTAATGTAAGTCCTGCATGGATAGGAGACGGGCCTAGGGATGAAGGGGCGCCGCTGCGTTCTATAACAGCTTCGGGTAAGCGGCGGGTAATCTTCTATGAACCTTCTACACACAGAAGTGAAAAAACAGTATTTAAAAAAATTCACAAATGTATTCGTATAATTTTTCCGTAATATGAAAGGAAATAAAAACGAATTAAAATGGGGCAGTAGGGATTTGAATTCCTATGCGTTAACATTTACGCAACAATAATTATGCCTTTCAGGCCTATATATACTTCAGGCACCTGTGAACAAAATGTCTGATTTGGAAGATGGATCGTACAATGATAATGTAATGTTTTTAGTACCTAAAGAAGCATAACATTTTTATTAAAAATATTCCATATTTAAAAAGAAAATATTTTAAATGTACCGATAAAATCATGTTTTAAATAAACAGAATCACGAATGATTTAGAGCTATAAAAGCTTTTTCAAAGCTTAGTGATCGAAGCACTCGCGTGGAAATCAAAAGGTCGCGAGTTCAACTTTACAAGGTTCTTTATTTATAGATTGAATTTTAAAAGGGATGTATTAAATCGATTTTTAAAATGACAATCAAATGTTGAATAGTTTGCAATTATACTTGAATGTAAATTAAAACGTTGGTTATCTATAAGGTTAATTATATTTTTTGGGATGATATGTTTTGCTCTGTTAAGGTTTACTTAATGACGTTTGATTTTGCGTTTGTAAGGCAATAATTCCATTTTCATCGAATGAATCACGATAGAACTTCTAGAAAAAAGTCTTTTCAATGCATATTAAATAATTAGTACAACATTTATATTTTTTCTATATGTGTAAAATAATGGTGAATATAGAATAAAGATGATTATAAATCAAAGAATCTCTAAAAACTGAGCATATTTGTATACAATTTAAATAATGTTTTTAATATTTATATAATACCACTGATGAAGGGCTGGCTATCCCGAAACATGATTGCTATTTAATTTGTATTTTTTTAATAAATGCGAGTGTTGCATACAAATGGCGAGCTTCCAGCGCCATAAAACTGGATACACCCAGCTATGGGAAGGTAACTCCAACAGAAAATCCTCCAGAGAAGGCAAGAAGATACAACTTCTTCCCCATATTTATATAAAATATTTTTCCCCAGGTCACCACTATAAAGGTGTCATCAATATAAGTCAACGTTAGGGAGACCTGACAGGACACAAAAAGAAGAAGAAGTTGTATACAAAGTATATAAAAAATAAACATTTAACTTCTACAACACTAAGTTATGGCAAACATAGAAGTAATAAAATAAAGTCTATGTAATAATGACTTGAATAAATAGAAATCGTGGAATATTGATGAAAACGTGGCAGAATCGATAAATAAGGATTTTTTTTCATGAGTAATTTTAGAATCTGAAAAAATTATATAGCTTGAATTATGAAATCGAAACTTCATTCTTTCAACCTACTTTTAAAGGAAAATAAGCGGATGGATTTTTTAGTTAGTGCAAATTATATCTATAATTACCAAAGATCTTTCGGTATTTATTGTTCAACTATTTTCCAGAATACCCTGTATAACCCGCTCTCTCATATAAAAAGGATTATCTCCTAAATTTTATTTATTTAAAGAAACTTCTAAATATTTTTTCTTTTATCTAGAATCATTAACAAAGAACAGTTTGTTTGTGAAAACCTTTTTGGATTGAGCAGAAAAATAAAAGGAAAACTCCAATCAGCGCTTTAAAGGGGCCTTTATACCCTCACAAAGGGCGGCCAAAAGAAATGAAAATACATGGCCATTTTCTATTAACTCGTTAGTGTAAAATTGAATTATTTTCTTTTAAATTGGTTACTTGAATCAATTTGTGAAATAAAAGTTAATTCGATTGTTTGATCATGAAAATGCTTTGTAAAAATAAAACATTTTGATACGAGATATTTTCCTTTGTAGTACAATAAAAAAAACATTATATTGATTGTTGATTACATAAAATGGTAAACAACATGATTTTACTAGGATTTCAGGCTGACTGCTGGTGATATGCCTGTGGAGCAAGTTATGAGCTTCAGATAATTGAGAGTAGAGATCTGCTGCCATAATAACTTTTATACCGAATAACAAGAGCATGTCAATAAAGCCTCTGCCGTGTCAGGGTGTCTAAAGAATCTAACCTGGAAGAACTTGTACATCAAAATAATGAAATGATCATTAAGAGAGTTTGGACACATGAAAAGCTTGAATGAATAAGGAATGGTAAAACAGTACATTTTAAAAATATAAACAGAACTAGAAATAGAGAAAGTCCATGGATACGTGGCATGATCAAATAAATCAAATATTGAATGTCGGTGACTTGAGGAGTCGGAGAAATCAACGTGCGTAAACGTACATGACACGATGAATTAATGTCGAGGAAACGTGAGAAATATGTCAGGAAAGTACAGTGTGGCGGTCCATTTTTTCTGCCCAACCCTTCGGGGAGACGGCGTGATGATAAGTTAGTTAGTTATAAGTTTTTTTAATTATTATTATTTGATTTTAAATAATAATTCCAAAGATTTGAATCAATGGGATAAGATTTTATTAATGCTCGTGTCATTAATATGAACTCATTATTATGAAGAAGGAGTCTGGTCGTGTCCAGGCTTGAAGCCAAGTCCCCTGGATCAGGAGCCAAGCGTTTCATCCTCTAGACCACCACCCGATTTTATTAACAAACACATAACTAATCTGCCTCTGGTGACACCGGTGGGAAGAGCAATTAGTCTGCTGAACGCGGTCTCCTCGGAGATTGACGTCTTTCATATTAGTGAAAGTTCGTTCAGAGGACAAATACTATTGACTTTAGAAAGTATCTTGTCTTCCTAATGTCGAACCATAACTAATGCATTTCTGGTATTATGTTGTATGTATATAGTATTTTACCCGTACTCAATAGATGCTTTAAACATTTATGCTGATTGTAATGTCTTTTGAGTAAATAAACTGATTTGATTTGATTTAATTTGAAGTGTTTTATATGAAAGTATATTTTTTTAGTGTATTTTTTAAGTAGCGCATAGTAACATATTGTACAGCTTTACTTCTCGCTCATTCTGTTCCAAAACCTAACCCTTTTAAGTCATCATCCGTTCATTCCGGGGAAAACCTTCTGTTTTTCCTTTGATGTCGGCTCATCCAAGTTGCTCCATCAATCAGGAGGCTCGCGGAATTCTTAGCCAAATATTATTATTTAATGCACGGTGCTCGAGATCCCGCAAGATTTCCTCTGAATGGGGGACTTAATCCATTAGAGGAAGACGAAACAATGAGCCGATCTGAATAGGCGGAAAAAAAGAAAAGAAAATGAATGTGTAAAGAAGTGAAACAGTGGCGGTACGAGAACTTTCTATACAAGTTGAGGCGTTGAACCAAGTTGGAGATTGTACTTTACACTCCTGTGGCTAGGCAATAAGCGTAACATTAATATACTTTATATTATAAATAAAATTACTTACTTCTATTTTTCTTTTTTTACACTTTATATAAACAACACTTACATTAAAAAAATAAAAGTATAAAATTACATGTTTCGAACAAACAGTCCTTCTTCAGTAAAGAACCCCAATATGAACTTTAAATTATTATTTTAAATTGAATCGTAATATTTTTTATAAAAAACGCATAAACGTTCCAAAATAAATCTTTATAACATATGTCAGATCATGTAAACAATTTTGTAATATTTAAAACATGTATATTTACAGAAGGAGGACTGTTTGTCCAAAACATGCCTATATATAATAATATATTTTTTTATAGTGTTCTATATACAAAGTGTATAAAAGAGAAAAATAGAAATAAACCATCATAATAACACAAAGTGGCGTATATATAAGAAAAATAGCTTACTTTAATTTATTGAAAGTTAAGGCATTAAGACTGTGAAATTGCATTGTAATACACTTTCAAAATTGAAAAATAACGTGGTTTATCATCCACTATAATATTAATAAACTTGTCGTGATTTTTAATATTTTAGTGGATAATAAACAATATAATTTTTAAATTTCCAAAGTGTATAACCATAACACTGTCTGCAGAAGGGAAGGCATAAATAATGGACTACCATTTTTCTTTCCTGACAGACTTCTCTCGTTCCTCAACATTCATAAATCGTGTCATGCACGCACATTTATTTCTCCGACTTCTCACGTAGCTGACATTTAATATTTTGATTGTGCCACGTTTTTCTGCGTCTTCTTTTACTTCTACTTCAATTTACATCGTAATATATACTTTTTTTACCATTCTTTCTAAATTTGATCTTTTTATGTCTTCTTACCATTTTTATATTGTAAACAACCTAAAAGAAAACCTCTCTTTTTAGAAGGTTAATTATTTATTAAATTTTATGGGAATTACATGTTTCGCCATGAAAGTCATTTTCAATTGCGTGTCACTCCAATTTGCTTAGATTTCTAAAATAAATTGATTGGCTCAAATAACACCCCTGTCCAAATAATTCTTAACGATCAGTTATTATTTACTCACTTTTGTTATTCCCATTTCAAATAAATGAAAATATTCCAAGAATCGATTACGAAAAGACATTTGCAGTTCAAACATGCCGTAATGGATGGAAAAACCAAAAAAGGAGTCGCCAACCTTACGGACCAAGATTTTTAACATATTATATTTAAATTCAGTATTTATTTAAAAACAAAGTATCCATTATGCAAAACGTTATGTATTAATATGTCATCTGTAATACGACTTAAATTCCGTTTCGGATATATTAAATACGAATCTATAAAATACAACTTAACTTAAATTCCTTTTCGGATATATTGAATACGAATCTATAAAATATCTCAATACCAATATTTAAATTCAGTAAATTTTATATAATTATTTTAAGATTATTTTTATATACTCGTAGAATGTTTACAACCCACGATCGGTATGTATATAAAGGAGTCATTATGTAACAGTGTCACCAGTCTGTCGATGCCAGCGAATCTGGCGAAACCGGTCACTGTCGAAATAAAGACAAAAGTGGAAGTAGTTTAAAAAACATAATTTTATTCAATTATTATTTAAAATAAACTTCCATAAAGAGATTTCAGTAAAATCATTATATGTATTTTTAGTTTCAGTTGGTGTCAGCAGCTCGTTGAAAATTTCTGGTGATTATTAGTTAACATACAACATAACAGAATATATCAGCAAGCTGCTGAAACTAGTAAAAGCTAAAAAGCATGTGAAATTAAATTATGTATTCTCGATTGTTATAAAGGTTTTTTTTAATATATTATTTTGATGACAACAATTATTTAAATTTATTTTGCATGAAATATTAGGTCCTTACATATGAAATTGGCGTTTTGGATGGGAGGAACATAAAGTTGATTTTTTTAAATATAATATATTTATTTAATCAAAGTATGTGCCATTGCTATCTATGCACTTTTGCCATCTCATAGGTAGTTCATCGATCCCTTTACTAAAAAAACCATTCGGACGGGAATCAATAAAATCTTTGAAGTCGGTTTGGACTGCCCCATCGGAGTTGAATTTTTTCCCTTGCAAGAAGTTATCCAAATTTCGAAAAAAATAGTAATCTGTTGGGGCAAGGTCCGGAGAGTACGGTGGATGTCTTAGACATTCCAATTGAAGCTCTTCTAATTAGGTAGCCGTCTGTTGTGCAGTGTGTGGTCTAGCGTTATCATGAAGCAGCAGTGGCCTAGAGCGATTAACCAGCCTCGGTTGTTTAGCAGCTAGCTTTTCCATCATGGTTTGCAGTTGCTGACAATAGACATCTGCCGTAATCGTCTGGCCAGATTTAAGAAAGCTGTAGTGAACGACACCAGCACTAGTCCACCAAACGCTCACAAGTAACTTTTTTGGAGTCAATTTTCGCTTGGGGCATGGTTTGGCTGGTTCGGCAGGGCTCAGCTATTGCGATGAGCGCTTCCGATTATCATACAGGACCCACTTTTCATCACAGGTAATGATTCGATTCAAAATCCCTTCATTATTGTGCCGGTTGAGTAATGCAACGCAGCAGTCAACGCGCGTTTGTTGATTTGCTCCACTAAATTCGTCAGGCACCCACCTTTCAAGCTTTTTCACCTTCCCAATTTGCTTCAAGTGGATTAAAACAGTTTTATCACTAACACCGCAGCCTGCAGCTAACTCGGACGTGGTTCGCGATGGATCCGCTTCCACAATAGCCTTCAATTCTTCATTATCAACTTTGGTCTCCGGCCGTCCACGGGGCTTGTTCTGCAGGTCGAAATTTCCAGAACGAAAACGTTGGAACCAAAAACGCACAGTGTTTTTACACAACACAAATACTTGAGTAAATAGCTGTATAAATTTGAAATATTTGTGAAATGTATACTTACATCTGTATACGAATCCTGGATTTTCACCTGTGGGTGGTTAATTTAAATTTTTAATTGTATCTCAATAGAGACGAAGAAACAAACTGGAAACTGAATATGGATGATCAAGGTGTTAATTATTTGGCGTATAAAATAGGAGTGGATACTCCAGGCGACTTCTAACAGTGCGATAGGAGGCGGTAGCCTCTTCGCATTGTGTTAATAAAGTAGTTTGCTAAATGCTAAACAATCATTCTTCATAGATGGCGTTAGTGGATGGATTGTATAGATTAATCTTAAAAAATTAATTAGTACAATCAAATCTACATAGATGGCTAACTGGAACTGCCACGTGAAGATAAGTATGAATTTGGAGTATATATACAACTTCCAAAAATGTATCATACATGATCATAATAACAATGGTGGAATGGGGAATGTTGTAATTACATAAAGCGTGCGCTTAACCCAACCAATGACAGGTCATAAGTCCTGTAAACACCTTGATCATCCATATTCAGTTTCCAGTTTGTTTCTTCGTCTCTATTGAGATACAATTAAAAAAGTATAAATTTGAATTTGAAATTCCTAACCAAAGAAAAGATATTTGAGATCAAAAGTTGCCAGTACGGCAAAACGCCAATTTCATATATAAGGACCTAATATTTTAAGAATGAGTTTAGTTTTTGGACGCAATAAATATCTCGCGTACCACCACTGAAGAAAACAGTTTTTTTAAGTGAGAATCTCAGTGCCGGAGTCAGCTGAGAGTATTTCATGTTTCCAGTTGTTAAATAGGCCACATTTTGTAATCACTTTTCTCGTTCAATCCCGGAGCTTTGGCATTTCGCTGCAAATTCAATGCGAAAACATGATTGTGGCAGTACAAAGAGCGTAAATCCAGGATAGTGATTACTTTTATTTTATAGTATTTACAATATTGAGTTGATCATGTTTTGGTAGGATTTATCAATCGATCAAAAATCTAATTGTTGCAAACGTGAACGAAACATAATTTATTTTAAACCTAAATAATTAACTAGACATCAAACCCTTTCCCTGGAGGGGTTGCAGAGAGGATGAACCGGTACACTCCTCTGTCTTGACATATCATTCGAAAAATTTATACGAATTTCTAGAAGTTATATTATATTTTATGGGAATGACATGTTTCGCCCTTCTAAGGCATTATCAAATGTGACAAAACTTAATTCTGCACTGTATTTATTTCACATTTAAGATGCTGAAGAGAATAATACATCGATTTAGTCTACGCACGCAGGATGGCGATTTTATTTTATAAATAATAGGTACTTAGAATTATTAGTCACCCTGAAAAAATTTGTAAGAAGATGTTATTCTTAGAAACACTTCATTTCGTACGTCCGTCGTACTATAAAAATACATTAAATCGTTATAAAAAATATTTAATCACAATAAAAAAATCATCTAATCATTGTAAAAAAAATTGTTAAAATAGTGTTATTAAATTTTTATAAAACAAATGTTTTTATCAATATTTTTATGAATACCTACATATATTGTTTTAAAACAAATTTAATTTTTAAAAACCTATTATAGTTTTTTTGCTTTAAAAAGTGTTGAGAAGTAATGAAAAATAAAGTGATGTTTAAACGGAATACTTCTGTTTTTAATATTTTTGAATGTCACATTAAAAATAATTTTTCATTTGTTCCAATGACAATTTGAATAATTTCTTCATTATTATTTTAAAGTTCTTGCTGGTTAAGTGCCTAATTATAGCTAATTTAAAAAAACGGTGGATACGTGTAACATAAATTAAATAAACACAAAAGTCCGGATCGTCCATGTCAACATGTGCAACATCGAAAAAAACATTATGTGTTATTACGTTAAATTAAAAAAAAAAACGGTGGATTCGTGTAACATAAATTAAATAGAAAATATGTGCACCATCTAAAAAGAACATTTTGTGTTAAATTATTATTATTTTGTTATTTTATTTTATATCATTGTATTTTATATAATTTGTTTTAGATTTATTTTGTGGGTGTTGGACGATCGAAGTGTGCACGGGAGATGCCTATTGGTGGCGATGAGGTTCGCAACCCATCACACCGCGTCTCCCGCGGGGCGAAAAGAGAAGGATGGAGTGCCGCATCAGTAAAAGTGTGACACAGTCCGTTCTTTCTGCCTACCCTTTCGGGGAGACGGCGTGATGGTTAGTTAGTTAGTCACATTAAAAATTGAGTTCTTTGAACGAAATTCCATTCATTTTTCTATGGACATAAAATGACCTAAATAATTTGCTGAGCGCTCGTGCCGCTTAAAAAGAGCTTTTGCTGCCAAAGCCGATTTAACTTTTTAGAAAACTTTTCTTTTATTTAATTCATGAGCCAACCAAAAAATATTTAGTCTAAAAATTTGTATGAAACTTTTGTAACATCGTTCACTGCATAATATAAAAATCGGTGAAGACGATACATGCAGCTAGTTTTGACAAATTCCATTTAAAGTAGTTTTGGTGATGACGATGAAAAATAAATTATTGGCGATGGAACTCAAACCCGGAACCCTATTTTTATCAATACGGCTGCTATCGGATAGTGAGTGTTGTGGGTTTACACCGTATCGTTAAAGTAAAATGTTGAACTAATTTGTAAAAGTACATTCGTAATATTCTAATTATTAACTGTTTAATTGAAACATTGTTATTATATCACGATTGATTTAATTTTAACATTTTGAATGTATGCAAATACTTGTAGACAAATACTGGATTTTACTCATTGCGGGTTAATCATTTTTTTTAAGGATTAATTCTATCTCAATTGAGACGAAGATGAAAATTGTTTTTTGGAAGAGACCGCGTGAGGAACACCAGAATAAGAGAGATATGTGTGGTTGAGGATATTATAAGATGGAGTAGACAGCGAAATAGGGACTTTTATAGTCATTTTCAAAGAATGGACACCACCAGACTCCCCTTTACCTAATCAGCTTCATGGGACTCGTCCCCGTGGAATACCTCCTTAAAGATGAAAGGACAGTTGGAAGTCTACCTCACAGGAGTAGCAACACTCAAGAACAGAATACATAGGTCTACAACAAGGAAGAAGAAAAAGAAGAAGAAGAAATGATTACGACAACTTTTTTGCTAACCGATGTAAGCATTATCAGGTATTACAATGAACCGTTGATTATACCTAATGGTGCTAACATGCTGTTGCGACAATTTCATAGAAATTAAATCAATAGTGATATTACAGCAGTGTTTCATTTAACAGTTAAAAATGTGGAAATATGAAAGTGTTTCAGACAAAACATTGGATTGTCTAATATTTTAACTAAGTAATTAAGTAAATGACCATCAAGTTTTTTCTCCACGAGGATAGGCAGGAAAAGCGGACCACCCTAACCTGTCAGACCTATCGATATTATACTACTCGTATATTCATACACAAGGGAAACTCGTAAGTGACATGCTCGTCGAACTTTGCGCCTTCAAATGTGGCTGCCATTTAGATAATTGATTAATTTGATCACGCTATGTTTTATTTGCGGTCCTCGTGTTTCTTTTCCGTTCACACTGCTTGCGTACAACTTTTTTTACAATAATCTGTCTAATATTTCACTCTAACATCGTCATTTGGTACTAACTAACTAAATAACCATCACGCCGTCTCCCCGAAGGGGTAGGCAGAAAGAATGAACTGCCACACAAATCTTTTTTGACATATTTTTCTCGATTCCTCAACATTCATACATCGTGTCATGCACGCGCGTCGATTTCACTGACTCCTCACATGGCCGACATTCAATATTTGATTTATTTGATCGTGCCACGTTTTCCTCGGCCTTCCTCTATTTCTGGTTCCATTTACATCGTTAAAATATATATTTTTACCATTCATTCTTACCATATGTCCAAACCATCTTAATTATCCTTTCATTATTTTGTTCGTAACACCATCATTTGCACCCCATTCACTTCTTATATTTTCACAACATTTTTGAATGTATACAAATACTTATAGACGAATACTGAATTTTACCCATTGCGGGTTATCAATTCATCTTCAAAAAGATCTTCTGCTTAATGCTAAAAATACAATCTTCATAGATGGCGTTAGTGTGTAGATTGAATAAACTACCATGAAAAAGGTGGTGTTACAGACTAACATTTATAAAACTTCCAAAAATTTGTCAGACATGGTGGTCATAAGAAAAAAATGGGGAATGGGGAATGTTGTATTACATAAAGCGTGCGCTCAACCCAACCATTGACAGGTCATAAGTCCTGTAAACACCTTGATCAACCATATTCTGTTTCCAATTTGCATCTTCGTCTCTATTGAGATACAATTAATTCTTATATTTTCAAATATTTGTGAAATGTATACTTACATCTGTATACGAATCCTGGATTTTCACCTGTGGGTGGTTAATTTAAATTTTTAATTGTATCTCAATAGAGACGAAGAAACAAACTGGAAACTGAATATGGATGATCAAGGTGTTTACAGGACTTATGACCTGTCATTGGTTGGGTTAAGCGCACGCTTTATGTAATTACAACATTCCCCATTCCACCATTGTTATTATGATCATGTATGATACATTTTTGGAAGTTGTATATATACTCCAAATTCATACTTATCTTCACGTGGCAGTTCCAGTTAGCCATCTATGTAGATTTGATTGTACTAATTAATTTTTTAATATTAATCTATACAATCCATCCACTAACGCCATCTATGAAGAATGATTGTTTAGCATTTAGCAAACTACTTTATTAACACAATGCGAAGAGGCTTCCGCCTCCTATCGTATTCGACACTCTATCATAAACAGAGTATCCACCCATTCGTCTAAAAGATGTCATTTCTACTGCATTTATTCATTAATTTCTTAATCATTTAGTATTCTATTATAAATAGCTTTCAGTGATCTTGTTTCTATGGCATGTATCTTTCTTTTTCAGTTCTGTGCTTTACAATTATATAACTTCATTATGTAATACCATCTTTGCTTCAATAAATTGAATTATATTTGCAGTGATGACTTTATTTGCACCATTCGTTTTGTTTCAACAACCTTTTCAAAATCTTAACCTATGTACGTAGATATGTTTGGGTTACGTAAGTATTTAATATTTGGGTGCGTAAATGTTGATAAAGAGTTATGAAATAAAACACCAAATTTGTTTATAAATTTTCATGGCTCCTTCATTACGCATTCTGATTTCAAAAGCAATTCAATATATAAAAGCAACATTTCAGCCCAGAAAACACGTACCAAACATGGGATTTTTAATTGAAAATATATTTTCTTAAGGCTTCAATGGTCCTTTAAAAGTAAGCCGGAAAATTGCTTATGAACTTTACAAAAGTCGACGCTAGAGCTCATATCGGATCAAAAGGGTAAACATACTGATAACTTTCACTTTTTTATTTACAATATTTTTTTGAAAAACAAACAAACCATCACGCCGTTTCCCCGTAGGGGTAGGCAGAGAGAATGGACCGCCACACTACTCTATCCTGGCACACCTCTCTAGATTTCTTCACATTCACATAGCGAGTCATACACGCACGTTGATTCTTCTGACTTCTAACAAGACCAACCTTTAAAATTTTATAATTTGATCATGCCATGTTTTTCACGGCTGCCTCGACTCCGTACTCCATTGATATCAATAACGTATACTTTCTTAACATTTTTTTCCCCATCCATGCGCTCCATATGTCCGAATCAACATAGTGATCCTTTCATAATTTTGTTCATAATACCTTCTTCCGCTCTACATTCCTTTCTTTTATCGGCATTTGAGATTCTGTCGTTTATTGTTCTACCATAGATTTGTCTTGGGGACCTCATGTCTACCGCATTTATTTTGTTTTCATCCTTCTTTTGTCAGTTCTATGCTTCGCTTCCATACAGTAGGGATGGCACTAGAACTCAAATAAGTGTTGATATAATAATTTGTTTTGTGCTATACACATCTTTATTCATAATAATTAAATAAAACGATGTTTTTTAACTACTTCCACTTTTGTCTTTATTTAGACAGCGACCGGTTTCGCCAGGCTCGTTGGCATCGACAGACTGGACCACCAGTCGATGCCAGCGAGCCTGGCGAAACCGGTCGCTGTCTAAATAAAGACAAAAGTGGAAGTAGTTAAAAAACATCATTTTATTTAATTATTATTTAAAATGAACTTCCATCAAGATATTTCTGTAAAATCATTTGAACATCTTTATTCGATTTTTTTATGAATTAAAACACTGTTTTTGCACTTTTGAGTTAATTTTTCTCGACACATTTTGAAGGTTTACACCTTTATCACCGAGAGAACGATATAAACTGTTTATTTTAAAATAAACTCATAAGTGGAAAAAACAATGACTTCATTTATTAAAAAAATCGTCATTATGGAATTCCACAGTGTTAACGCCTTAAGTTTATCTAACTAACTAACTAAACTAACCATCACGCCATTTCCCTGAAGGGGTAGGCAGAAGGATGGATCGCCATAATGCTCTGTCCTGGCATACCTCTCGGGCTTCCTCTACATTTATACATCGTACCATGCACGCACGTCGATTATTCCGACTTCGAATCTGACCGCCTTTTAGTAATTGATTAATTTGGTCATGTCATGTTTTCCTCGATCGTCCTCGGCTTCTCTTTGTACTCACTCTGCTTGTGTACAACTTTTTAACCACTCCACTCTCATCCATTTGTTCTGTTTGTCCAAACCATTTCAGGGATCCTTTTTTAATTTTATCCATGATGCATACGAAGTGAATGTAGTGCGAATGAAAGTGTTATGAACAAAATAAGGAAAGGGTCATAAAGATGCTTTGGACGCATGGAAAGAATGAGTGAAGACAGAATGGTAAAGAAGGTAAATGGCGTGAACGGAGCTAGAAATAGAGGAAGGCCGAGGAAAACGTGGCACGATCAAATTAATCAAATATTGAATGTCGGTCACGTGAGGACTCTGAGAAATCGACGTGCGTGCGTGACAAGATGTATAAATGTAGAGGAAGCGAAATAAGTATGTCAGGACAGAACAGTGTGGCGTTCCATTCTTTCTGCCTACCCCTCCGGCGAGACGGCGTGATGGTAAGTTAGTTAGTCCATGAAGCAGTCATCTGCCTTGCATTTCTTTCTTATTTCATCGTTCAGTATTCTATCATATAACGTTTTTGCGCACAATCTTCTCTGTGATCTAATTTATACAGCGTTTATCCTGCTTTCGTCTTTTTTTGAACTCACAGCTTCACTTCCATAAAATCTAAAATCATATTAATTCGTATTTGTTTTGTTTACTTATTATTTCAAATGATCAATTAATTAATTGCTGGTAATTGGAAAATTATATGTTTTCTATTTATAAAAAAAAAAGTGTTTATTCGTGACTCCATCTCACGTTAAAGACACGGCTCCGAGTAGCGAGGACAAGACATTCCAATAATTAATGGAGGCACTTGAACACAAACTAGACTTGACTCACAAACAAACAAAAATCACCCCCTACCAGCACCCTCCACTTCTGGAAGAATAATTGTTTTTCCGCCCGGAACAGGAAAGAAATACGGAAATGCCTCAAGAAAAATTCGCTTCAAAATTCTATATTATTTTATTAATTAACATATTATCAAATAAGAAAATATCCTAAAACAAATAATAAGTTCATTTATTTTTTTCTATGATCATATATCCACATTACTAGAAATATAAATATATCAACTGAAGCAAAGATACCAGTACGTAATGTGGTTATATTGTCAATCCTTATGTATGAAAGTGAAGTTCGGAGCAGGAAAAAGAAGAATGAATGAAGGATTAAGGAATAAATGTAAGACAGATGATTGCATCATTAATACAATTAAATTAGGATTTCAGAGATGGTTTGAACGTATTGAACGAATTTAAGAACAAATAATGGTTAAATTGTTGTATTCAAAAAGTGTGAGTGGAAAAAGAAACCCTGGAAGACTAAGAAAATCGTGGAATGATTACATTAATCAAACTCAAAAGCTCTAGAAAAATCATCGAACCTGCATGTTCTTTAATTAAGTTATTTAATAATTTCAATAGCATTAGAGAATTCATTTCTCATACACTAAATATAAAGATATATGAGTTTAAACATTAATAATGTATGCAAATATACACAATAAAATTAACTAAGTGGAAGAAACTTTCGTCTTTAAGAAATTTCTTTTAAAATTTTAACAAAGATAGTGCTTTCCTCAGGTGAGACATACTTTCATAAAACACGTCGACCTCTGAGGTGATACGGTCTGAGAGATTGCTCTAGTTACTGGCATAACCATTGGTGGGTTGGTTCTGCATTGTGGCAGATAAAACAATCTGTGGCCATTTGTCAAAGATAATAATCATTAGGGACGAACAGACCTATATAGCACTGGTTTTTAAGTATTACCGTAGCTCGATCATAACTAAAGATATTGTAGTAATCTAGGTTGCCTAAAGACTTCCAGTTTTTATGTTTTATTCTGATGTCCCTGATAATTTCACGAAAGAACCACCTCGGATATCGCCTATCAGTGACAAGTGGAGGTTTCCTAGGAAAGCATTAATCAAAGCACCATCATGTTACGATGTGCAAATGTAGAGGAAGCTAAAGAGGCATTGACGAGGCGTGACGACCTTCATGGCAGAGTGGTAAGAGCTCTGATTTCCATACCCAAGGTCTCGGGTTCGATTCCCGGCGATGGCAGTGTGATTGTCACACTGTCTTTGGTCTGGTGTAGAATTCACGTGACAATAAAATGGCGATTGATTGGCTACCTGTCACATGTCACGAGAATCAATATAAAAGCTAAAAAATAAATTGTATACAGTAATTGGGTTCAAACGACCTGTTGTATACTTAAAAAAAAATAAAAAAATAAAGGATAGAGCAGAATGATAGTTTATCTACCTATCTCTCATAGGAAACAGTGTGATAGTCATATAGTTTTATTTTATTGAAATTGCGGAAGTTTCCTTAGATTTCTTTGTTCCTCAGTTCACAAATATTGTTTTAACAGACGTTCGTGCTTATATAAGGGAGTTTTTTGTTCTCATTTGCATGTTATTAAGCATCTAATATCCGCGACGGCTACAGGAATTACATTATTTATGAGTCGGGCCGAGGGTCTGGCATAATGGGAATTAAGATGAAACAAGAATGAGATGATGCATCCTCTGAGATCCGGAAGAAACGCTAAGAAACGAGGAAAAATCAACGACTCGTTTTTATGATGCATTCAAAGAAGCATTTTCAAATTAAATTGGACTGAAAAAGTTTTTACGGGTAAGATATTATTTTTCCTATTGAAAACTTTCAGTTTTATATATTTCGATTTTATTTGCAAATTTTCAGTGTTCTTTAACCAGTGATGTTTAACTTCAAATTGAACATTTTAATTAAGAAAACTATACGATATGTGGTATAAAACTATACGATAGTCGCTAGACGCAAATGGCAGTAGATCGGTCACACTCTGAGACGGAATCCAGCCTGCATCGCTCAGGGTGCACTAGACTGGTCCCTTATGGGGAGAAAGAGAAAGCGAGGCAGACCTAGAGCCACCTGGAGAAGAGCCCTGCAGGACGAGGTTAAGGCAGCAGGCCTCACTTGGGATGATGTTAAGCATCAGGCATGCGATAAAGTCGGGTGGAGAAGATTCCTTGAGGCCCTTTGCACCACGAAGGTGTGACAGGACAAAAAGAAGAAGAAGAATATACGATATGTGGAATTTTGTCATTTATTTTCTTGAACAAACCTATCAAAAGTGGTAAAGCGTAACATGTTACACATAAAAAATTTAAAAATGTATGTTTTATTCAATTTAAACAAACGCCCGTAGACAAAACACAGGTAAAACGTAGGAAGAAAAAATGAACTGCCACACTTTAACCGATGCGGCACTCCATCATTCTGTTTTCGCCCCCGCGGGAGACGCGGTGTGATGGGTTGCGAACCTCTTCGCCATCAATAGGCATCTCCCACGCACACTTCGATCATCCAACGTCCACAAAATAAATCTAAAACAAATAATATAAAATAAAATAAAATAATAAAACAAAAATAACATAACAAATAATGTTCTTTTTTATAGGTTAATGTGCATATGTACTCTGAACGATCCGGGCTTTTGTGTTTATTTAATTTATATTCCATGCAAACACAGTTCAGTTCAAAGGAGTTGTGAAACCAGTAGTCACAATTTAAAACCATCGCTTACTGCTGCATAAAAACTAATATGTTTATAATCTTAAGTCACTTGATATAGTATCTAATAAATATTTTTAAATTTTTTGAATTGTTACAAAGTTTTCAGGAATTGTTAGATAGTTTCAAAATAAAAATTTGTAGGCCCCACAAGTGATTATAAAAAATTCATTATCAACAACATTATCACCCCTTTTCATCCAGATGAAGTGGAATTTATTTTGAAATCTTTTCGCGTTTCTTTTGTTTTCGAAACAAACAAAAGAAACACAATTTTTCACTTCCTCATTATTCGGGCACTTTTTTTGCTACTGCTGTAATATATAATATAGGCAAGACTAGGGGAGGGATTTCTCATCCATTTGAAGGGAAACAAGATAATTAAAGGTGGAAGGACGTGAAGAATTCAGTGGCTGCGCGAAAAATTTTCCACTGACAGCTTTTTTAAATTTAAATAATGTATAATGGTGTTCTTTGAAGAAAAATACTCTTGATTTTGGAGAGAATCTTGTCTTCCTAATGTCGAACCATCTCTCATGCGTTTCTGGTAGTATACTATATACAATATATTATTTAACCTATTCTCAATAGATGCCTTAAACTTTAATTTTGTAATGTCTATTAATGAAATAAACTGATTTCATGTTACAGTTTCAAGACCATAAGTACCAACTGGCAGAACGCAGGCTTCATAGACTTTTCGTTTCAGGTTGATTGGTATTATCCGGTTTTTAAGAATGTAACCCATGTTTCCAAAAGCTGCCCAGCTTAGTCCAATTCTTTTTTTTAGCTCTGCGGTTTGGTTATCTCGGTCCAATCGAATATTGTGTCCCAGGTATGTATATTCTTGGACAATCTCAATTCTGTTGCTATCCACGTTGATTCCAAGCCTTTCCATGCCCATCACCTTGGTCTTTGCCAGGTTCATATTCAAACCTACAGATTTGGATACATCGTTTAGTTCTTTAAGCATTTCAGTTAGTTCCTCCGGAGTGTTGCTTACGAGTACGATGTCGTCGGCAAAACATAGATGGTTTAAATATTTTCAATCAACACGGATTCCTTTAGTTTTTCCTTCAGATTCCTTCAGATTTTTAAAATGTATTCGTGGGCTAATGTGAAAATTTTTGAGGATATTGTGTCTCTCTATTTTATTTACATATAATAAAAACACCTGGTGATGCCAAAATCAGTTTGCGAAACGCTTTCGCAAAAAAAAAATTATGAAATTATTTTACTGAAATCTCTTGATGGAAGTTCATTTTAAATAATAATTAAATAAAACGATGTTTTTTAACTACTTCCACTTTTGTCTTTATTTAGACAGCGACCGGTTTCGCCAGGCTCGCTGTCATCGACAGACTGGTGATACTATTGTAAACTTAGTCCTTTATATACATACAGATCAGGGGTGGTAAACATGATTCTATACATCTGTGAAACAATGGATTATAAAAAAAAATATTCTTTTGAGTTTTAGAAAAAATATATGAAACGCCTTTGATCAGTGTGTAGCGGATCTTTTGTCTAGCTGCGGAATACGGAGCTATTGTCAAGAATAAGAAGAAAATGGAGTAAACTGTTAGAAAAACTTTCCGAGGACACGCAACCTTACAGGTTTCGTCGTCAGGCAGGGTTGGCCGCTAATTAATTGAATCATTCCTTCACTTTCTGATAATCACAACGTATTTCTACAGAAAAAAAATAGTACTACAGCGTTATTAATAATAAACGGATAGTGACGTCGAAAGAAGGGTTGGTGCGGGTAACAAAGTGAATGGAGCTTTAAAAATAGATATTGGAAACAAGAATTTATCAATGAAAGCGAAAACAGCCGTTCACAACGGAGTTCTGACCCCAACCTGTATGTATGGAAGCAAAGCATGGAACTGGCAGAAGAAGGATAAGAGGAGATTAAATGTGGTAGAGATCAAATCAAATCAAATCAAATCAGTTTATTTCATCAATAGACATTCTAAATTAATTTTTAAGGCATCTATTGATAACAGGTAAAATAAAATATTGTGTACTACCAGATAGAGCCACGGATAACTACCATACTCCTTCATGTAGAGATACCTCAGGTCCCTATGATAGAGATGAGGTCCCTAAGACTTATGTGTGGTAGAAAGATATTACGAGAGAATCTCAAATGCTGCTATAAGAAAGGAATGTAGAGCGGAAGAAGGTATTATGAACAAAATTATGAAAGGATCGCTTTATTGGTTCGGACATATGGAGCGGATGGAGAAATAATGGTTAAGAAAATATACGTTAATGATGTAAATGGAGTACAAAGTCGAGGCAGACGGAGGAAAACATGGCATGTCCAAATTAATCAAATTTTAAAGTAGTGGTCGTGTTAGAAGTCGGAAGAATCGACGTGCGTATATGACTCGCTGTAAGAATGTGGTGGAATCTAGAGAGGTTTGCCAGGATAGAGTAGTGTGGCGGTCCATTCTCTCTGCCTACTCCTATGGGGGCACGGCGTGATGGTTTGATGATGATGATGATAATAATAATAATAATTAGGCTAATTTGTTTAGCGCCGTTTTCGTGAACAGCTCACTTGAAGCGTAGCTTGCCCCAACATATGTTCCCACATCATAAAATAATCGTCACATGAGTGGGATATCCTGGTGCTCCCTGGATTGATGATATTTTAAGGGTTGCTGGACGTGAATGGATAAGAGTGGCAATGGATATAGGTTAGTGGTGTACTTTGGGAGAGGCCTACGTTCAGCAGTGGATTACAGACGGCTGATGAGAAGAAGAAGAGATGGGCAAAGGACGGTTCTTGGAAACGTGGGGATCAATTAGAGGAGACATATTTACAGGGAGATGATTCAAGGTAGTCAAAAGAAAAATGAGATCAAAATAAATGCGGCAGAGATGAATGTGTGCGATATCTTTGACGTATGTGTGCTTAAACGATGTATGGCAGAATTTTAAGTACTGATGTCCGGAAGGAATGTAGAGTGGAAGAAAGTATTATGAACACAATTTTAAAAGTATCACTGTGTTAGTTTGGACATATGGAACGAATGGATTAAGAAATAATCGTTGAAAAAGTATACCTTATCGATATGAATAGAGTGTGGAGTCGAGGAAGTCCAAGGAAAATATAGTATAACCAAATTAATCCAAAATTTTAATGTCAACCATGTTAAATGTCGGAATAAACGACGTGTATGTGTGACACGCTTTATGTATGATGGAGGAAGCTAGAGATTTGCCAGGGTAAATTTGTGTAGCGGTCCATTCTATCTACCTACCCTTCTAGGGTAGGCCTGATGGTTTGTTGTTGTTGTTGTTGTTGTTATTTTTATCATCCTAATAGTCGAATGAAAACATATATTTGAAAAAAGTAAGTGGTACCAAATTTTCAATCAAGTTTTTTAAAATATGTAAACAATTTTTTTTTATGTTTTACTTCCCTCCCTTAAATATAAGATAACAATAAAATTGGTGCCATTAACTAAAATATCATATTTACATTAATTTAATTAGCTTACTCGAAAGGCGATTATAATTAGAAATGCCTCCTCGGAACGGGTTACCCCAGTTGGGAGGTATAAAAACCATGTTCTTGTCGAAGGATCAATTAAAAATTAAAAATAAAATAGTTTTTTTGGAAAAGCATATTTTATCGTTCACTTTCCATATCATTAAACTTCTTCTCAAAATGAAAATAAAATCTAAACGTTAAAAATATTTTTATTTTGTATATTTAGTTTAAATCCACTAATGTTTGTGTCTTCGAACGGTTTCGGCAGCTCGCTGCCATCTTCTGGTCAGCTGCCGAAACCAGTCGAAGGCACAAACATCAATGGAACATTTTTTTATGAGAGGTAGTTTGACATAAGAAGACAAGATTTTGACGACTCCACAGCGTCTATATATTTGATAAAGAAAAAAAATATGTGGTTAAACAACTAAAATTAAATAAATAATGTCTTTAAACATAGTCATACAATTGAGAGTACATAGAATTCCTCTCTTGGAGCATTGGAACAATTTAAATACAGCCGGCGTAGCCAAGAAAAAACAATAAAATTCACTCAGAGGGTACCTACTCCTTCACAGCATTTCCAGCGCTGGCAACTTTTCAAAACGTTCCAGAATATTCTATTCCAACCCATTGAGTATTGTATAGGGACAGTGGCGTTGCGAGAATCATTTATAAAAGCTGAAAGAAATTCGACCCCGGATTTAAAGAGATTACAAATAGAAGCTTTTACCAGTGGTGCTTTCAAGAATTTCATTTAATAATAAACAGTAGCTTTTGGAATCGGTACAGTGTGAGAAACACAAGTATTAGAACTAGAACAGAAGTGTCACATATCATCTGTAGAATGACAGTGCTAAAACGGTGCTAAGCAGGCTATGTCATTTGCAGCTCTGTTGATAGATAGACAAAATGACTCATTTGCTAGCATGCTAGAACTGTAACCTAAAACCCTTGACGTCCTTAATTTTGATAGAGAGACGACCTTATAGAGACAGTGGTACGAGTTGAATGCCCAGGATTGATAAACATGGAAGCAAATGGAAGAGGTCTACGTCCAGGAGTGGACGGATACAGACTGATGATTATTAGCATGGTTATAGAGTAAACTAACTAACTAACTAACTAACTAACCATCACGCCATTTACCGGAGGGGTAGGCAGAGAGGATGGATCGTCACAATGCTCTGTTCTGGCGTACCTCTCGGGCTTCCTCTACATTTATACATCGTACCATGCACGCACGTCGATTATTCCGACTTCGAATGTGACCGCCTTTTAGTAATTGATTAATTTGGTCATTCCATGTTTTCCTCGGTCATGCCATGTTATAGAGTACAATGAATAATTATACATATTAAAATCTTTTAAATTATTTTATCCAAATTGCTTAAGAATAGGAGTTATATTGTAACAATAATTCATATAATTAATGTTTTTAATTAAAATTTCTTGGTAGACGTTCATTTTAAATAATGAAAACAAAAAAAAATGGATACAAAATTTCTTTATTATCATGTATTTAGTGTGCTTAATTTTAAAATATTTTTATAAATATGTATTAATCTTTACTGAAGAAGGACTGTTTGTCCGAAACATGTTTGTATAATTTTATTTTATATAAAAGTGTATATACAAAGTGTATATAAAAGAAAAATAGAAATAAACCATCATAACAACACAAAGTATGGCGTTTAAAGAAGAAATACAATAGATTTATTGCATTTTTGTGTTTTATTAAACAATAAATATCAACTGTAAATGTCTAAGCCGTTATCAAATGTAGCGGAAATTAAACGAGTTGTTATTTTTATACACGAGTTTAAAGAACAGAATACTGTAATTAAGGTAATTGACGTAGCTTCATACAAGAAATTATTTCCTGGAACTAAGTCAATTAAACTTAATTCGTGAATACAATATTTACACAAGTAATGAATACTCAAATACGTTATTAATTTTTATAATTATTATTATTATTATTTTGTTGAATCGCTCTTTACAACATGACAGCATTAGCCGAATCGATGTAAAGGGTATTAAAGCTATCATAGTGATTCTCGTGACATGTGATAGGTAGCTAATCTATCGCCATTTTATTGTCACGTGAATTATACACCAGACCAAAGATGACAATCACACTGTCCTCGCCGGGAATCGAACGCAGAACCTTCGGGGTGGCAGTCCATGCATTTACCACTCCGCCACGAAGGTCGTTATATAAATTTATTCGTTAATTCATTCACTAAGTTACATATGAATTATCTAGAATTTTACGTAAAAATCACGTGCCGCCAGTGTGGCCACATAAAATTGTACGGTATAAAGTAGACAATATTCTTTATAACAGTAAAAATCAATGTACATCTTTTGGCAAGGAGTTTAAAGTTTCTATTTTTGGGGTTTTAGTGCGCTGTCTTACAGGCGGCGCGATGTGGCGACCGTTTCTATCGGAAAAGCTTGTGTGGAAATAAATGGTTATTTATTCGCGTAATGGATTACTTGTACAATTCTTTAAAACATTGTTGCAATAGGGAAAGTCTTTAACTTCTCTTTATTCACACTTTAAATTTTAAATTCGCATCTCCTGGACTGAACCAGAGTTGACAGAGAGTTGCTGACCAACATCAAAGTCCGTAAGGTGTCCTACTTGGGCCATGTTCTGAGAGGCGAAAAATACACACTTTTACATCTGATCTTAAAGGGTAAGATTGAGGGTCGACGAGGTGTTGGAAGAAGGCAGGTTTCCTGGCTGGGGAACATCCGAGAGTGGACAGGGCTGAGGACCGTGGAGGAGCTGTTCCGAGCTGCCCAGGACGGGGAGGCGTACTCAAGGGTGATAGTCAACGTTAGGGAGACCTGACAAGACACAGAAAGAAGAAGGTAATCTTATGATTTTACTGATATCTCTTGATGTAAGTTAATTATAATAATAATTAAGTAAGACTATATATTTTTATTTACCAGGATAACTAGCCGACAGAATGGTCTGTCGATTCCAGCTACCCTGGCGAAACTGGTCGCCGTCGAAATATAGACAATAAGTGGAAGTAAATAATAAAAAAACAAACATTGTTTCTTTTAATCATTATTATTTAACATTATTCGTAACATATTATCAAGCTATTCCTCATTATTAAAAATAATATTGTTTGATTTAAAATCTTTATTGTAAAAGTTAATTAAAATTATGAATACATTTTTTTTTTAATAAATGTTTATTTGCTTCAATATTTTTTTGAAAATGTTATCATATTTTTGTACCTTCTACCGCGACGCCCTTCTGGGGTGAAATAATTTGTGAAAGGTGCAAAAATTGTTGTGAAAAGAAAAATTTTCAAAAAAATATTCAAATGTAAATCCACAATGCAAAGTGATGGCAAATATAGAGGAAATATATATTTTTATTTTTTATAAGTTATTATTTTTCTATATCCAAGTAGAATCAGCAACTCGCCGAAGTCTTCTATTGGCTAAAATATGATCGCGAGTGAAATTAAACAAATTTATTTTATACCATATATTTTTTTTCATTGAACACTCTAAAAAAATTGTCGTATGATGTTGTCAATAAATATATTTTTTAAATATACTTAACCTATGCTAGATGCATGACTCTCAGACCGGTTAAGAAATACCGAAATACATACTCGTAGAAGGTCGGGAGTAACAGACGTTTTCGAAAGGGTGGTTAACCTTAAACGGTCGTTTGCAGGAAACACGTTCGTCTAAGAGATCTCATTTCTACTGCATTTATTTTAATTTCATCCTTCATTTTCCAGTTTCATGCTTCGCTTCTATACATAAACGTTGATACAAGAACATCATTGTGAACTGCTATTTGAGCTTTTTTAATTTAAATATCCTCAATTTATGAAATTGAAAGCTTTTTGAACGTTAAAAAAAAAAACTAACTAACTAACTAACTAACCATCACGCCGTCTCTCCAAAGGAGTAGGCAGAAAGAATGGACCGCCACACTTTTCTTTCCTGACATATTTCTCTCGCTTCCTCAACCTTCATACATCGTGTCATGCACGCGCGTCGATTTCTCTGACTCCTCACACGGCCGACATTCAATATTTGATTTATTTGATCGTGCCACGTTTTCCTCGGTCTTCCTCTATTTCTGGTTCCATTTACATCGTTAACATATAATTTTTTTACCATTCTTTCTTCATTCATTCTTTCCATATGTCCAAACCATCTTAATGATCCTTTCATTATTTTGTTCATAACACCATCATTCGCACCCCATTCACTTCTTATATTTTCATTCGACACTCTATCATACACAGATATTCCACACATTCGTCTAAGAGATCTCATTTCTACTGCATTTATTCAACTTTAATCCTTATTTTGCTAGTTCCATGATTATATTATATTTAGTTATTTATTAAAAGAAATATGTTTTGACATTCCGGGTGAAAATAATTAACTTTATATAAATGAAAAAAAAAAACTATATGAATATAGCAAAACGGTATTCTAAATATAGCTGTAGTTAGGGAAAAAATAATGAAAATATGATTAAAGTTTCAAATTTACACAATTGAATTTTAAAAGTCAACATTTGTTAAAAATATTCATTAAGTCAAAAAATTCATATGTCGTCATCCGCACCCCGTCGGTAGTTTGGAGCGGTGTGAAGTTAGCAGCGAGTGTTAAAAATACATGAAGATTTTCTTATTTCTGTTTATTTAGTCCCTTAAATAGTCACTAGCGGGTCATGTTTGCTTTTCAAAAAGGTTTTGGAGTTCCAGAGCTTTTTCACCCTCACGGTTGGAAATGTCCCAGCTACAGGGGTGGTACGTGATCTTAAAAATAGTTTTATTTTTCAATATGAATGTAAAATATCGATACAATATTTTTAATGACTAAACTAACATACATATTGAATTTTTTTTTTAAATCTAACAAATAAAATCCCTATCTAAGAATAAAAGCAAAGTTGAATAAGAGGTTTTATGATAATCTATTAAATTTACTCGAAGATGTTTGAAGATTATTTTTGTATAGAATTATGTTTGCCACCCCTGATCTGTATGAATTTAAAGGATAAATAAATAAATTTAAAATACAATCTTCATAGATGGCGTTAGTGTGAATAAACTACCATGCAAAGGATGGTGTTGCAGATTAACATATATTATATACAACTTCCAAAAATTTGTCAGACATGGTGGTCATTAGAAAAAAAGGTGGAATGAGGCATGTTGTATTACATAAAGCGTGCGCTTAACCCAACCAATGACAGATCATAAGTCCTGTTAACACCTTGATCAACCATATTCTGTTTCCAATTTGCATCTTCGTCTCTATTGAGATACAATTGATTCTTAAAGGACTAAGTTTTAAATAGTGTCACCAGTCTGTCGATGCCAGCGAGCCTTTTAAACCGGTCGCTGTCAAAATAAAGACAAAAGTGGAAGTAGTTAAAAAAAAACATCGATTTATTTAATCAAGAGATTTCAGTAAAATCATTTGATCATCTATCAAAGAAGTTCATTTAAAATAACGATGAAATACAACAAGTTTTTTTTAATAACTATTTTGACTTGTTGTCTTTATTTTGATAGCGGCCGGTTTCGCCAGGCTAGCTGGCATCGACAGACTGATTCACTAGTCTGTTGATACCAACTAGCGTGGGGAAACCGGTCGCTGTCAAAATAAATACAATAGGCGGATGTAGTTAATATAAAATGAGATTTAATATGCTTTGGCATATAGAATGGAATAATACTCCTAGCGGCTTCTAACAATATGTTGGTCGACAGCCTTCACATTGTGTTAATAAGGTAGTTTGCTAAATGCCGAAAATCATTCTCCATAGATGGCGTTAGTGGGTCGGTTGTATAGTTTAATTCTTGAAAAAATTCACTAGTGCAACCAAATCTACATAGATGGCTGACTGAAACTGCCACGTGAAGATAAATATGGATTTTGAAGTATATATACATCTTCCAAAAATTTGTCATGCATGATCACAAAATAACAAAGGTGGAATGGGGAATGTTGTAATTACATAAAGCGTGCGCTTAACCCAACCAATGACAGGTCATAAGTCCTGTAACCACCTTGATCATCCATGTTCAGTTTCCAGTTTACGTCTTCGTCTCTATTGAGATACAATTAAAATTTAAATGTTTCAGATATATGTATCTTTGTTATAACAATATCCCCTTTACATTAAATTCTGTACGGTTTTACTCGTAATGATATCATCCAGTTAGTTATGCAGTACTGCCAAAACCGCTTGAGATAAAAAAAATTAATCAAATATACTAAAAAAATGCATATTATTTTGCTAAAACAGAAATTAACTTCTTACCAATTACATTCCTTTGTTCAAATACAAACTTAAATCATGTTTAACCTTTTTTACGGTGCTAAAATAAAAACGCGCGTTCCTGTGTTGGGTAGTCAGTACCCAATCAAAAATTAGCAATTTTAAATCGGAAAAATAAGAACATTCATAGCTAATCCCCTTAATTAATTATAATTGAGGTAAAAAAATATAATAATTTAGATTTATTTGCTAAAAACATAAAAAAAAAAAAATCTGGCAACGCTCACGGGACGGGCATAGGTCCACTCTGGTTGCAAGCCCGAAAGCTACTGCCGGGCAGTGCGAACATTGAGCTCCTTGTGCTTCCACAGTGAAGTATGCAAAAGTGAGATGCGTGTAAACTGTCGCGCACTCAGCGCTACGAATTTTGTTTCCGATGTTCACAAAATACCTCCGATGTACCCGATAAATTTTGATTATTATTAATATATTTTTTTTAATCAATGCGGAAACATATTATGGAGGAATACCTAAAATTTTAACCTCGTATTTATTATATTTATAGAGATATTGATGTTTATTTGAAGCAACGTGTAGAAGATACCCATCACAGGGAAGTGAGGATTAAGAATTGAAATACCTATATGAAATAAATATGACGTTCCGTCACTGAGAAAGACATTTATTTCTCGCGAATATTTACGGGAAAACGGAAATGATTTGATTTCCATCGATTTATAACACCCCCTTCCTCACACCGGAGGGTGGTAGGGAGCTGTGAAAAATGGAGTGATGATTTCTTGATAAAATAATCTATAAATATGTAGGGGTTGGATACATTAGGGGATGAATATTTCATATATGGTAATAAGTGTAGGATTTTAGCAGAATCAAACGAAAAACCTTCATTCATACATCTAAATATAAAAGTAACCAATCTGTTATATCAAAAAAGGTGGTAAGGGATGATGAAAGTAGTTAATGCGTATAGAATGGCGTTGTGAAAACTGATGTTTGAAGGCTTCAAATATTAAATCCTGGACCCTGTAAGACGAACGCTTTAAATATATAAAATAAGTAATAAATACGATTGAAAACGTTCTTTTCCCAAAATTTTACTACAAGCATCACATTGCTAAGGCATTATTGAAAGTCATTTGATAGATAAGGAATAAATTCTTTTACTTTTTTTTGATACAGACAGACACCTTTAATCTAAGATCATTTTAATAGTAACGGTAAAAAATAAGCCTACTCCATATTACTACTCAAGATTAAACCTTTTGGTTGGTTACTTGATCACAGACGTATAATTTATCGGCTAGAATATTTTTTGAATCTTTATTACTTATAAATGGAAGATAATTTCTTCAATATTGTTTATATTTTCTACTATTTTTTCAGGAATTCAAACCATCTTAACGCACAATCATCTCCCAATATTTTATTCATAGCGCTTTCATTTGCACTGCATTCTCTTCTTGTGGCACCAAAATACCATAAAAATATTTACTACACATTCGTCTTAGTTGTCATCGTAAACGAAAACCTATCCACTCAAGCGAAAATGGCAGTGCACAGTGGTACCGAAAACATCGAACTGACAAAAGAAGGATGAAAGAAGAATAAACGCAGTAAAAATTAGAAAGCTTAGACTAATGTATGGATAATCTGTATATGATAGTGTCAAATAAAAATATACGAAGTAAATGCGGTCCGAATGAAATAATCATGAACAAAATAATGAAAGGAACATTCAGATGATTTCGACACAAGTTAAGAATTGATGAAGAAAGAATGGTAAAAATCATATGTTTACTATGTTAATGGAACTAGAAATAGAGGAAGACAAGTTAAGACTGTAATCACTGTAATAATACAAGTATGCATGTAAATTATTAAATTTTATGAAATAAGAATGCACTAATATAGAATACTATACATATTAGGTCCTTACATATGAAATTGGCGTTTTGCCGTACTAGCAACTTTGATCTCAAATATCTTCTCTTTGGTTAGGAATTCCAAATTTAAATTTATACAGCTATTGACTCAAGTATTTGTGTTTCGAAAATTATAATTCGTTTGTTTTTCCTCAATTGTTTTTTTTTCTTTGCGTCACTCAGTTTACAAAATGGAAAACTTGAAATATCGCGTTATTTACGAGTACGAGTTCCACCGTGGCACCAGTGCTGCAGAAACGGGAGAAGGATTAATGATGTGTATGGCGACGGTGCCGCAAAATAAACACAGTGCGTTTTTGGTTCCAACGTTTTCGTTCTGGAAATTTCGACCTGCAGAACAAGCCCCGTGGACGGCCGGAGACCAAAGTTGATAATGAAGAATTGAAGGCTATTGTGGAAGCGGATCCATCGCAAACCACGTCCGAGTTAGCTGCAGGCTGCGGTGTTAGTGATAAAACTGTTTTAATCCACTTGAAGCAAGCTTTCTTAAATCTGTCCAGACGATTACGGCAGATGTCTATTGTCAGCAACTGCAAACCATGATGGAAAAGCTAGCTGCTAAACAACCGAGGCTGGTTAATCGCTCTAGGCCACTGCTGCTTCATGATAACGCTAGACCACACACTGCACAATAGACGGCTACCAAATTAGAAGAGCTTTCAATTGGAATGTCTAAGACATCCACCGTACTCTCCGGACCTTGCCCCAACAGATTACTATTTTTTTCGAAATTTGGATAACTTCTTGCAAGGGAAAAAATTCAACTCCGATGGGGCAGTCCAAACCGACTTCAAAGATTTTATTGATTCCCGTCCGAATGGTTTTTTTAGTAAAGGGATCGATGAACTACCTATGAGATGGCAAAAGTGCATAGATAGCAATGGCACATACTTTGATTAAATAAATATATTATATTTAAAAAAAATCAACTTTATTTTCCTCCCATACAAAACGCCAATTTCATATGTAAGGACCTAATATATAGAAGTACACTATTAAAATTAAGAATACAGGTATAAATATTATTAACGAGAGAAGGACAATTATGAAATTAAGAATACAGGTAGGTAGGATATGGATTGTTAACGAAAGATGGATTAATAAAAAAAATGTATATTAAAAAAGATATTCTGCTTAATGCTTAATAAACACAAATCTTCATAGATGGCGTTAGTATGTAGATTGCATAAACTACCACGTAAAGAGTAGTATTAGAGATTAACATATAAACAACTTCCAAAAGTTTGTCAGACATGGTGGTCATAAGAAAAGAGGAGGAATGGGGAATGTTGTATTACATAAAGCGTGCGCTTAACCCAACCAATGACAGGTCATAAGTCCTGTAAACACCTTAATCAACCATATTCAGTTTCCAATTTGCATCTTCGTCTCTATTGAGATACAATTAATTCTTGAATAAAAAATGTACTTGAGATGAGCAATGTGAACATGACTGACAATTTGCCAGTAAATTTGAACTGATTTGCAATATTAAGGGGGTCTAGGATGCCGATACTTTTTAAGTGTATAATGAAAAGAATATAGATTTACTCCAAAAAATCTAAGCATTGACAAAAGTTTGCATGTCATTATTATGAAATCAAATCAAATCAAATCAGTTTATTTCATCAGTAGACATTTCAAAATTAAGGTTAGAGTTATTAATCTAAATGTGAACGCTGCATTTGCTTGATATACGCGATCGATTAGAAAGTATAATAGAACAAATATGCAAGTTATTGGGTATGAAATATGAAAAAGATGGGTTTTCAGCTTAGATTTGAAGTCTGTCGGATCATTTATGCATTTGAGGTGTGAAAGAAGATTGTTCCAAGCTGATGGACTGGCTACCGCAAACGCTCGATCCCCGAAATTTGTACTAGGGCAACGCTTTGGCTCAACTAATCTTCCTATTGCAGAGGAGTTCACCGAGCGAAGTGTGAACTTCCTTGCATTTAGGCTGTCCGTTATACAGAGTTCGGATATATAATTTAGAGCCATTCCATGTAGCGCTTTGAAGACTCTCCAGCAGAGTTTATACTGGATTCTTTTTGGACTCTTAAGCCAGTGAAGTTCTTTGAGATATTGTGTTATATGGGACTTTTTTGGAATGCCTTTAATAAGTCTTGCTGCTGCATTGAACGCAGATTGAAGTTTGTTTAATTTTTGTTTTGAAATGTTTGCTTAAATTCCATTACAATAGTCAAGTCGTGACACAACGAAGGAATTTACAAGAGTTTTATAATTGTCATAGGGAATACTCCTTTTGACGGATTATAATCGTCTTAGATACCCGAGAATTTTTTTTATGAAGAAGGAATCTGATCATGTCTAGGCTAGAACCTAAGTCCCCTGGATCAATAGTCAAAATTCTATCTTCAGTCCATACCCGGTTGTGACCACCACTAGAATGTGTTCATATATTTATGTTAATATGTTAGAATATTGTTTGTTATAGGTAAAATCATGAGGGTGGGATACTAATCAAACCCTTAAAATAATTACGTGCTTATTTTCCACCAACATGAGTTTATTTCTTGCCGTAAATAAATATAAACACCGCCGGACCTGGTCAAATAAACCCTGTTTACAGTTGTCACCGATCACAGGGCCGGCGGTAGGGATTGCGGTGCCCGCTATCCGCCCGCCCCCATTGTGCGGAGTGACGTAAACTGTGTTATACAACCTGAGATAACATCGTGTTATTACTGCTTGCCGTGATATACATAATTTCTATGCCGCCCAGGTAGAAGCAGGGTTACCACAAATCAAAATATAAAACAAAGTTGCCAAAATGTATATGTGATGGATAATGTCCACTAATGGATTATGTTCTGGCTGATCTGAGGACTAACTAAGCTTAGAATAAAATCATCAAAAAAGTAAAAGGTCTTCAAGATTTTTACGTCCATATGAAAAAAATATTGCAATTGAAAGTGATGGGATCCACTTAATCGTTTGAATGGTAACATTCGACAGGCTCTTGCAAGGCGAAACATGTCAATCCTATAAAATTGGATTAAACACATTTTTAAAACACTTTGTATAAAAACCACTTTATTTTGAGTAAGGAGCGCCAACCGGGTTCACTCTGTAACGAGTGAAAGCGGTTGGCGCTCCTTACTCAAAATAGAGTGGGTTTTATATAAAGTATTTAAAAAAAGCGTTTAATTAAATTTTGCATTATGTCGAACCACCAAGTACTGGCTTCTTAGCAAAGTTTTGTAATATAACTTCTAGAAAATCGACGTTTTCATTAATATATTAAATTTTATACATGGTAAATTCTTTATTGTAACGCATTCTGTGTCTAGTCTACAGATTCAAGGTCGCCCAACGCGCCATGAAAAGAGCCATGCTTGGAATAACCTTGAGGGACAGATTAAGAAACGAATTTATTCGACAACAAACCAAGGTAACTGAGGTGGCTCTGAGGATGGGTGGGCCGAAGTGGCGATGGGCTGGCCATGTCTGTCGGAGAACCGACGGCAGATGGGGGAGACGGGTTCTGGAGTGGAAGGATATTCTGACCCCATGGCTGGACCCCGTCCTTTCCATCTCTTCGGCACCTGGCACGAAGCGATAACATTTCTCTTGCTTGCCTTACTGTATTGAGATACCGCAAATAATAAGTAATTTTAGACAACCCTGATTCTTACACTTATAAAACAGGGCGGCACATTGTATTTTATAATATTATAGGTTCCGTACACATAACGGTGAAGGGCGGCAAAAATTACCGGAGCCAAACCACTTCTAGCGCTTGATTGATGCCGATTCCTCATACTTCGGGTTCCAGTACGCACCAGCGGGGTGGGTACGGACTGAGGGGTTGTTTTTATGGAGTTAATAATAACGCAACGTCACAAAATATAACCTCAATTGAGTACGTAAGCGATATTTTCGTATATTCAATGGGAAATGATCTTTTTCTTCTTAATTTTGGTTGTATGACCTGTTTGTGATGTGGAGCTTTCCTAGAATGATGACGTTAAGCCATCATTGATATTTTGAATGACTTGAATTTGTTTGTCCCCGACGATTATCTGCGACAAAGGCAAAATACTCGTAGATTATTTCACCTGCCACTGTGTAGAACCAATCTACCTAAGGTAATGCCCGTGGGCAGGGCAATAATCCTATTAAACCGCATCTCTTCGGATGTGGACATCTTTCACGACAGTGAGGCTACCCTCAGAAAACATCTATCTTTTATGAATAAAATTGCTATTTGCTTCTCTTATTATTGTAATACAACAATCTTTATTTTTACTAAATTATTCTCGAATATTTAAAAAAAATTGTTTCTGTTTCTTACTTACTCTCATTTGTTTTCTTATTATATTATTTGTATTAATTAAAAAAATCGTCATTATTATTTTGTATATTGAGATTATAAACGGTTTTCATAACTTTTTTGAATAAATTGGAATTTAAATTTGAATCTCTTTATTTCTTCGGTGGTCTTCCTCGTAGTCTCTTGCTGCTGGGGTTTTTATCTTTAAACATGTTTGGAATTTTTATATTCTCCATGTAGTGCACATGATCTCTTCAAAAGCACCTTCTGCTTCTCCCACACCTCAATATGTCTTCAACACCACAGAAAGACCATATTGCGTCATTTTTGATCCAAACTCTAAGGGGTCTGCTACGATGGAGCGTAGAGTCATTTCTGCTACTTTGAGAAGGTATTTAGATCCTATTAGTATCGGCTCTGATTTCTATCCCATATGTCATGATAAAATCAAATTAAATCAAATCAGTTTATTTTGTCAAAAGATATTACAAACAATTATTATAGTTAAAGACATCTATTAAGAACCGGTAAAATATAGTAAATATATAATACCAGGAACGCATGAGAGATCGTTGGACATTAGGAATACAAGATACTCTCCAAAGTCAAGAGTATTGGTCTTCTGAACGCTCTTTCACGAATATGAAAGACATCGATCTCCGAAGCGATCATGTTCAGCAGTTTGATTGCTCTCCTCACCGGCATCACCAGAGGTAGGTTAGTGCATGCTGGGAGATAAAAGTCTATGCTGTCACTATTAAAGATAACCATCCGGGACATAAAGATGGATAGCCTCCAAGATGACGAAGTTCTCAAAGAATCCCCTGATAAGTCTGATGATGTCACTGAGATATCGCGTGAGGAACACCAGAATTAGAGAGATATGTGAGGTTGAGGATATTATAAGATGGAGTAGAAAGCGAAGAATGGTCATGTTCAAAGAATGGACACCACTAGAATTCCCTGTATTGCACTACATTTTCAACCTCATGGGACTCGTCCTCGTGGAAGACCTTCTAAAAGATGGAAGGACAGCGGAAGTCTATCTCACAGGAGGAACATCTTTCTGGAGAATAGACCAAATAGGTCTACAACAAGGAAGAAGAAAAATAAGAAGATGCCACCATGAGTTGGACGCATACCTTGTATACCCTGACTTTGCTTTTAATTAGCACATATTTGTTTTAGTTTTGTAGCACGTATTATTACACACACGATATAACGAATAATATTATTTTAAAATTATGTTTTGTTGCACCATTTATTCCGTTTATAACACTTTTGATGAGGACCTCCGTGGAAGAGTGGCAACAGCTATGACACCAACACCGAAGGACCAGATTTCGATTTCCAAGAAGATAGTGTGATTTTCACCCTGTTTTTGGTCTGGTGTAAAATTCACGTGACAATAAAATGGGTATAGATTGGCCCCCTATCTCATGTTATGAGAATCAATGTAATAACTATACCCTTTACATCAATTTGGCTCGCAATTAGTTAGAAAGTTTCAATCCTGCGATGGGTTTGCAGCAATTTCTTCTATTATTCTCTTCCATTCTTCCCTGTCAAGCGCGGCTCTTTTGAAATCTGCATATTATGAGCAGCGCAGGTCCTCTAGGTACTCTCGGCGTGGGCGTCCCCTAGAGTTTGTCCCCTCGGTCATACCCTCCATTATGGCATGCAAGAGGCCTTCTTGACGTATTACATGGCCGATCCATCTTGCACGCCTTTCGGACAAGGTCCTGAGCAGGTGCCTTCCTCCTTCGATTCTTTGGAGAACCTCCTCATTCGTGATGTGGTCTCTCCAGGAAATTCCTAAAAGTCTTCTATAGGACCACATCTCAATAGCTTCTATAGTTTGGGCTCGCAATCTTCTTCTCTGGTTTCAATCCTGGGATTGGTTTTCAGCAATTTCCTCCATTATTCTCTTCCATTTTTCCCTGTCTTGTGCGGCTCTTTTGAAATCTGCATATGATGAGCAGCGTACGTCCACCAACAGGTCCTCCAGGTACTCTCGGCGTGGGCGTCCCCTAGAGTTTGTCCCCTCGATCATACCCTCCATTATGGCATGCAAGAGACCTTCTTGACGTATTACATAGCCGATCCATCTTGCACGCCTTTCGGACAAGGTCCTGAGCAGGTGCCTTCCTCCTTCGATTCCTTGAAGAACTTCCTCATTCGTGATGTGGTCTCTCCAGGAAATTCCAAAGAGTCTTCTATAGGACCACATCTCAAAAGCCTCTAGTCTCCGCTTATCCCTTTCGGATAGGCACCATGTCTCGCAGCCGTACATCAAGACACTCCATACATAGGTCTTGATGAGGAGTATTCTCAGTTTTAGGTCTATATTATTTGACTCTATTATTTTCGACCTTTTATTAAATGCAAGCCTAGCCTGATGTATACGGCTGTCGACCTCGCTCTTAGACCGACCGTCCCATGTTATTTTGCTCCCGAGGTAGACAAACTCCTTGGTGTTCTTTAGTGGAACTCCTGACATCACTACTCTCATCTGATGTTGCGTTCGGCCTACAGTCAGCAGCTTTGTTTTGTCCTTATTTATCTTCATGTTGTAGCTATCTTGAAGAATGTCTTGCAAAGTATCTAAGGCCTCCTGCAGTTCCTCCTCACTTTCAGCAACCATAGCAATATCGCCAGCAAACCTTATCATGTCTATATTTTGTCTGTGTATCCTTACACCTTCTCTGTGACTCATTCTCTCTCTCAAGTCGTCAATCGCATTCTGTATGTAAACGTTAAAAAGAGCAGGTGACAGAGAGCATCCCTGTCTCACCCCTCGCAATATAATGATGTTAAGAGCTATTTAACAGAATAATAATAATAATATATTTTTAAATAGTTATAAACATCCCAGATCTACTACTCGCATTCCTTTCTTATCATTTTCAACCATTTTAGATACTTTTATAATTTCATTCATCACTAGAATCTTCTTTTGGTTTCTATGAAAAAACCGTTTGAATCTCATTAAAGGGTAAACTCGAAATAATGCCAACATGAATATTTTCATTCAAATTTTGCTCCTTGTGTTCGGGGACCGAAAGGAGACAAAACCGAAATCCACGTCCCCAAATCCCCGAACAACAATATCTTCAAATTCAAAATACTCCCGTGTAGTTTGTCCAAGCGATCACAGATGTCTCTAGTGGCGTTTGGGTTTGGGCCCGCGATGAATAATAATATCCAAGACGCAAACCTTTCTAGAAGGTAATTCCTATTGGGTCCCAAAGGCGAGGAAAGACAAAGTCAGAATATGCGTAATGTGGATTCATATTTTACAAACGTAAGATAATTATTTTAAAACATTATTGAAGGTTAAGTCGCTAACACTTTGGAATTCCATTGTAATGACATGGATTTGAAAAAAAAATAACGCTGTTTATGTTCCACTTTAATTTATTGAATATCTTTATAAAATAAAAATATTAACCACGACATGTTCCGGAAGTGACCTCCAGCCTTAGTTAAAAATATAACTAAACTCTAAATAATGAAATTATTATTATTGTTTAAAGAAAAAATACTTATAATATCGCACCATGAGTGTAAAACCGAAACAAGTGCAAATATACAGTTTGGAGATATGGGAGTTTAAAGACTTCATATTGCTTGGAAAAACTGTTTTTTTTTTTGTAATAAACCAATGATTTTCAGTTTAAAGTAATATACCTATAAACCGAAAATCCTTGGTTTATTAAAAAAAAAAATTCCAAGCAATATGAAGTCTTTAAACTCCCATATCTCCAAACTGTATATTTGCACTTGTTTCGGTTTTACACTCACGGTGCGATATATCGAAGTTATGGTTGGAGATGTTGGATGATTGTTTCCAGGAGTTATAATGGCCTAGCCTCACCACTGAGAGATATTTGCACGGAGGTAGATACAATTGAGCAAGTCAGAGAGTTCACTTATCTCGGTACGGTCATGACGGAAGCCAACGACATGCACGCGGAGTTGGAACACAGAATTCAAAAAGGCCTACGAGCTGCAGCCTCCTTGCGAACGTTCCTTTAGTCCAAGCTTCTATCCAGAAACACCAAGTTCCGTATTTATAACACCATCATCAAGCGTTGTGGACAATGACTCTAAAAGGTCGGGAGGTAACAGATGTCGTCGCAAGAGTAGCGAAGCTTAAATGGTAATTTGCGGGACATGTTGCCAGATTGGTAGACGATAGACGGACCAGAAGGGTGGTAGAGTGGAGACCCTGCGAAGACAAAAGAAACAGAGGGAGACCCCCACACGATGGTCCGATGACATTAGAAGAATTGCTGGCGATTAGATGCAAAAGGCACAATACAGGGATACGTGGAGAAGTATGGGGGAGGCTTATGTCTAGCAGTGGACGACAACGGCTGTCTAAGTAAGTATGTAAGTAAGTACAAAAAATAAATAATTAATACAAATAAAAACGCCTGATTTTTAGAAGTTTCATTATATTTTATGGGAATGACATGTTTTGCCAAGCTAAGGCATCATGAAATGCCTTAATAAGGAGAAACACGTTTTCATTTTTATAAATTATTAATATGAGTACATAATTGTTCTAGAAAACAATTAGTAATATACATAATGTTTTAGGATTCCGAGGTAATCGATCAATGTTATTTAATAATATGAATAGTAGACATCTCACGTCAGTTTTCTTTCGTCGCCTGGCCCTTGGAACCCCTCGAGAAATAACAATCGTTTGAGAAACAGGGTAGGTTTAATAAAGTCATTTCAATACAACTGTTTTGTAGTTGGGCATTTCATGATTTCGGTTGTATTTTCGATTTGTATGCTTTTGAGTGGCTTTCTCTCGTTTGGTCCATATTTTGAATTATTAGAATAATATAATATTATTTGTTCAAATTTGTATTTAATAATGATCTTGAAATAATCAAATGATTTTACTGAAATCTCTCGAGGGAAGTTCCTTTTAAATAATAATTTAATAAAATGATATTTTTAACTAGTTCAACTTTTGTATTTATTTCGACACCGAGCGGTTTCGCATGACCAGTCGGTCGATGCCAGAGAACCTGGCGAAACCGGTCACTGTTAAAATTAAGACAAAATTGAAAGTCTTAGCATATATACAACTTCCAAACATGTGTCAGCCTTGGTGGTCGTAAGAAGGGCGGAATGGGGATGTTGTCAAACATAAAGCGATCGCTTAACCCAACCAATGACAGGTCATAAGTCCTGTAAACGCCTCGGCCACCATATTCTCTTCGTCTCTATTGAGATATAATTAATCCTTATAAAATTGAAAGTAGTTAAAAAAACATTGTTTTATTTAATTATTAAATAAAGTTTAGAAATAATTAGAAGGAAAAAAAACATATTAAGCTATGATTTCTCAGAAGTTTGTGTGATGGAATTGAAAGAATGACATTTTTTTATTAAATATTATGAAACGCCAAGGAATTTGAAAGAGTCTTGAAGTAGCATTTGAATACTTTATCAGCTCCAAAGGATTGAAAATTCACGCCAATATTACCAACAACAACTGTACAAAGCATATAATCAATAGGATGAACGTAGCGCGAACACATTGGTAATAAACATACAGATATTTATTTTTATATTTAAGAAGATATTTTTAAAAGTACGATAGCTTGAAAACGTTATGATTAACACATTAAAAGGATCACCATTCGGGTTTAGCAAAATCGTATAATGAATTAAATTAAAATCTAAAATGAATTAAAAAAGATCGCTGAAGAATTTATGTTAATGGAGTTATTATTAGAGGATGACTATAGTCAAAAAATGTTGAGGAGGCTAGAGATGTGCTTTCATGTCTCTGTATCAAAGTATAGTGGTCCATCCTTTAGATAATCGAGCCATATAATATGAGAAAAAAATCTTCTTATGATACTTGTTCCATATCAGATTTCTTTGATATTGGCCACCACATGCAAATACTTTTCCGTCAGCAACTTTGTATGAAGAATATATTCTGGGCAAACCAAGATTGAGAAGAAAAATACATAAAGTGTATATTAACGGTGTAAATGTACTACATAATTAATATAAACGTATGCGATTATTCTGGTTCTGATTCCGAAAAATTTCGTTTGGTTCGTGTGGTTCACCCGTAAATTTGGAGATATTTCGTGAAGTGAATTATTTTGGTCAATTTGATTGTTGCAGCACTTTATAATAGTTAGTTGTGACACGTGATACGTTTGTATAGTTTTGGTGTTAAAATTACATTAGTTTTTTTTTTCGTTTATATAAATAATTTTGACAGGTTAAAATAAATTATCGGACATTGGATTTTCCTCAATGAGCTAACTAACTAACTAACCATCACGCCGTCTCCCCGGAGGGGTAGGCAGAAAGAATGGAACGCCACACTGTTCTGTCCTGACATACTTCTCTCGCTTTCTCTGCATTCATACATCTTGTCATGCACGCAAGTCGATTTCTCCGACTCCTCGCGTGACCGACATTTAATATTTGATTGATTTGATCGTGCCACGTTTTCCTCGGCCTTCCTCTGTTTCTAGCTCCGTTCACGCCGTTTACATAAACCTTCTTTACCATTCTGTCTTCACGCATTCTTTTCATGTGTCCAAACCATCTTAAATTAATCTTCATGACCCTTTCATTATTTTGTTCATAACACTATCATTCGCACCGCATTCACTTCTTATACTCGCATTTGACACTCTATCATATACAGATTTGCAACACATTGTTCTTAGATATCTCATTTCTACTGCATTTATTATACTATCATCCTTCTGTTGCCAGTTCCGTGCTTCATTTCCATACATAAGGGTCGGCACAAGAACACCATTATGTTCTGTCATCTTGTTTTTTTTGGATAAGCTTTTGTTTGCGATGACAAATTTAATTGATAATATAAAAATAATTGGAAAGAAATAAAAAAGGTCAACAAAGAGTTCCGGTTTTGTGTTTCGGATTTTTTTGGATCGGCCTGAAATAATGCATATTAAGGAAAGCAGGGGGTCTACGCAAAATAAAATAAATCGGCCAGGTGACAAAAAAGTTTGGGAACCTCTGCTGTATACCTACCCAAGCTTCCAACAAAACAATATAATGTTTCAATCATCAACTATTTGCAAAAGGTTTAAGTGATCATATCTTTTATTTACGCATTTTCCTTGAATTTTATTTTCCTCTCAAATGTTTTTTACATTTAATTTTCAGAAGAATGTAATACCCCTTTTCATGAAAATATATAAAAGCATTGAACATTTCAAAATCTATTCTATGAAAGCAAAACTCTGCAATTCATAAATGTAATCAGAAAATATAAAAATACATCAATCTCAAAGCTCCCACGCGATGTCTTTGATGAAAAGTTTACGTTAAAAAAATATCGTATGATAATACAAGTATATTGTATTCAAATATTAAAAAGTACTCGTTACAAAAATATTTATATTAAAGCCACGAAATGTCTGATTTAAAATAAAAGTCATCTTTTTAATCTATTTAGGTCTATCTTCTTGATAAGCTTTGAAGGTTTCACCCCTTCATCATCTGGAGAAACTTAAAAATTAATATAATAAAATAAAACGATATTTTAAAACTATTAACACTTTTGTCTTTATTTCGACAGCGACCGTTTTCGCCAGGCAACTTTGTTATACCTTATATGAACAAATAAAAAATATTCCTGGAATCGATTACTGCCGATAAATTTTGGTTATAATTCCAAACCTTTGCAGCTCTAATGGATGGGGGAAACCGAATAAGGCGACGCCAACCCAATGGACTAAGATTTAAATTCAGTAATATTTAAAACAAACTACCAATTTTTCAAACGTTAAATATAAATATATCAGCTTTAAAAAAATTAAGATCGTTTCTTTTGAATATGAATCCTGTTAAATAAGCAATATTTAAATTCCGTAAATTTTACATAATTAATTTTAAATTATTTTTGTATGGAATCATGTTTACCACCCCTGATATGAATGAATATAAAGGACTCAATTTGTAATAGTGTCTGTCGATGCCAGCGAGCCTGGCGAAACCGGTCGCTATCGAAATGAAGACAAAAGCGGAAGTCCATTGTTTTGGCCGAAATAATATGATACTTCCAACACTATAAACTTTGTTTTTGTGTATCAAAATTTTATTTTTATTTTCGTGACAGCTGTTTCGTCAACCTATGTTGACATCAACAGGTGTTACAATAATATATTAACTGTTAAAATTTCGTGATGTTTTGAATCTTTATGTGTATTTGTTCCTATTAAAATGTTTGATGATGTCAACATAATTTGACAAAACAACTGTCGCGAAAAATAAAAATATAATTGTGATACATAAAAATAAATTATAGTTTTATAATTTAACAGTTTGAAAGTAGAAGTAGTCAAAAACATTTTTTATTAAATTATTATTTAAAATGAACTTACATCAAGAGATTTCAGTAAGATCATTTGATTATCTTAAAAACTAATGTTGATATCGTTTCTAGTAGTTGAAGGTGTAAAATCTTCGAGATGTGTCGAGAAAAATAAACAGAAAAGTGGAAATTAATATTCTTATTTCATTAAAATTGTTTAAAATTGCATATCGCTAGAGCGCTAGTAGTCTTGTTCGAGAGGCGGAACTATAAAGTTTTGTCCCGACACAGTTTAGTCGGCATCATGCGTTGGAACAGTGAGGAGCGGGCGTTTGCCGTTGAGGACTACTTCGAACGGATGTTCAAGGGTGCGGCAGTATAACTTCTGAAAAAAGGAAGTTATGCTGCCGCACCGTGTATTGTATTTTGCGTTATTGCTAACTAAAAAAAAATAATAACCATCACGCCATCTATCCGTAATAGTGGCCAAAATAAATAGATCGCCACACTTTGCTTCTTTGACATACTTCTTCAGATTTCTAAACATTCATACATCATGTCAGTCACGCTCGTCAATTTCTCCGACTGCTCACATGGCCTACATTTGATATTTTATTGATTGGATATAAGAAGTGAATTCAGTGTAAATGTAAGTGTTATAAGAAAAATAAAGAATGGGTCATCAAAATTGTTACAAAAAAAAACATAGAGAAAGACAGGGAAAAATGCGGCACCATCAAATCAATCGTAAACAACACTTTAAAAATATTTATTGTAACTTTTAATAACAGCTTCATTTGATAAATAAATGTTAGCTGTATTTAGGCTATACCGTGCCGCTGGCAATGCAAAAACGTTTTTTTTTTTTATTAAACACTTACGTTAAACTTTAGTTATGAAAGTTTTTTAACAATGAAGTGTTAACACATCAAAAAAATATCGTATTACAGCACCAAAAATTCCAGGATTAAAAGAAAGCCAAGTCCTTTTCAAAAGCCCGGTTCAAACGATTTATTTGTTTCTCTAAAGGATTCCTTATTCAAACGATCCTGTAAAAAGGTTTTTTGCGTTAAATATTCATGTCAAGGACACGATAACCGAATTCTCTTATCCTGTAAAAGGACATTTCTCATTCATAATATATAAGATTCCCTAACAGGCGAGGTAGTAACGTCCTCTTTAAACGAAACTTATTTGAACTCGACATTTTATTTAGTATGACAACCATTTTTTTTTAAAACCGGGATAAATTGGATTTCCTTTCATTTCGGTTAACTTTGAACTAACACTGTAAAATATGCATTAAAAAGTATTTGAATTACGAATAATGAAAAATTTATATCTTTTTTTTATAAACTGTTAAATTATATAACATTTTTTATAAGGATTAATTGTATCTCAATAGTCAATATGTGGACCATCTAATAAGAATATTTTGTGTTAAATTATTTTAATTTAATTTTGTTATTTTATTGTTTTCTGAGAGCAGAATATGGATGGCGCTAGTGTAGATTGAACTAAAAAATGTGAAGTGTTCTGCAACATTGTAGCATAAGAAGGGAGAAATGGGGAATGTTGTTAAACAAAAAGCGATCGCTTAACCCAAAAAATGACAGGTCATAAGTCCTGTAAGCGCCTCGACCACCATATTCTGTTCACAGAAAAAAATTTACATCTTCGTCTATTGATATACAATTAATCCTTATAAAAAAATAATTTATCCACAATGGGTAAAATCCAGTATTTGTCTACAAGTATTAGTATACATTCAAAATGTTTTATAAAACTTTGGTTTAATGTATCAATATTGTATTTTTATTTCGCGAAACCGTTTAAAATAATATAAAACATTTGTGAAAAACAAAGTTTTATAATTTAACAGTTAATTATGTTGAAGTATCATAGTGTTTCGGCCAAAACAATGAACTATTTATATATTTTTTTATATAAATTTAAGGCGTAATCACTGTGGAATTCCATAATGACGACTTTTTGGACAAATCATTCATATTTGTTACATTCAACAACGTTTTTCGAAAAATATATTCGAAAAACAATATATATTGCAACTCGGACTTTTCGAGAATATGAAGCCAGCACCGTTATCGGTGATCGCACTTATTTTTCTTTCGAGTAATAATATAACATACTATACATATAATTTCATTAAAAAAAATAATAAAAATAGTATATATTATATACAGGTATGTGCATTTTTTATTTGAAGCAATTCATTTTATTTTTCAGATTTTGTTAGGCAAATAAAAAAGTAGGGGGCGTTGAGATTTTTGAATCGTTGAAGTGGGACATGGTACAAATAAGGTTGAGAAACTCTGGTATAGGGTAACTAGCGTAGTATAGTATACGGAAAGTTCAGATTTTTTTCTAGTCTCATAACCATTTCCCCTCTCGATAGTTGAAAGTGAATTTCCTTTAATTGGACTAAGTTGAATACTTTTAATGAGCGCGTATGATATGAGTTAGCGATGACTGCCGGATAGCGGAAACTTTATAATTAAGTCGATTGGCTGCCCTGAATTAATCGCAGTTATCCAACTAGCGAGTTCCCTGCCGAGATAACTGATCGTTTCTCTGAGATGTGAATACTGAATATAACGAAGAAAAGTACAGTGAAACATTTTAGCTCACTACTCAACCTTGATTATGTTTCCCCGGAGGTTAAGGCTGTAAAACTACTAATTCAATCCACTGTAACTAACTAACCCTCACGCCGTCTCCCCAAA
This sequence comes from Lepidostoma basale, assembly GCA_022606425.2. Lineage (NCBI taxonomy): Eukaryota > Metazoa > Arthropoda > Insecta > Trichoptera > Lepidostomatidae > Lepidostoma > Lepidostoma basale. Next base: position 58,615 of record JAHDVF020001186.1, read on the forward strand.
GGGGTAGGCAGAAATAATGGACTGCCATACTTTTCTTTCCTGACATATTTCTCTCGCTTCCTCAACATTCATACATCGTGTTATGCACGCGCGTCGATTTCTCTGACTCCTCACATGGCCGACATTCAATATTTGATTTATTTGATCGTGCCACGTTCCAGCGAAGCATGGGACTGGCAAAAGAAGGATGAAAGTAGAATAAATGCAGTAGAAATGAAATCTCTTAGACGAATGTGTGGATACTCTGTGTAAGATAGAGTGTCGAATGAAAATATAAGAAGTGAATGCGGTGCAAATGATGGTGTCATGAACAAAATAATGAAAGGATCATTAAGATGGTTTGGACATATGGAAATAATGAATGAAGAAAGAATGGTAAAAAAATTATATGTGAATGATGTAAATGGAACAAGAAATAGAGGAAGACCGAGGAAAACGTGGCACGATCCACTGTATAATATTTAAAACTAGCTGACCCGACGAACTTCGTACCGCCTCAGAATCAATAAATGTTGTGCTAACTTATTAGCTAAATTTAATTCACCTTTTTATTGAATTACATTCGATTTGCAAAAAGCCTATGATCGAGTGAACAGAGATAAACTGTGGTCAATCTTGTCCGAATACGGAGTGAGCACAAAACTGATACGGGCGGTTGCTTCTCTCTACGAAGGGAGCACTGCCAGTGTTAGGGTAAATGGAGACATCACGCCTTGGTTTGATATCACGAAGGGTGTTAAGCAGGGCTGCGTGATGTCTCCATGGTTGTTCAATCTGTATATGGACAAGTGTATGAAAGAACTTAAAGGTATAAATGCTGGTGCTAAGATGAGTGATTTATCTGTAAACTGTCTGCTTTACGCGGACGATGCCGTTCTCGTTGCGGATAGTGCGGACGAATTACAAATCTTGGTGTCGAGAATGAATGAGGTATGCAAGTCAAATGATTTAATGATGAATGTCGGAAAGTCAAAGGTGATGGTTTTCGAAAGGGATGAGCAAATGACAGTTTGTAATATAAGTGTGAACAAAGAGAACTTGGAACAGGTGAGGGAATTTGTGTATTTAGGTAGTATGTTCACAGCAGATGCCCGAACGGATAGTGACGTCGAAAGAAGGGTTGGTGCGGGTAACAAAGTGAATGGAGCTTTAAAAATAGTTATTGGAAACAAGAATTTATCAATGAAAGCGAAAACGGCCGTTCACAATGGAGTTCTGGTCCCAACCTTAATGTATGGAAGCGAAGCATGGAACTGGCAAAAGAAGGATGAGAGTAGAATAAATGCGGTAGAGATGAGGTCCCTAAGACGTATGTGTGGTAGAACGATATACGACAGAATCTCAAATGCTGATATAAGAAAGGAATGTAGAGCGGAAGAAGGTATTATGAACAAAATTATGAAAGGATCGCTGCGTTGGTTCGGACATATGGAACGCATGGATGGAGAAAGAATGGTTAAGAAAGTATACGTTAATGATGTAAATGGGGTACGAAGTCGAGGCAGACCGAGGAAAACATGGCATGACCAAATTAATCAAATTTTAAAGGTTGGTCATGTTAGAAGTCGGAGGAATCGACGTGCGTGTATGACTCGTTGTATGAATGTGGAGGAAGCTAGAGAGGTTTGCCAGGATAGAGTAGTGTGGCGGTCCATTCTCTCTGCCTACCCCTGCGGGGAAACGGCGTGATGGTTTTGTTGTTGTTGTTGTATTGAATTACAATTAATACTTAAAATGAATTAAGTTCATGAAATGTGCAAAAATCAAAATTAAAATTATTAATTACAATGGAATATAATTCACGTGGAAGCCTGCATCAATACTTAAAATGAATTATAAATTGTTAATTAAAAACTTTGTTTTATGTATCACAATTGTATTTTTATTTTTTCGCGACAATATATTCAACCAAAGTGGAATCTACTAGATTAATTGTGAGGATTGTGATGCCGTGTATATTGGAAAGACGGGTCGATCATTTTGAAGAGGTTATATGAACACAACATTTAATACAAAACCAGAATCATTGTGTGAATTTTGACCATCATTTCAATTTCAAAAACACATTTTTTTGCATATAGCAAATAATTTTAAAAAAAATTGAGAAATTAGAAAATTTAGAAATTTTTAAAGCAAAGGCACGTGAATTGAATGTTATAAATAACCAAATTCCAGCTTATTCCCCCTCAGTATACTCGTATATGTATAATATATCATTCTTATTATTTTATTATTATAAATAAATGAATTTAATACAACAACACAACAACAACAACAACAACAAACCATCATGCCGTTTCTCCGCAGGGGTGGGCAGAGTGAATGGACCGCCACACTACTCTATCCTGGCACACCTCTCTAGCTTCCTCCACATTCATACATCGAGTCATACACGCACGTCGATTCTTCCGGATTCTGACATGACCAACCTTTAATATTTGATTAATTTGGTCATGCCATGTTTTTCTCGGTTTACCTCGACTCCTTACTCCATTTACACCGTTAACGTATACTTTTTTAACCATTCTTTCTTCACCCATGCGCTCCATATGTCCGAACCAACGCAACGAACCTTTCATAATTTTGTTCATAATACCTTCTTTCGCTCTACATTCCTTCCTAATATCAGCATTTAAGATTCTGTCATTTATCGTTCTACCACACATACGTCTTAGGGACCTCATCTCTACCGCATTTATTCTGCTCTCATCTTTCTTCTGCCAGTTCCATGCTTCGCTTCCATACATAAGGGTTGGGACCAGAGCTCCATTGTGAACGGCCATTTTCGCTTTCATTGATAAATTCTTGTTTCCAATAACTACTTTTAAAGCTCCATTCACTTTGTTACCCGCACCAACCCTTCTTTCAACAATCAATGTCCGTTCGGCCATCCGCTGTGAACATGCTACCTAAATACACAAATTCCCTCATCTGTTCCAAGTTCTCTTCATTTACACTTATATTACAAACTGTCATTTGCTCTTCCCTTTCAAAAACTAACAAATTAGACTTTCCGACATTCATCAAAACACGCTAAAACAATTAAATAGCAGACAACATAATTTTGAATAAGTGTGATTCATCAATGAACTCCGTTTTCATCATTAGCAACATCATATTCATCATCTGAAGAGTTTGATGATTCAGTGTCCCTATCAATTGAGAAAAGAAATTCCTCGTCTTCATCTAGCCAAATATTTCGTTTATTAAGTACTCGCGGCTGAATTTCCTATGGTAACAATTCTCTGGACCGAATGTACACAGATACACCTATAAAATCAATACAAAATATACAATACGTATTTTTATTATTATTCACGGAACACTCATCTGTCATCTTTTTCGAATGGAATTAATGGCGCAAATATTCCCTGCTCTCCTTCACAAAAAGGGTTTAACTTTTAGAATAGTCTCTCTTATACTGATTTTTATAACTTTGGGCATTGTTAATCTAAAATTAATAAAGAAAACCAAAAATCCCGGCGACGATTTAAACATAGCCTCAAATCTTTCACATTGACATCTGGCATCAACAATACACCACCTACGGGCGATACCGAAACTAAAATAGACGCCATTTTGATATTATACTATTTACTCCTAAGCCAAATTTAGTCAAATTTATGACAAATATAATTAATTTTAAATCATTTAGGTGATTTTTTCAAATGTTTTAATAATTATTCTGTTATCCGGAACGGAGACAAATCCAGCAAATCAAAGATCTTCAAAATTGGTCCAGCCGTTCTCGAGTTATAAATGGTGTAACTAACACGATTTTTGACTTTGTTTTATATATATAGATATAGGGTATTTTTTTTTAGAGGTATACAAAACATATTCAAAATGAAAAAAATTCACGTTAAAATAATGTCAATGTCTATGATATTGGCTTTATTTAATAGATAGTTTTATGCCATTATTGTTTAAAATCTTGAAATCCAATTTTTGAAAATTGTCGTCTTTGTGGATGCGTATTATCCACTAGAATGTACGAGGTGCGAAAACGATCCATGGTCTTCCGAATAACTTGCTCGGATGATTTTCTGATGATGAGCGCCTAATGGACAACGTTATTACTGATCTGGGTTAAAGAGGGAGTGTGCAAAACCTGAACAAAATAATGAAATTATTTTGTTCAGGTTTTGGTTAAGGAACTTATTTTGTTCAGGATTACTTTGGTTAAGACATATGAAACGCATTGGTTAAAAAAGTATACGTTAACGGTGTAAATTGAGTATGGTGCTGTGTGAGATCGAGGAAAACTCGGCATTACCAGATTATTAAAATTAAAGGTCGGCCATGTTAGAAATCGGAAGAATCGACTTCGTGTATGACTCGCTGTATGAATGTGAAAGAAGCTAAGGACGTGTGTCAGGATCGAGTAGTGTAGCGGACCATTCTCTCTGCCTATATCTTTGGGGGAAAGGCGTGATAGTTCGCTGTTGTTGTTGTTGTTGTAAAACCCTAAGTGGGACAAAGGGATTATATTGCGTACTATGAAAAAACAAAACATTATATCAAATGATTTTACTGAAATCTCTTGATGGAAGTTCATTTTAAATGATAACTAAATAAAACGATGTTTTTTAATTACTTCCACGTCTATATTTCGACAGAGATCGGTTTCGCCAGGCTCACTGGCATCGACAGACTGCTGTCACTAAAGCAAACAGAGTCCTTTATAAACATACATATCAGGGGTGGTAAACATGGTTATATACAAAAATAATCTTCAAATTTAAAATCCATTGAATTGAATATGAATCTTTTTTAAAACCTGTAATACCAATATTTAAATTCAGTAAATTTTACATAAATATTTAAAGATTATTACATGTTTACTACTCCTGATCCGTATGTATATAAAGTATTTGGTTTACAATAGTGTCACCAGTCTGTCGATGCCAGCGAGCCTGGCGAAACTGGTCGCTGTCGAAAAATAAAATCGTCGTATTCAAAATTAGAACGGGTCCAAATGATGTTACAAGTTTTAATCTACAATAGCGCCATCTATTATAAGATGGCGGTATTGTAGATTGACCTACTAACAGTGAAGTTATTAAAAAATATTAGCATATATACAAGTTCCAAAAACTTGTCAGACGTGGTGTCGTAAGAAGGGCGGAATGGTGAATGGTATTTAACATAAAGTGATCGCTTAACCCATACAATGACAGGTCATCAGTCCTGTAAACGCCTCGACTACCATATTCTGTTTCCAAATAATTTACATCTTCGTCTCTATTGAGATACAATTAATCCTTAAAACATTAAATATTAGACATCCATTGTTTAGTGAGTTCTTTGTTGTAACTAAAATGAAATGTTAATGAATAAATAAATCTGATATAATTTCAACATTAGAATAATTTTTAATGGATGATAAGGAAAATTTTTCTATGCTACCCCATTTCCAAACTACAATAGAGAAAAATAAGGTTGAAGTCGTTTAGTGATCCCAACCCTTGTGGTACTAGCAATAAAATTACTTGCGAACGCTGCCGGCCAGAGCGCAATATGTCCTGAAAGGGTGGCTACCGTCTACCCCGACAAGGGTGGTGAGACACTTATTTGAATAAGGGTTACTCAGAACACATAAGATTAAAAGCGACGCAAAGGATATGAAAAGGAAAAAACGGAATACTTACAAGTAGTTTTTTATATTTTTAAAACAGTTTGCTTATAATATGAGTTGACTTGAAAAAATAAGTTAAAACTCTATCTACCTCTATCTTAGGGAGTATGGATATTACCCGTGGCTCTTTCCAACTGATTTCTTGCTAGAGATGCTAGGCTACCAGTCACTCGAGAGGAGACGAGACATTCACTTGGGTGTCCATTTCTTTCGACTGATAGGCGGTTGTATACACAACTCAGAAATCATGAGTGATGTAGGTCTGTTCGTCCCTGATAATTATCTTCGACAAAGGGGCCATATATTGTTTTATCTCCCACGATGCAGAACCAACCTGCCAATGGTTATACCGGTAGGTAGAGCAATATTTTTGCTTAATCATATCACCTCGGAGTTTGACATATTTTGTGATAGTTTGGCTCATCTGAGGGAAGTACTATCTTTATTATAATTGTATGGTATATTTATTTTATTAATTTGTCATACATCTTATGTTTCTCGATCTTTTAAGTATTTTATTTTGTATTACTTATGATTGTGTATCTCTAACTTGTATCTTTAGTGTATTGGAAAAAAAATTCTGTAATGCTTTAGATATGTTTAAAATAAATAAATGAAATAAATAAATGAAAACTAAATATGTGAGGTATTGGAATTGGATCATCTAGCTTTCAGAGGTTCAGATCTAATGGCTATTCCTCTTAGGTCTTTTGGAAACATTGTTGGAAATGTGATTTGGTGGTTGTTATATGCAGTTGCAAGATGTGAAACCCGGAGTGCTCCACCGAAATTAAAAAAACACTATATCTTATTTTTTTAACAACCTTCTTCTTCTTCATCACGGGTCCTGTCAGATTCCCCCGACGTTGACAACCATTTGGAAAAAAGCTTCCCTGTCCTGGACGGCGCGAAACAGCTCTCCTAAAGTTCATTCCCTTCATGACGAGTAACCACTTCAAGAAAATGGCATTACGAATTTTAGTATATTGGGTGTAACGTGACTTCCTTGACCGACATTTCGGATATTGTTGCAGTCCATATTCAGGGTAGTTATATATATGTAAAGGGTAGAGTACCCTAAAAATCTACATAATTATTTTTTTAAATAAAAAAAATGGTCGCTACCAAGGTTTGAATTTTAATAAAAAAATTAAAACACTGCATTGTATTTATTGATACAAAACATTAACGTGCAAAATTAATTTTCAGATTACTAATAAGGAGACCGTTTTAATATTAAAATCATTTATATTCAGTATCCAAGCGTTATTTATTTTTATCCGGATATTTCTCTCTGTACTATTTTACCAACAAAAGCAAGTATTGGTTGCTTACTTGTATTTTTAGATTTAAAACATTTACATGCAAAATTCATGGTTAGATTGCAAATAAAGATACTCTTATAACATTCAAATCACTTCTATTTATTATAGATGTTTTACTAACTTTTTTCACTGAATTTTTAATTTATGGTAGCGACCTCTAAAATCTTTATAATAAATTAAAAATATACATTTTGGAGTAAAAAATCATATGACAGGGTGATCCCCCTAGTAGTAAGTGGGTAATGATTGCTTAACATCATAAATTGGTTTTGTTCTACGGAACGCAAGATCTTTTTCAAACACAACGGCGATCCGTCGACTGTATGAAGCGCTGGTTCATAGTTACTTGTAGTACAGCTCTATCATTTGGGACCCCAGAGAAAGAACAGTCATTTTGGAGCTGGACAGAATCCATATTTTTTATGGTATTTGTACCTCAGGGAGTATAACTGTTATCCTTTAACTGTTTTAAACTGTTATCCGGAGGTATTTTCAATCCAGGAATAATGAGAGAGCTAAATCTGTACGTTCACCATAGTTATAGCAGAGCAAGGGGGCATATATTATTTTATGCCCCAAATTGCCGCACAGAGCCCTTTCGAAGTTCTCCTGTATTGAAAGCGATTCGTCTCTTAAATGAGATTGCAAAAGAGATAGACCTCTTTGGATGCAATTATGGCGAGTTCGTAAATACCCTTATGATAAAGGCAGCAAGCAAATAACTAGCTTTTCCTATTCATAAGGTTCTATTTATATTTCCTTTGATATATTTTTTTTTCACCCTTTACAACGATTTGGCTTGCGCTGTAATGATGTAAGGAGATTTTCAACAAAATAATAATAATAATAATAAATGCTAGGGCCGTGTCGCCGACAGCATGAGAGTGAAATATAAATATCCTCCTCACAGACGTCGATGCGCACTCCTGGGGAGTGACATGTTGTTAGCAGTATGACTGCAACGATCTCCAAAACGTTGGTCTAGGAATACAAGTAACACGGATATACGAGATTGAAGGTCTTAAAATGTATACGGCGTATTTTCGGCGCTACAAAACAAAGATTCACCTGTTCTAAACGAAAGTAATCCAAAATGCCTGGAGTAGGCAACGGGGAATCGCTATAGTTACATTTCCCTGAAAATCACTGTAGAAATAAAGCATTCAGTTTAGTGATCGTCAAAGTCGGGGACCTAACATGGCACTATTAGATGAAAAAGATTTTTTGTAAAACCAACATTCCGACGTAGGCACTTCTTGAAAAATAGTTTATGAATGAAAATGGTGGTATTGTTTGCCCCCTCCCTTAAATCTCAAACACCCTTAATAGACAACCCCTATCTCATAATACTTACGCAGAGTAATAAACGCTTATACATATTAACAAGAGTGATCATTGGAGTAACAGGATCCCTGCCGATTCAATAATATTTGCGTGTATTATTATAGTGGCGTAATTCCTAGTATCAAAGGAACCTATCTTTAGTATAACATCATACATTGTGTTTCGTATTGTATTGGTTTCAATATCACAATAATTGTAGGCGAAACAATGACCGATTGTTTCAAATGTAGACGCTTCTAGAATTGTGTTATGTACACGTGTTAATTATTAGTTCAACGAAAGCTCCCATTAAAAGCTTGGTGCTTAAAGCACAGCAAACAGGATTATTTAGAATTATAAATATACAGAGATAGACTCCTTCGGGTAGACGTCGTGATGATTAGTTAGTTAATAATTTATTTATTAGAAATTTAAATATATTTCATTGGGTGGTACAAGTATTGCCTTGCAAAGGAATTACCACACTTTTGACAATGTCAAGAACGACTGGAGTAGTACTCTTAGAAGGCTTAGACAGTGCCTAACGGATAATGTTCCGGCTGATCTGGCTAGGTAGGGCAAATCGGACTGCTGGGAGTAAAAGGCGCAGGATCGAGATTTTAGAATAATATCATCAAGGAAGTAAAAACTCTTTAAGCGTTATTATTTTTATTATTTTGTTCTTTCTAAAAAGACATATACATAGAACCATGTGAATAGAAATATGCCAGTTATTTCCTTGTTGCCCTTACCATAAGGGTATTAACGAATTCGCTATAATTAAATTCGAAGAGATGAATATATTTTGCCACCTCATTTAAAAGACAAATCGCATTCAATGTAGGATAACTTCAATGCGGCAATTTGGGGCATAAAATAATATATGCCCCATGCTCTGCTATATCTGTGGGGAACGTACAGATTTAGTTCTGTCAGTATCCCTGGATTGTAAGAAGTAAGAATGAAAAAGTTTGACAATGTTCTAGGAAGCGGTTATGGTTTGCTACAACAAGCTCCCCCCAACTACTCATCACGCACTTAATGGTGTCTTCAAGAAACATGAATAGAAAGAATAGAAGAAGCCCGGAAAAAATAGATATGTAAATGTTTTTACCATCGAGAGATTAACATATCAGACTCGAAAGTGGTTCTGTGATATGGAGTCCTCACGAGGCGAGATATTCCGTTATGCTGGAGAGAGTTCAGAAAAAATTTCTGAGGTATTACATGAGGGAGTATGATAGTTATCCGTGGCTCTATCCCACGGCATTTCTTTTAGGAATGCTCGGAACCAATTTTTTACAGCTTCGAAAAGATGGGCATCCCATAACCCATTTCTTTAAAGTAATCAGGGGATATTTCGAGAACTCGGCCGTGCTAGAGGGTGTTGGTCTTTTTGTCCCTGATAGATTTCTCCGACAACGACAGCACAGATTGTTTTACCAACCGGCCACCAGAACCAATCTGCCTCTGGTGACACCGGTGGGAAGAGCAATTAGTCTGCTGAACGCGGTCTCCTCGGAGATCGACGTCTTTTATATTAGTGAAGGTACGTTCAGGGGACAAATGCTCTTGACTTTAGTAAGTATCTTGTCTTTCTAATGTCGAACCATCTCTAATGCGTTCCTGGTACTTTGTTGTATTTTTATAATATTTTACCTGTACTTAATAGATGCCTTGAACATTTTCCTGTTTGTAATGTCTTTTGAGTTAATAAACTGATTTGATTTGATTGATTGATTGATCATTCTGTTTATAAATGAACAAAAAGAGCTGGAGTCGTTGTTCAATGATAATCAATTAATTTGTATTAAAACACATCATTGCAACTACAAATGACACGTGTTTAATTCTATCGATGAAACTAGAAAGATTAAATATTTATACCGGAAGACACAATAATGTACTATTTAGGTTAACTGTGAAAATAGATATTATAGAAAATTAGTGGTCCGATGTCACAATCTAAATAAGCTACTAATTTCTTTTTTCAAAATATAATAGAAATATATAATATTTTGAAAGTTTTGTTCATTATAATTCTATTCGATATATAAGGGAGACGGTTGGTTTATTTAATTGTTATTTGAGCTAACATTTAGAACCGAACAGTAGGTAAACTAGTCTAGTAAATTAAGTTAACACTGCAAGCCACTTTCACTTAAGCGCTTGTTGCGTTTTAATGACATTTGAGTACTTGTTGACAGCGGTACGGTATCGCTGAAACCATAGGCCGGGAGGCAAATTCAAACAAAATTCAACCGAAACCTACTTGCTTTAATACTTTGTACTACTTATCAAACATGTCTGCTTTCTACTCCTTGCTGTGTGTGATGGCTTCCAGCCGCGTCACTTCCGATAGGGAGGACCTGGTGGCCAGGCTCCCCGTCGAGATCGCCTCCATCATTTTCAGGTAAGAATTAACTAATCTTAACATTTATTTAGCTCGTCTGATTTAAATTTCAATCCCTTTTCATTGACTAATAAGCTGTGTTTTCATTGTTACAGGATGCTGGACGATAAATCACTTCTCCGCGCCTCCAAAGTGGATCCCGTGTGGGCTGACGCCGTACAAGGCGACAAGATACTGAGGAGGAGACTCCGCAGACACGTGCGCGCTGCTAACTACCCCGATCCTCTCAACCTCAAGAGGTTAGGAAACGACCAGAAGAAGGGAGTCGCCAAGTCCAAGAGGTTTGTCGGTCAGTGCGGATTTGAGGCGGTAAATACCTTCCAGTGCGGCGGAACAGCTAAGCGCATGAGACAGGAGGAACCGTTTCCGATCACCTTCCAGAAGCCGAGAAAGCTCATCAGATTTTGAAGGCGTTTAAAATATTGACATATTTATATAATTTTAAATGAAGTGATTATTTTGACATTTTAAGATTTGCATGGAAATTTTGATATATAATTGACGTTTAATAATTTATACTTAATATTGACATCTAATTTGAATTATAGAATATTTCGAAACTTGTAAAATGACAATTCAACTGATATAAATAATTAAGGTTTTGACACAAAACTAAAAGCCAAGTTTTCATTTATTTCAACGTTATCACTAATAAAGAAGCACATGTATACTTCTAAATATTCATTTTAAATTTGAAACAAAATAATAAATAAATAAATTCCGAAAATTTAAGAGTTTAACCAATTTTGTTCTATTTTCATCCTACTTGGGGCACGTGTTATCATTAAATAAAAAATAAAAAAAAGCCAGTTACGTACTAGCCCTGAAGGAAAATAATTAGGGGGTGAAATTTATTAAAACATAAAATTGTTTTTTTTGCCACCATGCTAAGGGCCACCCTTAAGCTTACGAATCGAACGGCGATCCTAAGATATCGAGAAACCGAGCAGTAAGTTAGTCCGGTAAGTGAAATGGGTACGGCAAGCTACTTTCACTTATTCGCTAATTGCATTTGCGTATTTGTTGTCAGCGGTACGGTATCGCTAAAACCATAGGCCAGGAGGCAAATTCAAACAAAAATCAACCGAAACCTACTTGTTTTGATACGTTGTTATATTTATCAAACATGTCTGCTTTCTACTCCTTGCTGTGTGTGATGGCTTCCAGTCGCGTCACTTCCGATAGGGAGGACCTGGTGACCAAGCTGCCCATCGAGATCGCCTCCATCATTTTTAGGTAAGTACTAACTAATCTTAACATTTATTTGGCTCGTCTGATTTAAATTCCATTTCATTGTCTAATAAGCTGTGTTTTCATTGTTACAGGATGCTGGACGACAAATCTCTTCTCCGCGCCTCCAAAGTGGATCCCGTGTGGGCCGACGCCATACACGGCGATAAGATACTGATAAGGAGACTACGCAGGCACGTGCGCGATGCCAACAACCCCGATCCTCTCAATCTCAAGAGATTTGGAAACGAACAGAAGAAACGAGCCGCCAAGTCCAAGAGGTCTGCCGGTCACTGCGGATTTGAGGCGGTAAATACCTTCCAGTGCGGCGGAACAGCTAAGCGCATGAGACTGGAGCAACCGTCTTCGATCACCTTTCAGAAGCCGAGAAAGCTCATCAGATTTTGAAGGCGTTTAAAATATTGACATTATCATATGATTTTTAATTTAGTGATTAATTTGACATTTTAAGACCTGCATGGAAATTTGATGTATAATTGACGTTTAATAATTTATACTGTATTTATTTTTAATATTGACATCTCATTTATAATATACAATGTTGGAGTCGAAACTTGTAAAACGACTTGATATAAATAAATAATTCATTGATGCAAAACTAAAAGCCAAGTTTTTATTTATTTTAACGTTATCATTAATACCAAGTACTTGTAGAATTGACAGATTTTTTATAGAATCGTTATGTTTTGCAAATGCTCGTATTTTTGCACACGATAATTCCTAAATGGAAGCTGTGATAAAAAATTAATAGTTTAAAAAAATAAAAACGCGATTCAATGAGAAACATGCACAAACTCATAAATAGGTCCGGTTTTACAAAACCTGTGTCAAGCCCATTTTGACATAAAATATTAAAAAATGAGTTTAATAACTTAAGGATCAAAAGCTTTCTTCGAACAACTGAAATGATAGTACTACGAAATGTGGCAGGGAGGACAGAGATAGAATCTTTTAAATATTTTCGACAATAAAATTTTCTCTCCCTAACGTTGACTATCACCCTTGAGTAGGCCTCATGGTGATGACCTGGGGAAAATATCCAGAGTGGTATCCCCTTGCCTTCTCTAGAGGATTTTCTGTCGGGGTTACCTTCCCTTAGCCGGGTGTATCCAGTTTTATGGCGCTGGAAGCCCGCCATTTGTCCTCTCTCTATCTGCTATGGCACTAAGTGATATGTGCCACATTGACCGGGGTTCGCGGGGTCTTTAAAAAGACCTCTCGTGGACGCTAGAGAGTTGGACTTGATAGTAGTGTTGGTGTTGTAAATGCAACATGGCGCCTTACGACATTTTGTAGAGGCATATTTTCCAGCAAAACATACCCCACCGTAGCCCTACTACCCTTTTTTTACATACTATAGACATAAATTATATTTACATACTGCACATCAAAAATAATTGGAATACAATGCAAAACAATGCGATGGTAAGTTAGTTAGTTAGGTACCTAACGAAATTAAAAATTCCTAATTTAAAATCGAGTGGTGACGTGTTAGTTGCCCGCCATTGTGTCTTCTAAATTCAAATTCGTTCGCAATCAATACATCCAATTATGTATTAACGAAGTGGTGAATAATTTTACTGCATTTACAGCCGAAAGTTCTGGAGTTTTAGTCCACCGACCTAACCTATCCTTACCTAACCGCACCTAACTAGCAGCCAAGTTAACCGACAGTTTAGGGACATTTAGTGTCGGTCGGTAGCCAATGGCAACACTAAATCACGAAAAGTTCCACACTTAAACTTTAACCCTTTGAATACAGCCGATTTTTTTTGGGAACCAATTAGTAAAAATATTAATTCTTGTATTTTTTTAGCAACTTTTACGTGTTAAAGACTATTTTTGTGCGAATGTCTATTTTGCCTTTGCAAAGGGGTTATCAAATCTTTTTATTCGTGTCATTGGCAAGCTTGTATTATATATTGTTGTGATTAACCAGAAAATAGTTTTTTTGACCATTGTATGAATGTGGAGGAAGCTAGAGAGGTGTGTGAAGCTAAAGAGTAGTGTGGCGGTCCATTCTATCTGTCTAGCCGAAACGGCGTGATGGTTTGTTGTTGTTGTAAATAGTTTTTTTTTTGTTTTAACGCCTATATAGCATTTTGTTAAAGTTGTATCTAAAAATAACATTTTGTGTTAAATTATTTTTATTTTGTTATTTTATTTTATATTATTTGTTTTAGAATGATTTTGTGAATGTTGGACGATCAAAGTGTGCGCGGCAATGCCTATTGGTGTAAGGTTCGCAACCCATCACACCGCGTCTCCCGCGGGGCAAAAAAAGAAGGATGGAGTGCCGCATCGGTTAAAGTGTGACAATCCATTATTTTTGCCTACCCTTTCGGAGAGACGGCGTGATGGTTAGTTAGTTAGCTAAAGTTGTATATTTTCAAAAGTAGAATAAATGCAGTAGAAATGAGATCTCTTAGACGAATGTGTGGATACCCTAGGTATGATAGAGTGTCGAATGAAAATATAAGAAGTGAATGCGGTACGAATGATGGTGTTATGAACAAAATAATGAAAGGATCATTAAGATGGTTTGGACATATGGAAATAATGAATGAAGAAATAATGGTAAAAAAATAATATGTAATAGATGTAAATGGAATCAAAAATAGAGGAAGACCGAGGAAAACGTTGCGCGATCAAATAAATCAAATATTGAATGTCGGCCATGTGAGGAGTCAGAGAAATCGACGCGCGTGCATGACACGATGTATGAATGTTGAGGAATCGAGAGAAATATTTCAGGAAAGAAAAGTGTTTCATTCCATTATTTGTGCCTACCCCTTCGGGGGATGGCGTGATGGTTAGTTAGTTAGTTTACATGAAAGTTTTTAGTTTTTATGAAAATGTTTGTTTTTTAGAAGCATATATAATCTGTATATAGAAGCTTATATAATGCATATACAGCCGCTTATGAAATCCCCTCCGGACACCGCCCACCTGGAAGACCGCCTAAGAGATGGAGGGACAGCTGGATCTCATCATCCGACGAGACATGATAACTGTGTCACAGATCGTCAGATCTATCAAAAGAAGAAGAAGAAGAAGAAGAAGATATAATCTAAAACAGCTTTGCGAAAACACAACTACTTTAGTGATCGCCTTGGAAAATATAAAATTAACACCGAAACCGGTGAGGCATAAAAAGTGTTTATATTGATTTTGATACACAATTATTAATTTAGGAGCAGTAAACGGATTTTACTGGCCTATATATGTGAACAAAAAGCAAAAAAATATAAGAATATTTTTATTTTTTTAACATTTGGTTCTAAAAATGCTAGCATCGAAAGGGTTAATGGTTACTTAAATGCTGTAACGTCATAACGCGGGGTTTATTGCCACGTGAAAAAAGCGTAAGAAAGTCGGTTTATTTTTGACACTTTTAGTACGAGTTATTTGACAAGAGTTTTAGTGGCAGTCGTGAAAAAATTTCTTTGCGGCTAATTTACTTACGACGGCACTGCTTTTGAAGGTGAAAACATACAAAATTTTCATTTTTTAAGCTGATTAGAATTTTTAACCCCACCATTGGCCATTTGATTTTTTGTATACAAATTAAAAATTATTTATTTATATACATAATATATTTTTTTAAATTTGTAATGGCAACACCACTTAATATTATCTGAACTAACTAACTAACAAACCATCACGCCGTCTCCCCGAAAGGGTAGGCAGAAATAATAGGTAGGCAGAAATTCTGGTAGTATATTATTATTTTACCAATATATTATTTTACCTGTTCTCAATAGATGCCTTAAAAATTAATTTTGTAATGTCTATTGATGAAATGAAATAAACTGATTATAAACTGATTATAATGGACTCTCACACTTTTATCCATCCTTCTCCATCCTTCTCTTTTCGCACCGCGGGAGACGCGGTGTGATGGGTTGCAAACCTCATCGCCACCAATAGGCATCTCTCGCGCACACTTCGATTGTCCAGCACCCAAAAAATAAATCTAAAACAAATAATATATTATAAAATACGAGTACAATGATATAAAATAAAATAACAAAATAAAAATAATTTAACCCAAAATGTTCTTTTTAGATGGTGCACATATTGACTATTTAATTTATGTTCCACGAATCCACCGTTTTTTTTAATTTAGCACATAATGTAATGACACATAATGTTTTTTTCGATGTTGCACGTGTTGACATGGACGATCCGGACTTTTGTGTTTATTTAATTTATGTTACACGTATCCACCGTTTTTTAAATTAGCTGTAATTAGGTATTTAACTAGCAAGAACTTATTGTTGTTAAGTACGAAAAAAACATTTAAGATAAATTGTATTAAGATTCACATAAAGCACTCACTTTGTGGTTAGACATTTTAATCTTACAGATATAAAATAATAAAATATTTTGTTTTTAACCATGACATGGTTATTATAATTGATGCCAACTAGTTTCCTTGGACCCAAAATTCATCAGGGCGACATACTACATAGTTATCATATAGCCCCGATGAAGCTTTGGTAAAAGCGACTGGTTGGCATCAATTATGATTACTATTATTCTTCTTCTTCCGGTACCGTGTTAGGTCCCCCAATGTTGGCGATCACTGTAGTGAAGGCATCTCTGTTCGCGCCACTTGGAACAGGTTCCGAACTCCACTCACTACTGTATATTCCTTTATATTTCGCATCCAGGACAACTGACTTCTACCAACTCCTCGATGTCCTCTATTTTACCATCAGCCGAAGGAGGTAGTATTTTTGTTCCCTTAACACATGACCCAAATATGAGACCTTTCTAACTTTCACACTTGACAACAGTTCTTTATTGGCTCTCTGTAGTGCATCCGCATTACTGACCCTATCGGTCCATGGTATACGGAGCATTCTGTGGTATATCAACTTCTCAAATGCTTTCAACCGGCTCATTACATTCATTTTCAGAGTCCATGTATTTACTTTTTGTTTTCGTATTGATTACTTAACAAGCAAAGACTTGTAAATAATTGAAAAAGATGTTGTACGTTTCAAATCATGCTGTAGATGATTGAATTTGTGGACGTAAGACGAA
The DNA here is from genome assembly GCA_022606425.2 of Lepidostoma basale. Lineage (NCBI taxonomy): Eukaryota > Metazoa > Arthropoda > Insecta > Trichoptera > Lepidostomatidae > Lepidostoma > Lepidostoma basale. The sequence goes on from JAHDVF020001186.1 coordinate 75,617, forward strand.
GTGTGCGCGGGAGATGCCTATTGGTGGCGATGAGGTTCGCAACCCATCACACCGTGTCTCTCGCGGGGGCGAGAGTAGAATGGAGTGCCGCATCGGTTAAAGTGTGGTACTCCATTCTTTCTGACTACCTTTTCGGGGAGACGGCGTAATGGTTAGTTCAAATAATTTTGTTTGTACTATATTAATAAGTTTAAGTATTAAATGCCGACTTCTCACATTGTATAATTGTAGTATATAAACAAAATAATAAGGAAGTATTAGATTACTCCCATCCATCATTAGACGGGTTCAATCCTCCATTGTTCCTCTACATCTCGGATACATTACTTGCTCTTTTAATGGCCGAATAAGACATTAAAATAAACAATAGACCTATATTTAAGTACAGTCGGCTTATTCTGTGAAATTTCTCATTAATTAAGAAGTAAAATAGATTTATTGAGACAATCCTGGTAAAGGATTTCTTTAAATCAGACGTTATTAGAAATGCTGTAATTAGGGGAAAGCAGTCTGAATTTAATCTTAAGGATAAGATTAGATAACGTTAATAGTAACAAAATCCAAAAAAGCTAAGATGTGCCGACCCTTACGTACGAAAGTGAAGCATGGAAAATGGAAAAGAAGTATGAAAGTGGAATAAATGCAGTAGATATGAGATCTATTAGACGAATGTATTTATGATAGAATGTCAAATGTAATTATAAGAAGTTAATCCGGTGCGAAGTAATAGTAAGTATGCCATTAAGAGTAAGATGAGAATCTATAAAGCATGCGTAAGACCAATAATAACATATGGCGTCGAAGCCATGTGTTAGACCCATAATGACTTATGGTATAGAATCGAGGGCTGACATAAATAAAACAAAAGCACTTTTACGAACCACCGAAATGAAGACACTCCCCGATATTCTGGGCAAAACACTGAAATACGTGAGATCTGCGATACCGAAGATATTGTCAGATGGGGCAGGAAAAGAAGACGCTTCTGGCGCGACCGTGTAGAACGAATGAGCGACGATAGACTCCCCCAAGCAACCACAAACAACGTGCCAATGGGAACTCGCCAACCCGGAAGACCTGCGAAGAGATGGCGACGCAGTTGGAGTTCTGTGTCTCAGGAGACCTCGACGCCATAAAAACAGATTCACAGATCTAATAAAAGAGGAAGAAAGAAGAAGAAGAAGGCGTCGAAGCAAGGGCAGACACAGTAAGGACCAAACAAGTTTTGAAGACTTCCGAAATAAAAACACTGAGGATGATAGCAGGTGAGTCACTGAGAGATCGCGTGAGGAACACCAGAATAAGAGAGATACGAGTATGTGAGGTTGAGGATATTATTAGATGGAGCAGGTAGAGAAAAAGGGACCGATACGGCCATGTTCAAAGAATGGACACCACCAGACTCCCCTATTTTGCAATGCATAATCAGCCTCATGGGACTCGTCCTCGTCAAAGACCTCCTTAAAGATGGAAAGACAGCTGAGAATCTACCTCACCAACCAAATTGATGTCAACTAGTTTCGCTTGGAACCAAGCTTCATCAGGCGATATATTAGTAAGTCCAAGCGTAACTAGTTAGCGTCAATTATTATAATCGTACCATGTTTACATATAGAGTATTTTATTGTTTGTTATCTATATATTTAAAAAAATTAGCCACTTAGTGAGTGCTTCGTACGAAAGCTTAAAAAAATATTTGAATTAAAATCAAAATCATATTTATTTTTTATTGAAGAATAATGTATTGTAAGAAGACAATTAAGAATTTCCTGGAGAGACCACATCATGAATGAAAAAGTTCGTCAAGGAATCGAAGGAGGAAGGCACCTGCTCAGGACCTTGTCCGAAAGGCGTGCAAGATGGATCGGCCATGTAATACGTCAAGAAGGTCTCTTGCATGCCATAATGGAGGGTATGATCAAGGGGACAAACTCTAGGGGACGCCCACGCCAAGAGAACCTGGAGGACCTGTTGGTGGACGTGCGCTGCTCGTCATATGCAGATTTCAAAAGAGCCGCACAAGACAGGGAATAATGGAAGAGAAGAATAGAAGAAATTGCTGCAAATCCATCACAGGATTGAAACTTTTTAACTAACTAATGTATTGTAAAACTCAATATTAAATGATTTATACGAATGCAAACGTCTGCTTTTATATATTTTATTTGGTTTTTAATATAACGCTATAATAATGTTGCTTTAAATGAACACCGTAGAAAATTTTGTTAAAAAAATTCGTTTATAAGATGTTTGTAGTTTTTGGAAAATGTAGTCCTTTTCGCCTAGCCGTACAGCTCCATTCCTTATTCAAACTTAATAATGCATTTTGCACAGCAAGCCGCATTACACGGCGAATATTTTAACTCAAAAAGTAACACGAAAGCTTCTACCAAAATTCTTTCCAGTGCAGGGGAGAAGTAAATATTTCACGAGATCTTGCATCTTCCGTGGAGTCTGCGAGAGGATACCGTGAGATACGTACAAACCGAAGATCCCAAGAAATATAATCAAATCAACCGTTCAAATCAACTCACAATATTCACAAATGTCGTATCCATTAAAACAAATATTACAAAGCCTTAGAATAAATAGAATTGCACCTCGTATTTTTATAACAATTTGTTTTCCTTAATTTTAGATAAACTTAAGGCGTTAGCACTGTAAAATTCCATATTGACGAATTTTTATGAATTAAAACACTGTTACTTCCACTTTTGAGTTTATTTTTCTCGATATGTTTCGAAGGCTTACACCTTCATCATCGGTAGAACGATATAAACTAACCAAAATTATTACAAACTGAGTGCAAGAACCTAGAATTATATATAACATGTGTTAGTTAACTTGGCTTGTACTATGGAGATAACAATAGACATATCAATGGGTTAAATTTTGAAAGGATTTTTAGATGGAAGTATTGAGTTGAGGGTGTTTTATTGCACTAAGGCATTGAACATTGACATTGCTTGACATGGACATTGTCCATTTGTTTGTCTTAAAATATAAACTGTCCCCTTACTTAATCAATACACTTAGAGCAATAAAACACCCTCAACTCAATACTACCATCTAAAATTCCTTTCAAAATTTAACAAGGTATATATATTTCTAGGTTCTTGCACTCAGTTTGTAATAATTTTGGTTAGTTTATATCGTTCTCCCGGTGATGAAGGTTACTTTATGAAACATTTGATAATGCCTTGGACAGACAAAACAATCATTCACATAAAATATAATAAAACTTCTGGAAAACCGACGTTTTCATTCGTATTAATTATTTAATTTGGAGTTTTACATCAATGTTCAAGAAATAATAATTATAGTTTAAGGAAGATAAGCAAAAAAAGTTTAATGGAATTTGAATAAAAAACAAGTCGAGGAACGTAACATAATGAGAAGCTCGAGAGGGTTGTCAGAGTTGCAAAGTAGTATGACGGTTCATCGACTCTGTATGCCCTTTCGGATAGTAACAGAGTGATGGTGAGTTAGTTATTTTAAAGGATATCAACATAATGAGTCGCCCCTGAATAAATTTAAAGACTTGGTGTAAAAACATTTGCGACATAACCTCAACTTTGCACTGCACTGTCGTCTCCTCCATTTACATATTCATGAGTGAAAAGCGATAACTTTTCATAAGAGCCGAAGGCACCCGAAGGAATCCGGAAATTCCCGATTCCGCATTCGGGTCATGCACAAAAATGCAAGCGACGGAGCGAGTTAAGATGCAAAACATACAATTTTCATTATTATGTAGGAAATGTAATTTTCCGGGAAGAGTTTCTGGGAAATTTCACTTCGTGATATGCTATTTTCACTTGAAAATTTCCCTGAAAAATATGTGTTTGGAGGTATTTTTGAATTTGTATTGAAATGTATAATTTCGGAATTTTTATATAAATTTATTCGAAATATGAAAAAGCTTATTTCAAATTAAAATAAAACAGAATACTTCGAATTTCGAATTAAAATAAAAAAGAACAATGTGTGATAGAATATCTAATGATGAAGTAAGAAAATAATGTAAGGCGGATGAATGTGTGATAAATAAAATCAATAAAGCGACACTTAGATGGTTTGGACACATGGAACGAATGGATGAGGAAAGAATGGTTAAAAATGTATAATCAAGTAGCGTGAATGGGAAAATAAGTCGAGGAAGCCCAAGAAAGACATGGCATGACCATATTAATCTTCGTAGTAGGAACAATCGACGAGCGTGCATGTCACGATGTGTGATTGTAGAAGAGGCGCGAGAATTATGCCAGGATAGAACAATGTGGTGATCCATCCTCTCTGCCAACCCCTCTGGGGAAACAACGTGATGGTTAGTTAGTTAGTTAGTTAAATAAAATAGTCCTCACAGAGAAACAACACAAAGTCGGCACAATTTGCACCACAGTGGCAAGAGAAAAAGGATGGATACAGTTTTGTCGTTTATGCGATGCAATTGTTTTAAGCAGGCCCGGATAGGGATGTTATGGTCTATCCAATTTGCTCATTGCTGGGCAACCCTTTTAAAAATTAGTCTCGTTTCTTCGGCCCTTTTAATATCTAGATGTTTTGGATATGTTTTCCAACTAAAAGATCCCTATCATGCCTCTGTACCCACATTTTAACCTTGTCCTTATGGCTTGGTCAAATACGGATCGTACCGTCAATACGGCGCAAATATTTCTAACCCTCAATTTTTGTTAAAAACTTATATTTGAATGATAAAGAGTATAATTTATCAGAATTTATTATAAATAACAGATAATAATACAATAAAACGCCGAAAACCAAATGCGCGCGCGACGCAGGACAAACGAATATAGTATAATGGCGGCCGATGGGATACTTCACAGATGTGATTTACCGACAGCGCTCATGTAAACCATAATGTTGATGTAGTAAAACACATTTAATTCAATATCTTTACAGATTTCTGTAAAGGATAGATGTAGGTAAGTATTAAAGAATTGATTCCAAATTCTAACAAAAGATGTCACTACAAGTACTGCAAAGTCGTAAAACGATATATCACGGCTACCGATATTAACGGTTAGGAAATCTTACACGTGATATGTCGGCTACCGATGCGATTAGGTTAAAAGCAGCTAAACATCTGGACTTACTATAGGCAATGTAATAACTAAGCTACCGTCATTTTATTGGCGCGTAAATTCTTCACCAGACCAAAGACCGCCCGAAATTCACCTTGTTATCATCGGAAATCAAACTCAAAACATTCCGTGTCATAACTCTTGTCAAATGAAAACGTGATGAAAATATCCTTTCAGTGTGTAGGTAAAAGATTATGGTAATTAAACTGACCTGCATGTTACATATCTTATAACGCTGTGGCTCTCCCTTGCATCCGTCTCGGGATGAGCATCTCCTGAGCTGTCTGGACACTCCACCATCGCATGGCCTGGAGCATACGGTCCACTCAGACCATTGAGTCCAGCCTCCGCGCCACTGAAATAACGAAAAGATTTCATATCAAAATCTACGTACTCTTAAAAATGGCAAAACACATGTAAGAAAGGTAAAAATATTTTTGTAATTTATTTTTTAAAAGATAATAAATATACAGTAATTTTTTTTGTAAACCATCCACCATTTTTTGCACTTTTTATGTTTCAGGATTCAGAAGCCCTCGTTGTAGAAATTTCTAAATTAAAATTTCTACACTGAGTTCCTCTATTTTCTATTAATTTTATTATAGTTTATGGCTATGACATGTTTTCTCTTTCTTAGATATTATAAAATACATAATCTTATAATATACTCGTATGTAACAATATAAGACCTAAGAAAGGTGAAACATATTTTTTAAACTAACTAACTAACTAACTAACCATCACGCCGTCTCCCCGAAGGGGTAGGCAGAAAGAATGGACTGCCACACCTTTCTTTCCTGACATATTTCTCTCGCTTCCTCAACATTCATACATCGTGTCATGTACGCGCGTCGATTTCTCTGACTCCTCACATGGCCGACATTAAATATTTGATTTATTTGATCGTGCCACGTTTTCCTTGGCCTTCCTCTATTTCTGGTATCATTTACATCATTAACATATATTTTTTTTACCATTCTTTCTTCATTCATTCTTTCCATATGTCCAAACCATCTTAATGATCCTTTCATTATTTTGTTTATGACACCATCATTCGCACCGCATTCACTTCTTATATTTTCATTCGACACTCTATCATACACAGAGTATCCACACATTCGTCTAAGAGATCTCATTTCTACTGCATTTATTCTACTTTCATCCTTCCTTTGCCAGTTCCATGCTTCGCTTCCATACATAAGGGTCGGTAGAAGAACACCATTGTGCACTGCCATTCTAGCTTTTTTTGATAGGTTTTTGTTTGCGATGACAACTTTAAGTGCACCATTCACTTTGTTGCCTGCCCCAACCCTTCTTTCAATATCCCTCTCCACTCTCCCATCTCTTGTATACATACTACCTAAATACACAAACTCAACTACTTGCTCCAAGTTTTCACTATTCACGCTAATGTTGCAGACTGTCATGGTTTCTTCCTTATATTTTTTATATAAACTATAATAAAACTTCAAGAAAACAGACGTTTTGATTTTTGTTAATTATGCATAAAAGTGTTGTGAAAATGTCTTCTTCTTTCTTTGTTTCTTCATTACTGAGGAGTCGTGTTTTTTTTTTTAATTCATAGGGACTTGGGGAGTCCCACCACTTTCCCGAAGCTGTTTAAGGCGGACGTCGCGTTTCGTCAAATCGTTATTTCAATCCCTAGGCCTGTCCTTCGTCCTCGCGGGTCTCACGTTACTGGGGTTGTGATTAAAGAAAAACAAGAGGGACCCAGGCCACATTTAAACTACTCATTTCCTCTATGTCCCGCCGAAACGCAAATTTATTTAATAAACACAATACAAAATAATGTAAAATTTTAAAACAAAACAGAGCTACTGGAAACTATCACATGGGTACATAATAAATGGGTCAGATGAGGATCAGAGGAGGCAAATGCGGGCAGGGGAGGTTTGGAAGGCAATTTTACATTTAGAACATGGGATGGGTTTAAGGAAGCAGACACATAATAAGAGCTTATAAATAAATTTGATAGCGTCGTGAGGGAGGAGAACGAGACCCAGCTCTGCAGGAAACCCCCACCCCCAGCGTGACAGTCAGCACCCCCTCAGAGGGGTCAACGACGGCACAACAGGGTCGTGATCTGTGGAACTGCCCGTGGCTAAAACAAAACGCCTCCAATCCTCTCTGTTTTCCACAGTCCGTACCGCCGAGTATAAGTATCTCCCAGTCATCTCCTTAATCTGGTCACACCACCGCGCAGGAGATCTGCCTCTACTTCTTTTTGAAAATAACTAACTTACCATAACTATCTAACCATCACGCCGTCTCCCCGAAAGGGCAGACGGCGCAAGACGATTTCTGCAAGGCAGAAAGAATGGACTGTCACACTTTAACCGATGCGGCACTCCATCCTTCTCTTTGAAAATATGATGTTTCAAAAATATATTCAACACAATACAGACACATGCATGAATATTAGAAAATTATAGTATAACCGCGGCTTTTCTTTCTGCTTTACCCTTCAGTAATAGGATTTACGTTTTTTAAAATAAATAATGAATTGAATGCAACCGAGAAGTGTGGGGTGTAATTAACAGATGGGTACTTAAATGCGTTTGTAGTTAATATAAAAAGTATTACTCAAAAGGTACTTTACAGAATAAGGTAAAGAAAATTTCCTGTCAAAGGTTTTCAACGTTGTTTTTAACTGAAATGCGTTTCATAGTATGGGTACTTTAAGTTCTTTTTTATATTAAAGTGTTTTCTTACAAATCACACATAAAATTATACTTTTATTTGCGTTATGACGTATAAGTGCTTAATTTTACTATAAAGCGATTTCCAACATTTAACAACAAATATTTTTTTGTATAGACAAATATGTGTGTAAAGATGGATTATCATAATAATGTATAAATTTCTGACGTGATAATAGTTACTAATGCATTCATCCAGTGTGTCATGTATATTTGTTAGGTAATCTGAACCTGAAACAAAAAGTCTATGAAGCCTGCGTTCTGCCAGTTGGTACTTATGGTCTTGAAATGTTACATTGTCCAAACAAAGTGCCGAGAAACTACGATTGACCCAAAGAGCCATGGAAATAGCCATGTTAGGAATAAGCCTAAAAGACAGAGTCAGAAACGATACGGTGGGAGAAAAAACACAGGTCAATGACATCATTCACCGGGTGGCGACTCTAAAATGGCAATGGGCAGGTCACGTAGCCAGAAGCTCAGATGAAAAGTGGACTAGAAGACTGCTGACTTTAAGACCGTGGATGGTAAAGAAAAGTGCAGGGCGACCGCAACTACGGTGGAAGGATGATCTGAACAGACACGTCGGGATAACCTGGATGCAGTCTGCACAGGACAGAGTAACATGGAAGCGAATGGAGGAGGCCTTTGTCCATGAGTAGACGGGAATAGGCTGAGGAAGAAGAAGAATAAGAATTTAGCTTTATGTTTCCTTCTAACTTGGAAACATATTATGGTGGGACATACCCTTCTGGAAGGTAGATACCCCACCTTGCTTGACAACAGCTAGGTTTCCAGTGAGTCCAACTCCCTGGCGTCCCAGAGTGGTCCTTTTGATCCCCTGAGTCCTGGGTAATGTGATCATCGATCTTTATATTGGAAGGTAGCCCCTGCAGAAAATCCATGGAAGCCTTGTAACACTTCCTGGGAAATCACTGTTGCGAGAAAGCATTTGCAACAGTGATCGCCAACCTTGTGGGATTTGACATGGCACTATGATAAGAAATCGCTTTTTTGCATCTTAACCTAATTTATTCTCTTATAACGTACATTTAAGAAATCATTTAACAATATTCATCATTTGTTCTGCCAAAAAACTTTATTAATTTGGTAGTATAATTACTGAACGCTAAGGCATTAACACTGGAATTCCATAGATATACTTAAGAAATTAAAAATAACTTTGTTAATTCCACTAATTATTTTAAAAATATTAGAAAACACTACATGTTTCGGAGGATACGTCCATCTTCAGTTGTAAAAATATAATAATATTTAATACAATAATCATTATAATAATTTGGAGGTATTCTCCGAAACATGTCGTGTTTTTTAATGTTTTTTAAAATAATTAGTAGATTAAACAAACTAATTTTCAATTTCCTAAGTATGGTAGTATAATGCACATTTAAAAAAAATAGATTATCAGTGCAATTATTATACAAACATTGCCTTAAAATATTTTGAATTATTTCAAGTTCCACAAATAACACAAAAATCTATTTCAGATATTTTAGAGTTTCGAAACTATTTTATTTTGTCCCAAATCTCTTCAAATCACTACAAACTAACGCTCTTAATAGCCAGCAAATGTGTAAGTGATAAATTGTGACATAATAAAATTTGTAATAAAACTGCCTTACAAAGTTTAACCGTTCCGTTAAAACTTTGGCAAAAAATCTATAAAATAAATAGTCACTTTTCACCAGCTTTTCTAATTAAACCGCGAGAGAACATTTTTAGTAAAATGAAACCGACTTCAAAGAATCTTAATCACGTAAGCTTTCTTGTACTCGGGCCTCTTAGTTCATTATGAGGGCTTTTCTAATACCAATATCGTTTTTCACGTTTTACCCCCTTCCGTACACACTTCAGTCTGGTCATTAACACTCTAAATACGGTGAGCGGTCAAAGAACCGTTTTTATTTATCAAGTGCTATTAAATCGCTCAAGTGTTTTACCTTTCTCTCACTGTGTCACAAAAAGTTTGCGTGTTACGATACTCCGTAATTAAAATAATATATTAGTGATTTTTATCTGATTTTCAATTAAATACTTGTTCTGTTCTCAAAACGTATTTTTCTAAATAACTAATTATTTAACCTTATACCAATAACCTGAATCCAATATTTATTACAATTATTGCGATATTAAATTAAACTTTGGAAATTAAAAAATAACGTTGTTTATTATCAATTTTAAAAAGAAAAACCACGATACGTTTGAGAAAATAGCTCCATTGGTGTTAATATATAACAAAAAACTAAATAATGAAAGACTTATTAAAACACATTTAAAAATCGATACAATACATAAGCAACTGGCACATGTGTCTACGATAAAGGATCTCGGAATCATCTATAGTAGGCTGACTTTTCGTGCACATATCGAGAGGATTTGTGGCATTGCACTGAGGATGTTGGGGTTCATCGTCCGGACCGAAAGAGTTTTCAGAGATCCCAATGTGCTCAGAGCCCTATACAACGCATTGGTTCGGAGCAGGCTCGAAAGTGGTTCTGTGATATGGAGTCCTCACGAGGCGAGATATTCCGTTATGTTGGAGAGGGTTCAGAAAAAAATTCTGAGGTATCTCTACACAAGGGAGTATGGTAGCTATCCGTGGCTCTATCCCACGGCATTTCTTCTGGGAATGCTCGGAACCAATTCTTTACAGCTTCGAAGAGATGGACATCTAATAACCCATTTCTTCAGATTAATTAGGGGATACTTCGAGAACTTGGCCGTACTGGAGGATGTTGGTCTTTTTGTCCCCGATAGGTATCTCCGACAGCGACAGCACAGATTTTTTTACCTACCGGCCACCAAAACCAATCTGCCTCTGGTGACACCGGTGGGAAGAGCAATTAGTCTGCTGAACGCGGTCTCCTCGGAGATCGACGTCTTTCATGTTAGTGAAAGTACGTTCAGGGGGCAAATACTATTGATTTTAAAAAGTATCTTGTCTCCCTAATGTCGAACCATCTCTAATGCGTTCCTGGTACTTTGTTGTATTTTTATGATATTTTACCTGTACTTAATAGATGCCTTAAACATTTTCCTGTTTGTAATGTCTATTGAGTTAATAAAATGATTTGATTTGAATTAAAAAAAAATCACTTTGACTAATTGCTTTAAGTACTAAAAATATACATTTTTAAAGATATTTTTTTAAGAAGTAATTAATTATTGTATAGATGTGTTTCACATTTCTTCTGCAATGTTAACATAAAATTAAAACTCCGCCAGAGAATGATCAAATGCTATGTGTGTTTTATTGTATGGATGTGAAACGCGGACTTAAGACGAGCTAGAAATGAAAGGGAACTGTTGTCAACTATCAAGGTTCGGAATATTTCACGTCTGGGTCATGTACTACGTGGGGAAAAGTACCACCTTCTCCAACTGATTGGAGAGGAAAATTGAGGGACACCGAGAGCCCGCTAGGAAACAGGTGTCCTGGATGCGAAACGTGTGGGAGTGGACTGGCATCCGAAGTGTGGAGGAGCTGTTCCGAGCGGCGCAGGACAGCGACAGGTTTGCAACAGTGTCACCAGCCTGTCGATGGCAGCGAGCCTGGCAAAACCGGTTGCTGTCGAAATAAAGTCAAAAGTGGAAGTAGTTAAGAAACTTCATTTTATTTAATACGAATTATATTTGCTTACATCTTTATCTAAACGCTGGAGTTAGTTTTTGAGTGAAGAATGACGTCAAAACTGTATTTCTTATGGAAAAAAATCGGGTCAATTGACCACAACCGCATTTATAGTGTTAAGGAAAGCAGGAACAATGGGGTGGCTCGGGGTGAGATCACAAGGGACTTCTCAGACCACTTAGTTCGCTTAATTTGTCTCGTAAGCGAGAACTCCCCACCCCCTCTGAGTGAGTGCCATTACATTACACCGCGAATCGGCGGCGAGTTAAAATCAATTGGTGTCTCGAGGGATCACTTTTATCTGGTCAAATAATTCAGGTCCACGGGACGAAGAGCTGACATTAAGCGTATTAGGGCCTCGTTTAAAATTTCGCAGGGAAACGTTAGGGTAATAAATTGGCGATGTAATTAGCTAACGAACTAATAAACTTATCATCGACCTATTGTTTATTGATTGGACAATTTGCGAATAAAATTTTCTTGGTTTCATCAGAAATACTACATGACGATCTGTATCGAAAAAACAAAATGCATGACCTTTTCCAAAACACCCAAAACATGTAACCTAACTAACTAACTAACCATCACGCAGTCTCCCCGAAAGGGTAGGCAGAAAGAATGGATTGTCACACTTTCACTCCATCCTTCTCTTTTTGCTCCGCGGGAGACGCGGTGTGATGGGATGCGAACCTCATCGCCACCAATAGGCATCTCCCACGCACACTTCGATCGTCCAACACCCACATACTAAATCTAAAACAAATAATATAAAATACAATGATATAAAATAAAATAACAAAATAAAAATAATTTAACACAAAATGTTCTTTTTAGATGGTGCACATGTAACCTGGTTATAGATAATCTACCCATAGAACAGGTCAGGATCTTCAAGTATCTAGCTAGTCCATAAACCTCGTCCTTTGTCCTACATGCCAAAAACTGTACTTCAAGTTATTATTTTTTTCCCATCCTGCATTTGTCTCCTCTGCCTCTCCTGTTCTTCCCGCTGTATATTCCTGTGGTGTATCATTATTTTTATCTTTTATATAATGTTCCTAAAATGTTCATGTATTATATATTATGCTTATTTATTTATTCAATAAAGTACAGCGGAGCATAGAAGTGAGATTGAGTAGATTAAATGTGGTCTGGCACCCCCTTGTTGTTGCCGTATTTAAATGCAAGTCCCGGATGGACCGGGGACAGGCCCAGGAAGTGTTCGAGCGAGGCTGATAAAAGGGCGCCGCTACGCCCTATAACAGCCTCGGGTATGTGGCGGGAACTTCTATGTTCCTTTAAAAAAAATAAAAAATAAGTACCCTACTTTCCCACAGTTTTTGCAATTGCCTACGATCTGCTAAAAATTTAAACGTAACTTCTATCCCGTGGGGTCTTGAATTTGGTACCATATTTGTAAACATTTTTTATAATATTTTAAATATACTTAGGAAATTGAAAATAACTTTGTTTAATTTACATAATATTTAAAAAAAACATGACATGTTTCGGAGGATAAAATAAATTTAAATTATTGCATCGTTTTATTTGCGTTTTTTAGTCTTTCTTTGTTTAGTTTTAATTATATTTTTACACCAGAAGCTGGAGGTATCCTCCGAAACATGTCATGTTTTTTTAATATTTTGTAAATTAAACAAAGTTAATTTAAATTTTTAATTGTATCTCAATAGAGACGAAGAAACAAACTGGAAACTGAATATGGATGATCAAGGTGTTTACAGGACTTATGACCTGTCATTGGTTGGGTTAAGCGCACGCTTTATGTAATTACAACATTCCCCATTCCACCATTGTTATTATGATCATGCATGATACATTTTTGGAAGTTGTATATATACTCCAAATCCATACTTATCTTCACGTGTCAGTTCCAGTTAGCCATCTATGTAGATTTGATTGTACTAATTATTTTTTTAAGATTAATCTATACAATCCACCCACTTAGTACAATCAAATTCATATCTATGAAGAATGATTGTTTAGCATTTAGCAAACTACTTTATTAACACAATGCGAAGAGGCTACCGCCTCCTAGCGCACTGTTTAGAAGTCGCCTGGAGTAACACTCCTATTTTATACGCCAAAGAATTGACCAGAACATTTACAAACATTTGCGAAATGTATACTTATATCTGTATACGAATCCTGGATTTTCACCTGTGGGTGTGTTCACCTGTTCAAATGTATCATGCATGATCATAATAACAATGGTGGAATGGGGAATGTTGTAATTACATAAAGCGTGCGCTTAACCCAACCAATGACAGGTCATAAGTCCTGTAAACACCTTGATCATCCATATTCAGTTTCCAGTTTGTTTCTTCGTCTCTATTGAGATACAATTAAAAATTTAAATTAACCACCCACAGGTGAAAATCCAGGATTCGTATACAGATATAAGTATACATTTCGCAAATGTTTCAAAAAAAAAATAAACAAAGTTATTTTAAATTTCCTAAGTATATTACTATGGAATTCCACAGTTCCACAATGCCTAAGCGTTCAATATTTTAAATTACTATATAATATCACTGAGAAAGGGCTGGGTAGTTCGCAAACATGTTTGATATTCAATTTTTTTTTTTTTTTAAATAAACGTGAGTGCTGTATGCAAAGTATATATATAAAAAAACATTAAACACCAACAACATAAAGTTATGGCGAACATAGAAAAAATTCTAACTTAAAATTCATATTGTTTTTGATTTTCTTGAGTTCTTTATATTGAATTATATTTCTAAGAGATTTTCACGATAAAAAAGATTTGAAGCAAAGAAAACACAATCGGAACAGGAAATTAGAACGGAAGAGACCTGAGATCATGATATGGTATTTATTTAAATGATACGGCATCAAAAAGAAGACGTCATCTCGAAGCGGAAGTGAAGTATTGACATTTAATTATGTCTTTGTACTAATATTATATGTTCAAGGAATGTTTTATATATGAAACAGACATTTCAACTCACGTGATATTAATCAGCATTCCCGAGGAATCCATGGCCGTTCATATATCAGCCAGACATTTTTATTGCGACTGCAATACATTCAGATATATCATGGTTCTTTTTGCCTCAAAACGGTGAATGATGTCTCCTTAATATTATATTATTTATAACAGATTTTTAAGGATATATTGTATCTCAATAGAGACGAAGATGCAAATTGGAAACAGAATATGGTGATCGAGGTGTTTACAGGACTTATGACCTGTCATTGGTTGGGTTAAACTGTCAAATTCTGATGTTTAGTATTACATATTAACATAATATATACAACTTCCAAAAATTTGACAGACATGATGGTCGTAAGAAGGGTGGAATGGGTAATGTTGTATTACATAAAGCGTGCGCTTAGCCCAACCAATGACAGGTCATAAGTCCTGTAAACACCTCGATCACCATATTCTGTTTCCAATTTGCATCTTCGTCTCTATTGAGATACAATTAATCCTTGAATTGATAACCCCCAATGGGTAAAATCCAGTATTTGTCTACAAGTATTTGTATACATACAAAATGTTGTATAACAGATATATTAATTTAATATTCTTTTTTTAAATATACAACAGGTCGTTTGAACCCAATTGCAGTATACTCACTAACCAACTAACCATCACGCCATTTCACCGGAGGGGTAGGCAGAGAGGATGGATCACCACAATGGTCTGTCCTGGTATACCTCTCGGGCTTCCTGTACATTTATACACCGTACCATGCACGCACGTCGATTATTCCGACTTCGAATGTGTCCGCCTTTTAGTAATTGATTAATTTGGTCATGCCATGTTTTCCTCGGTCGTCCTCGGCTTCATTTTCCACTCACGCTGCATGTATACAACTTTTAATCATTCTACTCTCATTCATTCGTTCCATGTGTCCAAACCATCTCAGGGGTCCTTTTTAATTTTATCCATGATGCAGTCATCTGCCTTACATTTCTTTCTTATTTCATCGTTCAGTATTCTATCATACAACGATTTCCCGCACATTCTTCTTAGTGATCTCATTTCTACGGCATTTATCCTGCTTTCATCCTTCTTTTACCAGCTCCAAGCTTCACTTCCATACATAAGGGTTGGCTCTAGAACTCGATTGTGTAGTGCCATCTTTGCTGTGGATATATTTCTATTTGCAGTATTTACAGTTTCTTTTACATTTTACGATTTATTTTTTTAGCTATTTTATTGATTCTCATTAAATGTGATAGGTAGCTAATCAATCGCAATTTTATTGTCACGTGAAAAATACACCAGAAAAATGAAAGTGTGAAAATCACACTGCCATCCCCGGGAATCTAACACGGATCCTTTTGTATGACATTCAATATTTGATTTGTATGATCGTGCCACGTTTCCCTCGGTCTTCCTCTATTTCTAGTTTCATTTACATCGTTAACATGTTTTCATTCATTCTTTACATGTATCCAAATCATCTTAATGATCATTTCATTATTTTGTTCATAACACCATCATTCGCACGTAATTTACTTCTTATATTTTCATTTGACACTCTATCATAGACAGAGTATCCATACATTCGTCTAAGAGATCTCGTAATGATTGTTTTTTCTCTTTGTGTTCAATGCGTTATTGTTGGAACAAAATACACTTTTCTTTCCTGACATATTTCTCTCGATTCCTCAACATTCATACATCGTGTCATGCACGCGCGTCGATTTCTCTGACTCCTAACGTGGCGACATTCAATATTTAATTTATTTGATCGTGCCACGTTTCCCTCGGTCTTCGTCTATTTCTAGTTCCATTTACGTCGTTAACATATTTTTTTTTACTATTCTTTATCATTCATTCTTTCCATGTGTCCAAACCATCTTGTTCATTTCATTATTTTGTTCATAACACCATCATTCGCACTGCATTTACTAATTATATTTTAGTAACCACACGTTCGTCTAAGAGATCTCATTTCTACTGCATTTATTCTACTTTTTTAAAATAGAATTGGTAAAATGCATAATATATGTTTCAAGTGTGAAATATACATATAGCCCTCTTTCAAATTCAATTTACTTTGTAAAAGACTCAAAATCATTTAAACTATAAGAACAAATAAAACATATATAAATCCACCCACTTAGCCAGAGTGAGACAATTCAGTGGAATGCAGTGTCGTAGCAATCGTCTTTTTATATACCGGGGTCCCGTTTTAGGGGGCGAGATTAGGTGTGAGTTATAGCAACACGCCCCTTCTTTCTTCTCTCGGCTTCCTATTCCCACTTCCGCCCATCTCTGTTACTTCCGGTCTACTTTTCCAGCTCGTTTTGAAGTTGTTTAATTTTTGTTTTACTGCCAAGAGTAATGGTGCTATTAGTGCCGGCATCTTCGAATTATTATTCTCAAATCAAACAAAGGGGTTGTAATTGTAATGTTACTTTGTTTATCCTGCTATAATTTTAGAAATGAAAAATTCCAGTTACGTTTTTGGAAGGAAAATTTTAAATACTGATTAATCACTTAATTTTTAAATATCATACAACGATATATTATAGAATACCGACGATGATATAAGAAAGTAATGTTAAGCAAATTCTTGCATCATAAGTAAAATTAAAAAAGGTTCCTTGAGATGGTTTGGACTTATGATGACCTTCGTGGCTGAGTGGTAAGTGCATTGACTGCCCCCCCCCCCCCGAAATTCCGGGTTCAATTCCCAGCGAGGGCAGTGTGATTGTCACACTTTCTTTGGTCTGGTGTAGAATTCATGTCACAATAAAATGGCGATAGTTTAGCTACCTATCACATGTCACGAGAATCACTATGATAGCTATAATACCCTTTGCATCGATTTGGCTCATAATGTCATGATGTAAGGAGCGATTCAACAAAACAATAAATAAATAAAATATAGTACGAATGGACGAGAAAATAACGGTTAATTTTTTTACAAGCAACGTGAGTGAAAAGAGAAGCCGTGGAAGACCAAAGAAAGCATAGTATGACCGAATTAATCAAATACTAAAAGGCGGCCAGATTCGAAGTCGGAAAAATCGACGAGCGTGCATGTTACGATGTGTGAATGTAGAGGAAAGTAGAGAGGTGTGTCAAGACTATAGTGGTCCACCCTCTCTGCGTCCCCTTGAGTAAAACTGCGAGATGGTTAGTTAGTAAGTTAGTTTTATTACATATTTAAAAAAATAATAATAATTCGTACGAAGCATTCACTGTGTGGCAAGACATTTAATTTTTTTATTATTATTTTTACTTAAAATAATATAAAAATAAAATAACTGCATTTTGTTTTTCATCATTATGCGATTATTTTAATTGCCGACTAGTTTTGCTTGTGTGTTTGTAAAAAGTGCAGAAAAGTATTGTGATAACACAATGTTTTTAAAAAGTTATACACACATGATTTTGATTTATTAATATCGTTATTCTGGTGATAAATAGTTAAAGAAAAATACGAAGTAAAATATTTTTGTAAATTTTCATGTGAAGCACTCTTTGTGGTTAGATATTTGAATCTTATACATATAAAATAATAATACTTTGTACGTAACCATGGTACGGTTATAATAATTGATGTCAACTAGTTTCGCTTCCAAAACTCCAGGTGTTTATATATAATAGGTGCCTCGCTCAATATTCAAAATCTATTGGCCCCAAACAGT
Source organism: Lepidostoma basale (assembly GCA_022606425.2). Classification (NCBI taxonomy): domain Eukaryota; kingdom Metazoa; phylum Arthropoda; class Insecta; order Trichoptera; family Lepidostomatidae; genus Lepidostoma; species Lepidostoma basale. The sequence goes on from JAHDVF020001186.1 coordinate 93,748, forward strand.
GTCGAATGCCGTTCTCTGGACCATGGCAGGCGAAAAGCCAATTAGAGAACAAGTCGGTAGACGCAAATGGCATTGGATCGGTCACATTCTGAGACGGAACCCAGCTTGCATCGCTCAGGGCGTACTAGACTGGTCCCCTATGGGGGTTAAAAGGAAGCGAGGCAGACCTAGAGCCACGTGGAGAAGAGCCTTGCAGGACGAGGTTAAGGCAGCAGGCCTCACTTGGGATGATGTTAGGCATCAGGCATGCGAGATAGAGTCGGGTGGAGAAGGTTCCTTGAGGCCCCATGCACCACGGAGGTGTGACAGGACAGAAAGAAGAAAAAGAAGTTTCGCTTGGGCCCAAGCTTCATCAGGACGATGTATGTACGGGTGTTAGTTGCATGTGTGAAGTGAAATAAACAGTGTTTTATTTAATAATTAAATAAAACGATGTTTTTTAACTACTTCCACTTTTGTCTTTATTTAGACAGCGACCGGTTTCGCCAGGCTCGCTGGCATCGACAGACTGGGGTTTAATTTACAAAATATAAAGTATAAAACTTAAGTGACTTTCTGTTAAGGTATTTCATTTTTCTACTTTATGCTTTACATTTGACATTAAGGCATGAAGATAAATTACGTTTGCATGAAATTTATTTTAATAAAATCTACCTTTAGAGTTACCGGAGATCGCTTTCATCTTATTCTGTATTACGTCATCAAAGTTGCAAGACACCCCGTGCTAAGATCACTCCCTCACGCCTAAAGCCCGCCCTGCAACCACCCACTTTCATTATGTTTTCCTTCATATGCGGACAAGACGTTATGGCAATACGATGTACGGGATGATTTCTTACATTTTTTCATCCCTTCATCCCTTAACATGTTCCCCATTGGACAGGCTTGACTTCTTCGCATATTTTTCGACTTTGCTGTACATACGTTGCTTTTTATATATATGTAGTATTTTTTATCAATGCATGACATTTTATCATATTAATAAGTAAGTCGATATTACCCCCTCGCCCCATTTTGATGGTCTTCTTTTCAAAATGGGGCGAGGGGGTAATATCGACTTACGCAAACATATTTTGGGGTAATGGTTAAAAAAGTTCCCCGACCGCCGGTATAGTGGAATATTAAATAGTGTTTTCTTTTGAAAAAATCCAGTGTAATTACAATGGAATTCCACAGTGTTAACGCCTTAACTTTCAAGAAAGGACACTGTTGTGTCTAGTATATTAATCTTCTATTCTCTCTGGCTCTACGGTCACAGGTGGACCTCAGCCGCCTCCAAAAAGTTTCTCCAGCCAACCCTATCCTGAGATCTCAACTTTCACTCCTCAGAACTAACATTCACCGTAACGCCAACGCCAATGACGCCGCAGTCTTCCCACGCCTTCTTTATGGCACTTAACACTTCTTCCCTTGTCAATTGTCAACTATGCGGGTGTTGACAGTTCCTCCATTTCCAGCAGATGTACAACGCATATAAATCGTTGGAGTTTTATAAATTTGACGACGGCGACGTCCGGTTGGTTGTATAGTTCGAATAGTTCGTTAAAAAGTTTCAATCCTGGGATTGGTTTACAGCAATTTCTTGTATTCTTCTCTTCCATTCTTCCCTGTCTTGTGCGGCTCTTTTGAAATCTGCATATGATGAGCAGCGCACGTCCACCAACAGGTCCTCCAGGTACTCTCGGCGTGGGCGTCCCCTAGAGTTTGTCCCCTCGGTCATACCTTCCATTATGGCATGCAAGAGGCTTTCTTGACGTATTACATGGCCGATCCATCTTGCACGCTTTTCGGACAAGGTCCTGAGCAGGTGCCTTCTTCCTTCGATTCTTTGAAGAACCTCCTCTGTTAAGAGAGAGAGAGAAACTCATGTAGTTTTCAGAGGGAGAGAAACTCAAATAGTTTTCTTGACGTTTGACGTTTGACATTCGTATTGATTTTTCTTTCGGTACCGTATCAGGTCCCCCTAACGTTGGCAATCACTGCAGCAAACGCATCTCTATCCTGCGCCACTTGGAACAGGTTCTGAACTATTATTATTCCTCTCCACTCTTTGATGTTCCGCAGCCAGGTCAGCTGTCTTCTACCAACTCCCCGGCGTCCTTCCACTTTACCTATTAATATCAGTCGAAGGAGGTGGTATTTTTCTCCCCTTACCACATACTCCAAATATGAGATCTTTCTATTTTTTACACTCCACAACAGCTCTCTATTGGTTCTGGGTCTCTGTAGTACGTCTGCATTACTGACCCTATCGGTCCACGGTATACGGAGCATTCTGCGGTATATCCACATCTCGAACGCTTCCAACCGGTTTATTACATTCATTTTCAGAGTCCAGGTATTTACTTTTTCTATTTTAATAAATCCAATAGATGACGCTAGTGTAGAGTGAACTTAAATATGTAAAGATAGGCGCGGAATCCTACCATATATACAAGTTCCAAAAATTTGTCGGACGTGGTGGTCATAAGAAAAAATGCGGAATGGGGAATGTTGTTAAACATAAAGCAATCGCTCAACCCAACCAATGACAGGTCCTGTAAGCACCTCGGCCACCACATTCTGTTCCCAGAAAACAATTTACATCTTCTTCTCTATTGAGATACAATTAATCCTTATAAAATAAAAATAATTTATCCGCAATCGGTGAAATCCAGTATTTGTCTACAAGAATTTGTATACATTCAAAATGTTGATTACTTAACATTAATGTCCAAGCAGAGACTTGTAAGTAATTCAAAAAGATATTGTACGTTTCGAATCATGCTGTAGATGTCCTGCGAGGAAGTAACATCTCAAAAGAAGTCAAGCCTCACCCCGCACGGCAGCACAGAGCCTCCCATCTCTGATACCCTCATTTGTCTCGCAGTAGCCGCGTGAGGCTGTGAGGAGAACAAAGGCCGTCCTATACAGAACGAATTGGTGTCACGCTTCAAACAGGCCGGGCATTATCTCGGGAGACGCGCATACCGCATGGGTGCAACGTGCATTACTTGCAGATGCATTTTTTCTTATGAAAGACAACAAAGCCTACAAAGAAATAATTATGCATTAAGATAACCTTATGATTTTACTGAAATCACTCGATAGAATTAAAATTATTTATGTTGTTGATTGAAATTTCTTGGTAGAAGTTCATTGTAAATAATGAAAATATTTTTTTTTTATTAAGAATTTTTCTATGTTTATTTTTAGTGTAAAATCTACTTATTGATTTTCGTCTTCGACCGGTTTCGGCAGCTCGCTGCCATCTTCTGCCACCAGAAGATGGCAGCAAGCTGCCGAAACCGGTCGAAGACGAAAATTAATAAGTAGATTTTACACTAAAAATAAACAGATAAAAAAATCTTAATAATTTTTTTTTATTTTCATTATTCACTCGACGGAAGATAATTTTATATGATAAGTAAATTAAACTATATTTTTCGCAGACTGAAGGACGGAGAAATCAATGATAATACCAACTAGCGGACCAAGATGGATAACATATTTTTTTTAAATTTCGTTGAGTTAAAAATAAAAGCATCCTTGTAATCTATATTTGTCTTCACTTGGCATTATATTTGAATAAATAGATTTGCACTTTGTATTTTCACTACACTTTAATCTTCTTTTTATAAACATGTTTCATTTGTGACTTAATCTTTTTTTAAATATAATATTATACATTTTGTTTTAATTGTATAATCAAAGCTGAAAGATAAACAAAGTGTTGTGAAAATACCTGTACAAAGCGCGATTCTACTTATTATATATTTAAGTTTAAGAAATATTCATTTTATTTCGTATTTAATATTTAAAAATCTCAAGTTTATTACTGTTAAAAATTAAAACACTGTTATAATATCACAATTTCTTTTTATTCACTGAGAGTGTCGCGGCAGCTGTTTCGCCAACCGATGTTGGCATCATCAGGTGTTACAATAAAGTTCATCAGTTCAATACATTAAAATAATACTAGATCATATTCTGCGTTTAGCTTAATTATTTAAAAGCACTGTTTTCGAATGCGAGGGTTACGGGTCTCAATCCCGTCACCTAGATATTATTTTTCGTTAATTTTGAAATGCTGTTCGCTGAAAGCAGTTTTCGTCATAACGTAAGCTGGTTTTATTGTGAAAGTTTTAAATTGTGTTTCTCGTTTACTTCAGAAATTACTCTCGAATTTATTTCTCAAGCAATGTTCTCACACAAACGTTTGAACACAAAATTTTTAATTACACCGTGTCTCATATAATTAAAGTTAAACTTTTGATATATCATAACAAATCGTTTAATTGAAACGGAACCCTTTGTCGTTTGTAACAGGGAGTTTCTAATGTACTTTCACCAATTTAAACTTAAATGTTATTTGAATCCAGTAGAAATGAGATATTTTAGACGAATGTGTGATAATTGAGTTACACTTTGTATTACAATACTTTTTTATTTTTACTGAACTCAGACCTCTTTTGGTTACAAGTAACCTTTATCAATGAAAACAATTTGTAAAAATCCTGTCTTCTTACGTCGAACCATCTCTCATGCGTTTCTGTTAGTATACTATACACAATATATTATTTTACATGTTCGCAATAGATGCCTTAAAAATAATTTTGTAATGTCTATTGATGAAATAAACTGATTTGATTTGATAAAAGTGATTTTTCTCATTTATATATATTTTAACCCAATACGTTTAGTTAAGTATATCGACTTTTGCTATTTGAATACAATATTCAATTTCACGGTTTCACACCCAAATCAAAAGTCACCCTTCCTTACGGCCCTGTATTATTGCGAAAGCAAATTTCCGAAGGCAAGTTCTGCAAAAACAACATTTCCAAACAATTAACCGAATTCCAGAAACCCGATTAGTTCAGAATAATGTGAGTGACTGCGCGGAGCGAGAGGGAGGGAGCGACTTCCGAAACTTACGACACTTTTACAATGTTTTCACATCAAACACCCCCATAACTTCAACCCTATTATTCAACACCGTTCAATACTTATAAATCGCTCACATACAATGATGATTATATCTTGCATTGTTCTTTATGTTTTCTTCTTTAAATCAAGTCAAATCAGTTTATTTTCTCAAAAGATATTACAAACAACAATTATATTAGGTGTATAACTTTGCTTCCACCGTTTTTTCCGAAATTCGAGGCTTTATCGTAAAAAACTGGTTATACATTTATGATTCAAAGTATTGTCCATCGCTGGCCACTACTTTCTTCCATCTTTCGGGCAGCATACGAATCCCGCGTTGAAAAAACTGGTCATCTTTTGAAGCGATCCACGAATCGATCCAATTTTTAACTTCTTCATAAGACCGGAAGTGCTGGTCAGCTATAATCGGGAATAACTTTATGATGCAGACACAAATCGACTAATATTTCGATGGCGTTATGTTTACAAATACTTAAGCTTATTGTATGACATCTATGATCTATTTATTCCAACTACCACTTACCGCTACTGCCATCTATTGCTAAACGGCGGAAGCAAAGTGATACACCTAATAGTTTACCGGATCTATTGAGAACACGTAAAATATTATATTTAATAACGTTTATTATATACATTCAATATATGCGAGTAGAAAGCAAAGTGCGAATATATAAGAAATGTGTCCCATAATGACTTATGGTATAGAATCGAGGGCTGACACAAATAGAACCAAAGCACTATTACGAAGCGCCGAAATGAAGACACTCCGCGCTATTCTGGGCAAAACACTGAGGGACAGAATCAGAAACACAGTAAAACGTGAGACCTGCGATACCGAAGATGTTGTCAGATGGGGCAGGAAAAGAAGACAGTTCTGGCGCGACCACGTAGAACGAATGAGCGACGATAGACTCCCCCAAGCAGCCGCAAACAACGTGCCAATGGGAACTCGCCAACCCGGAAGATGATGGCGAGACAGTTGGAGTTCTGTGTCCCAGGAGACCTTGACGCCATTAAAACAGATCCACAGATCCATTAAATGAGGAAAAAGAAAGATGTTTCCACTTTAGGAATACAAGATACTCTCCAAAGTATTAGTATTCTGAACGTACTTTCTTCCTCTTTGTTCGGGTCATATCTTTTTTTTTTCTTCTTATAAGCCATCTGTCGTCTACTGCTGAACGTATGCCAATCTCAAAGCACGCCATTGCCCCCTTTCCAACGCCAATCTCAAACATCCACGTCCAGCAATCCTTACAATATCGTCGACCCAAAGGTCAAAGAGACGTCTAACTGTACGAAATCCTGTGCACGATTTCTGCTCCGGAACCCATTTTCAGTATTGGCTTTTGATTCTCAAATGTTCTTCTGACAAATGTGGCCAGTCCACTACCATTTAAGCCCGCCTACCCTCAGAGCCACTCGGTCACATTAGTTTGTTGTCGAATAAATTCATTTTCCAGAAAACATTATTTTTCTCGACTAAATTGTATCTCAATAGAGACGAATATGTTAATATGAAACTGAATATGGTTGATCAAGGTGTTTACAGGACTTATGACCTGTCATTGGTTGGGTTAAGCGCACGCTTTATATAATAAAGCATTCCCCATTCCACATTTTTTTTTCTTATGACCACCATGTCTGACAATTTTTTGGAAGTTGTATATATGTTAATCTGCAACACCACCCTTTGCATGGTAGTTTATTCAATCTACACACTAACGCCATCTATAAAGATTGTATTTTAAGCATTAAGCAGAAGACCTTTTTAACGCAATGCGAAAGGCTACCGCCATTTAGCGCATTGCTAGAAACCGCCTGGAGATGTCACTCCAATCTATATGCTATAATTTTGACCAGTTTTTGTTTTTTTACAACATTCTGGATGTATACAAATACTTGTAGATGAACAACTGGATTTCACCCATTGCGGGCTATCAATTCAAGAATCAATTGTATCTCAATAGAGACGAAGATGCAAATTGGAAACAGAATATGGTTGATCAAGGTGTTTACAGGACTTATGACCTGTCGTTGGTTGGGTTAAGCGCACGCTTTATGTAATACAACATTATTTTTCTATTTAAAATGTGTACAATAGTAATGATTGTCATAGTTTGGGGTAAAAGGATTATAAATACAACGTAACCATAATTATTTCTCGGGAAACTCAGATGAATTATGTTAAATTGAAAATTTTACCCCAATTTCACGCCAGACGCAAAAAAAAATATAACGTGATAGTAAAGGATAGACCAATGAATATTCAAAGAGATTCCACGAACAAAAATAGAAAAGACATATTCAATTTGACGTGGAATCGTCCACGAGACATTAATTTGGCAGAAATCTGACAATAGATATAATATTTTCTTATCAAATTTTCCAATTACAGTCATCTTGTTCGGGAGAATATTCATCTGAAGAAAACCGTATTTTTCTATGAGACAATATTTTTTAAAAATGAGACATATTTTTTTTTACAATTGATTTTTTGTGAAAACTAACTAACTAACTAACCATCACGCCGTCTTCCCGAAAGGGTAGGCAGAAATAATGTACTGTCACACTTTTACTGATGCGGCACTCCATCCTTCTCTTTTCGCCCCGCGGGAGACGCGGTGTGATGGGTTGCGAACCTCATCGCCACCAATAGGCATCTCCCGCGCACACTTCGATCGTCCAACACCCACAAAATAAATCTAAAACAAATAATATAAAATACAATGATATAAAATAAAATAACAAAATAAAAATAATTTAACACAAAATGTTCTTTTTAGATGGTGCACATATTGTCTATTTAATTTATATTCCACGAATCCACCGTTTTTTTTTAATTTAGCACATAATGTAATAACACATAATGTTTTTTTCGATGTTGCACATGTTGACATGGACGATCCGGACTTTTGTGTTTATTTAATTTATGTTACACGTATCCACCGTTTTTTAAATTAGCTGTAATTAGGCACTTAACCAGCAAGAACTTAAAAATAATATTGAAGAAATTATTCAAATTGTCATTGGAACAAATGAAAAATTTATTTTTACATCTGTCAAAATTCTTTATAAAAACGATAAAACTAATATAATGTTAACAGCAAAACAGTACAAACGTATTACGTGTCACAATTAACTATTATAAAGTGCGGCAACAGTTAAATTGACCAAAACAATTCACTTATACACGAAATATCTCCAAATTTACAGGAGCACCGCACCACTTGAACCAAACCAAATTTTCAAAATCAGAATTCTTTGTGACCATGATAATATTTTTTTTCTTTAACAACAAATGGTTTTGCACCCACAGGAGTTAATTTTTTTGTTTGTTTTGATTACATTATAACGTCACAAATAATTTATGTGTAATAAAGTGGTGAAGGCTACGCTTGGCATACCTCCACGAAAACGACACAATGTCGGTCAAAGCTTATATCGCATTGACGAGATAAGATAAAAGAAATGTGTTTTTTTAGAGCTACCGCTACAAAACTAGCTTGGCATTAACACGACGAAGAATGAGAATCAATATTCGGCTTAGGGTAGATAGTCTTATATTTAAACAAGAATTTACTTAACTGTTTCAGAAATAAAGAAAGGCCGAAGAAAACGTGGCACGATCAAATCAATCAAATATTGAATGTCGGTCACGTGAGGAGTCGGAGAAATTGACGGGCATGCATGACAAGATGTATGAATGTAGAGGAATCGAGAGAAGTATGTTAGGACAGAACAGTGTGGCGTTCCATTCTTTCTGAATAAAAAACTTTGTTATTAATATCACAAATGATTATATTCTGTCGCGACAGCTGTTTCGCTAACCGATGTTATCCATCATCAGTTGTCGCGACAAAATACAATAAATTGTGATCTGTATACCAGAGTTTTTTTTATTTAAACAGTTTATAATGTTGAAATATCAAAGTGTTTCCGCCAAAACAATGGATTATCTAAGAATTTAGTTAAATTTTAAAATTTGTAACACCAAAATGATATCACAATTTTTATGATTCACTTTTTAAGGGTCGCGACACCTGTTTTGCCAATCAATGTTGACATCATCAGGCGCTATAAACAACAGTTAAGGGGGGTAACTACTGTGATCGGGCGAATTTTTTTAAATTTAATGTTTTGACCTTCGAAAATATGTATATAAAATTGGAGGTCAAAATTACGAAAATTGATTGAGTTACTGTCATTTTAGTGAGAATATAACTACATTTATACAAATTATGATAAACTTTGATTTTTTTTTATCAGATAATCCTTTTTTGAGAAATCGGTGCGACTATGGCGAGAGAATTTTTTAAGACTCTACAGCAACGCCGATAACTTTGTTACTATTTAATTTTTTTCAATAAAAAAATATGTAGACTATATCGCCTCTTTGCAAAAATAACGCGACATTTTGAAAATCAAATCCGCCGTGTTCAATATTATTTTCTACAAAAACATGGTATTTTTAAAGTGAAAAACAGAGAATTTATAAGGAAAAGAGACAACGAAACAGCGGTATATTGTGTTGTCACGTTGTCTCTTTCAGACGGGTATCTTGTTCCATTTTTTAAATTTTCAATTTTTCGAGATAACACGTTATTCTTGCAAATAGGTGATATGTACATGTATATGGGCGTTTTTCAAAAAGTTTGCTCGTTGCGTAATAATTCCACTACGTCACATTTGGCGTTCCACTAATACATCACGTCGCGTAGTGGATGTGACGTATGATGCCAGTATTGAAACAAACTCCAAAATGCAGGTTTATGAATATGATTTTACTAAATATTACATTGAATTCAGATTCTAGATGTCAGTCATTTTTACCCATGAAAAGCTGTAAGTCAAACAATCAATACTTACATTATAGAATCACGTTCGTAGTGGAAAATAAAAACAGCACGTCGTGACGCCCGACACTATTTCACATAACATAATGCGACTGGTGTCAATTTACGAACATGGCGACCGTTGACGAGCTATAAAATGTTGCCATCAATCAAATATATACTTAGTTTATAGTAAATTTTTCGTTTAAATCAGTATATCGACGTAGCGTATACGGAATTTTCCACCAACGTCGTTTTGAGTGACTAAATAAAAACAGTATTTTATATTATTTTGAACTCTAATACGCTGTTATCTAGGAATATTTTTGAATCTGGATCATATAATCCTTCCAAATAACATAAAACTCTTGGACAAGAAGTAGCTTATCAATGAATATTTTTCGTTTATAAAGTGCAAAAGGAGCGTGGGACACTTGAAAAATCACTACTTTTCTATCGTATATTCCCAATAATTAAGCAAAATAAACAGATATAAGTACTTTTGGATATGTGAATAATCAATTTGTGAGTTATTCTGTTGTTTTGAGATATAAAAAAAACAGTTTTAAAATCAATAGCCTGCAGAATTACCTCGAAAGTCATAGAACATGTAATTTTCGAGTAAACATTTTATTTGAAAAACACCCATATATAAAAAAAAACGCGATTCCCAAAATTATTCCGGTCAAAAAAATCTCAGAAAATCAATTATTTTTTTGACCCTTACAGTGGCTATCCCAGTATCATAGTGCCAAATCAATTAATTTTATATTTCATTTGACCATTTTCTTTTTATTTATTTTTAAAACCACCCTTAAAAGGGACCCTGGTCATCAATTATATAGAAAAGTACATCAAAACGTGAATTTATGTTTGAGTCTAAACTTTATATCACGCGCACCGAAAAATCATAGAAATATATTTATCCCATGATTTTGACTCGGCAAATATTGTGTTTGGGTCCAAATTAGATTTTTATATCACCCTCAAACATACATAGCAAAATTCCTTATTCATGAGTCGATTTGCTCCGCCAATACGGGCGGCCCCAACTCAAATCCAGAGGCGTCGATCCACGGGCGTCGCGACGTGGCGTCGGCTCGCGGAAGACGCCTACTTGCTTTTAGGAGCATAAATAATTCAAAGCTCTAAGTTCTGGCAGAGAGACAAGTAGTATTCGGGAAAGGAACGTTCACATATCGCTTTGGATTCTTGTCATAGGAAAGTTTTGCTCGCTGAATCCTTAATACTACGTGAAGAATAGATTATAAACTATTTGATACATAATGATTGATTTTTTACTTATTAACATTTTGGTAAATAATACAAATGAAGACGTCTGTTTTCTAGAAGTTCTATAATATTTTCTGAATTTGGCTTGTTGTGCCTTTCTAATGCATTCAATTTTACATTGCTTTGATGAAGCTTGCACTTGATTTTACATTGTTTTGATGAAGCGAAACGAATTGGGTTCAAATATAATTCCGGGCCTAAAGAAATGTTATTTATTATTATTATTAATATTTTTTAATTCAGTTTCTTGAAAAAACAAAAGTCACATGAATGAAAATTCAACGTTTCTCGAACGTTTTTTTTTTTAAATTTTATCATGATTTATGGGAATGACATCTTTCGCCTTGTTAAGGCATTAACAAATGTTATTAAATTTAATTTATCATTTATCAATTCATCGATGAACGATATGACTAATTCATCAATGATGAATGAAATTTGATCGTTTTTTTCAGTCTTCCTCTATTTCTAGTTCCATTAAATTTATTAACAAATACTTTTTTACCATTCATTGTTTCTTTGTGTCCTTTGTGTCCAATCAAAGTGTTTTGAACCAAATAATGAAAGGATCATTAAGATGGTTTGGAAATATGGAAAGAATGAATGAAGAAAGAATGATGAAATAAGTATATGTTAATGGAACCAGAAATAGAGGAAGACCGAGGAAAACGTGGCACGATCAAATAAATCAAATATTGAATGTCGGCCATGTGATGAGTCAGAGAAATCGACACGCGTGCATGACACAATGTATGAATGTTGAGGAAGCGAGAGAAATATGTCAGGAAAGAAAAGCGTGGCAGTCCATTCTTTCTTTCTTCCCCCTTAGTTAGTTAGTTAGTTAAATATTAGGTCCTTACATATGAAATTGGCGTTTTGCCGTACTGGCAACTTTGATCTCAAATATCTTCTCTTTGGTTAAGAATTCCAAATTCAAATTTATACAGCTATTTACTTAAGTATTTGTGTTTTGAAAATTATAATTCATTTGTTTTTTCCTCAATGGTTTTTTTCTTTGCGTCACTCAGTTTACAAAATGGAAAACTTGAAATATCGCGTTATTTACGAGTACGAGTTCCACCGTGGCACCAGTGCTGCAGAAACGGCTCGAAGGATTAATGATGTGTATGGCGACGGTGCCGCAAAAGAAAACACAGTGCGTTTTTGGTTCCAACGTTTTCGTTCTGGAAATTTCGACCTGCAGAACAAGCCCCGTGGACGGCCGGAGACCAAAGTTGATAATGAAGAATTGAAGGCTATTGTGGAAGCGGATCCATCGCAAACCACGTCCGAGTTAGCTGCAGGCTGCGGTGTTAGTGATAAAACTGTTTTAATCCACTTGAAGCAAATTGGGAAAGTGAAAAAGCTTGAAATGTGGGTACCTCACGAATTGAGTGAAGCAAATCAACAAACGCGCGTTGACTGCTACGTTGCATTACTCAACCGGCACAATAATGAAAGGATTTTGAATCGAATCATTACCTGTGATGAAAAGTGGATCCTGTATAATAATCGAAAGCGCTCATCGCAATGGCTGAACCCCGCCGAACCAGCCAAACCATGCCCCAAGCGAAAATTGACTCCAAAAAAGTTTCTTGTGAGCGTTTGGTGGACTAGTGCTGGTGTCGTTCACTACAGTTTTCTTAAATCTGGCTAGACGATTACGGCAGATGTCTTTTGTCAGCAACTGCAAACCATGATGGAAAAGCTAGCTGCTAAACAACCGAAGCTGGTTAATCGGGTGGTGGTCTAGGGGATAGAACGCTTGGCTCCTGATCCAGGGGACATGGGTTCAAGCCTGGACACGACCAGATTCCTTCTTCATAATAATGAGCTATTTTCTGCTCACATTGAAGATTGTAAAATAAATTCTAATATCATTGATGTAAATCCTTGATATTAGTCTTTTTTAAAAAAAAAAAAAAAATCGCTCTAGGCCACTGCTGCTTCATGATAACGCTAGACCACACACTGCACAACAGACGGCTACCAAATTCGAAGAGCTTCAATTGGAATGTCTAAGTCATCCACCGTACTTTCCGGACCTTGCCCCAACAGATTACTATTTTTTTTCCAAATTTGGATAACTTCTTGCAAGGGAAAAAATTCAACTCCGATGGGGCAGTCCAAACCGACTTCAAAGATTTTATCGATTCCCGTCCGAATGGCTTTTTTAGTTAAGGGATTAATGAACTACCTATGAGATGGCAAAAGTGCATAGATAGCAATGGTACATACTTTGATTAAATAAATATATTATAACTAACTAACTAACTAACTAACCATCACGCCGTCTCCCCGAAGGGGTAGGCAGAAAGAATGGACTGCCACACCTTTCTTTCCTGACATATTTCTCTCGCTTCCTCAACATTCATACATCGTGTCATGCACGCGCGTCGATTTCTCTGACCCTCACATGGCCGACATTCAATATTTGATTTATTTGATCGTGCCACGTTTTCCTTGGTCTTCCTCTATTTCTGGTACCATTTACATCATTAACATATAATTTTTTTACCATTCTTTCTTCATTCATTCTTTCCATATGTCCAAACCATCTTAATGATCCTTTCATTATTTTGTTCATGACACCATCATTCGCACCGCATTCACTTCTTATATTTTCATTCGACACTCTATCATACACAGAGTATCCACACATTCGTCTAAGAGATCTCATTTCTACTGCATTTATTCTACTTTCATCCTTGCCAGTTCCATGCTTCGCTTCCATACATAAGGGTCGGTAGAAGAACACCATTGTGCACTGCCATTCTAGCTTTTTGGATAGGTTTTTGTTTGCGATGACAACTTTAAGTGCACCATTCACTTTGTTGCCTGCCCCAACCCTTCTTTCAATATCCCTCTCCACTCGCCCATCTCTTGTAAACATACTACCTAAATACACGAACTCAACTACTTGCTCCAAATTTTCACCATTCACGCTAATGTTGCAGACTGTCGTGGTTTCTTCCTTTTCAAAAATCATTACCTTGACTTATTAACATTCATCATCAGATCATTTCGCATGCATACCTCATACATACAATTCACCAGGACTTGTAGTTCATGCTCGTTGTCAGCAAGTAGGACAGCGTCATCCGCATACAAGAGACAGCTTACTGACACTCCGCTCATTTTGGCACCTACATCCAACCCTTTCAGCTCTCTCATACAATTGTCCATATACAGATTAAATAACCACGGGGACATTACGCAACCTTGTTTGACACCTTTATTGATATCAAACCAGGCTGTAAGATCTCCATTTACTCTGACACTAGCAGTGCTTTCCGTGTATAGCGACTTAATGGCCGTGATCAGTTTTGTACTTATTCCATATTCAGACAATATTTTCCACAACTTTTCTCTATTAACGTAATCATATGCTTTTTGTAAGTCGACAAATGCACAGAAAAGTTTGCGATTTTTGGCCAGAAACTTCTCTGTCAATGTACGAAGTCCAAAAATTTGATCCATACATCCTCTGCCATTCATAAAGGCACCTTGCACATCCCAAACTTTGTCACTCGTCAATTTTCTTACTCTTTCTATTAAAATTCTGCCATAGACTTTACCAACGACACTCAAAAGACTAATAGCTCTGTGGTTTCCACATTCCATACGCGATCCTTTTCCTTTGTACAGGGGCATAATTACTGCTCTCCTCCAGTCTAGCGGCGTATATCCCTCCTCCAAGCACTGGTTAAATAACTTACATAACCATGTAGAAACCACTTCGCCACCGCTTTTAATAAAGTCTATGGCAATACAATCAAACCCAACAGCTTTTCCACTTTTCATTGCACTCACGGATCTTTTCATCTCATTCGTACTTATTTTTTCAATATTATCATTCATAGGTCCCGCACTCGCACTAGCTGTCATATTTTCGATCACGCTTGTATCACCACCATACATCTCCTTAAAATATTCCATCCATCTTTCTTGTATGATCTTACTCTCCGTTAACATTCTTCCCTCGTTGTCTAAAATTGCTTTCACACATCCACTATCAGGAGGATTTCGGGCTTTTTTAACTTCTTTCCAAAACATTTTTAAATTTGCTTGGAAGTTGTTTGTCATTTTGAGCCCTTCTTCCTCCTTCAGCTTTTCTTTCCGCGCTTTCACTACCGACTTCACTCTCTTCTTGCATACCTTATACAAATCTTTTGCTCTTTCATACTTAACTCTGTCATTCTTATTTATCGACAACATATTCAACCAAGCATCTTTCTTCTCTTTAACAGCAATCTTTACGTCATCATTCCACCATGCATCCCCTTTCCTTCTTCCTTGTACACACACACCACACGATTCTTTCGCTGATTCACACAAACTCTCCTTCAAGTATTTCCAGGTCTCGTCAATACTCAACTCACTTACATCCCGCTCACTCAATCTATCTTTCACTTTTCTTACGAAATTATTTCTTACGTCATTGTTATATTATATTTAAAAAAAATCAACTTTATGTTCCTCCCATACAAAACGCCAATTTCATATGTAAGGACCTAATATTTACCTAATTGTTTTGTTCATATCGTTACTCGTTCATTTATCAAGATGTTAATATTACATAATATTAAAGTTTTAGTTCCAACAACGCTTTAAACACAAAAAAAAACAATCGATAAATCTGTAATTGTTTTGTTCATATCGTTATTCGTTCGTGTATCAAGATGTAAACTCTACGTAATATGAAAGTTTTTTATTCCAACAATAATACATATAACACCGAGAATAAAAAACAAATGATAAATCTGTAATTGTTTTGTTTTATTAACATGTTTCCCTCGCTTCCGGAAAAGTCCCCCCGAATGCCGTTATTCACAAAACGCTGAAAAAACTTGCAAAAACTTTCTGCTATCTTACTTAATAACTCCGGTACTTGACAAAGAATTTTAATGGCTTGACAAATTTTCTCTAATATTTTTCCGTAAGCTTTGGAACTTTTATACCTCTGGGCAAAATATCCTTAGAAGGACTTTTAAGTTTTTTGGCCGAAAACTTTTGTAATGTTTTAATTACTGACACCAAAAAATACCCCCGCCGCATAACTCGACTTTAAAAATCGTATTTTTTTAGGTTTTCTGTTTTAAATTAGCATATTTCCCATTTAGGGGAGCGGAGGAAAAAATGTTATAATTATGAAATTATCTAATTAAATTTTCTATTAAGCTTGCGCATTCTAAAATTAAATTTTAAAGCATAGACTCATTAAGAGACTATTCAGTTTTTTTTTAAAAGTCTTTTATAACCTTGACGAAGCTCCGTTGGGAGCGAAACCGGTTGATTGTACCTGATAAACTGTAGTAAAAACGAATTAAAAGTGTATTTATACTATATTTAATAATGCCTCATCACAAATTTAGTGCTTCATACGAAAGTATAAGACTTTCTTCGTGGCTTAAACTACCACACTGAAGGTCCCGGGTTTGATTCCTGACGATAAAAGTGTGGTTCTTACACTGGCTTTGGTCTGGTATAGAATTATCGTGACAATAAAATGTTGATAAATTAGCTGAATATATATTTGGCTCACGCCATAATGATGTAAAGAGTTATAACGAATGAAAACGTCTGTTTTCTTGAAGTTTTATTTCATATTTTGTGAATGACATGTTTCGCCTATCTAAGACATCATCACATGTAAAAATGTGATACATTTAATAATGCCATGGATAGGCAAAACACGTGATTCACATAAAATATAATAAAACTTATTGAAAACAGATGTTCTCATTCATATTTATTATTTAATATGGAGTTTTACATCATTAATCCATGAATATGTAAACAATTATTCAATAATAATAATAAGCGCATATTTCAATAATAACATCTATAATTAGTTATAGTAATTTGTTTTATCTTTTGATAGCGAAAAATACAAAGATTTTCGAATCGTTGATTTCACAATGAAAATATTAAACGTAATGATATTTGAAATGATATCTCGATTCCTGTATTTCATTTCATCCAACTTATTTACCAACAAAGCACCGTCTTGTTTCCCCGAAGGTAAAGTCTATCTTCACCTTCATATAGATTAACACCTACGTTTCTTACATCCTCAACTTTCAAACATTAACGTTCGGTTGACATGATCATTGGTCTATATAACATCTAACTAACTTACTAGCTAACTAACCGTCCATCCAAAGGGGTAGGTGGAAAGAATGGATTGCCACACTATTCTTTCATGACATATTTCTCTCGCTTCCTCAACATTCATACATTATGTCATGCACGCGCGTCAATTCCTCTGACTCCTCACATGGCCGAAATTCAATATTTGATTTATTTGATCGAGCCACGTTTTCCTCAGTCCTTCTCTATTTCTGGTTCCATTTACATCGCTGACATATATTTTTTTTACCATTCTTTCCTCATTTATTCTTTCCATATGTTCAAACCATCTTAATAATCCTTTGATTATTTTGTCCTTAACACCATCATTCGCACCGCATTCATTTATTATATTTTTATTAGACACTCTATTATTCATAGAGTTATCACACATTCGTCTAAGAGAGCTCATTTCTAATATCATTACTGTTCAAATTTAAAACACTGTTCTTTTTTTCATTAAGAGTGTCGTGACAGCTGTTTCGCCAACAGATATTGGCATTATCAGGTGTTACAATAAACTAAAGTTACAAATGAAAAGACTTAAGAATATTTATAAGGCAAAAAACTCATTAGTGTGGTTAGTCATAGTAAAAATGAAGTATGCAAAATCTATTGACAATTTTACAAACAAATGTAACAAAGGTGAGAAAAAACGAATATAACAAAGGGTTGGAATCAAAACACTATTGTGAATGAAATTGAAACGAAAAAAAACGAATTGATAAATTCTTGTAACTTTCACGTAATTATACATCAAGTTTATGATATATAAGTTATGAAGTTCTGAACAAAATTGTTATGAATAAAAAAGTGGAAATATATTTATATTGTAACGCATTTAATAAAAACTGAGAACGAAATAATATAAAATGAGTATTATTTATATGTAAACGTGTATTTTATTATTTCCAAGTCCTAATCAAAAGGGCTGTACATTTTAATGTTGGGAAATAATACGGAAATCTGGTCGTTTTCAGTTCCCTTTTTTCAGGATTTCAAGCCGAGGGTGTGAAAGGCAGGTGACACTGTAAAGAAGAAGGGACGGAGTTAAGGGTGGGGCAGCAACCCCTACCAGCTACCCTGTACGGTCCATTACGCGCTAAAGGGTAACAGGTATTTCGTTTCATCCCCCAGCCACGGGGGTGAAAGTAAACTAACATTTATTTATTGGATTCAAATTCGGTGGAAAAGCGATTTCAGTTGAAATTAATTTAAACGTGCCAGGAGAACGCTAAATAAGGGTAAATAGAAATATGTACTAGTATAGTTATATATTATATGAATAAGAATTTCTCATATTTTCGCCATTACTTTGTATTGTGAATTTATAATGTAAAAGAATGTTTTTTACATTTATTGTTTCGGACCGCAGATGTACTTCCTCAGTATAAATAAATAACATTGAAATGAAACGAAAACGTTGCTTATATACTATTATATGTTGGCCTCAATTATGCGGCAGATTACATTTGCAGCTCGTATATAACTTATAAACTTTTTCATTACAGATTCACTAGGCGAAACAAATTTGTCATTAATTTTAATATTTTCATATAAATAAAAATCTCTGTAAAATTTTTTTCATGTTTTACAATATAAAACCCATTACCATTAATACATATACTTTCTTCACCATTGTTTTTTCATTCATTCTTTCCATGTGTCCAAAATATCTTTATGTACCTATCTATATACTCGTACGAGTATAATAAAGTCGTGTTAGTTACACCATTTATAACTCAATAATGGCTAGACCGATTTTTATGATCTTTGATTTGTTGGATTTGTCTCCGTTCCGAATAGCAGAAAAATTACTAGAACATCAGAAGAAAATTACAAAAAAATATATTTTGTATAGATATAAATGTATTGTAAAAAATACACTTTGTATAGAACGGCAAATAGCAGAATAATTATTAAAAAATCGGAAAAAAATCACGAAAAAAAATTTATCGACCCGAGTGCAACCCATCTAGCAAATATTAGGTCCTTACATATGAAATTGGCGTTTTGTATGGGAGGAACATAAAGTTGATTTTTTTGAAATATAATATATTTATTTAATCAAAGTATGTACCATTGCTATCTATGCACTTTTGCCATCTCATAGGTAGTTCATCGATCTCTTTACTAAAAAAACCATTCGGACGGGAATCAATAAAATCTTTGAAGTCGGTTTGGACTGCCCCATCGGAGTTGAAAGTTTTCCCTTGCAAGAAGTTATCCAAATTTCGAAAAACATAGTAATCTGTTGGGGCAAGGTCCGGAGAGTATGGTGAATATCTTAGATATTCCAATTGAAGCTCTTCTAATTTGGTAGCCGTCTGTTGTGCAGTGTGTGGTCTAGCGTAATCATGAAGCAGCAGTGGTCTAGAGCGATTAACCAGCCTCGGTTGTTTAGCAGCTAGCTTTTCCATCATGGTTAGCAGTTGCTGACAATAGACATCTGCCGTAATCGTCTGGCCAGATTTTAGAAAGCTGTAGTGAACGACACCAGCACTAGTCCATCAAACGCTCACAAGTAACTTTTTTGGAGTCATTTTCGCTTGGGGCATGGTTTGGCTGGTTCGGCCATTGCGATGAGCGCTTCCGATTATCATACAGGATCCACTTTTCATCACAGGTAATGATTCGATTAAAAATCCCTTCATTATTGTGCCGGTTGAGTAATGCAACGCAGCAGTCAACGCGCGTTTGTTGATTTGCTTCACTCAATTCGTGAGGTACCCACCTTTCAAGCTTTTTCACCTTCCCAATTTGCTTCAAGTGGATTAGACAGTTTTATCACTAATACCGCAGCCTGCAGCTAACTCGGACGTGGTTTGCGATGGATCCGCTTCCACAATAGCCTTCAATTCTTCATTATCAACTTTGGTCTCCGGCCGTCCACGGGGCTTGTTCTGCAGGTCGAAATTTTCAGAACGAAAACGTTGGAACCAAAAACGCACTTTGTTTTCTTTTGCGGCACCGTCGTCATACACATCATTAATCCTTCGAACCGTTTCTGCAGCACTGGTGCCACGGTGGAACTCGTACTCGTAAATAACGCGATATTTCAAGTTTTTCATTTTGTAAACTGAGTGACGCAAAGAAAAAAAACAATTGAGGAAAAAACAAATGAATTATAATTTTCGAAAAACAAATACTTTAGTAAATAGCTGTATAAATTTGAATTTGGAATTCCTAACCAAAGAGAAGATATTTGAGATCAAAGTTGCCAGTACGGCAAATCGCCAATTTTATATGTAAGGACCTAATATAATAGTTTAACAGAAAGTACAATGCTACGCGAATGATTTCGATTCGCCTTAACAAAGCAAATCGCTTGATGCCGCTGGGTGGATTTCAATGTTATTAAAATACTTTTCATTATGATTTTTGCACATTTCTTGAACTTAATTCATTTTAAGTATTCATTTTAACTTAATAAATAACTGAATTAAATTCAGCTATTAATTTAACACAACACTTATTGATTCTGAGGCAATGCGAAGTTCGTGGGGTCAGCTAGTAATAACTACAAATAATAAGTTTGGGAAAAAGTTCGTCGCATGTTTTAGTAATTTTCAACTAGTTTTGTTGTCGTGTGAAAATGAATTTATTTAGAGCAAATATGTTCCATTATTATTGACTATTCGTCAATTTTCGGGTAGAGTCATTAAGCCATCGGTGAAGTACGAGTACTTCTGTGGTTTCTATTCGAAAAACTGAAATCAAGTGTCAATCATCTTTCACATCAAAATTACCAGAATGAAAGTAAGCGAACCTTTTCCACGTAGCAGATTTCGATAAAGTACCTTCACCGTACAGAGCATTTGAGCATTTTTTTTTTCGCAAGTCCACGCAGCATTCTTGCCTTCGTCATCGTAATATTGCCCAATATAACTAAATTTTTCATTACTTTTCTCTATTTTTAACCAATTTTTCTACGATGCACCAATTTTGATGGTAATATACTCAAAGTAACGTTTGAAGTGTTACCCTACCAAGTTTGAGCGTTATTGGTATCGCTGCGATATATGTTTCCCGAGTTATTTGTAATCAACGACATCTATCGGGAAAAAATGACACGAACTTTTACCAAGACCCATTATTTTTAAATTAAGCTTTCTTGATAAATAAAGTGTTTCCCTATGGGCGTTCACTTATTATCTCTCCGATACAGAATATAAAGAGAGCCACAAATTCTGGAGAATTTTCATAAAACTGTTTATTTCCCCCACTAACAACTTTCCCGGCATTTTCCTTAAAAGTTTTCAAGGATTTCCCTCGGAGAAAGATTTATTCCGATATTATTTGTCACCCGTCCATTCGGCAGTGTTTAGGATATACGTCTGGAATAGGGATTTGGGCCTTCAAAAGCGATATATGTCTGAATTTCACTTCAATGGGTGACGCACTGCTTTCAAAACTATTTGTATTATCAGACTCTTGTGTATATAAGTGAAACTTGGAGCTGACAAAAGGAGGATAAATGTCGAAGAAATAAGATCACTGAAAAAATGTGTGGAAAACGATATACGATAGAATACCAAACGACGAAATAAGGAAGAAATGTAAAGCAGATGATTGTATCATAATTAAAATTAAAAAAGGAACTCTGGTATATTGTAGTTTGAACATGTGGAACGAATGGACGAAAGAAGAATGGTTAAAATGTTGTATACAAGCAGTGTGAGTGTGAACATTGGTTGATGGTAAATACGGTATAACCAACGTGGAGATTAGAAGACGCACTAGGATTACCAATATAAGGATACGCATTGCGAGGATGAGGTGTCAAAGGGCTGGACATTTGCGCCGACGGGACGATTAAAGACGGAGCCAGAAGGTTGCGGAATGGAGCCCATGGTTTGGTCAGAGAACCAAAAGGGATGGCGTGGGGTCGAAAGGCTTACGTCCAGCATTGGATGGAGACAAGTTGACGATGATTTGTATTTTATAATAAACGGTATTTCGCATACATCATCCCAACCATCCATATGACAAAGACAGCACAGATTGTTTTATTTTATTTTTATTTGCCACGCTGCAGAACCAACCTGCCAATGGTAATGCCTGTGGGTAGGGCAATCTTATTGTTTAATCGGATCGCCTCGGAGGTCGACATATTTCGTGATAGTGTGAGTTGCCTCAGGGATGCAATATCAATGTTATGATTTTTTCTTACCCTTAAGCTTAATTTTTATTTTTTTAATGCTTCTCTGTTTATAATGTAATTGCAAACGATTTGGAATTGTATGTCTGTAATGTTTGTGATTATTAGCAAAAATAAATTAAATGAAATTAAATAAAATAACGGCTTTCATTTCTTTGCAAGTTTAAAGCTATTTATTTCTAGCAAAGTGTAATATTTTTGCAGGGTTTTGGAATGCCACTTGGGCCTCTTATTTTGTGTTTTACGGCTGTTTTCTACATTTGTATAAAGTAAAATATTTCAACCCAATTACTATATAAAACTTTATTTCTATTAATTCTAATGACATGTGATAGATTTCTGATCTATCGCCATTTTTTTATCACATGAAATCTTCACCAGACAAAAGAGAGGGTGACTATTACATTGACATCGTCGGGAATCGAACCCAGGATCTGCGGTTTGGCAGTCATAGCTCTTGACACTTTGCCACGAAGGTCGTCATATGGTTTCCAGAAGATGGCATCGAATTTCGAAATCGGTCAAAACTAGAACTTTAACTTATTAGAACTTACAATCAATCTCTTGGCCCAGATGTAGAGATAAAATGCAGAATTGAGGGACCAAGAGCTACATTTAATAAAATTAAATCTTTTTTCTGCAATGAAAACATAAATTTGAAACTCCGCCAGAGAATGGTCCAACGTTATGTGCGGTCTGTTACTTGTATGGATGTGAAACGTGTACCTTGAAAATAAATTCATAGAACAGACTGGATGTATTTGAAATGTGGCTCTATCGCTGAATGCTCAGAATTCCTTGGATAGACATGGTTACCAATACCGAAGTCCCGAGGCGAGCTAAAGTTGACAGGGAGCTGTTGTCAACTTTCAAGGTTCGGAAAATTTCACATCTGGGTCATGTGAGAGAAATACCACCTTCTATAATTGAAGGGGAAAATTGAGGGACGCCGAGGGCCCGGTAGGAGACAGTTGTCCTGGTTGCGGAACGTGAGGGAGTGGACCGGCATGTGAAGTGTGGATGAGCTGTTCCGAGCGGCGTAGGACAGAGACAGGTTCGCCGAAATGATCGTCAACGTTGGGGTGACCCGACAGGGTACTTGAAGAAGAAGAATAAACAATCTTACTAACTAACCATCACGCCATTTCTCCGGAGGGGTAAGCAGAGAGAATGGATCTCCACAATGCATTGTCCTGGCATACTTCTCAGGCTTCCTCTACATTCCTACATCATACCATGCACGCACGTCGATTATTCCAACTTCGAATGTGCCGCCTTTTAGTAATTGATTAATTTTGTGATGCCATGTTTTCCTCGGTCGTCCTCGGCTTCTTTTCCCACTCACGCTGCTTGTTTACAACTTTTAAATCATTCTACTTTCATCCCTTCATTCCGTATGTTCAAACCATCTCAGGGATCCTTTTTTAATTTTATCCATGATTCAGTCATCTGCCTTACATTTTTTCTTATTTCATCGTTCGGTATTCTATCATACAACGTTTTTTCGCACATTTTTCTTTGTGATCTCATTTCTACGGCGCTTATTCATGTATGGAAGTGAAGCTTGGAGCTGGAAAAAGAAGGATGAAAGCAGAAGAAACAACCAATAACTATTAATCATGAACAAAACGAGCCCCACCGATTGAGGATCGTTGTGCCATCATTTCTCTTAAATCTCCTCGCAGCAGTCCACAATGCGTGGGATTTTTCCGCTAAAGAAAGTTCCAAATCGCCTTCCTATGATTTACTTTGTCCATGGATATCGCGTCAAGGGAAACTTCCCGGAAAAAATCTTACCTAGTTTCTTTCCGAATCGGAACTTAGTGGATATTCAAATAGATAAGCAGTTTGCAGTTGTAACCTTTACAAAATGGAAACGAAACAATGCACTAGTATATTTTTAGTATACTATATTCGTGAATAGTATAAATATATATTCCGACCCTTATGTATGGAAGTAAAGCATGGAATAAAAAGAATGAAAGAATTGTAGAATAAATCGGATTAATGAAATCTCTTAGAAGAATTTGTGTTAAAATTGAGTGCCGAATGAAAATATAAGAAGTGAATGTAGTGCAAATAAAAGTATAATGAAATAGAATGAAAGGAAAATTAAGATGTATTTATTGTTCCTTGAACAATGACGTAAAACTCCATATTAAATAATTAATTCGAATGAAAACGTCAGTTTTCTAGAAGTTTTATTATATTTTATGGGAATGACATGTTTCGCACTTCTTAAGCATTATCACATTTGATAATGCCTTAGAAGTGCGAACCATGTCATTCCCATAAAATATAATAAAACTTCTCGAAAACTGACGTTTACATTCGTATTAATTATAAAATTAAGATGGTTTGGATATACTCGTATAGCAAGAATGAATGAAAAAAGAATGGTAAAAGAAATATATGTTAACAATGTAAATGGAACTAGAAGAAGACAAGGACCAAAGAAAACATGGCACGATCAAATATTATATATTAGCCACGCGAGGAGTCGTAGAAAAAGATGTGCGTGCATGACGATGTATGAATGTTAAAGAACCAAGGAAAGTATGTCGGGAAATAATAGTGTGGCAGTCACACTTATTGTATATTTCATACATTCTTGACACTAGGACTTGTAGATCTTCCATGCTGCCAGCGTTTAAAACAGCGTCGTCTGAATATAAAAAAAAAACTGATGGACATATCGTTCATTTTCGCATTAATAAGAATAATCATACTTTTAGTCTTTGAATTCGAAAGATGTAATAATAATAAAAGAGCTAAGTTTTATGATTAAAGATCTCCATTACGCTTCCCTGAGGTTTGCGTAAGAAATGGACCACAGCAAAACCAAAATCATAATTCCATCCAACAGAAATATTAAAATTGATGACAAAATAATTGAAACTGTTGAATACTACATCTACCTCGGACATAAGCTAAAAATGGGAAAAGAAAACCAGGTGGCAGAAATACCCAGAAAAATTGGACATGCTTGGGCAGCCTTCGGAAAACTCAGTCATATAATGAGAAACAAGGATATCCCCATTAATTTAAAAACGAAAACCTACGAAGCATGCATCTTGCCTGTGATGACATATGGTTTGGAAACAATGTCCCTAACCATAAATACTGTCCACAAATTGAAATGCGCGCAACGATCCATGGAGCGGCAAATGTTGTCATCTTAGTGATAGAATTACAAATAGAGAAATCAGACGCCGAACAAAAGTCGCCGATATCATGGATCAGATCGCAAAAATTGAAATGGCAATGAGCAAGACACGTAACAGGATAGCCAAGTTCAAAATGGACTCCCAAAGTCTTATAGTGGAGGCCATGAGAAAACAAAAAGGGTGATATTGTTGTGGTCGCCGGGAAAAAATGGATTGAAGCGGCAAAGGATAGAGACAGATGGAAGAGGCCTACAACCAGCAGTGGAGAGAAGGCTAGGAAGAAGAAGAAGAAGAATAATAATGAAAGAAACATAAAATACCAAATAAAATAAATACTGTTTTTGTAAGCTCGTAAAAAGTGATAATTATTCACGTTTCAACATCAAAACACTTGGCGTAATACGTAAAAAAATAAATGAAAAGCAAAAGGAAAATAAAGTCAACCCCTCTACCCGCCGGAAGGCGACCACTCCAAGGAGAAATCAAAAGAAAATAATAAAAAGGACTTCTTTATCAGCGGAGCGGGAAATTAATTGATTTTTATTGAAATAATTAATTTGCCCCAAGAGCGTTACACGAACCAGTCTCTATTCAAATAATATAAATAAATTTCTGTCCAAATCCATTGGGAGGAAAATTTAATTTTCGATTGTGTAGAAGGCTGTGAAAATTTTAAGATAATAGGAGTATTACTATGAAGGGTTCAAATATTCCTCAGGAATTGTTCCATTGGATAAAGAAATTACTACATTTTATAATTCTTAAAGGAATAACGCTTTGATTTATAATTAATTAAAAATTACAAAAACTTTCGCATTTTTTAACTATTGTAAAAACTGTCTAACCATCATGCCGTTTTCCCGAAGGTGTAAGGAAAAATAATAGGCTGCCACATTGTTTAATTCCTCAACATTTATAAATCGTAACATATACCCACGTTGATTTCTCCGACTCCTTTCATGGTCGAAATAAAAATTTTCATTGGTGTGATTGTGGCATGTTTTTCTCGGTCTTCCTCTATTTCTATAATAGTTGCGTTTACATCGTTAATGATTATTTTTTATAACATTCTTTCTTAATTCATTTTTTAATGGGTGCAAACCATTTTAGTGATCTTTTCATTATGTTTTTGAATGTATACAAATACTTGTAGACAAATACTGGATTTTACCCATTGCGGGCTAATCATTTTAAAGGATTAATTGTATCTCAATAGAGACGAAGTTGTAAATTATCGTTATTATTATTATTATTATTATTATTTATTTTTTTATTATTATTTTTTTTTTTATTGTGTTATTTTATTTTATATCATTGTATTTTATATTATTTGTTTTACATTTATTTTGTGGACATTGGACGATCATGGTGTGCGCGGGAGATGCCTATTGGTGGTGATGAGGTTCGCAACCCATCACACCGCGTCTCCCGCGGGGCGAAAAGAGAAGGATGGAGTGCCGCATCGGTTTAAGTGCGACAGCCCATTAGTTAGTTAGTTTTAGTTAGTTTATTGGTTAAGCCCATTGGTTAGTTAGTTTTATTATTTTTTTATTATTATTATTATTAATATTATTATTATTTTTATTATTTTTATTATTATTATTATTATTATTATTATTATTATTATTATTATTATTATTATTAAAGATCATAAGTCCTGTAAACGCCTCGACCACCATATTCTGTTTCCAAAAACAATTTACATCTTCACCTCAATTGAGATACAATTAATCCTTAAAAACCTTTTCATTATTTTGTTTATTGAAGAATGATGTAAAATTCCATATTTAATACATTCATACATAATAATTAAATCACATTTGATAATGCTTTAGAAAGGCGAAACATGTCATTTCCTTAAATTATAATAAAACTCTAAGATAACAGACGTTTTTATTCGTATTAATGAATAAACGTACTGGTGATTAGATTTTTTGTACATTTTTCTCCACATATTTCAAATAAGGTGTATCTTGTAAATCCCAAATGGTATAAAAATAAGAAATGGTGGAACAATAAAAACTTATTTATTGTCCAGGTGTTCCCAGATTTACATCTACGAAGATGTGAATGGAGTAAAAAAACGATAAACAATCCAAAATAGCACAACCAAATTTCAGAAGATTTGTCATGTCTTGTTAACCGTTAACAAAATAAATAAATATTAGAATATTATCCATGGAATTGTATTTTATAATTTTAAACTGTTAAATTAAATAGCTTTGTTTTTGTATGACAATTGTATTTTATTTTACGCAACAGCTGTTTCATCGCCCAATTTTTTTTTTTGCAAAGCAGAAAGGTACCTATTTCTGTGATGTTATTATCTTAAACATGCGGCATCCCTAAAAACGACGAAGTTGGCCGAACTTTCCAAGCTTCCAACTTTAATAGAACACGTATAATCAATAGAATTAGATGTAATACAATATGTTCTATTATATAAATCAAAGCGATGTTTTTTTATACAACTACTTTCACTTTAGTCTTTATTTTAACAGCAAACGGGTTTCGACAGGCTAGCTGACATCGTTAGATTGTCTTGAACTGTCTTGTTCATGTTAAAACGTGAATAATAATAATCTACATTTTTTTCGTAATCATAATCGTATTAACGATTGTGACGTGATTTTTATAAATAATAAATATTGGGATATTATAATATAATAAATATTTAATATTGGGATATAAAAATATTATAAATATTTTATAAATAATAATACGAGAGAAATGTAAGGCAGATGACTGCATCATGGATAAAATTAAAAAAGGATCCTTGAGATGGTTTGGACATATGGAACGAATGGATGAGAGAAGAATGATTAAAAAGTTGTACGCAAGCAGCGTGAGTGAAAAAAGAACCCAAGGACGACCGAGGAAAACATGGCATGACCAAATTAATCAATTACTAAAAGGCGGCCACATTCGAAATCGGAATAATCGATGTGCGTGTATGGTACGATGTATGAATGTAGAGGAGGCCCGAGAGGTATGCCAGGACAGAGCATTGTGGCGATCCATCCTTTCTGCCTACCCCTCCGGGGAAATAGCGTGATGGTTAATTAGTTAGTTAGTTATAAATATTGTATTTGCCAAATATGTAATGAAATAGATTATTCTGGAAAAGCCCTTAAAAGGATTATCCATTTACAGTATCATTATCTAGAACAAAGCATCACGATTGATATATTAATATCCTAAATACCCGTTCTTAATCAATTATCACTAATTCGTCCTTAGCGTCCCTTATTGGAGGGTGTCATGGTAACCAGAACATACCCTAAAATAGCTTATCGCAAAGGAAAGTTGTCACAATATTGAAGGAAAAAATCTTACTAATAAATCTTAAGTAAACATGAAATACATTTGATTGATAATTGTAACATACGAGTGTATTACATATTAGTAAATTCAGTTAGAATATTGATCCTTAAACTATTATAAATTATAAAAGAAGTGTTGGGGCAGGCGAAAAACGAATATTGCACTTAAATTTGTCATCGCAAACAAAAGCCTATCCAAAAAAATCTAAAATGGCAGTGTAAAATGGTGTCCTTGTACCGACTCTTATGTTTAGAAGTGAAACATGGAACTGGCAAAAGAAGGATGAAAATATAATAAATATAGTAGAAATGTGTATGATAGAGTGTCGAATGATAGAGTGTCGAAATAAGAAGTGAATGCGGTACGAATGAAAATGCTATTTACAAAAAAAAGTGAGGAACCTTGTGATGTTTTGAACACATGGAAATAATAAATTAAGAAAAAAAGGTAAAGAATGTATTGTATATGCTAACGATGTTAACGGAGCTAGAAAAAGGGAAGACAAAGAAAAACATGGCACAATCAAATAAATCAATTATTGAATGTCGGCCAAGTGAGGGGTCGGAGAAATAAACGTAGGTGCATGACACGATGATTAATGTTGAGGGAGCGAGAGAAGTGTATCAGGAAAGAACAATATGGTAGTCCATTCATCCTGCCTACCCCTTTAGCGAGAAGACATGATAGTTAGTTAGTTGATTAGTTGAAAATACATTATATTCTCTAATATAAAAAAGAAAAAACAAATTTTAAATGAATCAATTTGGCGGAATTGAATAATTCTTAATTATTATTATCATCATAAGAGAGTTATGGCGATGAGGTTCGCAACCCATCACACCGCGTCTCTCGCAGGGGCGAAAATAGAAGGATGGAGTGCCGCATCGGTTAAAGTGTGGTAGTCCATTCTTTCTGCCTATCCTTTCGGGGAGACGGCGTGATGGTTAGTTAGTTAGTTCATTAGAGAGCGAGCCAATTCGATGTAAAGAGTATAGATATCATATTGATAGTCGTGAAATGTATAGATAGTTAATCTATCGCCATTTTATTGTCATGTTAATTCTAGACCAGACCAAAAACACTACCATCGCCAGGAATCGAGCCCGGGTTCTTCGGGGTAGCAGTCAAAGCACTTACCACTTGGCCACAAAGGTCGTCCGTCATCGTCGTATTGTTAATAATATTATCATAAAACAGTTATTAATTATATACCATAAGAAATGTAGGGACAAAAACGAATAGAATGGTGCTATTAAATTTTCCATCGAAAATATCAAATAAATTAAATATTGAATGTCAACCATATGAGGAGTCGAATAAATCGACGGGCGTGCATGACATGATGTATGAATGTAAAGGAATCGAGAGAAGTATGCCAGGAAAGAAAAGTTTGGCAGTACATTCTTTCTGTCTACCCCTTCGGAAGATTGATATTTAGTTTTTTTTTCCAATTCTTCTGGGCATATTAAATTACCCTGTTAGTTAAATGTAAAAATATTTTAATTTCAGATCTTCTTCTTCTTCAGCCTATTCCCGTCCGCTTTTGGACGAAGGCCTCCTTCATTCGCTTCCATGTCACTCTGTCCTGTGCAGACTGCATCCAGGATATTCCGACGTGTCTGTTCAGATCATCCTTTCCACCATAGTTGCGGTCGCCCTGCACTTCTCTTTGCCGTCCACGGTCCCCAAGTCAGCAGTTTTCTTGTCCATTTTTTGTCTGAGCTTCTGGCTACGTGACCTGCCCATTGCTACTTTAGAGTCGCCACCCGGTGGATGATGTTATGACCTTTATTTTTTTCTCTCACCGCATTGTTTCTGACTCTGTCTCTCAGGCTTATTCCTAACATGGCTCTTTGGGTCACTCGTAGTTTCTCAGCACTTTGTTTGGACAATGTAACAGTTTCAAGACTTTAAGTACCAACTGGCAGAATGCAGGCTTCATAGACTTTTCGTTTCAGGTTGATCGGTATTTTCCGGTTTTTAGGGGTAAATTCAGCTCTTATGAAGGATTAATTTATTAAGAACAAAAGTAAAACCTCTGTATATATAATACAAAACTTATAGATTTTCTACTGACCTTTAAGGGTCCCGATTATGAATTGTCTCCGGCCTTTGTGATATTATAATATAATATGAGGAACAGTTTTAATTTGCAATAAAATACATCCCCCAATCCTAGCCACGTCCGGGGCCCAAAAATGAGCAAATCATGGAACTAATCTATTATTCGCCCAGGGTCGAGACCCAGAGTTAAGCCACTGAATTCCCAAACACCCCTCGATGTCTCCTATAAGGGTAGAACACCGGTGAATGGCAATATCCACAGATGAAATAAAATAGTACCAAGTAACTACAAATTTAATTTTTAATGCAAATTAAAAAAAAAAATTTCCACAAATAAACAATTTTGCAACAGAATCTCAAACTAGAAATATGTAAGCAAATCATACCATAATAATCGAAAAACATTTATGTGTTTTATGAAAAATATATCATGAAATTATAAAATGTAATATGTAATTTTACTAATTGTTAAAAAAAACTTATTGAAATCTTAACACTGTGGAATTCCATAATAATACTTTTGAAATTAAAAATAACTTTATTTAATTACCACAAAATATTAAAAAACACGACATGTTTCGGAGGATACCTCCATCTTCAGTGGTAAATAAAAAATAACAACCATAAAAAGAAAGACTAGTATATTTATTTTTATTATAAAAATTCTTTGTTTAGTTTTTATTATATATTTCCACCTGAAGATGGAGGTATCCTCCAAACATGTTGTTTTTTAATTTTTGTGGTTAATAAACCTTTTTTTTTTTAATTTCCTAAGTTAAATAAAAACACTGTTATAAAATATCACATTGATTTTATTTCTTTTATAATTGTCATGACAGCGTTAAGTTGATTGTAAAACGTGTTAGAAAACATAATAAAAGTTATAAAATCAATTGTGATATTCTATAACAGTGTTTTCATTAAACAGTTAATAATGTTAAAATTTCAAAGTGTTCCGCCACAACAGTGAAATATCCAGAAGATAGCAGCAAGCTGACGAAACCGGTCGACGTGAAACACAAGTGAAAGCACACTACATACAGGATAATAAAGAGATTTTGTATCATTTTGTTTTTGTTTTCGTTATTTAAAATGAACTTTCACTATGAAATTTCAATAAAAAATATTAACCGATTGTCTAATTTTATGCTTTAAATAACTGCACGGAAACTGATCAAAACTAATAATAATGAAAATGTCAGATTTCCAAAAATATTTATTATATTTTATGGGAATGACATGTTTCGCCCCTCCAAGGCATTATCAAATGTCTGTGACATTTGACAATGTGACATTTGATAATGCCTTAGAAGGGCGAAACATGTCATTCCCATAAAATATAATAAAACTTCTAGAAAACTGACGTTTTCATTCGTATTAATTATTTAATACGGAGTTTTACATCATTGTTCAAGAAACAATAAATATGATCTAAACTCTTTCGATTTTTTGTTTATTTGTTGTATATTGATAAATTTTGGTAATTCTTTTTTTAAAGGATTGTCCCGAAACCGGCGCTTTCACCCATTCAGGTACAAATGTGGGACAAATATGAATAATGGCGTAATTAAGATTAGGAATCTAAACTCGGCATTGTTGGAGTGTTATGTTTGATGTAGGAATGCGAGTAAAGGGCTTTGCGAGGACTATTATTGATTTTTGTAACACTTACCCCCGGCTCAACGTTACCCCCTTTACAATTGTACCCGTGCACAATATTACCCCTCTCTACCCCAATGCCCCCTCTTCCATTTTAATTTATTAATATTACTAGGAATAAACAAATAAGTGCGTATATAGGTTTTCTTAATAAGTAATTTAATATTCTGATAAACTCTGAAGGTGAAATATAATAATTGGGTGTGGCCTGGTTACTTGTATTTCTCAATTTGTATTAAGTAAATAATACATCTGTGTTTGTGTGAAAAGTTTCACATAGAAGTGATATTTTCTTAAAGTATGAAAAATTATTTGAACTATACGTAGGTACGTTTTCGAAATTTTCTGGTTGCCACTACGAATAGGTAAAGGCTTCTGTTTTTTATGATGGTTGCAAGCGAAATTTTCCGGAACGGGGTTACGGTAACGGAACAATTTTCCTTTACGACTCTGGTCTGGGAAATCCGAAATCTCGAAATTTCATTTTCCCATAAACACGAGATGATAAGGGTGGAACCCTTTCATTTTGCGGGTTCGATTACGTTTACCAGGTTTTCCACTAAGTGAGAAATAATCCTGTTTAAAAAATATAATTTAAATATTATTTTTAAAAGACACTTAATATATAACACGTGAGGAGAATGGATCCGTCCAGACTTTCCCTCACTGTGTTGCAAGCCCATCCCCATGGTAGACGACCCCCAGGCAGAAAAACAAAGAGATGAATCGAAAGCTGGGAGACCAATTCTTCTTAAAAAACAGACCCCAAGTTCTACACTTAGAAAAATAAGGAGAAGAATATTTTTGATTCGGATTTAATGATAACAATATAAATAGATGAAGACACCGAGGACGATAGCAGCAAGACGCTGAGAGATCGCGTGAGAAACACCAGAATAAGAGAGATATGTAAGGTTGAGGATATCATAAGATGAAGCAGACAGCAAAAAAGAGACTGGTACGGGCATGTTCAAAAAATGGACACCACCAGACTCCCCGATATTGCGTTGCATAATCAGCCTCATGGGACTCGTCCTCGTGTAAGACCTCCTAAAAATGGAAAGACAGCTGGTAATCTACCTCACAGGAGGAGCAACACTCGGGAGAAAATGGAGATAGATTAGCTACATGTAACATGTTATCAGATATGTGCTTTCTCTATTCCACATATTTTTAAAAAAATCCTTATTTGCCCCATCCTGAATTTTATTTACTCCCTCCCGCTTGTGCCTCCTGCTGTGCATTATATCTTTAATATGATTTATTCTTTTATATAAATTGTGTATTTTCTTTTGCTGTTGTATAGCTATGTGTGTATGGAGAGACATCAAGGGAGAGTAGCGTAGCTTAAATGTGGTCTGGGTCCCCCTTGGTTTCAAATAAACATATATTTATATTTTTTAACGCAAGTTCCGCATGGACGGGAGACGGGCCAAGGAAGTGCACGAATAAAGCTGATGAAAGATAGCACTGCGCCTATAACAGCTTCGGGTAAGCGGAGAGAGCCCTATATGGCTCGGCCGTATAAAAAAATGACATATTTTTGCTTCTCAAATATCACAATATCTCAAAACCCAAGTCTTTAATCAGTGCCTCTTGCCAACTATTCCACCTAGAGCAAAAATGTGGACGCGTACACGGGGTCTAGTGTACAAGTTTCAGGTTGCCTAGTGCATCGAAGTTGATCAACATTATTAATAACCTCCATGACAAAAAGACAAAAAATAGTTGATCTGATGATACAGTTATGTAATGAGAAGACCCCACGACCACGTAGTAAAAAGGTGTCCGTTCGTGGCTACTAAGAAGAGAGGAAGAAGAAGACACAAAACAATCGGACTGACAAATGTGCAGTGGGACATAATGACTTTAACTTAGCCATATTGTGGAAGATGCCTATCAGCAAACAACCTCGCGTCATGCAATTAAAAATGCTGACTCTAGTTACAGAAATAGGCTTATAGAAAGAAAAAGAAAAAATCGAAAGTCAGATTTCTATTTGTTTTAAACATTATATGAGAATTATACGAACTATCTTGTGGAAAAATATCAAGAATTAACATACATGTCAAATGTAACAATATAACGAGTTTACGTTACTCATTATACAGATTCAGAATGAATCAGAAATCTTATGTTTAATAAAGTGTTTAATGTTAAATGTTATTTGCTTTATGCTTATGTTTAATGTTATTTGCTTTATTGCACAAACGAGCCTCTTCACAAGCAAAACCGATGATGTAGATTGAACAAATTTATAGTATAATGCAATAATATATACCTAATACAATAACATTTTCTTTGACAAATTAGAAATAATTAAAAAGTATAGTAATATCTTTGTACAGATATGAATGATAAAGTAAAGCCTCTGCCGTGTCAGGGTATCTGAAGAATCTGGTCTGGAAGAACAAACACATGCAAATCGACAGAAAGATCAGAATTTATAAAACATGCGTGCGACCTATCATGACGCATGTAGTAGAGACGCGGGCCGATATTGTGCGAACCAAGGGAATACTAAGAACATCGGAAATGAAGGTCCTAAGATCAATTACTGGAAAAACTCTCCGAAATCGTATCCGCAACGAAGACATAAGAAAAACTTGCGAAATAAAGGATATCGTTCAGTGGAATAGATACAGAAGACGATACTGGAGGGACCATGTAGCCCGAATGGATGGTGACCGCTTATGAAATCCCCTCCGGACACCGCCCACCTGGAAGACCGCCTAAGAGATGGAAGGACAGCTGGACCTCATCATCCGACGAGACATGATTTCTGTGTCACAGATCGTCAAATCTTTTAAAAGAAGAATAAGAAGAATAAGAAGATATGAATGATCAAATCTTAATAAACGTTTTTTTTAATCTGTTTTTTATGGTCTAAAAAGCTAAACAAAACAATTTAAACCTCATTTTTTAAATGAAGGAAAATTTAACAAAAAATATGTTTTTTTCTTTGTTGCTAACATTAAACGTAATATTCTGAATTTTTCGTGAAAATTTTCATAATATTTTAGATGAAATATGAATTTAATTTTCCCCGTTGAATGACTTGGTCCTTATCACTTTAAACATTGTTTTAAATATTTGTTGAAAAAGCTTATAATTTAATAGTTCAGAGAATCTTCTTTACTTAATATAAAAATTGTTAAAAGTCAAATATTAATGGTCCAAAAATATGGACTAACTAACTAACTTCTGAAGAGGTAAACAGATTGAATGGACTGCCAAACTTTTCTTTCCTGAAATACTTCTCTAGCTTCGTCGATATTCATACATCGTGTCAAATTCTCCGACTCATCCGTGACCGACATTCAATAATTAATTTATTTGATTGTTTCTCTATATCTAGTTCCATTTACATCGGACGACCTTCGTGGCCGAGTGGTAGGTGCATTGACTAACAGCCCGAACGTTCCAGGTTCGATTCCCAGCCAGGGCATTATGATCGTCACACTGTCTTTGGTCTGGTGTAGAATTCACGTGACAGTAAAATGGCGATAGGTTGGCTACCTATCACATGTCACGAGAATCACTATGATAGTTATAATACCCTTTACATCGATTTGGCTCATGCTGTCATGAAGTAAATAGCGATTCAACAAAATAATAATAATAATTATAATAATAATAATAATAATATACTTTTTTTACCGGTCCTTTCTTCATTTATTATTTTCATATGTCTAAACCATCTAAATGATCCTTTCATTATTTTGTTCTAAAACTTTCATTCGCACCGCATTCACATCTTATAATTGAATTCGACACTATCATTCACAGTTTTTCCACATATTCATCTATGAGATCTTATTTCAACTGCATTTATTCTTCTTTGAACCTTCTTTTGCCAGTTTCATGCTTCGGTTCCATACATAAGGGATGAAAAAACGATGAAGACTGTAATATTATCTGAATCGTCGGTTGAAGATCAAATCATAGGATTTGGACAAACCAACATAATTTTTTTTTTATCATAGATTATTATTATTATTATTTATGATGCTTATTATACTAATATTGACGTTTTGTAAAATCAATTACTCCAAGGGCGCACTAGGAAAAGACTGACCAAACAGTGCAATAAACTCAATATCCTCAAACTTAATACTAACCTAGTGGCTATTCTACGCCAACGGACCCGCATCGCTGAAAGCACGATTATAGAAACTTGGTTTATTGGCTCTGGCTAGAATTGTAATGTTGTTCGCATTTGTTTCTACTGATTGGAGTGAACGTTACCTTTACGTTGGCATGATTGCCACGCAGAGGTCCTGATTATATACGTGTTACATAGTAGCATATATACAACTTCCAAAAAATTGTCAGACATGGTGGTCGTAAGAAGGGTGCAATGGGGATTGTTTTATTACATAAAGCGTGCGCTTAACCCAACCAATGACAGGTCGTAAGTCCTGTTAACACCTCGGCTGCCATATTTTGTTCCCAATTTGCATCTTCGTCTCTATGGAGATACAATTAATCGTGTTTACTATTATATACTGATGAACATATTATATTTGATAGTGCCTTCGAAAGGCGAAACATGTTTTTCACATAAAATATAATAATTCTAGAAATTGGTACTTTTTGTTCTTATTAATTATTTAATATGGAGTTTAACATCGTTGTTCAAGAAACAATAAATCAAAATGGCTAATGTTTATTGGCATATCCTTTCATTCGATCCCTTCATATAAACAGCGTTTGATTTTAATAGTTTACCCCAGTAAAAGAAAACGCAAAATGATTCGCTTGGTGTTGGTGAAACCATTTAGAGTGTTGGGGGATAAATCGTTGTTTAGATACGTTTCATTATCCTTATTGTTATGATCAGGGAGCGCGGGGACGGACTGGGGCGGGCCGCCTCCAGGGTAGGTCCCCCCAGGGCCGCATCCGGGAATCTTTCCCGTTTTATTTTTTCTTTATCTGAGAGCAAAGAATTTTATTGGCAGTTTCCATAATAGGGAAAGAGAAGATGACCGTGTGTAGAGAGGCAAGGATGAATGAATACAATAGGGGATATGTCACAAATATTTTAGAATTATATACACTCTAACCGATTTTGGACCTTGAAAGTTAACTCAATGAACAAACTGGAAGCAATTGAAATGTGGTTCCATCGCCGAATGCTCAGAGTTCCCTGGACAGA
Organism: Lepidostoma basale; assembly: GCA_022606425.2. Lineage (NCBI taxonomy): Eukaryota > Metazoa > Arthropoda > Insecta > Trichoptera > Lepidostomatidae > Lepidostoma > Lepidostoma basale. The sequence continues at coordinate 131,473 of JAHDVF020001186.1, forward strand.
CATGGTAACCAATACCGAAGTCCTGAGGCGAGCTAGAGTTGACAGGGAACTGTTATCAACTATCAAGGTTCGAAAGATCTTACATCTGGGTCAAATACTGCGTGAGGAAAAGTATCACCTTCTCCAACTGATATTGGAGGGGAAAATTGAGGGACGCTGAGGGCCCGGTAGAAGCTATATGTAGAATATCCTGGCTGCGAAACGTGAGGGAGTGGACCGGCATCCGAAGTGTGGAGGAGCTGTTCCGATCGGCGTAGGACAGGAACAGGTTCGCCGAGGTGATAGCCAACGTTGGGGGGACCCGACAGGGCACTTGAAGAAGAATAAGATTACCGATTTTCATTATTCATTGTATAAAAATTCTATATTAAAATTTTTATTAAAACATACATATTTTTATAAGTGTATTTATAAAACATGGATTGAAAACATTTATCAACATTATTTTGAATGTGATTTAGAGCAAACAATGCTTGCCCCCTAAATCAAAGGATTTGGGTTCAAGCTTTGATACGACCCGCATCCTTCTTTTAATTATCAGTTTAAAAAAATCATTTATCTTTTTCTTTTTTATACACTTTATATACACAACAACCACATTCAAAAAATTAAATTACATAGACCTGTTTCGGACAACCCGGCCTTCTTCAGTGATACACATTATAAATATACATATTTAAAATATTATAAAATTGTTTACATGATCTGACAGAAGTTATAAAGATTTTTTTTTTAAGTTTTATTTTATTTTGTGGGAATGACAAGTTTTGCACTGCTAAGGCATTATCAAATGAGCCTATCACTATCCAAGGCAAGGCAAAACTTGTTAATCTAATTAAAAAATAAAAAAATTATAAAACAAAAGTTATGTTTAGTTTTAATTTATTAATATGAAAAAAACATAATCATACTCTTTTTCTCCAGGGAAATGAGAGTGATGTTTTATTTGTAAATTAATTAAAACAAATAATTTGTTTTATTGTATACAAATACTTGTAGACAAATACTGGATTTTTACCCATTACGGGTTACTCATTTTTAAGGTGTCGTAAGAAGGACGGAACGGGGAATATTGTTAACATAAAGTGATTGCTTAACCCAACCAATGACAGGTCATCAGTCCTGTAAACGCCTCGACTACCATATTCTGTTTCCAAATAATTTACATCTTCGTCTCTATTGAGATACAATCAATCCTTAAAAACAAATAATATTTTGATGTGATGTTATTAAAATAAACAAAAGTTGTTTAAAAATAGAAGAACTAAAAATTCTATAAATGATATGAAATATTCTCAACACGTGTTTCGTCTTACGAGGACATCTTCGAGTGTGCAGGCCTAAATATAATGTGTTTCTTATATAGACTTTGGGGTATGTCCCCGCCACTTCTACACAGAGAATTTGTGGAAGTGGTTAACAATTATAGGTGCATTTTTTGTTTAATTTCTGGGTATTTCTGTGGGCAGTGATTGGCTGACTCTTTTTATAACAGGATTCTAAGAATTTGGAAAATATGATGACGAATTTTCTTTTCTACGAAACAATTATTCAGTTGAAAATATATTATATTTGAAATAAGAGAAAACAAAGATTTGAATGAGTTTACAGGTAGTTATAATGCACTTACATATATACATACATATTATAAAGTAATATATTATACTTATATATGAGGTTCGCAACCCATCACACCGCGTCTCTCGCGATGGCGAAAAGAGAAGGATGGAGTGCCCCATCGATTAAAGTGTGGCAGTCCATTCTTTCTGCCTACCCTTTCGGGGAGACGGCGTGATGATTAGTTAGTTAGTTATATATAAGGATACAATAGTAATATGTGTAGTTCAATTATGTGAATGTGTCAATTTCAAGTCAATTTTATTAATGTACGAATTTAATTAATGAAAATGTTAAATTTTAATAACATCATTATGGAATTCTTTACACTTAATCATACATCGAATTATATTTTGATATGTTATTTTTAAATATTTCCTTACGTTTTCTTTATTCGCGTGTAAGGAAAGATGTTTTATTTAAAAGGATATAAAACAAGAGAATATTTTATATATGGGAGCTTCTGATTGTCTTGTTTTAGGAACAAGATTTCGTCAGGAATTACGTCGCGACGGATCGGGATCGTTACGTTCGTCTGGATTTCTGTCCGAATCTGGCTATTACCACCGAATGGGCAGACTATGAAGACCACGTGTTATCTCCCAGCTGTTTTATTTTCGTCTCGATGATTTATAAACAAGATTCAATCGAAGAATTAATTGTATCTCAATAGAGACGAAGATGCAAATTGGAAACAGAATATGGTTGATCGAGGTGTTTACAGGACTCATGACATGTCATTGGTTGGGTTAAGCGTACGCTTTATGTAATACAACATTCCCCATTCCACATTTTTTTTCTTATGACCTGGTGGTCTGGTGTCTGACAAATGTTTGGAAGTTGTTTATTTGTTAATCTGCAACACCACCCTTTACATGGAAGTTTTTTTCAATCTACACACTAACGCCATCTATAAAGATTGTATTTTAAGCATTAAGCGGAAGATCTTTTTAATGCAATGTGAAAGGCTACCGCCATTAGCGCATTGCTAGAAACCGTCTGGAGATGTCACTCCAATCTATATGCTATAATTTTGACCAGTTTTTGTTCTATATATATATATATTTATTTTATTTCTATATCGTTATAATTCTTGAATTGATAACCCGCAATGGGTAAAATCCAGTATTCGTCTATTTATTTGTATACATTCAAAATGTTGTAAAGATTCAATGGGTTTGGATGCATTTCAAGTTTCTTCGAATATTCGTAATAAAATAAAATAATTACTTTCTTGAAGGAATCCATTTTTTCACTCATTAATTATAAATAGTCCATTGTTTTGGCCAAAATACTATAATACTTTATCATTAAAAACTGTTAAATTAAAAAAACTTTGTTTTATGTATCACAATTGTATTTTTATTTTACGCGACAGCTGTTTCGTCAGCATGATAAGGTGTCAAACTATGTTAACACCTGATGATGTCAACATACGAGTATATTGACGAAACAGCTGTCGCGTAAAATAAAAATTCAACTGTGATACATTAAACAATTTTTTCTTAATTTATCATTAATTATTACAAATGAAAACGTCAAATGACTGTTTTCACCAGCAAAGAGCTGGAGGATCTCCAACTAATGATTGATGAGTAGAGAGCTATCCTGGAGGAGGCTGAATTGCGAATAAGCCACCAGAAAACCGAGAAATGCAGTGCTGCTTAAGCGGCTCCGATGATCTTGGCACCGTATATCTCCTGGATGCCTCCTTGAGGTAAGTGAATGATTTGGGATCTGGGATCAGTTATTCGCACTGACGGGACAGTAAACGCCGACATCACTAACATAATAAATACTGGATGGATGAAGTGGCGAGAGTTATAGGGAGTGATATATTATATGGCCGAGCCATAGAGGGCTCCGTAAGCTTACCCAAAGCTGTTATAGGTGAAGCGGCACCTTTCGTCAGCTTCACTCGTGCATCCCTAGGCCCGTCCCCTATCCATGCGGGACTAACGTTAAAAAATAATTATAATAATAATAATAATATATGTATATTTACAACCAAGGGGGACCCAGACCACATTTAAGCTACGCTACTCTCCCTCGATGTCCCGCCGTACACACATAGCAATACCGCAGCAAAAGAAAATACACAATTGATACATAACCAAAATATGTAAGAGAAAGAAGTGAGTGATCTGCGATAAGGAAATACCGATCCACGTAACTGGAAAGGTATAACATAGCAATTTTAGTCAGAGCCAATAAAGCATGTTACTATGATCGTGCTTTCAGCGTTGCAGGTCCGTTGGCGTGGAATAGCCTCCATGTTAGTATTAAGTATGAGGATAGTGACGTTAAATTTAAGAAACCTCTGAAGACTGCACTGTTCTTGGAGTCATTGATTTTACAAAACGGCGCACTTAAAATACAAATCATAATAATAATAAATAAATAAATAAATATACAAAGGGGCTGTGCGACCAGCCACGACCTACGGTTTGGAGTGTTGGCCACTCAGCAACAACGTTGCTCGACCACATCAGAAACACACATCACCGACAGTTTTAGAGTGAGGCCAATATCGGAAAAATTTAAGGAGAACCGTCTAAAAGGCTAGACAGAAGAAGAAGCAGAAGAAAACGTCAAATAAACATTTAATAATGCCATAGCAAGGTGAAATATATCATTCGCACCTTTGAATTTCCGACATTCATCATCAAATCGTTTGACTTGCAAACCTCATACATTCTCGACACTAAGACTTGTAATTCGTTCGAACTATCCGCAACGATAACGGCATCGTCCGCGTAAAGCAGACAATTTACAGACGAATCATTCATCTTAGCACCAGCATTTATACTTTTAAGTTCTTTCATACACTTGTCCATATACAGATTGAACAACCGTGGAGACATCACGCAGCCCTGCTTAACCAAACATTTTTATTTCTTCAAATATACAATACGAGTATATTCTTAGGAAATTGAAAAACTTTGTTTAATCCACTAAAGGAGAAAACCTTTTACTCCTTTCTCCTTTAATACTTTGTCTACGTTTAATTTCCCAAGCTCACATTCCCAATCAAATTCAAATTAATCATTTATTAAATTCTACATAAATTATGGCTTTTCAAATGTATATTTTTTAACCAACTAACTAACTAACTAACCATCACGCCGTCTCCCCGAAGGGGTAGGTAGAAAGAATGGACTGCCACACCTTTCTTTCCTGACATATTTCTCTCGCTTCCTCAACATTCATACATCGTGTCATGCACGCGCGTCGATTTCTCTGACTCCTCACATGGCCGACATTCAATATTTGATTTATTTGATCGTGCCACGTTGTATATTTTTTTTATATTACAATTAATTTTTTTATATTATCATCGAGTATTATTATTATTTAATATTATTTATGAGTTCTTACTGTTAAAAAATAATTGTTAGTACCTACTTACAACAAATAGCAGGGGTTAATTTTTAAATTTGAATTATTGTATCGAATTTTAAATGCGTTTTTTATTAGTCTTTCTTTGTTTAGTTTTAATAACATTTTTACACCTGAAGATGGAGGTATCCTCCGAAACATGTCGTGTTTTTAAATATTTTTTATTAAATAGTGGATAAAACAACAACAACAACAACAACAAACCATCACGCCGTTTCCCCGCAGGGGTAGACAGAGAGAATGGACCGCCACACTACTCTATCCTGGCAAACCTCTCTAGCTTCCTCCACATTCATACAACGAGTCATACACGCACGTCGATTCCTCCGACTTCTAACATGACCAACCTTTAAAATTTGATTAATTTGGTCATGCCATGTTTTCCTCGGTCTGCCTCGACTTCGTACCCCATTTAAATCATTAACGTATACTTTCTTAACCATTCTTTCTCCATCCATGCGTTCCATGTCCGAACCAACGCAGCGATCCTTTCATAATTTTGTTCATTATACCTTCTTCCGCTCTACATTCCTTTCTTATATCAGCATTTGAGATACTGTCGTATATCGTTCTACCACACATACGTCTTAGGGACCTCATCTCTACCTGGATAAAACAAAGTTTTTCAATTTCATAATTTTTCAAGTTCAACTATATAATTATGGAATTCCACAGTGTCAATGCCTTAGCGTTCAATAAGTTGATACAATATATTGTATATTTTGAGTATTAAAAATATTTCTCAAAAATACATCATTTATACAACTTAGGCTAAAATCAATATGTATACTCGTATAGGGAAGTACATTAATATAATACAATATTACGTACGTATTTACATATCTTGAACTTGAAACATTATCGCTCTCATCAATCATCTCTCCGCCTGCCCCTGCGGTGATCTATCATGGCTTGTCATACAGCCATACAGCACATTCAATCAATAATATAACATTGCCTAATAATCCTTGTGTGGGCTTCTGTTTGTTAAGGTTGAATTCCGTTACGGAACACGATTCAAGGAAACTAATGAATACCTTATATTTTTCCAAACATTCATATTATTATATTTCTATTTTTCTTTTTTATACTCTTTGTATATACAACACTTTTATTGAAATATAAAATTATGACATGTTTCGGACAAGCAGTCCTTCTTCGTTAAAGATACATATTTATAAAAATATTAAAAATTCTTGTTGTTTACATGATCTGACAGATGTTATAAAGATTTATTTTGGAACGTTTATGCTTTTGTTGTAAAAAATATTATGATTCAATTTAAAATTTAAAATAATAATTTGAAATTCTTATTGGGGTTCAGGTAATTACTTGCAATAAAGGAAATAAAACAAAGATTTGACTTGACGTTAAATTTATTTGATTATTTACAATATTTTCTATAAAATATATTTCTAGAAAATATTAAAAATGATCAAATTGTTAGTACGAATGAAGTCGTCTGATTCCTAGAAGTTTTATTATATTTTATGCGAATGACATCTTTCTTCTTGATAGGGCGTTATTAAATGTTTTTAATTATGACTAGTAAATACACATTTGATAACACCTGTCGGTTTTGTAGAAGTTTTATTATATTTTACGGGAATGACAGACTACATCACGCCTGTAAGAAATACAACATGATGATCTCTATCGAAAAAAACAAAATGTATGACCTTTTCAAAACACCCAAAACATGTAACCTGGTGATAGAAAATCAACCCATAGAACAGGTCTGGACCTTCAAGTATCTAGGCATAGACCTGGTGGGAGGAGCTGATGCTGGTGATCTATGGGAAGAAATACAAGCCCATGTAAATAAGGCAGTTGCAATCTCTGGCGCTCTAAAATCCACAATATGGAAAAACATAGACATGGCCATTAAGAGTAAGATTAAAATCTATAAGCATGCGTAAGACCAATAATAACATATGGCGTCAAACAAGGGCGGAAACAGTAAGGACCAAACAAGTTTTGAGGACTTCCGAAATGAAGACACTAAGTACAATAGCAGGCAAGACTCATGGTACTCGTCCTCGTGGAAGACCTCCTTAAAGATGGAAGGACAGCTGGGAATCAACCTCACAGGAGGAGCAACTCTCTGGGGAACAGACCACATAGGTCTACAACAAGGAAGAAAAAGAAGATGTGTTTCGAATTGCTAAAGCATTATCAAATGTTTTTCATTATAACTAGCAAATAAACATTTTATAATACTATTTGGTATTATAAAATGTTTATGTCCTAGTTATAATAGGAATTACGAGGCGAAACTTGTAATTTCCGTAAAATATAATAAAACTTTTAGTAAACAGGTGTTTATAGCTACATACATATTTAAATTTGAAAAATAATACATGAGATTTGGACTGTTTCTGGGGATAGTCTTAGTATCGTGAAAAGTATCAGAGAGCTGCCGAAACCGGTCGAAAATCAATAAGAAGTAAACAAATTCAATTTACGAGATTTACATATTGATTTATATGAAATTTAAGAACGTCAATTGCCGTTTTATCATTAGAGTTTACAGAATATTCGGCTAAGAGATCTCTTTTTTACAGTCTTCACTTTCATACGTGAGGGTTGGAACAAGAACGTTATTTTGGACTGCCATCTTTGAAGATTTTTTGTAGCTTAATTTAAACAAGTAATAATTGGTGTTGTACAACAAAGTTAACCTTACAAAACAAACTTAGATATTAGCATAATCCTAATAATATTATGCAAAATGCAGAACAAGAAACAATTCCGGGCATTTGACGGAGAATCCTAAAGCTCTCGGTAGGTCTCATTAATTCCTTCCCTAATTTTAACAATATCCCGGGAAAGTTTCCCATCGCGATGTGCTTGACTGAAAGATAATCAAAATTTTCAGGGATAGTGAAAGTTCAGTGGTTTATATTTTTGATAAACTTAAAGGGTTAAAACCATGGAATCCTAAAATGAGTAATTACTTATCAATTATAAACTTCTTTTTTACTTTTGAGTTAATTTTCCGAAGATGAAACTGAGCTGCAATATTGGTCGAAGCCATAGAATCAGTGGATTTATGATGAAATAAATGTTTTTTTTTTTTTTTAAATAAACTTCTACTAAGAAATTTCAATTCACAACATTAATATTTCAAAGGTTTTGTACTTTCATCATCGAGTTTACATCGTCCTCCCAATGATAAGAGTAAAAAACTAGTCGAAACAGTCAAATCTATCGTCATTTGTTCAAAGGCCGCCGAATAAATGCATATTAAATATCTAAACGATCCTTAGGCGCCATTTATAGACAACGATTTCAAAACAAAATAAGTTCTCGTCTTTATGTTCTTCTTCTTCTTCTTTAAATAGATTTGACGATCTGTAGCACTGGTTTTATTGCATTATCAGCATTGTGTTCGGGGAACAAACCCTTTTTGGGGTAAAAATTTTCCAAAAAATTGTCGAAAATTTTTATATTTTTCAAAAAGCGTCCCCGTTTTTTATTTATTTTAAGGTTATTTAATCATTTAAAAGGTTTGTCTTTCCGCAGCACATGCCTCTAATAGATACATATTTTTTTCTTTCAGATCCATAGAAAAAGAAATACCCTACAACGCCGCCATTTTTTTTTTATGTATACAACAGGTCATTTGGACCCAATTACTCTATACAATTTTTATTTTTTAGCTATTATATTGATTCTCGTGACATGTGATAGGTAGCCAATCTATCGCCATTTTTATTGTCACGTGAATTCTACATCAGACCAAAGACAGTGTGACAATCACACTGCCATCGCCGGGAATCGAATCCAGGACCTTCGGCATGGAAGTCAGAGCTCTTAACCACTCTACTACGCTCTGTTTTATAAAAAATTAAAAATAAATGTTTTCTACACTTTGCTGTAATAAAATAATATCAAAATTTTAAAATGATGCGTTTGTTTTATCACCCTTAAAAAAGAATGAAAAATTGCTAATTTCGGGGGTCCGTATAACACTTTCATTCCCACTGCATTTACTTCGTATATTCTCATTCAAAATTCTATCATAAACAGATTTTCTACACATTTGTCTTTGAGGTCTCATTTCTACTGTTTTTATTCTAATTTTATCATTTTTTTGTGTATCTGGTTTATTTATTTATTTTTACTAATGTTGTAATTAAAATTTAAAATTTATTATTATAACAGAGATGATATATTATCGTAGCGGTACCCGGGCGCCGTTGTTCTAGGTTTATTATTTTATTTTTTACCTTTGCGTTTATATGGTAAGCTTTTTTCTGTTCTACTTAGCATGATGAATAAAGAGTGAAATAGCTTACCTTAGTTCCAGCTTCTTCCGAGTAAGATGGAGTTCCCGTCCTTCCCTCAGGACTGGGCGGGGACTGTCTCCCACTGTAGATTTCGTAGTCCGAGGGGGTGGAACTACCCCACAGGATCTGTTGAAAGTTCCCATGGACTGTAGTTGCTAGGTACACCTGAAAATACAGAAAATGTTTTTGAAAATTAATGAACATTATTTTTTGAATAAATGTAAAGTACACAGTTAAAATAACTCAAATATATATATATTTTTGAATGCATACAAATACTTGTAGACAAATACTGGATTTTACCCATTACGGGTTAATCATTAAGAACTAATTGTTACTAATACAGTTAAAATAACTAAAAAATATATTTTTTTGAATGTATACAAATACTTGAAGACAAATACTGGATTTTACCCTTTACGGGTTAATCTAATCATTCAGAATTAATTGTATCTCAATAGAGACGAAGATGTAAATTATTTGGAAACAGAATATGGTGGTAGAGGCGTTTACAGTACTTATGACCTGTCTAGTAATGTGTGATAATTGGGTCGATAGCCTTTTACAATACATTTATAAAGATTTTCTACCTAATACTTACATCTAGTCTCAAAAGATGGTGCTAGTGTAGATTGAACTAAAATATGTGAAATATTTCTCAACATGGTAACATATATACAACTTTCAAAAATAATTTTCAGACGTGGTGTTCGTAAGAAGGGCGGAATGGGCAATGTTGTATTACATTAAGCGATCGCTTAACCCAACCAATGAAAGGTCATAAGTCCTGTAAACGCCTCGACCAACATATTCTGTTTCCAAATAATTAACATCTTCGTCTCTATTGAGATACAATTAATTTTTAATCTAACGACCATTAAGATGGTGTCAACACGTGGAAATAATGAAAGAATAAAGAATGATTAAGAAATTGTATGTAAACGACGTTAACGGATCATAAAATAAAGGAAAACATGGCACGACTAAATCAATCAAATGTTAAATGATGACCACGTGAGCTGTCGGAGAAATCGACAAAAAGTTGATAAGCGAGAGAAAAATGTCAAAAGGGAACAGTGTGGTGGTATATTACTCGTATGTCTGCTTATCCTTCGGAAAGACGGCGTGGTGGTTAGAGATAAGTTTAAGTTATATAGGCGTTGCATGGAATGGCACCAGCTTATATATCTGAACTCTGCATCAACGAAAACCTGAATGCTAGACAGTCTACATTGCGATCAGCTAAGTCTTCTGCGATCGGTAGATTGACTGGGTCAAAACGCTGTCCTAGCACAAACTTTGGCGACCAAGCCTTCGCGGTAGCCAGCCCTTCAGCCTGGAACAGTCTTCCAGCAGACCTTAAGTGCATTGAGAATCAATCAGAGTTTAGATCGATACTCAAAACGCACCTTTTCAAATTATCATTTCCTGACAGGAAGGGCTGATCGACTTCGTCAGGTGCAGCCCTCATACTAAATATGTTTACTATTTTTGTTATCATTATTAATATTATTATTATCTCGTTGATAAAACGGAGCATCTTCTAACGCGCACTTGAGATGAGTAATTCATAAAAATGGCGCTCTATAAATTATCAAATTTATTATTATTATTAACTAACCATCACGCCGTTTCCCCGAAAGGGTAGGCAGAAAGAATGGACTGTCACACTTTTACTGATGCGGCACTCCATTCTTCTCTTTTAGCCCCGCGGGAGACGCGGTGTGATGGGTTGCGAACCTCATCGCCACCAATAGGCATCATCTCCCGCGCACACTTCGATCGTCCAACACCCACAAAATAAATCTAAAACAAATAATATAAAATACAATGATATAAAATAAAATAACAAAATATAAATAATTTAACACAAAATGTTCTTTTAAGATGGTGCACATATTGTCTATTTAATTTGTTCCCGTTTTTTTAATTTAGCACATAAAGTAAAACACATAATGTTTTTTTCGATGTTGCACATGTTGACATGGACGATTCGGACTTTTGTGTTTATTTAATTTATGTTATACGTATCCACCGTTTTTTAAATTGGCTGTAATTAGGCACTTAACCAGCAAGAACTTTAAAATAATATTGAAGAAATTATTCAAATTGTCATTGGAACAAATGAAAAATTTATTTTTACACCTGTCAAAATTCTTTATAAAAACGATAAAACTAATATATTTTTAACAGCAAAACAGTATAAACGTATTACGTGTCACAATTAACTATTTTAAAGTGCGGCAACAATTAAATTGATCAAAACAATTCACTTTTGCACGAAATATCTCCAAATTTACAGGAGCACCACATGAAACAAACCAAATTTTCAAAATCAGAATAAATTATTATTATTATTATATATTATTTTTTTTAAATGTACAAACGACAAACAAAGTATTTGTGGGATTTAAAACAATTATCTTTTGGACAACGAAACTCTTATGTGGCGATACAAAATGGAAAAAAAAACATTTCGAGAACAAAGATTCCGGCGCACTCGCAACACCTTTTTTCTCCTCACTCCCTGGCGAGATCTTCTTATTTCTGGACCTCTCTTGTGATGAGGATTTTGTGAGATTAATGGTTCCTTTGACGGATACATTACTGCGCTCTTATTCTTCCGTTTGTTGTTTAAAGTAATAGAAAAAAAACAACTTGCTTTTAGAAAAAAAAACACACCCAGCTCGTTTCTAAACGTAAACATTCTGTGCACAATATAATGAAGAGAAAATAAGTTATTTGTTGCACATAAAATTTTGGCATAAATTTTTTAACATAAATAGTATGTATATAACATGTTATTTAAACTCAATTACTGTAACTTCTTCTTTTTGTCCTGTCACACCTCCGTGGTGCATAGGGCCTCAAGGAATCTTCTCCACCCGACTCTATCGCATGCCTGATGCCTAACATCATCCCAAGTGAGGCCTGCTGCCTTAACCTCGTCCTGCAGGGTTCTTCTCCAGGTGGCTCTAGGTCTGCCTCGCTTTCTCTTTCCCCCCATAGGGGACCAGTCTAGTGTGCCCTGAGCGATGCAGGCTGGGTTCCGTCTCAGAGTGTGACCGATACACTGCCATTTGCGTCTAGCGACTTGTTTTCTAATTGGTTTTTCGCCTGACATTGTCCAGAGAACGGCATTTGACACTGTTTGGGGCCAATAGATTTTGAATATTGAGCAAAGGCACCTATTTATAAACACCTGGAGTTTACCAATAACGTCCGCGGTAGACTTCTAAGTTTCACATCCGTACAGCCGTACGCTTTTAACGCTACTGCTGAATACTTGGAGCTTAACAATTTGTTTATTAAGCTATTGTATTGATTCTCTCTCATTAAGAAGAAGTAACAAATGTTTTTCTTTATTTATTATCGATTTATTATTATTATAATAGAGTAAGACCGAGGAAAACGCGGCACGATCAAATAAATCAAATATTGAATGTCGGCAACGTTAGAAGTCAGAAAAATCGACACGTGTGCATGACAGGACGAAAAAATGTTGAAGAAGCGAGAGAAATATGTCAGAAAAGAATAGTGTGTCAATATAATGGCTAGTTAGTTGGTTAGTTTATTTATATTGGAAAAGGTAACAGAAATATGTCTATATATTTAAGTGGAAAATAAACAGCTTTATTTTTCAATTCCAAAGGGTAATAATACAATGAAATTCCCACGTTATTGCCTTAAATTTCAATAAATTTAAATATCTCTAATTAAATAAATGAAGGTGGTGGAGTTTTTTTTGCATGGTTTAAGTTGTTATTTAAAGGGAATTATGGGGTTGTTTGAACAAATATAATGTATACATAGACCTCAACTTAAAAAAATTAACATTTCATTAAGTTGTTAAAATTGTAGAATTCCTTAAAAACGATATTTTTATTAATAAAAATGATTTTTTTTTTCCTCTTTTTAATGTATTTTTCTGGACATGTTTCAAAGGTATATAAGCTAACCAAAAATCAATGTAAAAATAATAATAATCTGTAATATTAATTGTTTAACTCTGTAACAATAATACTACAATTTATAATCTGTAACAATTATGCTTTCGAAACTTGTCGAGAAAAATATACTGAAAAGTTAATATAAAGAGCCTTCTTAATTAATAAAAAATTGTATTTATAATATATAAGGTTTTCTTTAAATCTTCATGTGCTAAAGGACTTAATAAATCATTTGATAATTATTAGAACACAAGCCTGATTCGTCTTTAAGTCAAAAATCCTCTGCGCTTCGTTAGGCAGAACGGGCTTGGAGTAAACAGGAATCGTTACCGTAACGACGTTAGTGTTGTACGTCTCGTTACAATGTGAAGGCCTTGTGAGAGGACTGCACTGCACGACTGATTGGGACAGAACGAAAGCCTTAGAGATAAAAGCTTCCTTTAAAGATCCACGTGGGTCGCCATTTTTGATGTACGAAATTTTATGTGTAGGTGTATTTCGTTACAAAATATTTTTAATACAATACTTAAGGTTAAGATGAAAGGAAATAAGGGTATCAAACTGATAATTTCGCCCACAGATATAAAAAAAAATTGAAAACAATTTATTTTTCTTGCAAAACAAAGTAATATAAATTATCTTGAAAGCTATTTTCTTTTTTATTTCATAACAAGCAATCAAATTGCTTATTTATACAATAAAATAAACGTTTTTTTTTAATATTGTCTTTCACAACAATTTTTGCACTTATAACAAGCATGTTTTGGGACAAAGACCTTCCTCAATTAAAAAAATTTCAGTAGAAGGGCTTCTGTATCTCAAATAATGTTTATATAAATTGCAATTAAGTTTTGTGAAGATACCGTTTTAAAAAAATAGATTCAAATGTGAATCCACGAAACAAAGTGATGGCGAAAATAAAATAGATACATTTTTAACTTTCAATCAATTTGTTCTCGCTGTTGCTTCGTTGGGGTAATATAACAAACTCATACTTTTGTTTTTTCATTTTCTTCTTTTTCAACTAGCTGTAGGTTCAAGAAACTCTTGTTACTAGATTCTCCTCCTATGAAGCTGACTCCAGCTATCTCTCCATCGCTTTGACAGTGTGCCTGGTTGACGTTGACTACCTGGTATTACAAGCACAGTTATGTATGGATTTACTATCTGTACATGTTGATACAAGCAGTATTCAAATCAAATCGAATCAGATTATTTTTTGAAGATATTACAAACAAATATTATAATATAATATATAATATATATAGCAATCATTTTCCCTCATATAAATTACTGTAGCAGCATATTATTTTTAGCAAATAAAGATGATATGCAAAGAAACCATTCTCCAGAATAAGGCAATAAGAATAATTTTAAGGAGAAGCAGATATGCCAGGATTAAAGTGATGCTGAAAGAGCTAAAAATTATATTATTAAAAAAAAAATTTCATACAACGTTTTATTTCTAATACACAAAATTGTTAATGGGCACACTTTCCAAAATTTTTTAAGGACAGCAAGTAATCAACATGAACATCAATATGAAACAAGAAAGAAAAATAAACTAAGGCTCCCATTCAGAAAAAAAAAACTCAGAATTCCCTCATGTATAAAGCATTTAAAATTTATGAAAATGTACCGGAGGATGTCAAAAGTGTGCAGAGCATAAAAAAAATTAGAATAGAATTAAATAAATATGTAAAAAAAAATGTAACCTTATATTGATGTTTATGTGGATTATTATAATTGAATGTTTAATTGTTTTTTATTAGAACATGTGTAGTGTACATGTGTACTATTTCAAGTAAATAAATAAATATTAAAGTTTGAGGCATATATTGAAAACAGGTAAAATACAATATAATATTGGTAAAATAACAGATTAAACTATAATTTTTTAATACTAGGAACGCATGAGAGATTTCGACTTTTAGAATATAAGATACGCTCTAAACTCAAGAGCTTATGAGCGTAATTTCACTAATATGAAAGACGTCGATCTCCGAAGAGATCATGTTCAGCTGTTCTTCTACCTAACTTCAAAGAGATTCTAAGATTGTGGTGTTCCTTAAACAATCGCGAGTATTTCCAGCAATAGCACATTTATTACTTTTGTTTACGAGATTATTTATCCGGGCACGTTTCAAAGCTTTCTTGAAAGGATATTTATATTCCAATTTTATCTAAAATCTATAAAACTAAACCATCAAGTAAAAACCTTTGAATTCATTTATTTTTCTTCACCTTTAGATCTCTTTACATAAAAATTAGACCTTATCAAGTCGTTTTTAGAGACCTTTTGGACTATACTCAAAAAGAACAGTATCGTCCATTTTTTTTTCTTTTTTCTTTATTGGTTTCAATTACAATATTTGATCCTTGCAGTTGTTTTCTTAAGGATATTATCAAAATTCATTATCCATGGGCTATCTATATACTCGTATGTTTCGACATTCACCGTACAGCTGAGGAAATCATGGAAAACCTCAACCGGAAGATTAGGGGTATTGCAATGGGGAGAATAAAAAGACGTTCGAAAAATGTGCATACCATATGTGGCATCAATAAGAGCTTTTTGAAACCTCCGATAGAAGAGGAACAAGAAAAAGAAGTATCGATTTTATATCATGTTATTGAAGAAAGTCATAAAATTATACCATATAAGATAAAAAACAGAATCTATTCGTAAAATATTACGCAGAAATTTATTAGAAACATATTTTTTATTACTTTTCTTGTATTAAATAAAATTGTCTCCTGATAATAAATGTATATTAATTTCGTAACATAAACTTATTTAAACTTATAGATAAAAATAATTATTATAAATGTTGCTCTTCCTACTGGTATCACTAAAGGCAAGTTGGTTCTGGGTGATGAAGCAAAGAACAATTTATGTCGGCGCTGTCGCAGGTATCTATCAGGAACAAAAATACCTATTTGCTCCAGAACATAGGGGTTCACAATAGAGCCCCGAATTAGCTTGAAAAAATGCGTTTCTGTAAATCCTTCCCTCATCGGTTCAAGGGAGTTATACCCTAGCATACTCAAGAGAAATGCCGTTGGATAGAGCCAAGGATATACCCCGTACTCTCTCAGCTAAAGGGTTTTCAGGTTCCGTCCCCTAGACTACCACCCAATTAGTGTGGTGTTTGGATTATATCTATAAGTTTAAAATGCCTAACCACAAAGTGAGGGTTTCATATGAAAATATAATAAATGATAGCATGTAAGTGGAAAAACACTGAATTTTTAAAATAAATAATGATTATCCACAGTGTTATTACATTAAATGTACGTTTTTTCAAATAAAATCTTTGTTAAATCGTTTTTGTTACAGCCACAATAAATTCTAGTAGAACGTCTTACAGACAACTGCTGTGGAAACTTTATGGGGTGAGTTTCGGGGGTCGATCATAAAAATGTAATATTATTTGAGGGATGAGGGATGAAACTTATTACCAAAAGTGGCGTTTAATGTCCAGCGTACAGCCCGATACATTATGTGCCTGGGTAGTGGATGAACTCGGCCCGGGCGGTGTAATATTAGGGGGTGGAGCATCCCCAATTCGCGTTAGAGCCTGTGAAGTTCACACGTGAAAAATTACATGCTTGAAATGTCTAACGAAACGCTTACAATTTGGTTATTACATTATACGAGTATATATAGCCAACGATTCCAAATAAGTTCATGAATTCTAATATTCTGCCGCACTTTTTTCGTATTGTCATATCATTTTTCTGACGATTTTTAATTTTGTGATAGGTGGTACAGTTTTATTTCATATTTTGCCTTCTACTATCCATAATTTATATTATTACTACTTTTCTCTTATTTAATTGTTCTTATATACGATTATTTATAAATTGTACTCGTACATACGAGTATATCAGTTGTAATATAATATTTGCGGTAGCATATAATTGGTCTTATTTTGTTGTCTCTATGGTAACGTTGGGATACTTTTTTTCGCCAAATATTCCCTCAAAATCAAGGAGGAATGAGACGGAGCGTTATCATGGTGCAAGAGTCAGCCGTTCGGGTCGTTTACGAAAAATACGCTATCGCAGCCGCACCAAGAATTCAACATAGAACTTTCCAGTCACTCTCTGGCTCTCAGAAATGTATAATATTCACGGTGAATAATGCCATGAATATGAAGTAAATGATCAGCATTGCCTTCAGCCGTGATTTTGACATCCTTGCTTACGTTGGGCGCTCCCCACCTTCTTCCAGCCACGGTAGGCTTTGTCTAAGGGTCTAGACACTCATCTCCATACACCTGCCGTAATTTTTGGAGGATTTCTACAAGTTTTACACCAGTTACGACAAAAAATTGGATCACAGCATTTCTGTCAGTCATTTCTGCGACCGAGTTAAAAAACTTGTATCCGAAAAGTACCCGTAAAAAACGAACCAGACGCCTGATTACCATAAAATATTCACTGCAATTGAGTGGAAGGACCTATCTATTTAGGCGCATGCGCGCCAGTTATGCAGTGTTGCCGGTTCGCACGCGGTAACTAAATTCTCGGAATTTAATTGCCACACCTCGTATATAAAGATAACAATAATTCAAAATATTTATAAAATAAACGTGTATATCTGTAACTAAGTTATTAAGTAAAGAATGGGTTTTTTATTTTTCTTTTATTATTAATATTTTATTTTTTTTACATTTAAAGTGAGTCGTTTTGTAAAATCCAATTAATCTAAGGGCGCACAAGGAAAAAACTAATCAAACAGTGCAGTCTTTAGTAGTCTAATAAATTTAACGTCGCTCTCCTCATACTAAATACTAACATGGAGGCTATTCACTGAAAGCACGGTCGTAGAAACTTCATTGTCTCTGACTGGAATCGTATTGTCGTTCGCATTTGTTTCCACTGATCAGAGTGAACGCTGCCTTTCCGTTAGCACGAGTTTCACGCCAAAGTCCGAAATATACGCTGACGCTCTGTTGATCTTCACGAACTGAAAACATTATAAAATATGATATATATTAAACATGTGATAGAAACTTTGTCCGACTGTTGATTATTGATTATATCCTTGTAACATAAAGAAATTTGTTTTTGTATTATCATTAGAACCTTTTTTTGCAACGATAATCTTAACTTAAAACTAAGACAGAGGATGTTAAAGTGTTATGTGTGGTCTGTTCTGTTATATGGGTGTGAGACATGGACATTAAAAGTAAATACAATGAACCGGTTAGAGGCATTTGAAATGTGGCTTCACCGAAGAATGTTAAGGATCTAATGGACAGACAGGGTGACGAACACAGAAGTCCTGAATCGTGCAGGAGAAAATAGAGAGCTGCCGACCTTGATCTAAGTCCGCAAGATTTCATATCTGGGTTACGTTCTACGAGGAAAAATGTATCGCCTGCTGCATCTAATTTTGAAGAAAAAAATATAGGGCCGCAGGGGGGCAGAGAGAAGGCAGATCTCTTGGCTGCGCAATGTGAGGGAATGGACGGGAATCGAAATTGTTGAGGAGCTATTCCGGAGAGCGCAGGATAGGGAAGAGTTTACCAGAGCGATCGCCAACGTCGGGGGGACCTGACAGGGCACTTACATAAAAAGAAGAATTTAAACTTGAAACTCCGACAAAGCATGATTAAATGTTATATATGGTATGTTCTACTATGTGGCTGCGATACCTGGACTCTAAAAGTGAATATAATGAACCGGTTGGAGGTGTTCGAGATGTGGATATACCGCAGAATGCTCCGTATACCGTGGACTGATAGGGTCAGTAATGCAGACGTACTGCAGAGAGCCAGAACCAATAAAGAGCTGTTTTCGGGTGTGAAAATTAGAAAGGTCTCAAATTTGGGTCAAGTGTTAAGGGGAGAAAAATACCACCTCCTTCGACTGATATTAATGGGTAAAGTGGAGGGACGTCATAAAGTTGGTAGAAGGCAGCCGTCCTGGCTATGGAACATTAAATGGTGGACAGGAATTACAAAGGTTCAGAACCTGTTCCAAGTGGCGCAGGACAGAGATGCCTTTGTTCCAGTGATCGCCAACGATGGGGGAACCTGACACGGCACCGAAAGAAGAAGAAGATTATCAATTAATGTTTATTTAAATTGTTGTAAAAAAAGGTAAATTGTTGTTATTTTTCTTAATAACAATTTACCATTGACAATTATTGAAAAAATAAGGAAATTTGTTGTAAAAACAAGGAAAATTGTTGTAAAAACAATGAAAGCTGTTTTAAAAATAATGAAATTTGTTGTAAAAAATAAGCAAAATGTTGTCAAAGACAGCGAAAATTATAGTTAACAAACAAGGAAAAAAATTGTAATAAACAATGAATAATTCATCTTTTGTTTCTTGTATAAATCAGTTATGATCCAACAATCTGCTCCAACTGCTCCAACAATCAGAACACAGTTGCAATGGCTAAGTATCAAGCTCTTAAAAATGCATGTACACAAGTTCATACATTCTGGTAAACAGCTGTTGTGGCCGGGGGTTTACGACCACTCAGAATAGCGTCCTCGCCACAATCCGGGGGTGGTGGAGCATCCCTTACCTAAAGCGTTATAGTGCACGGGGCATGTTTCCTCTTTAATTATTACTGCGTATTGTTCCCGAACTGAGATAAGGGATGTAGCTGGCGAAGGGTGGTAACGTCGGAGATAAAGACACCTCTCTTGTATGCATTTTTATTACATTATATGAAGTTTCTTTAAAAGCTGGTAGTAGAGATATTCGCACATATTTTTTTAATAACTTGTACTTGTTAAATAACCATAAAATTTGTATATTCAACGTATGTTTTTCTTATCAACTGTTAAATAAATCAATGAAAAACCAAAAATGCAATCATGCTTTCAGTATATTTTAATTATAAATATGTACAATATAATTTTAAATGACTTAGATGTGTTTTAATAAATTAATTAATATCGCATTGAATTAAATCAATACAGCACAAGACAAATCAATGTTATGGATATAGCTATTAAATTGAATATCATGGCATGTAAAAGGTAGCAAATCTATCGCCATTTTATTGTCATAAAAATTCTACACCAGACCAGAGACATCTGAGAATCAACAGGATCATCAGAAACGTTAAAATCCTTATTTTAAGGATGAATTATCTTAAAGATAAAGACTGCAATAATTTCCTAAACGTTAGAAATATAAGTACCTAAGATCTACGCATAAAACAGTGAATGTGTGATCTACAAAACAATGATCTACGCATAAAACAGTGAACTTTATTTATCAAAAAAATGAAAAAAACATATTTGTTCCACGTTTCGCTCTCAAGTCCCGAGCAATAATCTCCCATCACGATCTCCTGGAGAGATATAAGGCCGAGGACACTAGGGTAGTTGCGAGGACTGGTTTAAAGCCTCCATAAACCACCCTCAGGACACTTTATTAGGGGATGTTGTGCGGGGCAACTAGCGCGGCCTCTGAAGTTTTGATTCGTTAAGTTGTTGAAACTGCGGGAGAGTTACAGCGCTTGTTCGCTGAAAAACGGTTAGTTTTATTATGCCCGTGAAAATATATTGTTTACCGTGTAATTTATGCACGTACAGAAATGTCGCCAAATTCTCAATTGTTCGCAGATTGCCATGATTATGTGAATCTATTACTTTTTTATATTTTTTTATAAAAAAGCTAGAATGGCAGTGCACAATGGTGTTTTTCTACCGACCCTTATGTATGGAAGCGAATCATGGAACTGGCAAAAGAAGGATGAAAGTAGAATAAATGCAGTTGAAATGAGATCTCTTAGAATAATGTGTGGATACTCTGTGTATGATGTGTATGAGTGCCGAATGAAAATATAAGAAGTGAATGCGGTGCGAATGATGGTGTCATGAACAAAATAATGAAAGGATCATTAAGATGGTTTGGACATATTGAAAGAATGAATGAAGAAAGAATGGTTAAAAAAAATATACGTTAATGATGTAAATGGAACCAGAAATAGAGGAAGGCCGAGGAAAACGTGGCACGATCAAATAAATCAAATATTGAATTTCGGCCATGTGAGGAGTCAGAGAAATCGACGCGCGTGCATGACACGATGTATGAATGTTGAGGAAGCCAGAGAAATATGTCAGGAAAGAAAAGTGTGGCAGTCCATTCTTTCTGCCTACCCCTTCGGGGAGACGGCGTGATGGTTAGTTAGTTAGTTAGTTTTATATAAATATACTAGATTTATAAAGGCAATATTACATAGGCAAAACAGGACGAACATTTTAATCACGTATCAACGAACACAAACATACTTTCACCAAACATACTATTTTTTCTGAGATGGCTAACCATTGTATTGTATTTGACCGTAGTTTCAAAAAAAAATGACACAATATTTCTACACATAACAATTAACAATAGCAATAAATTAAACAAACTTGAAAATTTAGAAATCCTCAAGTCGGTGAAATTATGTGAAAACATAATTAATAATCAGGTTCCTCCTTTTACTCCTTTCTCCTTAAATACTTTGTCTTCATTAAATCTCCCAAGCTCCCATTCCCAATCATATCCAAATGAATAATTTATTAATTTCTATATAAATGATGTTTTTTCAAATGTATGTTTTTTCTAAATTACAATTTTGTATATTTTTATATTATCATCATGTATTATTATTGTTTAATATTAGTTTTTAGTTCTTACTAATTAGTAAAAATATATATTAGTACTTATAACAAATAGCCCAGGTTAAATTTTAAATTTTAATTATTGTATCGAATTTTCAATGCGTTTTTTAAAATTAGACTTTCATTGTTTAGTTTTTATTATTTTTTTACACAGTCTACATTACGATCAGCTAAGTCTTCTGCGATCGGTAGATTGACTGTGCCAAAACGCTGTCCAAGCACAAACTTTGGCGACCGAGCCTTCGCGGTAGCTGGCCATTCAGCCTGGAACAGTCTTCCAGCAGTGCATTGAGAATCAATCAAAGTTTAGATCGAAACTCAAAACACACCTTTTCAAATTATCATTTCCTGACAGGAAGGGCTGATCGACTTCGCCTTCGTCAGGTGCAGCCCTCATACTAATGTTTATTATTTTTGTTATCAATATTATTCTTAAGAATTTATCAATGAAAGCGAAAACGGCGGTTCACAATGGATTTCTGGTCCCAACCCTAATGTATGGAAGCGAAGCATGGAACTGGCAGAAGAAGGATGAGAGTAGAATAAATGCGGTAGAGATGAGGTCTCTAAGACGTATGTGTGGTAGAACGATATACGACAGAATCTGAAATGCTGATATAATAAAGGAATGTAGAACGGAAGAAGGTATTATGAACAAAATTATGAAAGGATCGCTGCGTTGGTTCGGACATATGGAACGCATGGATGGAGAAAGAATGGTTAAGAAAGTATACGTTAATGATGTAAATGGGGTACGAAGTCGGGGTAGACCGAGGAAAACATGGCATGACCAAATTAATCAAATTTTAAAGGTTGGTCATGTTAGAAGTCGGAGGAATCGACGTGCGTGTATGACTCGTTGTATGAATGTGGAGGAATCTAGAGAGGTTTTCCAGGATAGAGTAGTGTGGCGGTCCATTCTCTCTGCCTACCCCTGCGGGGAAACGGCGTGATGGTTTGTTTGTTTGTTTTTGTTATTATTCTTATTATTATCTAGTTGATAAAACGGAGCATCTTCTACAGCGCCCTTGAGATGAGTAATTCATAAAAATGGCGCTCTATTAATTATCCATCATCATCAGCCGTCTGTCATCCACTGCTGAATGTAGGCCTCTCCCAAAGCCCTCCACCGCCCTCTATCCATTGCCGTCCATGTCAATCCTCTTGAACAGGGGGAAACTCTATGAACTCCAGGATCCGACTGCGCCACTTGGTTCACCTTGGTTTGTTGTCGAATAAACTAAATCTATCCCTGGTTATTCCAAGCATGGCTCTTTCCATGGCGCGCTGGGACCTTGAATCTGTAGACTAGACCTTTTGTCAATGTCCATGTATGTTAACGAAAGACTTTAGTCTTGAGGCATTGTGGTATTTTGGAAGTGAAAACATGACGTAATGCTAAATGGTTTCGTCCTAATTGTGATTTGGCCGATGGGTATTCTTGTACCACTTCGAGAGCCGGTAGACCGATGTTCATTATACATGACTTTCGTCTTGTCCAAATTCATGACCCACTCGTCTGGATGCAGTGTTCAGTTCATCTAGCATGCCTTCTAGATGCCCAGCAGATTCCGCCAGAATAACAATGTCATCCGCAAAACGAAGGTGAGACATGTATTCGCCATTTATGTTGAGGCCACGTTCAGACCAGTCCAAAGTTTTAAATATATCTTCCAAAGCACAAGTGAACAGCTTCGGAGATATCACATCCCCTTGTCTGACTCCCCGTTGCAGCTCAATCGGTTTGGTCTTCTGGTTTTCGATTTGAACGGACATTGTGGCGTTATTATAGAGGCATTTCAACACCTGTACGTAATTCCAATCAATCTGGTTTCGCTGCAGAGACTCCAGAACAGCCCAGGTCTCGACAGAGTCGAAGGCCTTCTCATAGTCCACAAAGGCAAGGCATAGGGGTCGATTATATTCTTCTGTTTCTGGATAATCTGCCTAACTGTATGGATGTGGTCTATGGTGCTGAAGTTTGCTCTGAACCCAGCCTGCTCCGGAGGCTGAAAATCGTCAAATCTGCGGGAAAGACGGTTTGTTATGACCCTTGAGAACAACTTATAAACGTGGCTTAGGAGTGATATCGGCCTGTAGTTTTTTAACAAAGTCTTGTCTCCTTTTTTGAAAAAGAGGACCACGATACTTTCGCTCCACGCTTTCGGTGTGCATTCCTTACGCAGTACGGAATTAAACATTTTTTGTAGTGCGCATAGAATTGGGAGTCGTCCGGCTTTTAGAAGTTCTGTGGTGATTCCATCTTCTCCTGGTGCCTTGTTGTTTTTCAGCTGTCTCAAGGCCATCTCAATTTCATCTATGTTTATCTCTGGGAGATCGTCAGTATGGTGGCGGGTTATTTTAGCTCTGGGATCACCATCTTCGTCGTGTAGTACGGGCCTTGTAGCGTGTTTAGAGTAGAGACGTCCATAGTATTTTTCGACTTCCGCGAGTAACTCTGGTTTGGAGGTAACGATATTGCCGTCTTCATTTTTCAGTTTAGTCAGTTGGCTTCTGCCCAGTTTTTGTGTAAACACTTTGGACCCCCTATTCTGTTCAATTGCGTCCTTGATCATTTGTGTGTTTGCGTTTCGAAGATCCCTTCGAATCGCCGAATTGATCTGTTTACTCAAGTTTCGGGAAGTAATTAATTATCCAATTTATTATTATTTATTATGAAGATGGAGGTATGGATGTTTTCATTCGTGTTAATTATTAAATATGCGGTTTAAACCAGTGTTCAAGAAACAATTAATAAGTTCAATATAAATGTTGAACTCAATAGCTGAATTAGTTAATAATCGGTTATTTCAACTTCATCTCACTTATTGTGTATATAAGATAAATGCAATGGTTCTCTCGCTAACTAAAATTCAAGGAATGTAACGGGTCCCGAGATCCAAGCCAGTCCAGGAAATGGAATAATCATATTACTGGAGCGCAAAGGACGACGGACCACGACTGTTCTGCAAACTGCTCTCAATGGAAACAGACAGATATTATATTACGGCTGCATCACGCAGGGGTTCAACATATTTTCCAAACAGTTTTAATAACCAAGCTTTTAATAAAGATAATAAATATTTCTTCTTATTTTTCTTATTCTTCTTCTTCTCCGGCTTTTCAACCCTTGGGTCTATAAAGTAGACAATTTCATTTATATTAATTATCTACTAACTAACTAAATAACCATAATCGAGGGTACCCAGAAAGAATGGACTTACACAATTGATCGAAAAATACTCCAAAATCTAATTAAAATTATGCGAGAGAATAAAAGAAGGGTTGCGAACCGAATCACGCCACTCATCTCCCGCGCACACGATGTCGTCCCACCCACAAAATAAATTAAAAAAAATAATATAAAATACAATGATATGTAAAATAAAATAACAAAATTTAATTAAATAATTTAACACAAAATGTTCTTTTTAGATGATGTACTCGTACATGTTGTCTATTTAATTTATGTTCCATCGAATCCACCGTTTTTAGCACATAATGTAATAACACATAATGTTTTTCCGATGTTGCACATGTTGACATGGACGATCCGTTGACTTTTGTGTTTATTTAATTTATGTTACACGTATCCACCGTTTTTATAAATTAGCTGTAATTAGGCACTTAACCAGCAAGAACTTAAAAATAATATTGAAGAAATTATTCAAATTTTCATTGGAACAATTAATCAAATGATTTTACTGAAATCCCTTGATGGAAGTTTATTTTGAAAATTAATTAAATAAAACGATGTTTTTAACCTACTTCCTCTTTTGTCTTCATTTTGACAGCAACCGGTTTCCTCAGGCTCGCTGACATCGACAGTCTGGCAAAACTGGTCGCTGTCGAAATAAAGACAAAAGTGGAAGTATTTAAAAAACATCGTTTTATTTAATTATTATTTTGTTATCTATTTATTTGAAAATATCACAACATAATTCGAAGGACCCATTAAATTCTGGAATTATTTAATAAAAAAATAATTAGTATGAAAATATTCGTTAAAATGTAAAATGATAATGGATCAAAGTTAACCGACCATGACCTAACATTTGTTTTCAAATATCAGACATATTTACGAAAAATCTTTAAGAATATTTTGTACAACATGTAAGAAAGGCATCTATCATTTCTTTGATGTAGCTTAAATGGTATGTTGTACTGCATTTAGGTAGGGAGTATATGGGTGTTTTTCAAAAAGTTTGCTCGTTGCGTAATAATTCCACTACGTCACATTTGGCGTTCCCCTTATACAACACGTTGCGTAGTGGATGTGACGTATAATGCCAGTATTGAAACAAACTCCAAAATGCAGGTTTATGAAAATGATTTTACTAAATATTATATTGAATTCAGATTCTAGATGTCGGTCATTTTTACCCATGAAAAGCTGTTAGTCAAACAATCAATACTTACATTATAGAATCACGTTCGTAGTGGAAAATAAAAACAGCACGACGTGACGCCCGATCACTATTTCACATAACAGAATGCGACTGGTGTCAGTTTACGAACATGGCGACGTTGACGGGCTATAAAATGTTGCCATCAATCAAAATCATACTTAGTTTATAGAAAATTTATCGTTTAAATCAGTATATCGACGTAGCGTATACGGAATTTTCTACCAACGTCGTTTTGAGTGACTAAATAAAAGCAGTATTTTATATTATTTTGAACTCTAATACGCTGTAAACTAGGAATATTATTGAATCTGGATCATATAACCCTTCCAAATAACATATTACTCTTGGACAAGAAATAGCTTATCAATGAATATTTTTCGTTTATAAAGTGCAAAAGGAGCGTGGAACACTAGAAAAATCACCATTCTTCTATCGTATATTCCCAATAATTAAGCAAAATAAACAGATATAAGTACTTTTGGATATGTGAATAATCAATTTTTGAATTATTCTGTTGTTTTGAGATATAAAAAAAAAAGTTTTAAAATCAATGGCCTGCAGAATTAACTCGAAAGTCATAGGACATGTAATTTTCGAGTAAATATTTTATTTGAAAAACACCCATATGCAGATTTATTTGCCCCAAACAGTGTCAAATGCCGTTCTCTGGACCATGGTAGGCGAAAGGCCAATTAGAGAACAAGTCGCAAGTGAGACGAATGACAGGTCATAAGTCCTGTAAACGCCTCGGCCACCATATTCTGTATCCAAAAAAAAACAATTTACATCTTCTTCTCTATTGAGATACAATTAATCCTTAAAAATATTTATATGTTGACCACCTCTGAACCCTGAAATGCCCTTTGAGAAAGTTACTGTGAACCAATACACAATGTCGCCGGTCGCTGTATTTACCGTATAATTGCCAACAGCTCCAATATTAGCAACAACTGCACAAGATCTAGAGAAAACCTTAATAGGAACTGCTTGTTTCAGAAATCTAAAGCGCAATTATAGTATTAATTAGTACTCGAGCTTATGACAATTGCTTGTGAAAAGTGTAACAAAGTGTTGTGAAAATAAAAGTGTAATAAAATTATTTTAAAGTTATGAAATTTGACAATCTACAATAAAATGTTTTGGTAATATAAAAAAATATTATTAACCATTTAAAAAGTCTAAGGCATTACTTAAACTGTAAGGCATTTTCAAATGTTGATAACATTCCTTACATTTGATAATATCTTAGACAGGCGAAACATGGCATTCACATAAATTATTAATTTGTACGAATGAAAACGTCAGTTTTCTAGAAGATTTATTATATTTTATGGGAATGACATGTTTCGCCCTTCTAAAGCATTATCAAATGTTTGACATAAGACATTTGATAATGCCTTAGAAGGGCGAAACATGTTATTCCCATAAAATATAATGAAACATCTAGAAAACTGACGTTTTCATTCGTATTAATTATTTTATATGGAGTTTTACATCATTGTTCAAGAAACAATAAATATCACATAAATTATAATAAAACGTATAGAAAATAGACGTTTTCATTCGTTTTAATTATTATACTTACTAATGCTTAAATGCATTTGTCCAACAATATTTTTAATGATGTTAAATGTTTTTTTATCTTTATGAAAGGCAGGTCTTATTTTAAAAAATACCCTATATTTGACCGTACTTGTTAAATAGTTTATATATTATCAAGTGAGATAAATACGTTTTTAACTGATAGCAAAAACAAATTGAAATTTTTTCCCATTAGAAACAAACAATTCAATTTCCAAACGAATCATACAAAAAAAAATAGTTTATTTGGGATGACGAATTGGGGCTATTATTTCCATTTGTTGCATACCCACAAGAGGCCCGCAGCCCCCTGTATGTACTCAATACGCCCACTTATTATTAAATATATAGGATGGCCGATACTTGAAAAAAATACGCAATTTAATTTTTTTTAATAGAGTCGTTTTTTCAAGTGTACACGTGTCCTAAGTTTATTACTTTTTAACAACAACAATTTTGATAACCTCTAAACAATTTAAATGAAACGATGTTTTTTTTTACTATTTTTCCACTTTTGTCTTTATTTCGACAGCGACCGGTTTCGAAATAAAGACAAAAATGGAAATAGTTTTAAAAAAACATCGTTTCATTTTATTATTATTTAAACTTCCATTAGGATATTTCATTAAATTTATTTGAATTTATTCGATTGTACAACGTTCATAAAAAAAATCCAAAACACAATAACATACAATAACAAAATAAAAATAATTTTACACATTATTATAATAACTAACTAACCATCACGCCGTCTCCCCGAAGGGGTAGGCAGAAAGAATGGACTGCCACACCTTTCTTTCCTGACATATTTCTCTCGCTTCCTCAACATTCATACATCGTGTCATGCACGCGCGTCGATTTCTCTGACTCCTCACATGGCCGACATTCAATATTTGATTTATTTGATCGTGCCACGTTTTCCTCTGTCTTCCTCTATTATACTGCCCTGATGAAGTTTGGGTCCAATTGAAACTAGTTGACATCTTTTATTATATAATAACCATACTGTGGTTAAATATAAAGCGTTTTTATTTATTTTGTATCCATAAGGTTAGTTTATTTTTCATTTCTTCTAAAGGTTTGTCAAACAAGACTAAAGGATCTGTTCGTATTTGAGAAAACAAGTTTCAATTATATTTTTTAAATGTAAGACATATTTTAAAGTCTTTAAAGATATATATTAAAGATTATATTAAAGATTATATTGTAAAATTCAAGGATTTTTCAAGAATTGAACTTTCATCATATTGATTTAAATGAACTTTCATTATGAATTAAATCATAAAAAAGAATGGTTTGAAATTTTCACATCCTTTTGAGCGTGGTGAGGTTTGATATAGTAATTAAATATTTTAATGCAACAGATTTTCTTTTAAATATGGTATGGGTAAGAAGTATTGGCCACCCCGTGTGATATGTACTCAGTTCTTACCCACTGATAAATGTACACGGACCACAAAAATACTTTTCCTGGTGAAGATGAACGATGAGAAACATTTGTAACCGGAGTCCTGGCTTATACCTCATATCCTTTAGAGGATGTCGAAATTCTATATCCATGCTCCTTACGTCTTACTCACAAATTTAATATACACATTCTTGATCTTAATAATACTAAATATCCACTTGAATTAAAAGAAGGATTTTTAGAGTCGAAATTAAAGTTTGAACAGAAAACTTGTTGAAAGTTTATTGTTAATATTTTATAATTAATTTAAAAACTAGAATGGCAGTGCACAGTGGTGTTCTTCTACCGACCCTTATGTTTGGAAGTGAATCATGGAACTGACAAAAGAATGATGAAAGGAGAATAAATGCAGTAGAAATGAGATCTCTTAGACGAATGTGTGGATACTCTGTGTATGATAGAGTGTCGAATGAAAATATAAGAAGTGAATGCGGTGCGAATTATGGTGTTATGAACAAAATAGTGAAGTTGATCATTAAGGTGGTTTGGACATACGGAAAGAATGAATGAAGAAAAAATGGTAAAAAAAATATATGTTTTATATCCATGGTTTTAATATGCACATTCTTGATACATTTTTCAATGATACATTTTTCTCCCAAATTTAATATACACATTCTTGATCCTAATAATACTAAATATCCACTTGAATTATAAGAAGGATTTGCAGAGTCGAAATTAAAGTTTGAACAGAAAACTTGAAGAAAGTTTATTGTTTATATTTTATAATTAATTAAAAAACTTTATTTCCTACTTTTTAGCTTATTTTTCTCGAAACGTTTCGAAGGTTTTATACCTTTAGCGTCGGGAAAACAATGTGTTCTGTTATAACCGTGTAAACTGTTAAACCGAGTTTATATTTTTCTACTGATGATGAAGATTAATCCTTTGAAATGTGACCCATAAACACTCAAATTGACGATCTTCGTAGCTGAGTGGTAAGTGCTTGGACTACCACATCGAAGGACCCGGGTTCGATTCTCATTGTCACACTATCTTTTGTCTGGTTCAATTCACGTGGCAATAAATTGGCGATAGATTAGCTATCTTTCATATGTTTCGAGAATCAATAAGATAGCTAAAAATTTTATATGACTTGGCTCTCGCTGTCACGATGTAAAGAGCGATTCAACAAAATAAAAAAATGATAGTAATAAAATGAAAAAAAAAACTGTGTTTAAAGAAATAAAGTAAAATCTGTTAAAATATCTATCTAACCATCACGACGTTTTCTAAAAAGGTAATCGGAGAAAATAGAATTTATTGTTTTATTGTAGAATGTTCCCGAATCTATAAAATTCACATATAATGAAATGCATGCTTATGGAGTAAAACGCTTTTTTAGATGATCAGCGATAAAATATTATTTATTTGATTGTGCCACTTTTTCCTTGTAATACCTACCTCGATTTTGTGCTAATTAACATAATTATCGAAATATGCTTAAAAAATACCAACAAACTGACACATTGTTCTGTCCTGACATACTTCTCAATATTCCTCTACATTCATACATCGCGTCATGCATGCACGTCAATTTCTCAGACTCCTTGCATAACCGATATTTAATATTTGATACTTTCTTCACTAATCTGTCTTCATTCATTCTTTCCATGTATCCATAGCATCTTAGTTATAATAATATGCTAACTTTTAAAGCGACATTTTTATGATGTAATCACCTTTCGGGCGCATTAAGACGTGTTTTAAATCTAAAAATCTTTATATGAACGTTGCATCTGATATAAAACTCATAAAGCGAATGAAATTTATAATTTTTATGCTAGCTAAAATGATAAATCCTCTGATTCAATTTCTTAAAAAAAACCTACTGAAATATAAGGTACTCAAAAAATATATTCTAAAAAAAGGCCAATGACATTTTAATTATTATTTTTATTTATTCACTTCTTATATTATATTTGCATTTGATCCTCTGTTATAATATAAACATATTTATCACATATTCGTTATAGAGATTCTTATATCGATATTTTTACTGCAATTATTCTACTTTAATCCTTCTTTTACAGTTCCATGTTTTACTTTTATACATAAGGGTAGGCAAAAGAAGATCATTATGCACTGCCATCTTAGCTTTTTTAGATAAGCCTTTGTTAGCGATGACAACTTTAAGTGCACCATTTACTCTGTTGCCTGCCCCAACCATTCTTTCAGTGTCCCTATCAACTCTCCCGTCCTTTGCACTTATCCAAAAACAAGCTTTCATTATTTTGTTAACTATGAATTCGTTGCATTTATACATCTTCATTCGGCGCTGTATCCAATAAAGATTAAACACACATTCATCTAAGAGATTTCATTTCCGTCGCAAGCTTTCAAATGTTGTATTACTGAACTTGTCGTAATACCGTAGTATCGTACCACGAGCTTACGGTGTAACGTCATTTTCAAATACACTCGACGTAGATGTGACATCTGAAGAAGTGTTTACAAACGGGAGCGATCCGTGACAAAAAAGGTGCCTACTTATGTAGGTACCGCAGCCCGAAAAGCTCGCATCCGAGATATCTCCTTCAAAGCTCAAACAGGAGCTTTGAGTGATAGATTTCCACTGTAAGGTATATCTGTTAATGTCAAAAGCCTCTATCTACTTGCGAATTTATCTGTATTGGATTTCATATCAGAATTTCTGTCTTAACACCTTAAGAACCATTTCATTTTTATCAAAAAATAATGAAAATATAATAAATAAATAATTAAATTTATATTAAATTCCCATGCTCGATATATTCTCGTAACAACCCCCCTCTCCTCAATCCTAATTATACCCCTTCCACTTTTATACATAACTCGATCTCCATTTAGTAAATAAGTGACCGCTCTGTTTTATTTGATTGTTAAAATTGTATACATTGATAAAAGTTACTTGTAACCAAAACTTGTCTAAGTTCAGTGAAAATAAATTATTGTAATATAAATTATAATCATATTAATTCAAAGAAAAAAAATTGTTTTATTTAATTATTATTTATAATAAACTTCCCTTATAGAATTTCAGTAAAATCGTTAGATTATCTTAAAAAAATAGTGTTTCCAAAAAGTTTCGATCTATCTGAACGTTATATCTATAAAATGTATTAAAGAAAATATTCAACCGAAAAGCCTATCGATTTTTTTTTAATTTGCAATATCAGCCAAACTTAGAGATACGTATATATTTTTTAATTACTTCCAAAATATCTCTTTCAACTTTTTTTAATTCTACGATTTACAGAGTGTCTAAAAA
This sequence comes from Lepidostoma basale, assembly GCA_022606425.2. Lineage (NCBI taxonomy): Eukaryota > Metazoa > Arthropoda > Insecta > Trichoptera > Lepidostomatidae > Lepidostoma > Lepidostoma basale. Next base: position 164,084 of record JAHDVF020001186.1, read on the forward strand.
AAAGTGTATGTTTGTTTAGCTTACTGCGTGAGCGCTATGAATCCGAGAGACGTGGAGGATACGAGTATATCAATCGGTAGCCTGGTTTTTTGCATTTCAGTCGCTATGGAGCGCTTCCCGGGAGAAGACCGCGCGTAGTGCGTGCTAGAATTTTATAATAACGGTGATCTAGTGACTGTAGCGCGTAGAAGATTCTGCAACATTCAAGGTTTTCGTAACTTAAATGATGCGCCAAGCATACCTCTCATTCGAAGATGGGTCAAAAAGTTTGACCAGTGCAATACGGGAAAAACTAAAATTCGGGCAACCAAGATCATCAAGTTGGTAGAAAACGTGGAGAATGTTAATCAGTCTGTCGATTATCAGTCTGCCGAGCCGTCATTAGAAATTTTACTGTTCGACTAAATGAGTACCGCGAACGCAAGGGTTTACATTTAGACAATATTACTTATTCCCAAATTGTGTTCCTTAATTATTAATAGGCATTATTATTATTTTGATAAATGTCTTACTTTTTTTAAATCGTTCCACTTAATAAAAACATTATTTTGAGACATAGTCGTGTATACCAACTTGTAAAAGAAATTAAAAATTCCTTAAACATTACATCATACAATGTTCCACCAATCAAATGATCACTTTTTGAAGAGAGAACTTCAAGGAGTTAAGGGTGGTATCTCCGGTAGGGGTTGATTGAAGGGGGTTTGACGTACGTCAATCTGACAAGGGATGATCACAGTCAGCCATGTCGGGGTCGTTTTTGTTCCAGAAACTTTTAGGAATTGATTACGAAATGATTTCGTTAATTCGTTGACCTGAAAGGAAACATTTAACACCGAAAAGAATGAGAAAGAGCTATTCAAATATGAATGAAGGTCATACAACTGATTTCAAGTACTTAAATGATAAAATGAATCGGTTTTTATACTGTTCTATGTATTTTGCCATGTTGAGATGTTATCAAAATATATCTTTTTCTAACTGGTGGGTGTGTTTTTATTATGTAAAACTAACTAACTAACTAACCATCACGCCATTTCCTCAGAGGGGTAGGCAGAGAGGATGGATCTCCACAATGCTCTGTCCTAGCATACCTATCGGGATTCCTCTACATTCATACATCGTACCATGAACGCACTTCGATTATTCCGACTTCGAATGTGACCGCTTTTGAGTAATTGATTCATTTGGTCGTGCCATATTTTCCTCGGTTGTCCACGGCTTTTTTTCCACTCACGCTGTTTGTGTACAACTTTTTAACAAATTTATTACATTATAAATAATAAACTGTACCTGTTAAACTACTTAATAAATAATAAACTGTTAAATAAAAAAACTTTGTTTTATATACCACAATTGTATTTTATTTTACCCGACAGCTGTTTCGTAAATACTTTCGTTTTACTGTATTCGTGACCATAAAATGGCGATAGATTAGCTGCCTATCACATGTCACGAAAATCAAAATGACAGCTATATTACCCTTTACATTGATTTGGCTCATGCTGTCATGATTTAAAAGCGATTCAACAAAATAATAATAATAATAATAATAATTATACAATGCGGATAAAAACGTCTCTTTTCTTGAAGTTTTATTATATAATTATATGAGAATTACATATTTCGCTTTGCTAAACCATTATCAAATTTCATTCCAATAAAATTTAATTAAACTAACTTCAGTAAAAAGAAGTTAAGAAAACGAACATTTTTATCCGAATTAATGTTTATTAAGTGCATCAAAATTGAGGTATCCGTATGAATACAGTTTCTAAACATAAACAGATATTACGTGATAAGTATGTTAAAATTATGTATGTATATGAACCGCCATTTTGAACACATTTAGCATCACAAAATGGCGGAATTTGTCAGTGATTGCGGATGATAATACCGTCATGAATAAATTATACAAGTTTTGGGGATGAACCGCCGATTCGGAATACGTGAACATTATATTAAATCATTTGTGTTATATTGTACATAAGCAAGGATTGTCATCATAATTTTGCATCTCAATTTGAAATTGTCTTTAATAATAATGTTTCTAATCACATGAAAATTAAAATTAAAATAACATATTTCTAATGGCGCACTCAAAGTCATTACTGCAAATAGAAATATATCCACAGAAGCAAAGATGGCAGTACACAATGGAGTTCTAGTGCCAACCCTCAAGTATGGAAGAGAAGCTTGGAGCTGGCAAAAGAAGAATGAAAGCAGGATAAACGCCGTAGAAATGAGATCACTAAGAAGAATGTGCGGGAAAACGTTGTATGATAGAATACCGAACGATGAAATAAGAAAGAAATATAAGGCAGATGACTGCATCATGAATAAAATTAAAAAAAGATCCCTGAGATGGTTCGGACATATGGAACGAATGGATGAGAGTAGAATGGTTAAAAGTTGTACACAAGCAGCGTGAGTGGGAAAAGAAGCCGAGGACGACCGAGGAAAACATGGCATGACCAAATTAATCAATTACTAAAAGGCGGGCACATTCGAAGTCGGAATAATCGACGTGCGTGCATGGTACGATATATGAATGTAGAGAAAGCCCGAGAGGTATGCCAGGACAGGCCAGTGTGGCGATCCATCCTCTCTGCCTACCCTTCCCGGGGAAATGGCGTGATGGTTAGTTAGTTAGTTAGTTATTTCTATTTTTCTTTTTTATACACTTTGTATCTACAACACTTTTATTAGAATAAAATTATATAGACATGTTTCGCCTCTCCACTCACTACACTTCTCAAGTTATGGCTAATTTAGAAAAGGAGAAATAATGGTCCTAAAAGTAAATGTTAATGATGTAAATTGAACTAGTAATAGAGGAAAACCAAGGGTAACGTGGCATGATCGAATAAATTGAACATTGAATATCGGCCTTATGAGAAGTCACAGAAATCCACAAGCGTACATGACACAATGTAAGAATGTTAAGGAACCGAGAGAAATTTGTCAGGAAAGAACAGTATCCCGTTTTTTTTTCATTATTTTGTGCTAACCCCTTCGGGGAGACGGCGTGATGGTTAGTGAGTGAGGTTTTTTTTTATATAATAATTCGAAAGGGACTATAATTCGAAGTAATAATGGTTTTATTTTCTGAATATCGCTCCATCGCAATGCATCGTCTTTGTCACTGGGTTAAATTAAGACAGCGATATAACTTGAGATCAGGCAAATTGACCAGACTTACAGCTCATACGCCTCGTATAGCTGTTGGAACAGATGATCTGGCCATCATAAAGCAGCAGGGTAATTTGAGTAAGGGCGGAGTCTAAGTTTCGCTCAGAGAATTAAAAATATTAGAGGAAAGGACAAAATATATATTATTAACTTACTGAATAATTTTTGGATACATTGTATTATCACACTTTTTTGCTCCTTTCATTGACATGTTTCGGGACACAAACTTCCCTTCTTCAGTGATGGAATTTGAACTGTTAAATGAAAGAGATTTACGAGTATTACTTATAGAATAAATGACGAGTAAAAAATTGGAGGGGTGGGAAAATTAAATTTAGAGGCAGGGGTAATTGTTGTTTAGTTAAAATGAGACAGGATTAATAAATATTTACCTAATTAATAAATAAATAATAAAGACAGACAGTTTAAACTAATCCAATCAGGAGTTCAGAAACTAAAATGCAATGATTGCACATCTTTCTACACAGGTAAAAGCGTGAAATATTAATTTAAGAATAAAATAACATTTAAGATTTTATCTAATAACTTTTCAGAATTTGCAAATCATCTCATTAAAAGAGGTCATTAATTTAACAAAGATAACGGCGTTGAGATTTTACACATAAATAATTCAAATGTAACTTTTAATAATCATGAAATTTTGGAAATAAAAAGGTGATAAAACGATCACAAAGATATTATAAATAAGCAACTAAACTTGACTTCTAGTCACATAATTGATTTATTTCCCTTGTCACATTTTAACCACAGAAAAATTTACCCTTCCGCTAAATTTCATTCCCCCACCTCCTCCACTTGTTCACTCATCATTTATTATATAAGTAATAACTCTATATTATTTACCTGTCAAAATTCATACACTGAAGAATGGAAGTTTGTGTCCCGAAGCATGTCTGTGAAAGGAACAAAAAAGTGTTGTGATAATACAATGTTTTCAAAAAGTTATTCAAATGTGAAACCACAACACAAAGTAATGGCGAATATAGAAGAAATATTAACTAACTACCACGCTATCTCACCGGTGCGGTAGGCAGAAAGAATGGCCCGCCACACTTTTATGTCCTGGCATACTTCTCCCGCTTCCTCAGCATTCATACATCGTCTTGTTTTTTATTTAAATTTGTCGATTTCTCCGAATCCTCACGTGGCTGACATTCCATGTTGATTGAATTGATTATGTCACGTTTTTCTCGGCCTTCCTCTGTTTCTAGTTCCAATTAAATTATTTACATATACTTTATTAAAAATTTGACTTTGATATATTATTGTAACACCTGATGATGAAACACCTGTCGCGTAAAATAAAATACAATTAACTTTGGGAATTAAAAAACATTGTTTAAACCACTTTTTAATAAAAAAATATTAAAATACACGACATATTTCAGAGAATACTTCCATCTTCAGGTGTAAAAAATATAACCAAAACTAAACATAGAAAGACTAATAAAAACGCATTTAAAATTCGATACAAAAATTCAAAATTGAAAATTAAGTTGGGCTATTTGTTATAAGTAGGTATTTTACACATCAATAAAAGAAATATATTTAAAAAAATCTACATTAAATTTGGAAATTAAAAAGGCGATTAAAAAAAACAAAGATATTTTAAATGACCAACTAAATTTAACTTCTTGTCAAGTTAAAATACAATTGTGATACAAAAAACAAAGTTATTTAATTTAACAGTTTAAAGTTTTTAGGTATCATAGTGTTTCGGCCAAAACAATGGACTATTTATTAAACCAAATTAATCAAATTTTAAAGGTTGGTCATGTAAGAAGTCGGAAGAATCGACGTGCGTGAATGACTCGTTGTATGAATGTAGAGAAATCTAGATAGGTGTCAGGAAAAAGTAGAGGCGGTTCATTCTATTTGCGTACCCCTGTGGGGAAACGGCGTAATGGTTTGTTGTTTTTGTTATTTAACAATTTTTTCTTCATTTATTTTTTCATACATCGTTTTCCCGTATATTATTCTCAGTAAATTTGAGGAAAAAGGATCTATGATAGAATACCGAACGACGAAATACGTTGCCTTTGTATTTAACTAAATGTATTTTGTGTGCTGCAGGTCTGCTACATTCTTTAGATAGAGGATTAACTCAACACAGATTGTTAGCCCTCGAATCGTAAAAAACTTTTTAGAAATCCGAGTCCAAAACACAAACATACGTTTTACGTAATTCCCCATCTAGCCCTTAGAGCAAAAATGCGGGTATAAAAAATGACAGAAAGCTCGGAGTGAGAGGATTACAAAAGCTTCGTTAACATAGCTTCCAAATCGCTGATACTCGCCACCAAAATTCAGCTGATTAGATGATCATGAATAATTGATAAAAACATAACTTACTCTTTGAATTGCCAGACTAACTTTACTGGCATACATAAACATAAATAGATCGTGTCATGCACTCCCGTCAAATTTTCCGACTTCTTGCGTGGCAAATATTAAAAATTTCATTGCAATAACTCTCTTCTTTAACTAGTACTTTCTTCATAAAGCTTTCTTGATTTTTGACCAGTCAATGGCATTAGCTTTGTGGGATTCCATAAAGGCGAATATTTTATTGATTAAAATAAACCTCCCAAGAGAGGCCAGCCTGATTTCGGGAACAGACCAAAGGTCTTTAAGGAGAAGAAGAAGAATAAGAAGAAAATAAATCACTTTTTTTCAACATTTGAGTTTATTTTTTGTCAACACGTTTTGAACGTTTTATACCTTCATCATTGGGAGAACTCCCGATGACGAAGGTATGGAAACATTGAATATGTTGAGAATGATAAGTGAATCATGGAACTGGCAAAAAAGGATAAAAGTAGAAAAAATGCAGAAGAATACAGTAGAGATATTTCAGACAATTTTGTAGAAAATCTGTGTATGATACGGTGAAGAATGAAAATGTAATAAGTGAATAAGAGTTTTACCATATGAACACGATGAAGAATATAATGAAGGATTTATATCCTTCTCTGTGGAATTAAACAAAATATATACAATCAGCTATTAAATTATAAAACTCGGTTAATGGTATCACAATTTTTTTTCGCGACAGCTGTTTCGTCTACCTATGTTGACATCATTAGGTGTTACAATAATTTATACAATTTTTTATTCAATATTTTCTAAATGTTTACGTCTTCGACCGGTTTCACTATCTTCCAGAAGTAAATAATATAACGGAAAAAAAATATGTAAACGATAATAAAATTTTAAATCCATTGTATTTAATACGAACCTCCTTGAATATCTGTAATACCAACATTTATATTCAGTAAATTTTACATAAATATTTGAAGATTATTTTTGTATCGGGATCATCTATGAGAGTAGGCTGACTTTTCGTGCACATGTTGAGAGGATTTGTGGCACTGCACTGAAGATGTTGGGCTTCATCGTCCGGACCGGCAGAGTTTTCAGGGATCCCAATGTGCTCAGAGTCCTATACAACGCATTGGTTCGGAGCAGACTCGAAAGTGGTTCTGTGATATGGAGTCCTCACGAGGCGAGATATTCCATTATGCTGGAGAGGGTTCAGAAAAAATTTCTGAGGTATCTCTACATGAGGGAGTATGGTAGCTATCCTTGGCTCTATCCCACGGCATTTCTTTTGGGAATGCTCGGAACCAATTCTCTACAGCTTTGAAGAGATGGACATCTAATTACCCATTTCTTTAGATTAATTAGGGGATACTTCAATAACTCGGCCGTACTGGAGAGTGTTCGGCTTTTTGTCCCCGATAGATATCTCCGACAGCGACAGCACAGATTGTTTTACCTACCGGCTGCCAGAACCAATCTGCCTCTGGTGACACCGGTGGGAAGAGCAATTAGTCTGCTGAACGCGGTCTCCTCGGAGATCGACGTCTTTCATGTTAGTGAAAGTACGTTCAGAAGGCAAATACTCTTAATTCTGGAGAGTATCCTGTCTTCCTAATGTTGAACCATCTCTTATGCGTTTCTGGTAGTATACTATATATAATATATTATTTTACCTGTTCTCAATAGATGCCTTAAAAATAAATTTTGTAATGTCTGTTGATGAAATAAACTGATTTGATTTGATTTGATTGATTTGATGTTTACCACCCCTGATCTGTATGTACATAAAGTACTAAGTTTACAATAGTGTCACAAGCCTGTCGATGCCTGGCGAAACCGGTCGCTGTCGAAATAAAGACAAAAGTGGAAGTAGTTAAAAAAACATGGTTTTATTTAATTATTATTTAAAATGAACTTCCATCAAGAGATTTCAGTAAAATCATTTGATTATCAGAAAAAAATGTCATTATTTATAATGAACCTCTACTATGAATTTTCAAATAACAATAAATAAATTGAATGGTTGCAGTAAAATAGGCACTAAGTACCAAAAAAAAAAAAAAAAAAAGTATGCAGTTTTGTTCTGTATGACGTATAGAACGAAACTGCATACTTAGTTTTTTTGTATTTTTTTTTTGTACTTAGTGCCTATTTTACTGCAACCATTCAATTATTGAAAATATGACTAGTCAGAATATTTTTTGAATATAATAAATGACTTTTTACGTACCTACCCGGAAAATTATGAAAGTCGCGTGGAACGTTATATGGCGTGTGAGCGTAAATTAAAAAGACCGACCATGGCGAAATCCAAAAGGTTTAAAAAACGTTCGAAACGGAACCAATTTTGAATTTGGATCGCAGTCCAGCTACGGAGAAAAGGCTAATATCGTTTGTCCCTTGTTTCGGGGTTATTTCGTAGACCATAGACAAACAAAATCCTAGAACGCCAATAAATTCTACTGCGCCAATAAAACGTTTTGTTTGTGGTATGTCGTCTTCTATGGTCTATAAGAATGAACCGTTGAGAGGAAATACCGCAAGTATATTTTGAATGCAATCGATTATTTGAAAAGAATATGGCTTTTCACTGTGGATACAAAGAGCATATGAATGATAATATTGAAAAAATAAGTACGAATGAGATGAAAAGATCCGTGAGTGCAATGAAAAGTGGAAAAGCTGTTGGGTTTGATTGTATTGCCATAGACTTTATTAAAAGCGGTGGCGAAGTGGTTTCTACATGGTTATGTAAGTTATTTAACCAGTGCTTGGAGGAGGGATATACGCCGCTAGACTGGAGGAGAGCAGTAATTATGCCCCTGTACAAAGGAAAAGGATCGCGTATGGAATGTGGAAACCACAGAGCTATTAGTCTTTTGAGTGTCGTTGGTAAAGTCTATGGCAGAATTTTAATAGAAAGAGTAAGAAAATTGACGAGTGACAAAGTTTGGGATGTGCAAGGTGCCTTTATGAATGGCAGAGGATGTATGGATCAAATTTTTGGACTTCGTACATTGACAGAGAAGTTTCTGGCCAAAAATCGCAAACTTTTCTGTGCATTTGTCGACTTACAAAAAGCATATGATTACGTTAATAGAGAAAAGTTGTGGAAAATATTGTCTGAATATGGAATAAGTACAAAACTGATCACGGCCATTAAGTCGCTATACACGGAAAGCACTGCTAGTGTCAGAGTAAATGGAGATCTTACAGCCTGGTTTGATATCAATAAAGGTGTCAAACAAGGTTGCGTAATGTCCCCGTGGTTATTTAATCTGTATATGGACAATTGTATGAGAGAGCTGAAAGGGTTGGATGTAGGTGCCAAAATGAGCGGAGTGTCAGTAAGCTGTCTCTTGTATGCGGATGACGCTGTCCTACTTGCTGACAACGAGCATGAACTACAAGTCCTGGTGAATTGTATGTATGAGGTATGCATGCGAAATGATCTGATGATGAATGTTAATAAGTCCAAGGTAATGATTTTTGAAAAGGAAGAAACCACGACAGTCTGCAACATTAGCGTGAATGGTGAAAACTTGGAGCAAGTAGTTGAGTTTGTGTATTTAGGTAGTATGTTTACAAGAGATGGGAGAGTGGAGAGGGATATTGAAAGAAGGGTTGGGGCAGGCAACAAAGTGAATGGTGCACTTAAAGTTGTCATCGCAAACAAAAACCTATCCAAAAAAGCTAGAATGGCAGTGCACAATGGTGTTCTTCTACCGACCCTTATGTATGGAAGCGAAGCATGGAACTGGCAAAGAAGGATGAAAGTAGAATAAATGCAGTAGAAATGAGATCTCTTAGACGAATGTGTGGATATTCTGTGTATGATAGAGTGTCGAATGAAAATATAAGAAGTGAATGCGGTGCGAATGATGGTGTCATGAACAAAATAATGAAAGGATCATTAAGATGGTTTGGACATATGGAAAGAATGAATGAAGAAAGAATGGTAAAAAAATTATATGTTAATGATGTAAATGGAACCAGAAATAGAGGAAGACCGAGGAAAACGTGGCACGATCAAATAAATCAAATATTGAATGTCGGCCATGTGAGGAGTCAGAGAAATCGACGCGCGTGCATGACACGATGTATGAATGTTGAGGAAGCGAGAGAAATATGTCAGGAAAGAAAGGTGTGGCAGTCCATTCTTTCTGCCTACCCCTTCGGGGAGACGGCGTGATGGTTAGTTAGTTAGTTAGTTACAAAGAGCATGGTTACATCAAGGCAACCAGTACGATGCAAGCTTGCATTAGATAATAAAATAATAGAACAAGTTATGGATTTCAAGTACTTAGGTGTTGATTTATCAAGCAACAGTGACCTCTATAGAGAAGTAAGTGAACTTACAAACAGGGCCGCCGTTGTAGCTGGTTGCTTGACGAATGCTGTTTGGAAAAATAAAAATATGCTAAAAGAGAGCAAAATTCGAATCTACAAGACATGCGTACGTCCTATAATGATATATGGAATAGAAACGAGAGCTGACACCATCAGAACAAAAAATCTCCTAGAACCACAGAAATGAAGACTCTCCGATCCGTTGCGGGAACGACACTCCGAGACAGAATAATAAATTCTGAAAAAATAAAGATCTGCAATGTGGAAGATGTCGTGCGATGAGGAAGACTGAGAAGACGCTAATGGAGAGATCATGTGGAAAGAGCATGTTCTGAAAGAGTGATAAATATAGTCGCAAATAAAGTACCAACAGGAAAAAAAATTATAATATGAGCATTTCAGATTCTGTCGTACATCGTTCTACTTACTACACATACGTCATAGGGACCCTTTTCTCTACCGCATTTATTCTCCTCTCATCTTTCTTCTGCCAGTTCCATGCTTCGCTTCCATACATAAGGGTTGGGATCAGAACTCCATTGTGAACGGCCATTTTCGCTTTTATTGACAAATTCTTGTTTCCAATAACTATTTTTAACACGCACCAACCCTTCTTTCAACATCATTGTCTGTTCGGCCATCCGCTGAGAACATGCTATCTTAATTCACAAATTCCCTCACCTGTTCCAAGTTTCCTTCGTTCACATTTCGCACGCTTAATAGTAAACTGACCGATTACGGTTTAGGTCATAATTGAGTTAAGATTAGACAGAGGCCTGTTTTAACGCTATCCATCGTTTCGTGTTAAAATTAAGTCAAAATCTCGCCAATTGACCTACATTACACTATATATGTAGGTCTTTTTCATTCGTACGTGTTTTTCGACTTTTTTTGTTAAAACACCGGCTCGTGTCAGATTTAGCAAAACTTGCTTTTTTAAGTTAAGCCAGTGTTCTATTAAGCGTGCGATTTATATTACAAATATACATTTATATTGCTCTTTCCTTTAAAAAATGTTGTATGAATTGCGTTATAATAAAATAATTGGACAACGTTTATTGTGGAAGATCGCGTTTTCTTTCTTCGATTTCTCTTATCCACAGCTTCTACTACTGTTTTATCCTTTAATATCTTTCATTGTCAAACTTTGATCATAGCTGAGGCATAAGTACACTTTGGTTTGTCTAGAGGATTTTGCAGTGAATAAAATTAGGAAAGGGTCACTCGGATGACCGAAACACATCGCCTTCCCGACCTCTATTATAGTTATGGTATTATCGTCGGTTATAATTTCGTAAATTGTAGGCCATTGTGTCTTCTAGAGCAATGATTTAAGTTAAATGCATTTGGTTTCACAAATACATGCTTCATTAAATTTACGAATAACCCAAAGAGCCACGGAGAGAGCCATACTAGGAATAAGCCTAAAAGAGTCAGAAACGATACGAAGAGTATACTGCTACGATTGTCATTATTTGGATTTTCTTTTTAACATGTATTCGAACTGTGTTTCATATTTCATACCATCCGCATTGTAAAAAATTAAAAACTGTATGATATTATGATCTAGTTTAATTTAATGGAAGTTGAGTAGAAAATTTCGTATAAATGATTTTAGAAATATAGTGTCACTTTTAACATTAATTTTATTAACTTGCAATTAGATAAAACTATTATTTTTATGTCGTTTTTGTTTTTTATTTTTATATGGTGAATACTAATAAGTAATGGAATTAGCTATTTAAAAATGTTTTTATATTTTCTTTAAATAGTGCAATTTATGATGTATTAAAAGGATCAAATATTATAAAGTAATTTTTTTTTTTTAATGCTTACAAATTATCTTAATATATGGCGCTAGTGTAGATTGACCTACAAACAGTGAAGTTATTTAAAATATTAGCATATAAACAAGTTCCAAAAATTTGTCAGACGTGGTGTCGTAAGAAGGTTGGAATGGGGAATGTTGTTAAACATAAAGCGATCGCTTAACCCAACCAATGACAGTCGTTCGTCTCCATTGAGATACAATTAATACTTCAAATAATTTTATAAAGTCACAAAATGTACATATCGTAAAATGTTTTAGTTTTAGGTCAATGCAACTTATCCTTATTGTCCCATAATGAGTTTTATATTCATAAAATCAAAGTAACTATTGTATGTTTATGAATAAATAAATTCAAAACGAAATTATGGCTTTCTTCTTTGCTAGCCTTCTTCCCTCCACTGCTGGATATAGGCCTTTTCCAATTTCTTTCACTCGTCTCTATCCTGCCCCCTTTGTATCCAAGATTTTCCAACCCTTTTGATAATATCGTCGGTCCATCTCATCGGTCCATCTCAAATTATGGCTACAGTTCTCTATTCTCAAATATCTGAAGCTCATGACTTGCTCCACAGTTTATACACATATTTCACTTGCTATTTATTTTCGACCGGTTTTGCCAACACGCTGCCACCATTCGTATTAAATATTAATAAAAACGTCTGTAAATTGTGAAAACGCGACAGAAAAAGAAAAGCGAGTAGACAATATTCATGACTCCTTATTGTTTCCTGCAACTTTTCCTATTATAATAGGTTGTTAGCAAAGTAGTTTTGAATTTAGATTAAAAACAAAGTGGATTAAGGAGAAACAGTTGTTTTCCAAATGAGGTTGTTTCAAAACTGCATTTTTAATTGTGTATGTACGCTTTTAATTAAAACTGGGCGATATTTTCACGTAGGAAGTAAACTTCGGTAAGTCGTAAATTATTCATATCTATTTTTTGTGAATGTATACTTATACTTGTATACGAATCCTGGATTTTCACCCATGGTGGGTGGTTATTTCAAATTTAATTGTATCTCAATAGAGACGAAGACGCAAACAGTTAGCCGCAGTTTGCGTCTTCGTCTCTATTGAGATACAATTAAATTTGAATTAACCACCCATCATGGGTGAAAATCCAGGATTCGTATACAAGTATAAGTATACATTCACAAAAAATATTTGTAATCATTCTGGTCAATTCTTTGGCATATAAGATAGGAATAATACTCCAGGAGACTTCTAAAACAATACGCTAACAGGCGATAGCCTTCGAATTGTGTCAATAGTAGTTTGCTTGATGCTAAAAATCATTCTCCATAGATGGCGTTAGTGGGTGGATTATATAGGTTAATCTTAAAAAAAGATTGACAAGTGTAATAAAATCTACATAGATGGCCAATTGAAACTGACACGTGAAGATAAGTATAGATTTGGAGTATATATACAACTTCCAAAATTTATCATGCATGATCATAAAAACAAAGGTGGATTGAGGAATGTTGTAATTACATAAAGCGTGCGCTTAACCCAACCAATAACAGGTCATAAGTCCTGTAAACACCTTGATCATCCATATTCAGTTTCCAGTTTGCGTCTTCGTCTCTATTGAGATACAATTAAATATACATATCTATTTTGTTTATTTCATTGATTATTTACCAAATACACGGTAATGCAGTAGAAATAAGATTTCTTAGACAAATGAAATGAGATCTAAGTGTATTATTATTATGATTATTATTTTGTTGAATGCTTCTTTACATCTTTACGTCCTATACAATGCATTGGTTCGGAGCAGACTCGAAAGTGGTTCTGTGATATGGAGTCCTCACGAGGCGAAATATTCCGTTATGCTGGAGAGCGTTCAAAAAAAATTTCTGAGGTATCTCTACATGAGGGATTATGATAGATATCCGTGGCTCTATCCCACGTCATTTCTTTTAGAAATGGATCCATCTTAGGTTTTAGCTTATACATTCATTCGCACTCCATTAACTAAAATATAATGTAATGATGGTTTAGGTATTAGTTTTGTAAAACTCCATTATTAATTGATAATAGCAAACACAATTGTTTCGTGGTTTTTCTTGGATTTGATTTATATCAATAGTGACAAAATTGTTTCGCCTTGCGAGGGCATTCCCAAACTAAACCTAATCGCCAAACAGTAAAAATTACAGTTATATATTTTTTATTTTTAAATATATGTGTTCAGAAATATACACATTTATTAATTGGTGAATTGAGGGACGTATTCCTTTGAGATTAAAAAATAATTATAATTTTCTTATCAATAAATAAATTTTGTGTTTTTATATATCATGAAGTTGTTCATTGTAATTAATGAAAAAAAAATTGTAACTTTTTTTCATAATGTATATTTTAATAATTACATTCCATTTATATTTGATGGCAACGAGCTGCCCAAGCTGATAAAAGACACAAACATAAAGTAAGTGGAATTTAAAAAAAATATGTATTTAAAAATAATTCAATTTTTATTTATTTGCATTATTCCATATCAATATTATAACTAACTAACCATCACGCCGTCTCCCCGAAGGGGTAGGCAGAAAGAATAGACTGCCACACTTTTCTTTCCTGACATATTTCTCTCGCTTCTTCAACATTCATACATCGTGTCATGCACGCGCGTCGATTTCTCTGACTCCTCACATGGCCGACATTCAATATTCGATTTATTTTATCGTTCCACGTTTTTCTCGGTCTTCCTCTATTTCTGGTTTACATCATTAACATATAATTTTTTTTTACCATTCTTTCTTCATTCATTCTTTCCTTATGCCCAAACCATCTTAGTGATCCTTTATCAATATTTATAATAAATCAATATTATTATATTCCAAATTATTTTTTTTTGGGAATTACCATTGTTTGCCCTTTGCATATTAGTATTCAGATTTTGAATGTTGAAAGCTGTGATTCGTTAGAACTGAGAGAGCTCTTATGCCGGGGAGTAATTGAAATGACCGGAAACAAAGGAATATGATATTTTTTTTAATTACGAACCCTGGCAGCATGAGCGCCATTTTATTTATCTTCTCTTGCATGCTTGGTTAAAAAGAAAAATATTTTATGAAATCTACTCGTACTTCATACTATTTATTTGCTTTATCGTTTTGTTAAGTTTAATATATTTTTATATAATTAGTAAAAACATCATGGATAAAATTGAAAAAGGATCCCTGAGATGGTTTGGACATATGGAACGAATGGATGAGAGTAGAATGTTTAAAAAGTTGCACACAAGCAGCGTGAGTGGAAATAGAAGCCGAGGACGACCGAGGAAAACATGGCATGTCCAAATTAATTAATTACTAAAAGGCGGGCACATTCGAAGTCGGAATAATCGACGTGCGTGCATGATACGATGTATGAATGTAGAGGAAACCCGAGAGGTATGCCAGGACACAGCATTGTGGCGATCCATCCTCTCTGCCTACCCCTCCGGAGAAATGGCGTGATGGTTAGTTAGTTAGTTATTTAGTAAAAATATATATATTTTTTTTTATATACGAAAAATTATTATGAAACTGGCTAAAGAAGGCCAAAATTAAATAAATGTTTTATAAATATGATCTCTTAGAATAATGTGTAATAAATCTAAGAAGTGAAGGTAGTGCGAAAAATAATGAAAGGTTCGATAAGATGGTTTGGACATCACATCAGAAATAAATTAATGAACGGAGAAATAACTTAACTAACTAGCTAACCATTAAGCCTTTTCACCTCAAGGGTAGGCAGAGAGGATGGATCGCCACATTGTTCTATCCTGACAACTCTCGCGCCTCTTCTACATTCACATTTCGTGACATGCACGCTCGTCGATTGTTCCTACTTCGAACCTGGCCACCTTTCAGTAATTGATTAGTTTGGTCATGCCATGTCTTCCTTGGCCTTCCTCGAATTCTTATTTAATTCACACTATTTGTACATATCTTTTTAACCATTCTTCCCTCATCCATTCGTTACACATGTCCAAACCATTATATTGACTCTTTCTTAATTTTATTTATCACGCATTCATTCGCCTTACATTCCTTTCTAACTTCATCTTAAAAATAATTATTATACATTGAATATAATACATAATGAAATAATGAAAACATAAGGTGAAGAAAGTATATGCAAACAACATAAAAGGAACTAGAAATAGAGGAAGGCCAAGGAAAACGGGTCATGATCAAATCAATAAAATGTCGGCCACGTAATTAGTCGGAGAAATCGACGACCTTCTTGGCAGAGTATCAAGAGCGATGAATGCCACACCGAAGGTTTATTCGATTCCTGGCGATGGCAGTGTGATTCCCACACTCTCTTTGATTTAGTGTAGAATTCACGTCACAATCATGCTGCTCATGACATTAGAATTAATAAAATAAATTTATATTAGGATATTTTTTAATTTTATTGTAGAAGTTCATTTAAAAAATACACGAACAATTTTTTAATGTATAGTAGGGGAGCTTTCGCTATGTTTCGCCCTGTATGGCGTTCCAGTATCATTTCGAGAAAGCTCAAGCTCCAAATATTCAGCAGTAGCGTTAAAAGCGTACTGCTGTACGGATGTGAATCTTGGAAATCTACCGCGGATGTTATTGGAAAATTCCAGGTGTTTATAAATAGTTGTCTTCGCTCAATTCTCAAGATTTATTGGCTCCAAACAGTGTTAAATACCGTTCTCTGGACCATGGCAGGCGAAAAGCCAATTAGAGAAAAAGTCGCTAGACGCAAATGGCAGTGGATCGGTCACACTCTGAGACGGAACCCAACCTTCATCGCTCAGGGCGCACTAGACTGGTCCCCTATGGGGGAAAAGAGGGAGCGAGACAAACCTAAAGCCACCTGGAGAACCTGGAGACAGACCTAGAACCCTGCAGGACAAGATTAAGGTAGAACTTGGGATGATGTTAGACATCAGGCATGCGATAGAGTCGGGTGGAAAAGGTTCTTTGAGGCCCTATGCACCACGGAGGTGATAGGTCAAAAAGAAGAGGAAGAAGATCGTAAAAATATTTAATTGATATTGAAATAGTTGAAATCCACTAATGTTTGTGTCTTCGGCTGGTTTCGGTAGCTCGATGCTATCTTCTGGGATAACAATTTGCTGCCAAAACCGGTCGTACACACTTTCGACTACTAACAATATAAAATAACAGTAATTGAATTCAAACGCCGATGTACAAAAATGTAAAGTTAGGTATTTAGTATCAATATGGTAATCCAGTCTTAAGCCTTGTAAAGATGCACCCTTATTAATAATGCAATGAGGGTAGTGTGATGAATTAAAGGCCTATCAAACTAATCGAATAGAATAAAATATGAATAATAAAATTAAGTTAAATTGTAAATGCGCTTAGTATTCCAGATCCGGCCCTAACCGCGGTGGACAAAACCCAATTTTAGCACCCATGTCGGTCTCTTAACCCGCCTCGGACCTCGGTCGGATGCAACAATACAGGAGAATTGACTCAAAACCAAAACACAAAATATTTAAAATAAAATCTTAACGATGGGAAGAATGGTTTAAAATATATATACAAGTAGTGTTAATGGAAAAATAAGCCAAGAAAGGGCAAAGACGACATGGCATGACCAAATTAATCAATTATTGAAAGGCATCCACGTTTGAAATAGGACTAATCGACGTGAATGTAGAAAAGGCGCGAGATTTGTCGGGATAGAACAGTGTGGCAGTCTATCCTCCGGAGAAACGGATTAATAGTTGGTTAGTTATTATCTTAATGTTGACATTTAAAATATAATTAAAGACATAAAGTATAAAATAAATAAAGACAAAAGTGGAAGTAGTCAAAAAAACATCGTTTTATTTAATTATTATTTAAAATGAACTTCCATCAAGAGATTTCAGTAAAATCATTTGATTATCCAAGAAACAATAATTAAAAACCCGCCCCAAAGAAGATGCCAAAATATTTTAAATATACAGGTATAATAAAATATATTCTTCTGTAGTCTTTATTCATAGATGGACCCTTTCCACCCTTACCAGGTTTAAATAAGGGATGACTAACAACCCTTGCGGATATATTTCGGTTCAACCCTCACTGACCAGAGGGTAGGAATCTAGAGCGACCTACATTGACTTCAGGTGCGAATAAATTTAATAAAACGACACCCTGATTTCTGCTTTCGTTTTTCTTTCCATTTCCGTTACAGTTGTGTGACAAACGATTTTGAATTTAGAATGAAAATGTAAATCGTTCGATTTGTCTGACTCGTTTGAAATTACGGTAGTTGAATACACATGAAGAGATTTGTCTTGGAACTTTTCGGGTGAAAATAATCTAATTTATATCTTCACAAAAAACACTGTTCTAAAAGTTTTCTTATAATTTGTGGGAAAGACATGTTTTTCCTTTCTCAGGCCATACACCTTATCAAATGTCATTTAATAATGTCTTAGAAAGATAGGACTTCTTGATATTTATTTATCTGGGAAGCTTGTTTACAAGAGATGGGAAAATGGAGAAACATATCGAAAGAAGGAATGTAGCTGGAAAAAAATAAATGGTGCACTCAAAGACATTACCATAAATAGAAATATATATCGACATAAGTAAAGATGGTAGCGCCCACTGTAGTTCTGGTGCCGACCTTTATGTATGGAAGTGAAGCTTGGAGTTGACAAAAGAAAGATGAAAGTATGATAAATGAGGTCAATCGGTGAAGAAAAATAATGTATGATATAATATCTAATGATTTAGTAAGAAAGGAATGTAAGGCGGATGAATTATTTATAATTATTTTTATTTTTATTGAATCGCTCTTTACATCATTACAGCGCGAGCCAAATCGATGTATATGTTATATCATATTGATTCACGTGACATGTGACAGGTAGTTAATCTATCACCATTTTATTGTCTAGTGAATTCTGCACCAGACTAAAGAGAGTGCGACAATCAAACTGCCATTGCCAGATATCGAACCCGGAACTTTCGGGGTGGCAGTCAAAGTAATCACCACTCGGCCACGAAGGTCGTCGAATGCGTGATAAATACAAAAAAGGGTCACTAAGATGGTTTGGACATATGGAACGAATGGATAAGGGAAGAATAGTTAAAAATATATATACATTAGTGTGCATGGAAAAAGAAATCAGGGAAGACATGTCATCAAAGTAAGACATGGCATTACCAAATCAATCAATTACTGAAAGGCGGCCATGTTCGAAGTAGGAACAATCGACGAGCGTGTATGTCACGATGTGTGAATGTAGAAGAGGCGCGAGATTTATGTCAGTGTAGAACAATGTGGCGATCTATTATTTCTGCCCTTCCCTTTACCAAGACGGCGTGATGGTTAGTATGTTAATTATAATTTCTTACGAATTTTTATGAATCAAAACACTGTTTTTTCCACTTTTTAGTTTATTTTTCTCCACATGTTTCGAATTTCATCATTGGGAGAACGGAGATTATATCGTTCTTCCGATGATGAAGGTGAGGGCCTTCGAAACATGTCGAGAAAAGTAAACTCAAAAGTGGAAAAAACAGTGTGTTAATTAATAAAAATTCGTCAATATGGAATTCCACAGTTAAAATGCGTTAAGTTTATCTAAAATTATAATTTCTTAATCATTTTATCTTTATCCGTGCGTTTTATATATATCCAAACCAACGTATAGTAATCCTTCCATAATTTTGTTAATTTTTTGTACAGTTTTTCACGATTGGGTTGTGCTGAATAATATAAAATTTTCCAATCACTTTCGCCCACGAATCTATAACTTGTTACCCTTATACGAGTCTATCAATTTATTGTACTACTACAATATTTTATAAAAATAAACATAATAGAAGGAAAGACCCTTTTCAAATCATATTTCGGCCCATAACAATATATTTCGACCCTACTTTACCTTATGAGAAAAAACTTCTGTGCTCTGCTACAACTATTTTTCTACGGCATGTGGCGGGGGATGTTTTTTTTTTATTGCTGCGATTTGATGCCTTGAGAGACTAACTTAGTATATAACAATCATTTTATTTATTTTTATTTATACAACTAACTAACTAACTAACTAACTAACCATCACGCCATTTCCCCGGAGTGGTAGGCAGAGAAGATGGATCACCACAAAGGCCTGTCCTGGCATTCCTCTCGGGCTTCCTCTACATTCATACATCGTACCATGATTCGTCGATTATTCCGACTTCGAATGTGGCCGCCTTTTAGTAATTGATTAATTTGGTCATTCCATGATTTCCTCGGTCGTCCTCGGCTTCTTTTCCCACTCACGCTGCTTGCGTACAACTTTTTAACCATTCTACTCTCATCCATTCGTTCCATTTGTCCAAACCATCTCAGGGATCCTTTTTTAATTTTACTCATGATGCAGTCATCTGCCTTACATTTCATTCTTATTTCATCGTTCGGTATTCTATCATACAACGTTTTCCCGCACATTCTTCTTAGTGATCTCATTTCTACGGCGTTTATCCTGCTTTCATCCTTCTTTTGCCAGCTCTAAGCTTCACTTCCGTACATGAGGGTTGGCACAAGAACTCCATTGTGTACTTTCTCCTTTATTTATACATAATACACAAATGAGACATAACAAACGAAAAACATTTAGGCGACTCATTTGGACACAAAACGGTGTTACAAAGATAAGACGAAGATAAAACTACATGAAACCAAAAAATCATACATCAAAAGGAACCCAAATATGTCAACGTTAGTGAGGCAGTACTCTTTCTAGAATTTGTAATATTTTTTTATGCATACTGCCTCACTGACACTGAAAATGTCCAAATTCGAGACGATTAGATCCAACGTCCGAATTGCTCTTCCTACTGGCATCACCAAAGGCAGGTTGATTCTGCGTGATGGAGCAAATAATAATGAATGTCGGCGCTGTTGCAGGTAATTATCAGGAACAAAAAGGCCTATTTGCTCCAGAACATAGGGGTTCTCAATAGCGCACCAAATCAGTTTGAAAAAATGCGTTGACATTAATCCTTCACTCCTCAGTTCAAGGGAGTTATACCCCAGCATACCCAAGAGAAATGCCGTTGGATAGAGCCAAGGATATACCCCGTACTCACTCATGTAGAGGGCTCTCAAGAATTTCTTTTGAACCCTCTCCAACTTGAGAGAATACTGAACCTCATGAGGACGCCATTAACATTAAGCAAGTGGAGTTTTTTGAGATACTGTGTCACATGGGACATATTTGAATAAAGCGAAACATGTCATTCCCATAAGCTATAATAAAACTTCTAGAAAACAAACGTTTACGTAAATATAAATAAACTATAACAAATAAAAAAAACTGTTTTCCAAAAGCTTTATTACATTTTATGTGAATGATATGTTTTGGCTATCTAAGGCGTTATCAAATGTGTCTAGATAGGCGAAACGTGTCATTTACATAACATATAATAAAACTTGTATAAATCTGACGTTTTCATTCGTATTAATGATTTAATAAGCAGTTTTACGTCAATGTTAAAGAAACAGTAAACTTATTTTTATATTTAAATTAAAATCGTACAAAGTACACGAGTCTTCCCTGTGTAGTTAGGCTTGGGTAAAATAAATATAACACTCAAAAAAATCCCGCGTACTTATGCGAGCGGTTAGAAGATGTTATATTATTCACAGGACCAACAGGGTCGGGGTCCATAGGGAGAGTCTGACCTGTGAGTCAACAAGACGATATGCACGAGGAAGTAAGAGAAATATAACCGTTGATAGATGAGGCTTCTATATTATGACTTTAATATGTAATAGAACAATACTGAACTATCATATTCAAAACACTATATTGTTTCTTGAGCAATGATATAAAACTATATATTGAATCATTAATACGGACGAAAACGTCTGTTTTCTATAAGTTTTATTATATTTTATGGGAATGACATTTTTCGTCAAGTTAAGGCATTATCAAATAGAAATTAAATAAATCCAATCAAATAAAATCATATTTATTGTTTCTTTAACAATGGTGTAAATCTCCATATTAAGTAATTATTACGAATAAAAACGTCAGTTTTCTAAAAGTTTTACTATATTTTATAAGAATGACATGTTTCGCACTTCTAAGGCATTATCTACATTTGATAATGCCTTAGAAGGGCGAAACATGTCATTACCATAAAATATAATAAAACTTCTAAAAAACTGTCGTTTTTATTCGTATTAATTATTAAAATTAAATCAGTTTATTTTATCAATTGACATTACAAAATTAATTTTAAGGCTCTATTAAGAACAGGTAAAATAATATATTGTTTAAAGTATACTACCAGAAAGACATGAGAGATAGGTTGACATTAGGAAGACAAGATACCCTCCAGAATTAAGAGTATTTGCCTTCTGAACTTACTTTCACTAATATGAAAGACGTCAACCTCCGAGGAGACCGCGTTCAGCAGATAAATTGCTCTTTCCACCGGTGTCACCAGAAGCAGGTTGGTTATGGCGGCCGGTAGATAAAACAATCTATGCTGCCGCTGTCGGAGATATCTTTCAGAAGCAAAAAGCTGAACACCCTCCAGCACGGCGAGTTCTCGGAATATCGCCTGATTAATGTAAATAAATGGTTTATAACGGAATATCGCCTGATTATCTTCGAAGTTGCAGAGAGTTTGTCTCAAGCATTCCCAAAAAAAATGCCATGGGATAGATCCACGCATAGCTATTATACTCTCTCATGTAGAGATCTCTGAATTTTTTTCTGAACCCAATAAATAAATTTAAATAATGCCATAGCAAGGCGAAATACGTTATTCCCATTAAATATTATTAAACATTTATTAAAGAAGAAGTGTTAACAGTTGCATTAATTATTTTTAAAATAATTTTGCAACATTATTTAAGAAAACAAAATAAGTATTTAGAAAATTGTGTAATTTTACTATAAAATGTATAACAAGTTCAAATATTAAGTTAATTACTCATAGTTCCTTGAATAATTATGAAAAATTCCATGATAAGCAATTTATACAAGTTGAGTTCAAGTTGAATATAAATAAAATAAATCTTTCGTTGTATTAATTATATAAAATGCGATTTCATTCTAATTAATGATTATATATGGAGTTTTACAGCATTTTTAAGATAATCAAATGAGAATGTAGTTAAATAAAACATCATTTTAGTTAAAATTTGTAACACTGTTATATATCACAATTTCTTTTTATTTACTGAGTGTCGCGACAGCTGTTTCGCCAACCGATGTTGGCATCATCAGGTATTACAATAAACAAAACAAAAAACAAAAATTACACTTTATTGTAACACCTGATGATGCCAACATCGGTTGGCGAAACAGCTGTCGCGACACTCAGTAAATAAAAATAAATTGTGATATATAACAGTGTTTTAAATTTTAACAGTAATAATGTTGAAGTATCATAGTATTTCGGCCAAAATAATGGACTATTTAAAAAAAACAGCGTTTTATTTCTTTATTATTTGACAGCATTGTTCAAGAAACAATAAATAATTAATTTGACATTTAGTTGTGTTTTAATGACATCCTTTTGAAGTTAAATGCCACGATTTTTAAAATGATTTGCTGATTCGGTCAAAACAGGCAAATAATTTCGACCAGTTGCCGTTATGTTTAAATAAGGCAAACACTCGGAACAAATGTACGGAAGATGTAAATTTCATATTTGCTTCCAGCTTATGCAAATCAGAGAGTAGATTCATGGCGAGGAGTCGCGTCTAGTGGAGGATGGGATTATAGCGGCGAGCTCATTTAATATGCCCTGCTGGCCGGTGGGGAATATAATTCGGCTACGTTAATATAGGGCCTCTTCCAAATGAAGAGATTTCACAACTGTTTTTCTTTCGAACCGGTTTTTCATTCGAACCGGTTTTTCAATCCAAACGGAATTACATTCTAACCGGTTTTTCATAAGAACAGGTTTTTTATTCGAACCGGTTAATTCTTTCGAACCGGTTTTTATTTCAAACCGGTTTATTCTTGCGAACCGGTTTTTCATTCGAACAGGTTTATTCTTGCGAACCGGTTTTTCATTCGAACCGGTTTATTCTTGCGAACCGATTTTTCATTCGAACCGGTTTATTCATGCGAACCGGTTTAAGCCCTAAAACCTTAAGTTCCCAACGGGGGCACCACTGCCCTCCAATGGGCGCTGAAGCCTTCCGGGGGAGCAGAAGCGAGTCCAAAGACAGATATGGCGCGTTAAAACAGTTGAGTTGTTCTGTACAATAAATTAATAATATTTAAGTATTTTCATTAATTTTTTTTTAACCTAGCTCAGTATTTAAACTTCAAAGTACTATTTTCGCGTAAATAAGAAAAGAATTAGAATTAGAATTAGAATATTTAAGAAAAGCATTGGATATACCTATAACTGATACGTTTTGATATTGTCGCTGACAAGTCATTTTATGGTAGGAAACAAAGATACGATTCACTAAATTCAATGCAATCAAGCATATTTTGATAGAGAAACAGATAAAATATAGACAATTTGCAATAATGTTATGTATTAGGGAGCGATATTATGTATACTTCTAGTAAAAGGGAGGTGGTTCAGAATAGCTTGGCAATTTATGTCTTAAACCAATAGGGATATGTGTAAATCTTTATTTTGATGTAAACAACAACGCTAATTTCCATTATCCTCAACCCCCATTGTGCGTCTAGCTTCATATGAAGTTAAAAAAATCCTCTCAAAATGTAGCTAACTATATTTGCAGCTCAGGCAGATAGTCAAAGTTAATTGTAGTATTATGCACATCAGTAATTAAGAACTAAGAAAAAGGTCTATTAATATTACTATTATTATATTTTTAAACTGTTAAATTAAATAACTTTGTTTTTGTATTACAATTGTATTTTATTTTACGCGACAGCTGTTTCATCAACCAATGTTGACATCATCAGGTGTAACAATAATTTATCAAATGTTTAGGGCAAAACAATGGACTATTTATTATTATATTGTTGAAAAATCTTTGAAATCAATACAGGAGAACTTCGAAGGGCCTCTGTGCGGCAATTTATGGAATAAAATAAGATATGCCCCCTTGCTCTGCTGTAGTTGTGGGGAACGTATTGATTTATTTCTCCCAGTATTCCTGGATTGTAAATAATTCCGTATAATAGTTTGAAAAATGCTTACCTAGAAAGATATAAGACATGAAACATTCAAATATGAGCTTCAAATGTAATATACGGTTCAAACCCGTTTTTATTTGGACTTCAAGTGTAGCCAGCCGCTCTAAAGGGATTAATATTTTAGTTAAATATATGATTTCCACTGTTCTTTTTAATATTTAATATTTTTTGTTATCAATATTTGTATAATTATTATTTTTTCCATAATTTCGATTTTGTTAAATTTGTAGGGAATAAAAGTTTTCTTGACAATTTCACGTTTAAAAATTAATTAATCAACATTCATATCAAATAAAAATATTTTAAATAGTAAATCTAAAATTCTGATGTTATAACAGTTGGTAACCCTAATTTACAGAAACCGAAATATAGAGATATTTTGTATGAGAAGAGGTTGAAATTCCTGATCATTTGTGTGTTTTGTATTGTGTTGTATTTCCCAGAAACTTACAATTAAAAATAATTTTACGACACCAATCAAAAACTCGTTTAATTAGTTTGTGCGTGGAATGATATATCGACTACATACAATAAATGGTTTTAAATTGATTGAACGGCAAAGCGAGTAAACCATTAACTAATTATGAAAATTTAACCCAGTTTTCCTGAAAATCATTAATGTTTTTAATTGAAATTTCTTGGTAGAAGTTCATTTTAAATAATGAAAACAAAAAAAATTCCGGGGTTAAAAGGCAATATTTGTGTATGAATGTTTAAAAGATCGATATAGTGTCCATCTTAAGTGTGATCAAAGTATTATATGGTATATAGATGAGCAAATCCTATTATAGAGGTTTATTACATGTTATGGTAGTGAACTATGTCAAATTATTTTTAAAAATCTGTCAAAACACCAAGTATTGGCTTCTTACCAAAATATTTATGGACGTTACATGTGTACCCTTGCATTATCAAATGTGTACCTTGCATTTTGACAACCCACGTTCATCAATCTCAATCTTTAGCATTTTACTATCAATATAAAATCCTAAAAATGCAATTGTTCATTTACATCTATAATATTTTTATAATTATTTTATCCACATTAGATAATCTATTTTTTCTTCCGAAACACTATGATACTGCAACATTATAAAATGTTTAAATTTTGAAACACTGTTCTTCATGCGTTCTGGTCCCAACCCTTATGTATTGAAGCAAAGCGTGGATCTGGTAGAAGAAGGATGAGAGCAGAATAAATGCGGTAAAGGAGAAGTCTCTAAGAAGTATGTGTGTTAGAACGATATACGACAGAATCTCAAATGCTGATATAAAAAAGGAATGTAGAGCGGAATAAGGTATTATGAACAAAATTATGAAAGGATCGCTGCGTTGGTTCGGATATATGGAACGCATGGATGACGAAAAAATGGTTAAGAAAGTATACGTTAATGCTGTAAATGAAATACGGAGTCGAGGCAGACCGAGAAAAACTTGGCATGACCGAATTAATCCAATTTTAAGGTTGGTCATGTTAGAAGTCGGAAGAATCGACGTGCGTATATGACTCTGTATGAATTTGGAAGAAGCTAGAGAGGTGTGTCAGGATAGAGTAGCGTAGCGGTCCATTCTCTTTGCCTAAGCCCTACGGAGAAACGGCGTGATGGTTTGTTGTTATTGTTGTTATTAAATGTATTATAATTTATTTCCATGAGATAGTCGCGACAGCTGTTTTACCGACCTATGTTGACATCAATATGCATGACAAACAACTGTTAATATTGAAATGCTACCAACATTCGTTGGCGAAACAGCTGTTGCAACAACATTATTTTTTAAATATTAAATTTTGATGTGTGGGTGTTTAAAAATTAATTAAATTAATTAATTAAAAAACAGTGTTAAAAAATTGAAACATTTAACTATCCGCATTTATTCTGAAAACTATTTCATGTGAAAAAAAGGAGTAACGCGTGTTTTGCTATGTACCCAACAATTTTCATATGCAATAAAGCTCGCTTACTCCCATTAACCCTTACCTCAACGAACCCTTACAAATTTTTATTCCCCTCAACAATAGCCCTAGTGCCTCCTCTGTATCCTCTACAACGGTCCGAGATGTTAACATAAGTTTTCTCGCATAACAGGATAATGTTGTATAAGCCTTCAACCCCATAATACAACCCTCGGCATTGAGGGCTTTCGTATTTCTACCTCTATATAATTAAATGATGCTAGAGAAAAATCTAGGTCACTTTTATAAATAAGAAAGGGTTGAATTTCAATACACAAATTTAAATTTTAGCAGCTTAACAACATGACACAAAATTAACAGTAGTGTTGTATTTTTAATATATATGGAATTAACCTAAATAAGACCTTTTAAAAACATTTTTCGCTCACCGAGATTGATCAAATGCTATGTGTGGTCTGTTTTATTGTACGGGTGTGAAACGTGGACCTTGAAAGATAACTCAATGAACAGAGTGGAAGCATTTGAAATCTGGCTCCATCACCGAATTCTCAGAGTTCCCTGGACAGACATGGTTACCAATACCGAAGTCTTGAGGCGAGCTAGAGTTGACAGAGAACTGTTATCAACTATCAAGGTTCGGAAGATTTCACATCTGGGTCATGTACTGCATGGGAAAAAGTACCACTTTCTCCAACTGATATTGGAGAAGAAATTTGAGGGATGTCGAGGGCCCTGTAGGAGACAGATGTCCTGGCTGCGAAACGTTTAGGAGTTGACCGGCATCCGAAGTGTGGATGAGCTGTTCCGAGCGGCGCAGGACAGGGACAGGTTTGCCAAGGTAATCGTCAACGTTGGGGGGACCCGACAGGGTTCTTGAAAAATAATAATAATAAGTTTTTCTCATTTTTCCAAGACGAACGTAAACTTTCTTAACCATTCTTCATACATCCAAGCGTTCTATATGTCTTAACAAACTCTGTGATCCTTTCATAATTTTCCATTCCATTCGCGTTTAATATAACTGAAGAACTTTCATTGAACCAAAGAGTTGATGGTGTATTTCTGTTTACAGGGTTTTCGGCTACTTGTGCTTAACGTGGAAGGAATGAAACGAGTTAGAAATAATTTCCAATAACAGGAGGAAATTGAAGGAACGCAGCTGAAATGGTGGATTTTCAAATATCTCTCATTTGTAAAGCTAATTGAGAGTACTCTGGAACGCTTTGAAATCAAATCAATTTTCTTTGATAAGGCCGAAGTTAATGTATTTGTTTTTATATTAACGGATAACGAATGAAAACACAGTCCAGCGCCAAAATATTACGTACAAACGTTATTGAGTTTTTTTTTCATCTGAAATGTAGTATCGAGATGCTTCACTACCTTGGTTTTGGAAGTGAAGCATGGAGCTAGTAAAAGAAGGATGAAATTTGAATAATTGAAGAAGAAATGAGATCAAATGCAAAAATAAGAAGTTTACATGGTGCAAACCAAAATATTGAAAGGAGTTTTAAATTCTTCAAAAACCTATCCAATAAAGCTTAAATGCCAGTGCACAACAGTGTGCTTGTACCAACCCTTATGTATACGATACGAAGCATGAAACTGGCAATAGAAGGATGAAAGTAGAATAAATAGTTTAGAAATGAGATCTCTTTGACTAATGTGAGAAAAATCTGTATATGATTAAGTGTCGAACGAAAATATAAGAAGTGAATTCGGTGTGAATGAAAATGTTTTGAACAAAATAATGAAAGGATTATTAAGCTGGTTTGGAAACATGGAAAAATTAATGAAAAAATAATGATAATGAAAATATATGAAAATGAAGTAAACGGACCTAGAAATAGAAGAAGACCGAGGAATACGTGGCAACAATCAAATCAATCAAATAATAAAATGTCAGCCACGCGAGGAGTCGGAGAAATCGACGTGCGTGCATGCCACGATGCATGAATGTAGAGGAGTCAAGAGAAGTCACAATAACAGTGTTGGGGTCCATTCTGCCTACTCATTTGTGAAAACGGTGTGATGGTTAGTTAGTTTAATATGGAGATATTTGCCATATACGAGAATATACCAAATTTCTACAACTTATATGCCATGCCATATACGAGAATATACCAAATTTCTACAATTAAAACGCCATCTACCCGAAGAGGCGGCAGAATTAATGAACTGCAACACTGTTCTTTACAGAAATACGTCTCTCGATTTAACATTCATACATCCTTTTATGCACATATGTCGATTTTTCCGACCCGTCACGTGTTCGACATTTCGTATTAGATTAATTTGATCTTGCTATGATAGTTAGGTTATAAATATACGTATTTGTTGCGCGGTACAACTTAGATGAGGCTAAGCATACTCGAATTACTTTACGTATTCTTGAAATTGCGACAGAAATGATATTCATTGTTTTTGCAAAAACAGTAATATACTTCAACATTATTAACTAACTAACCATCACGCCGTCTCCCCGAAGGGATAGATAGAAAGAATGGACCGCCACACTGTTTTGTCCTGACATACTTCCCTCCTTTCCTCTACATTCATACATCTTGTCATGCAAGCACGTTGTATTCTTCGACTCCTCACGTGACCTACATTAAATATTTGATTGATTTGATCGCGCCACGTTTTCATCGGCCTTCCTTTATTTCTAGCTCCGTTCGCGTATTTTATATATACATTCTTCACCATTCTGTCTCCACTCATTCTTTCCATGTGTCCAAACCATCTTAATTTTGTTTAAAACACTTTCATTCGCACCGCATTCATTTTTCATACTTGCATTTTACACTCTATCATAAACAGAATTTACCACACATTCGTTTTAGAGATTAGAGATATATGTTTAAATTTGGAACACTGTTATTGTACTAGTACGTACCATAATTATTTTTTATGAGGTTCGCATATCTATGTTTGCATCATCAGATGTTAAAATCAACTTTACACTTACAAACAACCAATTGCTTATAACACCTGATTATGCCAACATAAGTTATCCCGACAAACTAATAAAAATAAGGATTGATCGTATCTCAATAGAGACGAAGATGTAAATAGTTTTTTTTTGGAAACATAATATGGTGGTCGAGGCGTTAACAGGACTTATGACCTGTCATTGGTTCGGTTAAGCGATCGCTTAATGTTAACAACATTCCCCATTTCGCCCTTCTTACGCCCACCACGTCTGATAATTTTTTGGAAGTTGTATACGAGTATATGCTACTATGTTGCAACACACTTCACATTTTTATGTTCAATCTTCACTAGCGCCATCTATTAAGAATAGATGTAAGCATCAAGTAGAAATCTTTATTAATGCAATGTGCAAGGCTACATTTACTAGACAACGCCAGGAGAATTCTTCTCCAATTTTCATGCTTTTTAAACTTAGACCAGTTTTTGATTTTTATTGAATGTTACCAATATTTGTAGATAAATACTGGATTTTACCCATTGCGGGTTAGTCATTTTTAAGGATTGATTGAGACAACGCAAGGATAACACTTCTCCAATTTTTATGCAATCAATCCTTAAAAATTATTAACCCGCAATGGGTAAAATCCAGTATTTGTCTACAAATATTGGTAACATTTGATAAAAATAAGTCGTGATACATACAATAACATTATTTTGAATTAAGATTATAATTTAGAAATGATATCTTAAATACTTAAATATTAAACGAAGAAGATACCGCGAGATATGAATGGAACAAAGGTCTTAAGAAATACATTGTTTTAAGTAAAATTGTCCGATACTGTAGCTTTTACATTCAAGGACTCAATCGGAGAAAGCGATAAACTCGAGGAAATATGAACGAAATTAAATACAGACAGAATCCTATCGGTTCGTTTTGTTTGCTCGAAAAAAATCATAATCCAATTTCGATAATTGGCGGGAGACGGCGTTATTAACGGCCGCTGTGTCGCCGTTTTAACGGATAACGGGCAACGCTTTAACGGATCCGTCTTAACGGGCGTTCGTTTAACGGAACGCGACGGCGGAACGGCCGTGCTCAAGGGAGCAAAACGGAGTCTGAGAATGAACGGCTTTAGTATGAACTCCGTACTTTGGAGGCAAAACGGCGTCTCCATTTATAAACAGTTGACAAAATACTCGTGTATCTATTTACTATTGATGATAATTGACGTTTTTTATGAAGTTTTATTATTTAAATAGTTATTTGTTATAGTAACACTATATATGTTAGATATATTATTGTATCACCTGATGATATCAACATAGGTTGACGAAACAGCTGACGCGAAAAATAAAAATTTAATTGGGATACATAAAAACAGGGTTTTGTTTACAACATTTTGAATGTATACAAATACTTGTAGACGAACAACTGGATTTCACTCATTGCGGGCTATCAATTCAAGAATCAATTGTATCTCAAAAGAGACGAAGATGCAAATTGGAAACAGAATATGGTTGATCAAGGTGTTTACAGGACAAGGTGTTGACCTGTCATGGTTGGGTTAAACGCACGCTTTATGTAATACAACATTCCCTATTCCACCTTATTTTTATTTTATGGTGGTCATAAGAAAAATAAGGTGGAATGGGGAATTTTTTATTACATAAAGCGTGCGTTTAACCCAACCAATGACAGATCATAAGTCCTGTAAACACCTTGATCAACCATATTCTGTTTCCAATTTGCATCTTCGTCTCTATTGAGATTACAATTGATTCATGAACAGAGTTTTGTATTATAATTTTACAGCTTATAAATTATTTTGTATTTTATGAAGTTCTATATATTTCATGGTATTTCATGGTAACGATTTGTACTGCCTTGCAAGAATATATATAAATGTTAAACAAATTGCTCCCATTAAACATAAAATTTAAAAATGAAAAATAAATCAAATAGTCCATTGTTTTGGCCGAACCACTATGATACCTTAACATTTTAAACTGTTAACTTAAATAACTTTGTTTGTGTATCACAATTGTATTTTGTTTTACGCGACAGCTGTTTCATCAACCTATGTTGACATTGTAATACCTGATGATGTCAACATATGTTGATTAAACAGCTGTCGCGTAAAATATAATACAATTGTGATACAAAAACAAAGTCATTTAATTTAACAGTTTAAAAATAAATTAAACTAACTAACTAACCATGCACGCCGACTTCTCAAAGAGAAAGGCAAAAAGAATGGACCGCCACACTATTATTTTCTGACATCTTTCTCTCGCAACAACATTCATACATTATATTATGTACGCGCGTCGATTTCTCCGACTGCTCACACGGCGTCATTCCATATTTGATGTATTTGATCGTGCTAGGTTTTTCTCGGACTTCTTCTATTTCTAGTTACATTAACATTGTTAACATACGAGTATATTTTTTTTACCAATCATTCTTCATTCATTCTTTCCATGTGTCCAAAACATCTTAATATTTTTTTTCAACTGTTACAATTAATTTAACAGTTGAATATTTGTTATACCTGATGATGTCAACATAGGTTGATGACACAGCTGTCGAAAAATTAAAAAATAATAAATAATTGTGATACCATAAACAGCGTTTTATATTTAACAGTTAATAGCGGTGATATTGCATTTTAAGTTCGGCCAAAACACCATGATACTTAAGGATTAATTGTATCTCAATAGAGACGAAGATGTAAATTGTTTTTTTGGAAACAGAATATGGTGATCGAGGCGTCGAAGCCTAAAAAAGCATAAAAATTGGAGAAGTATTCTCCAATTTTTATGCTTTTTTACGCTTTTTACGATTGCTTTTTTACGATTTTCTGCTTAATGCTTACACCTATTCGTAATAGATGGCGCTAGTGTAGATTGAACTAGTAACATGTGAAGTGTGGTGCAACTTAGTTGCATATATACAACTTCCAAAAAAAATTGTCAGACGTGGTGTGTTCGTAAGAAGAGCGGAATGGGGAATGTTGTTAACATAAAGCGATCGCTTAACCCAACCAATGACAGGTCATAAGTCCTGTAAACGCCTCGAGCACCATATTCTGTTTCCAAAAAACAATTTACATCTTCGTCTCTATTGAGTTACAATTAATCCTTAAAAATGATTAACCCACAATGGGTAAAATCCAGTATTCGTCTACAAATATTAGTAACAACCATGAAACTTCATTAATTAATTACTAT
Organism: Lepidostoma basale; assembly: GCA_022606425.2. Lineage (NCBI taxonomy): Eukaryota > Metazoa > Arthropoda > Insecta > Trichoptera > Lepidostomatidae > Lepidostoma > Lepidostoma basale. The sequence continues at coordinate 197,021 of JAHDVF020001186.1, forward strand.
TTTAACATATGCTTATAGTAAAAAAAATGTATTATCGCGTTTTAGATCACTATTCATACTTCAAAAAAAAAATAAGCTCTCCATAACAGCTATTAATAAAATAAAACTTGAAATTTTATTCGACTGGAGTAGCAGAACTAATTGGGCTATTGTGAAGAGGAGTCGTATTTCTGAGTCTGCGTTTTTAAGTTGACAAATTCACTAGCAAACGAAATAATGATCGGATTCTTGCATAACAAAACTTCAATAAATCTGTTTTCGAAACGAAGTCGCTTTTAGCAACGAGCGCTTGAAATTATTAATTGAATGCAATTTGAAAGAACAAGTACTCGTGAAAATGCAAGATTTATTTCAAATGATATTTTTAGAAGAAAATCTTTTTATACTAATGAGAATTTGATAAATTAACATGGTAGTACCGATATCCGGCTGCTTAAAGGACATAATATGAAAAAACAAGAACATGCTTTTTTATTTTACGCGACAGCTGTTTCATCAACCTATGTTGACATCATCAGGTGTTACAATAATATATCAAATGTCTAATTTACAATAATAATACTACTTTCAACTTTTGTCACCTTTCCTCGACTTCGATAATGGCAGTGTGATTGTCACACTGTCTTTGGTCTGGTGTAGAATTCTCGTGACAATAAAATGACGATAGATTGGCTACCTATCACATGTCATAAGAATCAATATAATAGCTAAAATATATTGTATACAGTAATTGGGTTCAAATAACCTGCTGTATACAAGAAAAAAAAAAGTAATTACATAATTTCCTATTAATGTAATCTAGTATGTACTTTTTGTTATTGTTTATCGTTTTTCATTTATTATGTTTCGTCGTTTTTGACTCTATATTATGTGTAATTGTTCCTTCTAATTACTGTTTTATTATTATATTTTTCACCTTTAAATTTTCTCCTTTAAATAGTAACGAACCGTTCTTTTAATTAAAATATTTAGGAACCTAACTCAATTTCAGCAAGAACTTCAAAATTATATCGAAGAAACTTTTCAAATTGACATAGGCACAAATACGCATAAAGATTCCCAAAATCACGAAAATTTGACATTTGATATATTATTGTTGACCTTATGATGTCAACATTGGTAATTGAAACAGCTGTCGTGTAAAATAAAATACAATTGTGATACAAAAAAGAAAGTAATTTAATTTAACAGTTTAAAATGATAAGAACATGCTTATAAATAGCAAGGTCCGATTATACAAAACCTGTATCAGATCTATTACGACATATGATATAGAAACTAGAGTAGACATTTAGGACCAAAAGTCTTCTTTGGACATCTGAGATTAGAGTACTGCGAACTATAGCAGGAAGAACTCTAAATGACAGGGTATGAAACTCTGAAATAAGAGAGACCTAGCGGATGGAAGACATGGTGAGATGGGACAGACAAGACGGCTGTCCCATGTGATTGATTTTTTCTTAAACAATGATGTAAAACTCAATATTAAATAATTAATATGAATGAAAACGTCTGTCTTCTAGGAGTTCTATTATATAGGGTGTTTTTTTTAGAGGTATACAATACATATTCAAAATTAAAAAAAGCACATTAAAATAATGTTAATGTTTATAATATTGGCTTTATTTAATAGATACTTTTATGCCATTATTTTTTTAAATATGATTTCGGGCATATAATTGCCACGGCTAGCACGAATGAAGCACAATCGTGAAGACTAATTATCGATAATTGTTGTCTATTTGGATGCGTATTATTCACTAGAGTGTACGTGGTGCGAAAACGATCCATGGTCTTCCGAATAACTTGCTTGGATGGACGATTATGTCCACCGTAAAATGGACGTTGTGCACGATTAGTTTGGCGAACCGAACCATGATTTTCAAAATAAATATGCACAATTCGCAAGCGCTATTCTGATGTCAATCTATTTATTGTAAAATGGCAAAACGCATTGATTACAAATCAACTGTTAACTGTTAAATTGACAGTCTATAGAAACAATGTTGCTAGTTTAAAAACCAAACCTCTAAAAAAAACATCCTATATTTTTGATGGAATAACATGTTTCACCCTTCATTATTACATGTGTTTTTTTGTGTGTCACATTTGATCTTTCGGAAGTTGAATCTACTCATCTTGGATTTGGACATTTTCAGTGTCAGTGAGGCAGTGTTCATAAAAAAATATATTACAAATTCTGATTACAAATACTGCCTCACTGAAGTGGACGTATTTAAGATCCTTCTGAGATATATTATTTTTTTGTTTCCGTTGGTTATTTTATTTTTGTTGAACTTTTTTGTGTCCAATTGAGTCGTTTTAATGTTTTACGTTTGTTATGTTTCATTTGTTTAAAATAAAAATAAATGAATAATAATAAATAATGCCTTGGGAGGGCGAATTATGTTATTCCATCTAAAATATAATAAATTTCCTAGAAGAAAGATATTTTCATTCATTTTATTTATTTTCCATGTGTTAGCCCACAATATACCCGTGAGACTCCTGCCAAGAACACCGTCAATAAGTTGAAAAGATAGCTGATGTTCCACTTCCCAAAAGGATGACTCCGTTCAGGAACAGATCAATTCGCATGTCATTCACATTAAATATATTATAATAAAACTTTTATAAAACAGAAATTTTCATTTTTGTTAATTACTAACTGACCCGGCAAACTTCGTACCGCCATGGATTCAATAAATGTTGTGTTAACTTATTAGTTGAATCAAATTCAGTTATTTGTTAAGTTAAAATGAATACTCAAAATGAACGAAGTTCAATAAATGTGCAAAAATCAAAATGAAAAGTATTTGAATTACATTGATATGAATGTAATTCACATGGCAGCAAGGGATTTGCTTTATTAAAGCGAATCGAAAAGATTCGCGTTGCATTGTTGCATTGCTTTGAGAGTATTAAATTTGCTGAATGGGATGCGATCGGATCGATTTTTTCCGATGTTTTGATAGTTATTCTGCTTACAATTACGAGGAATAATAAAAATGGGGGAAAAAATTGACAGACTATCTGTCGATGCCAGCGAGCCTGGCGATACCGGTCGCTGTCGAAATAAAGACAAAAGTGGAAGTAGTTAAAAACATTGTTTTATTTAATTATTATACTTATAAGAAAGACTCATTGTATATATATATATATTTAAAATATTAGGACTAATCACTAAAAATTACGAGGACTAATAACAATGGGGAAAAACACACATTTACAAATCAAAACTGAAGAGAGGTCACCCCTGAAATATTGTCGTGTTTTAATTTAATGAATTTTAGTGCAAAATATGCATATTAGTGTTCTTATCTAAATTCCAAAGTTTTTACAATGGAATTCCATCGTGTTTAACGCCTTAACTTTTAATAACAAACAAAACAAACAAACAAACCATCACGCCGTTTCCCCGCAGAGGTAGGCAGAGAAAATAGACCGCCACACTACTCTCTCCTGGAAAACCTCTCTAGCTTCCTCCACATTCATACAACGAGTCATACACGCACGTCGATTCCTCTGACTTCTAACATGACCTACCTTTAAAATTTGATTAATTTGGTCATGCCATGTTTTCCTTGGTCTTCCTCGACTTCGTACCCCATTTACATCATTAACATATACTTTCTTAACCATTCTTTCTCCATCCATGCGTTCCATATGTCCAAACCACCGCAGCGATCCTTTCATAATTTTGTTCAATAATAATATAAAATTCAATAAAATTAATTTAACTTAGTATAAAGCAATAAAACCTTGATAACAGAAACATTTCGGTACTAAAATATTACGGTATTTTACGAAATACTCAAAAAAGCTCCCTCACGGTGTATTAACAATATTTTACATCAATATTGTGCATTTGGGGGTTGAAATTACGAGTGGTGATGCTGGCGCTGACATCCAATGCTCGTAACAACAGCCCCCAGCCCCCGAACCCCTTCCTACTACTCATGAGGGATGATCAACCAAGGGCGGTATGTAACATTATTTTAAATTATACACGAAAATAATAATTTCATAAATTATCATCTTGTTTATCCGTTCTTTCAAAACAAACAATTCCAACATTCACTGGAAGCCAATGATATTTTTTTGTGTCAAATTTATATAAAAAAAAATATTTAATATTTATGAAAACGTCTATTTTATAGAAGTTTTATAAAATAAGAGAACAAGGAAGTTCTTTTACGTATGGTGTTACTACAACACCCGGCACCCTTGTAAATGACTTAAAGTCAGTTTAACAATCCTCTATAATGGCAAGAGAAATGGAATCCTTAGACCATCCATACGAAACTAGCTTGCCATTGACACGAAAAAAGAATAGAAATATTATATAATTTTATATTATGGGCGTTGAATAACTATATCCTTAACTTAAGTGGTGGCGATGAGGTTCGCAACCCATCACACCGCGTCTCCCGCGGGGCGAAAAGAGAAGGATGGAGTGCCGCATCGGTTAAAGTGTGACAGTCCATTCTTTCTGCCTACCCTTTCGGGGAGACGGCGTGATGGTTAGTTAGTTAGTTAGTTAGTTAACTTAAGTGCCACCGTGAGACATATCCTGCTAAAAGGCCGTGAAAAGCCACCTTGCATGACAACAGCAAGAATTCCACTAAGATCAATTCTCTCTGGTCCTAGAGTGGTCCTCATGAGTCCCGGGCAATGTGATCAGTGAACACTGACCTTACCATTAGGTAAGGACAGCGAGAGAGCATATAGTCTATCTTGGGCTCCACAAAACCGAAACCCAAGATTTAAGAGAAGGTAACCCCTACAGAAAATCCCTAGAGAAGGTCACGGAAACCACTCCAGTAACACTTCCTAGAAAGTCACTCTTACGAGAAAGTATTCGTGGGAATCTGACACGGCTCTATGAGAAGAAGAAGAATAAGAAAGACATATCGCTTGCTTAATAGAACACTAGCTGAACTAAAAAAAAATAGGTTTTGCTCAATCTGACATGAGTCGGTGTTTTTACAAAAACAGTCGAAAAACACGTATGAATGGATAGCGTTAACATTGTGAACGATTATCGTTCTACGAATGGATAGCGTTAACATTGTGAAAAATAGATGGATAGCGTTAACACAAGCCTCTATCTAATGTTAACTCAATTTTCACCTAAACCATAATCGGTCAGTTCACTATTAAGCGTGCGATATATTAGCCATCTGCTTACTAGGGCAGAATCATAAGACAATACTAGCGAATAGAAACATTCTATGCTGCTCTCATAAATTATAACGTCTAGATAAAAAAAAAATCTTTCACTCTCACTTCTTCTTCTTCCTGTGCCGTGTCAGGTCCCCCCGACGTTGGCGATCACTCCGGCGAAAACCTCCCTGTCCTGCGCTGCCCGAAACAGGTCATCCACCGTCCCCATTCCGGTCCACTCTCTAATGTTGCGCAGCCAGGACATCTGTTTTCTGCCAACTCCCCGTCTTCCCTCTATCTTGCCCTCCAATATAAGTCGGAGGAGGCGGTACTTTTCTCCACGCAGCACGTGACCCAAATATGAGACCTTTTTCACTTTGACATTCGACAACAGCTCTCTCTTGGCTCCGGCTCTCCTAAGTACTTCGACGTTACTGACCTTTTCGGTCCAAGGTATACGAAGCATTCTTCTGTGTATCCACATTTCGAATGCTTCTAACCGATTCATTACGTTCACTTTTAGAGTCCATGTTTCACTTCCGTATAATAGAGCTGACCATATGTAAGCTTTTATCATTCTTTGTCGAAGTTTAAGATTTAAATTATCGTCACAGAAGAAGGGTCTCATCTTATTAAATGCAGCACGTGCAATTTCTATTCTACATTTTACTTCTGTATCTGGGTCGAGTGTTTTAGTAACACTCTCACTGGATGAAGGAATTGTACATAATTATGTATAATTCCTTCATCCAAATGAACTTATCAAAAACATACGAGATGAATTAATTTAATTAAATAATTTAAAAGTTCTAGTTTCTAATTAAAATCAAACATCAATATTACCTATTCGTTTTGAATTTTTTTTTAATCAATGAACTAATATATCGTCGGTTCAAAGGTACTCCAAAGGAACTCATTAAGTGACATTTTTTTTTGCATTTTCTGTATCAGACTTGTAAATTCTACGTCAGAAAATAATCACCAAGTGTTTTTATTAAAGACTAACTGTTATTCTTTTATAAATACACTTTGTGATTATTTTTTGACGTAGAATTCACAAGTCTGATACAGAAATTGCAAAAAAAAAAATGAAATGTCACTTAATGAGTTTTCCCTTTGAACCGACGATATGTTCGTTGATGATCGAATTATGTATACAATAAATTATTTTATATAAAAAACGGTTTTGTTTCTGTTAAAATCTAAAACACTGTTATAATATCACAATAAAAAAACGATATTATTACTCGTAAAATTTAAAACACATAAAAAACGATAAAAAAACGATATTAATACTGTTAATGCTGGTTAAGTGCCTAATTACATCTAATTTAAAAAACGGTGGATACGTGTTACATAAATTAAATAAACACAAAAGTCCGGATCGTCCATGTCAACATGTGCAACATCGAAAAAAACATTATGTGTTAATACATTATGTGTTAAATTAAAAAAACGGCGGATTCGTGGAACATAAATTAAATAGACAATATGTGCACCATCTAAAAAGAACGTTTTGTGTTAAATTATTTTTATTTTGTTATTTTATTTAATATCGTTGTATTTTATATTATTTATTTTAGATTTATTTTGTGGGTATTGCACGATCCAAGTGTGCGCGGGAGATGCCTATTGGTGGCGATGAGGTTCGCAACCCATCACACCGCGTCTCCCGCAGAGCGAAAAGAGAAGGATGGAGTGCCCCATCAGTAAAAGTGTGACAGTCCATTCTTTCTGCCTACCCTTTCAGGGAGATGGCGTGATGGTTAGTTAGTTAGTTTTTAATACTGTTAAATTTTTAAATTCTTAAAATACCACAATTAATTTTTATTCGCTGCAGTGGAATCATTTCTGCGTTCCTAGTATTATTTATTACCTGTTCTAAATTATCTGCTATAAGCCTTATATCGACGTCGTTCATATCAGTGAAAGTACGTTCAGGGGACCAATACTCTTGACTTTAGAAAGTATCTTGTCTTCCTAATGTCAAACGTTAGTGGTATTATATTGTATTTTTATAATATTTTACCTGTACTCAATAGATGCCTTAAACATTTTGCTGTTTGTAATGTCTTATGAGTTAATAAACTGATTTGATTTGATTTGATTTGATTTGATCATCACGAGGAAAGTGGAGGGAAAGCGTCAACAAGGACGACCACCAAGCCACTGGTCAGATCATAGTAGGGACCTGACTATTCTCTCATTAGCTATAACTTGGAGACTGACGGGTGACAGGAGCGCTTAGCGTGCATGCTCAATAGCTTACAGTATAGACACGACCCTCAATCATGAGGAATACGACTGAAAAGAAGCAGGCATTGAGTTACACAATTTCTCCGCATGTTTTTATTAAGTTAGACATCATATTTTGTAAACAAACGGGGTTAAATAAACCAGTCTATATAGTAGTCCAAATTGAAGAACAAGTTATACTCCATGGATAATCAGTATGTATGGAAGTGAAGCATGGGACTGGCAAAAGAAGGATGTAGTGTGAAAGTAGAATAAATGCAGTAGAAATGAGATTTCTAAGACAAATATGCGGCAAATTTGTATATGATAGAGTGACAAATGCAAATATAAGAAGTAAATGTGGTGCGAATGAAAGCGTTATGAACAAAATAATTAAAGGGTCATGAGTTGGTTTGGACAAATGGAATGAATGAGTGAAGACAGAATGGTAAAGAAGGTATATGTAAACGGCGTGAATGTAGCTAGAAATAGGAGAAGGCCGAGAAAAACGTGGCACGATCAAATCAATCAAATATTGAATGTCGGTCACGTGAGGAGGCGGATAAATCGACGTGCGTGCATGACAAGATGTATTAATGTAGAGGAAGCGAGAGAATTATGTCAGGACACAAAAGTGTGGCATTCCATTTTTTCTGCCTACCCCTCCAGAGAGACAGCGTGATGGTTAGTTAGTTCAGTATGAATAATCAGAACCCTGAAATAGTAAGTCAGAATATAATTGATGAACGGGTCGAATAATATATGAATTAACTTACCTTTTTGCACAAGTCATTAAAATACATTAACTTTTATACATTTAAAAAACTAATTTATCAGCTCTAATAAAATTGGTTTAAAGGAGTCAGATCCTTTACATAGAATCCGTTCTGATGCTTTCACAGGAGCTTTAATCCTGGATAAACGTGAAGAGTTATCCAAAGCTACCTAAACTTTTGTTCTGTACAATGTTTTAAATTTTGTTTTTCCAGGAAAGGGCAATTAAGCAAGTTCAATCACATGCGATATCCTGTTTAAAAAATTGTTTTATCAAAAAGTTTTTGATTTCGTAAACAGATTTATTTAATATACGTTTACTTAATAATACAAAAATATTACGAAAAAAAAATTATATATTATATTATTTGTTTCTAGAACAATGATATAAAATTCCATTTTAAATAATTCATGACATTAGATAATACGTACAAAAACATGTCATACACATAAAATATAATAAAACCTCTAGAAAACAGGTGTATTCATTCGTATATGTTTAGGGTTATAATACCGGGAAAATGCCGGACTCAAATTAATACGAATGAAAACGTCTGTTTTCTAGTATAAAAATAAATAATTAAAAATGCATTATCAAATGTATTTTTCGTCTAACGTTTGATAATGCTTTAGCAATGCGAAAATTGTTATTTCCATAACTAACTTGCTTACATGCCTTCTCACAAAAAGGGTGGGCAGAAAGAATAGACCACTACACTGTTCTGTCCTGACATTATTTTCTCGGTTCCTCAACATTTATACACCATGTCATGCACGCACGTTGATTTCTCTGACTCCTCACGTAGCTGACATATAATATTTATATTGGGTTTTCTCTATTTCTTGTGACGTTTACATGGTTAACGTATTGTTTAAATTATTTATTATTATCATTATTTCATTCAATCTTTCCATGTGCCTAAACTACGAGTATCTTAATGACACATTCACTTTTTTGTTCATAGCCCTTTCATTCATTTTGTCAAAGTATCAAAATTAATGGCGATATATTCATCAACTAATTAAACACTTTTTATAGTTTATTTATTTTCTATTCATTACTTTGAAATATCTTACTATATTCCACTTTGGCTTTATTATGAAATTTTAAATGTTATGTTCTCAAATGCTGTTATTAGAAAGGAATGTAGAGCAAATAAAGTATTATGAACAAAATTATGAAAGGATTGTTGTTGCTGATTATTGACGCTGTGTTGGTTAGGACATATGGAGTGCATAGGTGAAGAAAGAATGGTTAAAAAAGTATATAGCAATAAGTGCCTATATAGCAATAAGAATGGTTAAAAAAGTATATAGCAATAAGTGCCACCTGTATGGTCATCACATGAAGAATTGCACAGCTGACCAACCTACTTGCCATCACTGCGCCCAACTTGGTCACAACCGCGACACATGTACAAAAAAAGACAGAAATCCTCAATGTGCTACATGCTCTTTTTTCCGTAAAACAGCTTGTCATGTCACTGGCTCCCCTGAATGTCCTGCGCGTCAAGCTGCAGACAAACGAGAGCTATCAAAAATTAATTTTTTTTGCTAAATCCTACCGGTCTTGAGGAGGAGATCTGCTTTAACGCCTACTATCAAAATGTCAGAGGACTTAATACGAAAATCAGTACTTTGCAAGAAAATATACTTATTACTCAGTATGATATAATATTCCTGACCGAAACTTGGCTAAAAAGCGGTCTCTCCTCATCAGAGCTGGGGCTATTTGGCTATAACATTTACCGTTGCGATAGAGCAAACGACTCTAGGGGAGGTGGTGTCATGATATGCGTAAAAAACACATACCCATGTCTCGTACTGGAGATGCATAATGAGGATTATGAACTTATAATACTTAGTATCACAGTCGGTTCGAAAAAGATCACCGTCGGTTGTGTGTACATACCCCCATCTTCCTCCTTAGTGATTTATCAATCATACACATTAGTCGTAGATAAAGCACTGCAAAACAAACACGACTCCTCGGTTATGTGCGGTGACTTCAACCTCCCAAACACATCTTGGTCAAATGACGACAAAGGTGCCACAATATCCGGACAGCAATCAACCCAAGCAACACTCATATCTAATTTCTTTGCCTATATGAACATGTTCCAATTAAATTTCATTCCCAACATTCTTCGATCATATCTTGACTTGATCTTTAGTACCATGCCTTCAATCCAAGTGCACGAAGCTGACGAAATACTTGTGCCAATAGATAAATATCACCCACCCCTTTCTTTTATATTTCGAACAACATCTAAAATTGAATCTCTTAGCTCAAAAAACACTTCTTATAAAAAATATACCGATGGTAATTATTTCGAAATGAATAAGTTCCTCGAACAAGTAGATTGGAATTCCCACTTCAAAACAGATGATATTAATGAAAGCCTTCTATATTTTAATTCTATCCTCACCCAGGCTATTGAAAAATTTATTCCTACTAGGATTTTCTCTCCACCTAAATTTCCCAAATGGTTCAATTCAAAACTTAAAACATTAATATTCGAGAAAAAAAAAGTCCACAAATTGTACAAATCTACTGGCCGTTTAACTTATTATAAACAATTTTCTCATCTTCGATCGCAATGTAAAATTGAATCCATGTTATGTCATAATTCCTATATAGAGGAAACAGAAAAAACATTAAACACTAATCCTAAAAAGTTTTGGCACTATGTTGCCGAAAAAAGAACCGACAGTAATCTACCCTCAAATATGTTTCTTAATGATACTAAAGCATCCAATGGTCAAGATATATCCAACCTTCTTGCATCTCATTTTTCTTCTGTGTATTCCATCAATACAAACAACCATAACCGTGTAATAAACTATAATAAAACAGTTGACTTAAACCACCTTCAGTTACAACCCTCTGATGTTCTCATCAAATTAAACTCACTCAAAGGTAAATCCTGCTCAGGACCGGATTTGATTCCCGAAATAATTCTCAAAAAATGTAAAAGCACTCTATGTAAACCTCTCTGTACTTTGTTCAATTACTCTCTCACAAGCGGAACATTTCCCGAAAAATGGAAGCTATCTTATATTCAACCCATATTCAAAACTGGCAACAAAGCGGATATCCAAAACTATCGACCTATTTCTATCTTGTCACATATCCCGAAATTATTTGAATCTATTGTAACGGCCAAAATAACACCACTTTTCACTCACATTCTTATCAATCAACAACACGGCTTCAGATCCAAGAAATCGACAACAACAAATCTTCTTTCTTTTACTGATAATATCGTAAAAAGGCCTTGAACAAAGTCAACAACTTGATGTAATTTACACTGACTTTTCCAAGGCCTTCGATACAGTCAATCACCATATTCTTCTCTCTAAATTACATGCGCTCGGTATAAGAGACCCATTTCTTTCACTTATCAAATCTTACCTCAACAACAGAAAACAAATTGTACGAATCAACAACTTCCTGTCTAATCCTATAATTGTAACTTCTGGCGTACCTCAAGGAGCCCACCTTGCTCCCTTACTATTTAATCTATTTATTAATGATGTACATGAGTCAATTAATAATTCCTCATTCTGGTTATTTGCGGATGACAACAAAATTCTTAAAGTCATAAATACTTCCGAAGATTGTCTACTTCTTCAAGCTGACTTAATCTCATTTTATGAGTGGTGTGTACATAATGACCTGAAATTAAACACAAGCAAATGTAAAATTATGAGATTTTTTCGGAAAAATGTTCCAATTAACTACCCTTACAGCATTGACAATATACAGCTCTCAAGTGAAACCTGCATACGCGACCTAGGAATTACACTAGACTCCAAATTATCTTTCACCGCACATATTGAGTTAGCTGTCAACAAATCCTATAAACTTCTTGGCTTTATTAATAGAATTTCTTCCGACTTCAAAAACATATCCACTCTTAAATCACTCTATTGTGCCTTAGTTCGTCCTCACTTAGAATATGCATCAGTAGTCTGGTCTCCATACTATGAAATTCACATCTCCAATATTGAGTCCGTACAGCATCGTTTTCTTAGGAAAATTGGTCGAATGCTAAGACTTGATAGAGAAGACTATTCCTACTCCGACCTGGAAAGACTACTGAATATTTCACCACTAGTTAATCGCAGAAGTAATTATGACTTAATCTCCTTTTTCAAAATTATAAACTCACACTTTGATGCACCCTGTCTACTCGACAGTATAAAATTTAATATACCAACCCGAAATTTAAGGAATTTTAAACTTTTCCGCGAAAATCTACATAAAACCAACTATGGATATAATGCACCTATACCGAGAATGACTAGACTGGCAAATTCTTGTCATGACTTAGATTTTTTTGGAATAAATCTAAATTCCTTTATTTCTTCACTTAAAAAGTATCGACCTCTACCAAACCCCTAATTTATTTTTATTTTTAAACTAGTTCATAGTATTAATGAACGCGATTTTTCGAACCTTCTGTTTCTATGTCGATTTGAATGAGTCCTTTGTAATCTTTTTGTAGTCCTTAAATAATCTATATACCTACCTGAAGTCTTAGTTTTATAATTGTACTTCTCCGTTAATAATCTTATACCTGTATTCTTAATTTTAACTATGTCCTATCTTTAATACTTGTATTCTCATTTATAATAGTGTCCTTTTTTCATCAAAAACCTATTAAAATACTTACCTGCATAGACGCACAGACTTAACTCGTCTTAGGCTTAATTTTTACCGTTGCTCTTAAAATGTTCATAGATTTAAGTAAATTGTCTGTAAGAAAATAATGTATTGGAATTTATTCCGTTTATAACAATAAATAAAAATAAAATAAAATAAAATACGTTAACGATTTAAACGGAGTACGGAGTTGAGGTAGATCGAGGAAAGCATGACATGACCAAATTAATCAAATTTCGTTTTTATCAATACAATAAACTACCTACGTTAAAAATCCGTTAACCGAAAAATAACAAGAATTTTTTGTAAAAAATAAATAAAATTAGCAGTTTAGAAAACTTTGAAAAATGCAGTATCAAAGGGGGTGGGTTGTATACGGTCTTGCTGGGCAGGGGAGTTGTTGTAGGAGAAAAACGGGGTAGTTAAGGGGGTAGAAAGGAAAAACCAGCAAATAAGATTCAATTAAATCGGATTAAACGTCGTCTTTCTGTGGTTTGGTGACTACTATCTTGCCATATAACATTAAAGTGCCATAAGAGATTTCTTAAAAGGATTTAAATATTTTTATTTAAAGAAAAAACTCTCAAGGCTTTAAATACTCCATAATGACACATTTTACGAATAAAGCACGAAAATGTTTGCCTTAAAGACTGATAACTAAGTAACTAACCATAACGCCAGTTCTCCGGAGGGGTATGCAGAGAGTATGGACCACCATACTGTTCTGTCATGACATACCTCTCTAGCTTCCTCTACATTCATACATCGTAACATACACGCTTGTCGATTTTTCTGACTTCGAATGTGGCCGCATTGGTATTTGATCAATTTGGTCATGCCATGCTTACCTTAATTTTCCACGACTTCTTTTTCCACTCACACTGCTTGTATGCAACAGTTTAACCATTCTCCTCTCGTACATTCGTTCCATTTCGCACGCTTAATAGTAAGCTGACCGATTATGGTTTAGGTCATAATTGAGTTAACATTAGACAGAGGCTTGTGTTAAAGCTATCCATCGTTTCGCGTTAAAATTAAGTCAAAATTCGGCCAATTGACCTCCATTACACTATATCGGTCTTTTTCATTCGTGCGTGTTTTTGTTAAAACACCGACTCAGGTCAGATTGAGCAAAACTTAGTTAAGCCAGTGTTTTATTAAGCGTGCGATTTGTCTAAACCATCTCAGGAATCCTTTTTTAATTTTACTTAACATGTGATACAATCATCTGCCTTACATTTCTTTTTTATTTCGTCGTTCGGTATTCTTTTATGTATCGTTTAGCCGCACATTCATCTCAGTTATCTCATTTCTACGGCATTTATCCTACTTTCTGAATATTTTTGCAAGCTCTGTCAAATACAACAACGCGTTTGATTTTCGCTCGATTTGATAATGCTTTTAATGGCGAAACATGTCATTTACATAAAATATAATCAAACTTCTGGAAAACAGTTATTTTCGTGCGTATGATTTCGTTGTTCTTTGTTCATGGGAAATACATGTACGAGTAGCAGATAATGTTTATTTTGTAACTAGCCAACGTACGTTGAACAGCCAAACTCCACAGAACAATAAATTCACAGTTGATTTCCATACAGCGCTTTAGTGACGTCAGTTATTCCGCTCCCAGGGGTGGGGGAATGTTTTGCCCCGAAATTAATAAGCGCTATGTAAAGGGGTTGTTATAACCGCCCCAATATTTTGTACCCTTCATATAACACACGGCAAATTTGCTTATATTAACGGGAATCATTAATTCTTTGATAACATTAATAATAACACTGTGCTATGTTTTCAATTTAAAAGAAAATTAAGATATTTCTGATTGATTGGAAAATTGAATCGAAATATATTTTATTACTAATAAACTTGAGGCTTGATTGAAAAAATTCCTCATTACAATGTTTTCCCGCTATATTGTACCCAGTAAACATATAACAATTTTAACATATCAGAAATACGATCGGTTTGCTTATTGTTTCATGAAAATTTATGGAACCCATATCACATTAAACATACTCGTAGATAAAACTTAAATGGTTTGGTCACGGGGAATGAATCAACGAAGAAAGAATGGTGAAGAAAGTCAAATTTAAATGAAACGAGGAACAAATGAAGACTGAGGAAAAAGTGCCATAATCAAATCAATCAAATATTAAATAAAAAAATAAAACACATTTTCTTTATTATTATGTATTTAGTGTGCTTCCACAAACACAAATGGAAGCACACTAAATACACAATAAAAAAGAATAATTTCATCAATTTTTTTTTTGTTTTCATTATTTAAAATGAACTTTTACCAAGAAATTTCAATTAAAAACATTAATTATTCAAATATTACATGTTGGCTTCTTAAAGAGTTTTCACCGTGAAAATTGGCTGAGGTTTTTCGAATTTCTAAATACCAGCTAAGGTTTCCCATTGTATTCTCAGGATTAAGGTGAATGTCGGAACATATATAGATAGCCCATGGACCCCAGAGCTTGACTGAGTCAGATCTGTAGCTGGCCCAAACCCTTCACTATAACATCCAATTCAGCTTTGGTGACTTGTGCGACAGGCTGTCTGCCCCGGATATCCCGAGGGGGGATACGACAGAGGGCGCGAATCTGCTGATGATGAGCACCCTCGCCCTCCGTTGACTCCAGGGGAGCCAGCCTGTTCAGTAGCGCCATCAGAGTTTCCGAGATGCCCACGGTCTCCACCCCTCCACCCGCAATGATAGTGGAGAGGCAGCTGTATACTCCTGTGGTGTATCATTATTTTTATCTTTTATATAATGTTCCTAAAATGTTCTATTTATGCTTATTTATTAATTTAATAAAGTACAGCGGAGCATAGAAGTGAGATTGAGTAGATTAAATGTGGTCTGGCACCCCCTTGTTGTTGCCGTATTTAAATGCAAGTCCCGGATGGACCGGGGACAGGCCCAGGGAGTGTACGAGCGAGGTTGATAAAAGGGCGCCGCTTCGCCCTATAACAGCCTCGGGTATGTGGCGGGAACTTCTATGTTCCTTTAAAAAAAAAAAAAAAGATCTGTAGATGCAGGTTAACAAAAAAATATAGAAATTAAATTTTAAAACATCTAGAAATATCCTTGAGATAATTATCAGCAAGGATCATAATATGATATAATATTTTTAAATAAATAAAAGAAAAACGTGAAAATCAACGCGCTTGTAAAATTATATGTTCATAAATACGTACTAATCATTACGAGTATGTAAATATACTAGCGGACCCGACAGACGTTTGCCTGTCCTGCCCGAACGAAAATATATATTTTTCCTAGAACCAGATCCAATCCACACTACCGGGTCCAATTGTTAATCTATACCATCCAGGGACTCACTCAAACACACATAAAAAATTTCATCAAAATCGGTTCAGCCGTTTAGGCGGAGTTCAACTACATTCGCCCCATACAGAAGAATAATATTTATAAATATATAAGTCAAATAATTAATCAGGTTGTGTTCAGGCTTGAACCTAAATCCCCCAATTGAGGAGTTGAAGAAGTCAAAAATCGTAACAATATGTTGTCCTATTCTTATTAATATGTATGAAAAAACGATAGTTTTCAAGGAGTTTTATTATCATATTTATGTATGACAAAATAATGAAAGGATCAAGATGGTTTGGACATATGGTAAGAATGAATGAAGAAAAAATGGTAAAAAAATTATATGTTAATAATGTAAATGGAACCAGAAATAGAGGAAGACCGAGGAAAACGTGGCACGATCAAATAAATCAAATATTGAATGTCGGCCATGTGAGTCGGAGAAATCGATGCGCTTGCATGACACGATGTATGAATGTTGAGGAAGCTAGAGAAATATGTCAGGAAAGAAAAGTGTGGCAGTCCATTCTTTCTGCCTGCCCCTTCGGGGAGACGGCGTGATGGTTAGTTAGTTAGTTAGTTAGTTGTATGGCATGTTTTGCCTTTCTAAGGCATTATCAAATGTTTAGACACATTGCCATGCCTCAGAAGGGCGAAACATGTCATAAATAAATATTATAATAAAACTCCTTGAAATCTATAGTTTTTTCATATATATTAATAATTTAATATGGAGTTTTACATCATTGTTAAAGAAACAATAATTTGTCATTTTCTCTTTATTTCTTTATCTATATCTGTGTCAATCGTCATCAGCAACGCACGCGGTGAATAACTAACGCATTTCTTCAATCTTTCCACCCCCTTATTATGCAGTACTAAACAAATCCCTCCCACATACTATTATACGAGTATATATTTCTATTTTCATAGAATTTCTTTGATAATTTCGTTTCTTATTATTGTATTAAGGTTGAAAGGTTGAAGTTTGTCTATATAATTATAACCAGCGCTTTGTATACAGACATATGTCTGCATTGAGTGATGGTTAATTATAAAGGTCAAGATAAAATCTTCAATTAAATAGAGGATTGGGCCCTTGAAATCTGAATTATGAAATTTGGTGTTCATACACGGGAGCCCTAGTTTGTGTGTGTATGGTCTTGACAGGGCCATGATTAACGACCTCAATATTAGGTTTGGTCAAATAATGATGACGATTCCGTTAAAAGCTTTAAACAAGCTTTATTTTTCAAGGCTTTTAACACATCGTGCCGAAATTACGAACGAAACGAGAGGTAATTACGTTCAACATTATTTCAAATAATGTTTTTACTCAAATAAAATGACAATCCAACTGTACGTGGAAAATCAATTATTTGCGTTACAGGAAATTATTCCGCAAGCGAAATGGCTGTTAAAAATGAAATTATATTATAATTTCAACTCTGATTATTATTTTTTTAAATAGTCCATTGTTTTGACCGAAACACTGTGATACTTTAACATTATAAACTGTTAAATTAAAAAACGTTGTTTTATGTATCACAATTGTATTTTCATATGTTTTATCGCATATTATGTTATTATTGCGACAGCTAAATTGACATAGGATAAACATACACATAAAGGTTCGAAAAATACAGGTACACGAAAAAGGTTAGAAAAATCACGAAAATTTGACAGTTGATATATTATTGGAACACCTGCTGTTGTCAACAAAGGTTGACGAAACAGCTGTCTCGAAAAATAAAAATATTTTTTTTTGTAAATGTATACTTATACTTGTATACGAATACTGGATTTCACCCACCGTGGGTTATCAATTCATGGTAGCCATTCACATTGCAGTTAAAAAGATGTTCTGCTTAATGCTTAATAAACATAAATCTCCATAGATGGCGTTAGTATGTAGATTATAAATAGAGTAATCTTAAAAAGATTAACATAAGTAATCAAAATCTTCATAGATGGCACATTGAAACTGACATGTGAAACCTGGCATAGATTTGTAACATATATACAACTTCCAAAAATTTGTCATACATGGTCATAAATAAAAAGGTGGAATGGGGAATGTTGAAATTACATAAAGCGTGCGCTTAACCCAACCAATGACAGGTCATAAGTCCTGTAAACACCTTGATCAACCATATTCAGTTTCCAATTTGCATCTTCGTTTCTATTGAGATACAATTAAATCATAAAAATAAATAGTTTTTATATTTATTTTTTGTATGCAATAGGTAATTTGAACCCAATTACTGAATACAATTTGTTTTATGCTATTATACTGATTCTCATGACATGTGACAGATAACTTATCTGTCGTCATTTTATTGTCACGTAAATCACACTGCCATCGCCGGGAATCGAACCCGGGAACTTCGGTATGGGAGTCAGATCTCTAACCCCTCTGCCACGAAGGTCGTCGGTGAGATGGAACGATGAGAGCAGAATAAAGGAGGTTGAAATAAGATTTTCCTGTTTATTTCCTGAAAATTATTGTTACTTGAACAATGACAATGATCCATATAAAATGTTCAACATCTGATGCCCTCGCAAGGAAAAACGTGTCACAATCTAAAATATAATCTAATTTATAAGTAAAAATAAATTAAACGATATTTTTTTAAATAACTACTTCCACTTTTTCTTATTTTCGACAGCGATCTGTTGATGATAGACAGTCTGTTGATGATAGGTAGCCTGACAAAACCGGTCGCTATGGAAATAAGGACAAATAGTTGATGTGGTTATTAAAAAATCGGTTTGAAATAAACTTCCATCAAGAGATTTCAGTAATATCATTTTTTTATTATTCGTGACAACTGTTTCGCCCACCGATGTTGGCATCATCGGGTGTTACAATATATTATTCATTTGTCTTTTACTTTTTTACATACTTTGTATATACAACACTGACTTAAAAAAAAAATATTAATTACATATCGGACATGTTTCGGACAACTTCCTCAGTAATATTATAAAGATACATATTTAAAATATTATAAAATTGTTTACAGATATGATCAGTTTTAACAGATGTTATAAAGATTTATTTTGGAACGTTTATGCTTTTTTAAAAACAAATATTATGAATCAATTAAAATTTTAAAATAATATTTTAAAGTTCTTCTTGGTTTCGGACCGGTTTTCCGAAACATGTATGTTGTATGTACAAAGTATTTTAAAAAGAAAAAATAAATAAAACATCTACAACATAAAGTATGGCGAACATAGAAAAAAAATATTTTTGTTTAAAAAAAATTACAATATTTTTTATAATGCCAACATCAGTTCGCGAAACAGCTGTCAAGAAAAAAAACGTGATACCATAACAGCGCTTAAATTTTAATAATGTTGAAGTATCATAGTGTTACGGCCAAAACAATTGTTTATTTCTTTAGATTATTTTAATCTATTTATAAGGAAATCGTACTTTATAAATAATTAAATTCTTTGTTTGTATTATTTATTTATTCGTCATCCTTATCGGACCCCTAATAAATACGTTGCAAAACATCTTTAGAATTGAGAGTAACTTAACATAATCTCTAGCCGTATAATGGAGTGCTAAATACAGAAGGTCAACTGCCCCTACTATAAATATCCTCCAGAGGGTTGGACAATAGTCATCCTGCTTTTTACAGCACCAGAAATCTCCATGAATAGCCATTGGGGCTGACTAAAACCACTTCGCCATAAAAACGTAATCTTATGGAACTGAATCAAGACATAAATACCCCATTTTAGCTTTCAATGCGAAAGCTTTGATGTTTTTATTGAAATAATCGATTGAAACTTTTTATGAACTATTTTTTCCACTATTACGAATTTTTTTTTTAAATTTTGAGAAAGTTTTATAACTTTATCATTTAGTGGAACAATAAAAAGTGTTTTAAATCATTATTTAAAAAGTGATTACGACTTTCCACAATTGATTAGTACCGGAAAAATATGGCATGATCATATTAATCAAATTTTTAAGGTTCGTCATGTTAGAAGTCGAGGGAATCAACATGCGTATATGACTCGTTTTATGAATGTGGAGGAAGCTAGAGAGGTGTGTTAGGAGTAGTGTGGCAGTCCATAATTTCTGGCTACCCCTGTGGAGAAACGGCGTGATGGTTTTTTGGTGTTGTTGTAATTAGTACCCAAAAATCTAATTAGGTACGCAGTTTCTCACTATACGTCAATTCGAACGAAATTGCATACTTTGTTTGAAAAAAAATTGTTTTAGTATTGAGTACTTATTTTACAACCATTCGATTTATGAATTAGAAAGAAAATGTGTGTTTTCTAAAAGTTTTATAGTATTGTATGTGAATGACATGTTTCGCCTTGCTAAGGCATTATTAAATGGACACGTAAAATATTATAAAATTTCTACAAAAAAGACGTTATCATTTGTTTTAAATCACATTACATCCTCACATTTCCGACATTTAATATTTGAAAGATTAGATAATGCCACGTTTTCCTTGATCTTCCTTTTCTTTCTTTTACCGTTTGGGTATTTTATGTATGATTTCTTTATCATTGTTCTAACCATCTTAATGACCATTTCATTATTTTATATATAATACTTTTATTTCCAATGCTAACGTTAACGCTAACTCGTTCTTATATTTGAATTTGACACTAAATCATTTACAGATTTATACACATTTCTCTAAGCCATATCTCATTTCTACAGCATTAACTTTTCTTTTATCTTTCTTCTGCCAGTTCCATGCTTAACTTTCATACATTTTTTTATTTTATAATTTTTTCCCTTTTGTACACAACAGGTTGTTTGAACCCAATTACTGTATACAAGTTATTTTAGCTATTATATTGATTTTAATGACATGTGATAGGTAGCTAATCTATCGCTATTTTATTGTCACGTGAATTCTACACCAGACCAAAGACAGTGTGACAATCACACTGCCGTTGCCGGGAATCGAACTCGGGACCTTCGGTACAAGAATAGCATTATGCACTGTCATTTAAGCTTTTTTCAAATAGGCGGATTTTGATATATTATCCGTTACCTTGTGTTTTAGATTCACAATTGAATAATATTTTAAGAAACATTTTATTGCACATTTCAGAAACTAGTTTCGGTTCGCTGACGCCCTTCTACAGCGTAAAAAAAGTTTAAATATGTTTGTCAGATTCTAGGTGTAAGCGTTTAAACTATCAATTTATATGAAACAAAAATGGCTTACGCGATAACCAATCCGTGTTAACCCTAAGCCGAAGTTTCTGACCAAAAACACATGTTTTGATATCTATACAATGGTTACAGGGGAGGGTAACTAAGTGAAACAATTTCACCCCTAGTTAAGATAAGGGTAGGTAAGGACCCTCAGGAAATAATGATTTATCACGGACCTGGGTGTTGGAAGCGGAAACAGAACAACGGAGCAAGGCTTAAGGTGCCCCGAGCTGGAATATTACACGATATCCCTTACTTTCTATTATTGTATTCGCAAAGATTGTAATTTTTCCGTCAAATGTTTCAGCGGAAAATGCAATTTGAAAATGAGATTACAGATGTAAATATAAATTGTATCTCAATAGAGACGAAGTTGTATATATATGCTACTATGTAACACCACACTTCACATTTTTTTATTTCTATCTACACACTAGCGCCATCTGTGAAGATTGGATTAAGCCTTAAACAGAAGATCTTTTTATTAACGCAATTAGAAAGGCTATCGCCATTAACGTATTGTTAGATAACGCCTGGATATGTCACTCCAATTTATATGCTATTTTTAAATTGGACCAGTTTTTGTTTTTACGACACTTTTTGTTGTTTTTTTGTTGTTAAAACATTCAAAATGTTGATGTAAATATAATTTATCATTTTATTCTGAAAGCTTCATTAAAACAAAATATTGAAAACCAACAAATAAACTACCACGTCGTATCCCTAAGGGGTAGGCAGAGAGAATAGACCGCCACACTACTCTATCCTGACACACCTCTATAGCTTCCTCCAAATTCACACAACGAGTCATACACGCATGTCGATTCTTCCGACTTCTATCATTCTTCTTCTTCTTCCTCAGCCTATTCCCGTCTACTCCTAGACAAAGGCCTCCTCCATGCATTAGATATTCTAGCATACATTGTTTTTCCCTCATTCTTCTTAGTGACATCATTTCAACGGCATTTATCCTACTTTCATCCTTCTTCTGCCAACTCCAAGCTTCACTTCCATTAATAAGGGTCGGGACTAGAACTTCATTGTGCATTGCCATCTTCGCTTCAGTCTTCTTCAGTATATTTCTATTTGCGCTAATGACTTTGAGTGCACAATTTATTTTGTTTCCAGCTTTAACCCTTATTCCGATATCTTTCTCCATTCTTCCATCTCTTGTAAACGTGCTTCCCAGATGTAATGACGTAATGAATTATATTGTACTGCACATTGGGACCTCTGAAAAACCTTCCGGTCCGAATGAGATATATTGTTTTTCTGGTTTCATGTATTTATTTTCATTTCGTTTAACCGTCTTGGGTCCAAATGAGTCGTCTAAATGTTTTTCGTTAGTTATGTCTCATTCTTGTATAATAGAAATAGATAAATAAATAATATGTTTTGCCTTTTTAAGGCATCTTCAAATGTAATTATGACATTTGACAATGCCTTAGACAAGTGAAACATATAATATAATTTCCATTAAATATTATATAATATACAATAATATAATAAAACTTAGTAGAAATGAGATCTCTAAGACAAATGTGTGGCAAATCTGTATATGATAGAGTGACAAATGCAAACATAAGAAGTGAATGTGGTGCGAATGAAAGTGTTATGAACAAAATAAGGAAAGGGTCATTAAGATGGTTTGGATACATGGAAAGAATGAGTGAAGACAGAATGGTAAAGAAGGTATATGTAAACGGCGTGAACGGAGCTAGAAATAGAGGAAGGCTGAGGAAAACGTGGCACGATCAAATCAATCAAATATTGAATGTCGGTCAAGTGAGGAGTCGGAGAAGTCGACGTGCGTGCATGGCAAGATGTATGAATGTAGAGGAAGCGATAGAAGTATGTCAGGACAGAACAGTGTGGCGTTCCATTCTTTCTGCCTACCCCTCCGGAGAGACGGCGTGATGGTTAGTTAGTTAGTTAGTAATAAAACTTCTAGAAAAGAGACGTTTTCATTCGTATTAATTATCGTTGATATTGTTGTTAAAATGACTTTAATGCTGCAGCATTTATTAAAGTCACC
Organism: Lepidostoma basale; assembly: GCA_022606425.2. NCBI lineage: Eukaryota > Metazoa > Arthropoda > Insecta > Trichoptera > Lepidostomatidae > Lepidostoma > Lepidostoma basale. Next base: position 220,455 of record JAHDVF020001186.1, read on the forward strand.
TTTGGATTTCGAGTGTACGTAAATTCGTGTAACTTAACTGTGCCGTTATTAATATATAATGTCCCTTAGTAAGAAGGCATGCTCTGCCTATTAAGCTATCCTAAGTATCCCATTTCACCTGAATAATACGAGAATATCAACCCTCTTATCCCGAGGATGATTTGACGCCTCCACGCTGAACAGGGGTAGCGAATCTAATATGAACAGAAATGTAAACACCTGATCGTGCAATATTGTAGAAAACAATTAAAAGCCTATTACATTTTATAAAAATCACCATCTAACCATCACGGCGTCTCTGCAAAAGGGTAGACAGAAATAATGGATCAGCACACAGTTATTTATTGATATATGACGACCTTCGTGGCCGAGTGGTAAGTGCATTGACTACCGCTCCGAAGTTTCCGGGTTCGATTCCCGGCGAGAGCAGTGTGATTGTCACACTGTCTTTGGTCTAGTGCAGAATTCACGTGACAATAAAATAGCGATAGATTAGCTACATATCACATGTCAGTCCTTACTTTTATACACATGTCTAGATTAAGGAAAAATGTAAATGACTTGATAAATAAAGATGACGAAGTGGGGCGGGAGATAGAAGGAAAAAAAATATTAGATTAAATGTTGGCCTGTCATCCATTGATTTGATGACAAAGAAATAACGTAAGTCCCGGATGGACGGGAACAGGCCTAGGCAGTGTGGCGAGACTGACGAAAGGGCGTCGCTGCGCCCTATAACGGTCTCGGGTGGCGGTGGGAACCTTCTATCTATGTCAAGAGAATCACTATGATAGCTATAATACCCTTTACATCGATTTGGCTCATGCTGTTATGATGTAAAGAGCGTTTTAACAAAAAAATAATAATAATAATAAAAATATATTGCTTTCTCAACATTCATACATTCATGAGTCTTGACGCACGCCGATGTCTTCGACTACTCACGTAGCCAACATTTAACATTTTACTGATTTGTTTACGTCGTTCGCGTATACTTTCTGCATATATTTACTATGAACATGACATGTTCAGTCATGCTAAGGTATTATCAATGTCTTTGATAATGCCTTAGTAAGGTGACCCATTTCATTCCTAAAATATCGTCTTTAAAACAAACGTTTTCATTCGTATTAATTATTGAATATGGAGTTATACGAGTACTTCATTGTTCAAAAAACAATAAATAAAACATTGTTCAAAAAACAATAAATAAAAACCTTAACGCCGTCTCCTCGCAAGGGTAGGCAGAAAGAATGAACTGTCACACTTTAACCGATGCGGCACTCCATCCTTCCCTTTTCTCTCCGCGGGAGACGCGGTGTGATGGGTTGCGGACCTCATCGCCACCAATAGGCATCTTCCGGGCACACTTCGATCGTAAAACATCCACAAAATAAATCTAAAACAAATAATATAAAATAAAATAACACAGTAAAAATAATTTGACACGTTATGTTCTTTTTAGATGGTGCACATATTGTCTATTTAATTTATGTTCCACGTATCAACCGTTTTTTTTAATTAGCTGTAATTAAGCACTTAAAACAAACCAACATCAGCAAGAACTTTAAAATTATATTGAAGAAATTATTCAAATTGTCATTGGAACAAATGAAAAATTTATTTTTACACCTGTCAAAATTCATTGACAGGTGTTGACAAATTTAAAATTAAACTCCATGAGATGGTAATCATGTTCCAGAAGATTTTTTATTTTATTTTCATTATTTACAATTGAAAATCTGGCATGAAATTTCAAGTAACACAAAAAATAAAAAATAAATCATAGATGCTTTTACTGCAGTGATTGGCAACGTTGGAGAGATCTGACACGGCACTAGAAGAATAAGACGGAATGAAACTAATAAAGGAAAAGATAAAAAACTTCACGCGAGAAAAAGATAACGTAATTTTATTAAAACGGATTCACGTGGGTGAATTTTAATTACTGATTTAATTAAATCCAAATTCCCTAAAAGGGATTACTTCAATTGTTTAACAATAAAAGTATGAAGGTTATAATTATTTCCCGTAATTTATATGAATCCGTACTGGGAGCCTATTTCCGTGCCCGGATTAAGGTTTTAATGATTGTAAGTTTTAATGATTTAACTCCCCTGCTTTCCAAAGGGGCTGTAAATCCTTCGGGACCCTTCGTAGACCGCGGGCTGGACGCTGCAGGCTCTGGCGAGCATGACGCCAAGGTTGATGTGCTATTTATTAGCGTGTCACACTATTTGTCATGGAGATAAATCTCTGGCAATGCTCACTTCTATGAAATTTTAGAACAATATCAGACATATGTTATATGTCCTGTGCTAAGAGTGGCTACGTTTTTAGCAACTACAAATATAACCCGGCGAACTTCAAACAAATGTTGTGTCAACTTATTAGCTGAATTTAATTCAGTTATTTATTAAGTTTTCATTTGGTTATTTTAAGAAAGGTCTACGACATGTGTATACTGCCCATGATGACATACGGACTAGAGGCGACAACTCTTACAACAAAAAGTGTCCACAGTCTCAAGTGTACACAGAGGTCCATGGAAAGACAGATAGTTGGTGTGAGCTTGCGTGACCGCATAAGGAATGAAGAAATCAGACACCGCACCAGGATTGCTGACGTCATGGACCGAGTGGCAAAATTGAAATGGCAATGGGCTGGACACTTGGCTAGACAGGATGACAACAGATGGGCACCCGAGATACTCAGTTGGAGACCATGGGCAAATAGGCGAAGTGTCGGAAGGCAACCGATGAGATGGACCGATGATATTGTCAAAAGGGTTGGAAAATCTTGGATACAAAGGGGGCAGGATAAAGACGAGTGGAGGAAATTGGAAGAGGCCTATATCTAGCAGTGGAGAAAAGAAGGCTAGCAAAGAAGAAGAAGAAGATTTATTTAGTTAAAATGAATACTCAAAATTAATTTGGTTCAACAAATATGCAAAAATCATAATGGAAAGTGTTTTAATTACATTGAAATAATTGTAATTCAAGTGGCGGAAGCAAGGAATTTGCTTTATCGAAGCGAATCGAAATGATTCGCGTAGCATTGTTGCACTACTTTCTGTTAAACTAATATTTGGTGGATGGGTTGCACTCGGGTCGATTACCTTCATTAAAGCACCTTGTGATATACGGCATTTTTCGTTTTGTTGTCAGGTGCGATAACGATCAAAGGGAAAGGTTTGCGGACACGTGAACATACTATGTTAAATTGTCCGTGAGAGAAACATTAATTTTCTAGATTCAGGCCACAAACACCCAAGGATCGGCCTTATGATGTATTGATCGTCATGGCGATTAACACATAGCGCCACAGCAATTAAGCGTGTATTTCATATCATCAAAAATGTCGTTCCATTAAAAATGAAAAAATGAATTTTCACTCTACTCTAAGAAAGAAACTTCTCCTCAGAAAAATGGAAAAAATGCTTATATAATAAAAATAAACGATATTTAAAAAAATAAAATAAAATAAAAATATTTTTTATGAATGCACGTTTTGCTCGTCTTAGATATTATCAAATGTCGATGTGATATTTGATAATGTCTTAGGCAGGCGAAACATGTCATTCGCATGAAATATAATAAAAATTCTAGAAAACCGACGTTTTCATTCGCATTAATTATTTTATATGGAGTTTTATAGAATAAGGACCGTCGACCACCAAAGAGATGGAGAAAAGGCTGGTCGTCTTCATCACAGGAAGAAAGCTGATATCCTGCATTAACAGATCGCAAGATCTACAACCAGAAGAAGAAGAAAAGTTTTATACCATTGTTCGAGAAACAATAAAAAAAGGATATATAACTAATTAATAATTAATACGAATCATAACGTCGGTTTTCTGGAAGTTTTATAATATTTTATGTGAATGACATGATTTGCCTGTATAAGGTATTATGAAATGCCCATGTGACACGGTTTTTTTTATTCATATTAATTATTTAATATGGAGTTTTATATCTTTGTTCAAGAAACAATAAATAAGGAAACATAATTTTTTTTTCTGTTAACAGCTTTGTTATTATACTTTCCATTTACGTTTAAAGTCTAAGAACATTTTTTTTATTTACATACATAAACGTTTTCATATCTTATATGAAGCAAGTTAAATTCATAAATAATTAATGTTTCCCTAATAACTTCTGCGAGAATTAATATTATTTTGAAGGAGAGTTTGGAACAACAAAGTTGGACTCATCAAGAAGTTTTTGCCAAGTCCACAGTTTAACATTATGATTCCCGATTATTAATATAAATAATTAATTAATTGATGGTAGAATAATCCAGAATTAACTTGTACAAAAACGAAGAAACTTCTGGATATCATGTTTTGCTATAATACAGAGTTGATAACTAACTAACTAACTATCCATCACGCCGTCTCACCGAAGGGGTAGGCAGAAAGAATGGACTGCCACACCTTTCTTTCCTGACATATTTCTCTCGCTTCCTCAACATTCATACATCGTGTCATGCACGCGCGTCGATTTCTCTGACTCCTCACATGGCCGACATTCAATATTTGATTTATTTGATCGTGCCACGTTTTCCTCGGTCTTCCTCTATTTCTGGTTCCATTTACATCATTAACATATAATTTTTTTACCATTCTTTCTTCATTCATTCTTTCCATATGTCCAAACCATCTTAATGATCCTTTCAATATTTTGTTCATGACACCATCATTCGCACCGCATTCACTTCTTATATTTTCATTCGACACTCTATCATACACAGAGTATCCACACATTCGTCTAAGAGATCTCATTTCTACTGCATTTATTCTACTTTCATCCTTCTTTTGCCAGTTCCATGCTTCGCTTCCATACATAAGGGTCGGTAGAAGAACACCATTGTGCACTGCCATTCTAGCTTTTTTGGATAGGTTTTTGTTACAGAGTTGATTTCAGACTGAATTTAACATGCCACTAATACGAGGGTTTTACCATTTCCTGGAATGGATAGACCGCCACATTCTTAAATTCTGACATATCTACATCATCGGATTTTCACATATTCAATATTTTTAATTCTTCATTTTACCGAATAGATATTACATCAAACATGGATCATATATTTTTCATTAGACAAACCATGGAGCTTGTTGATATAATGGATCATGTTGACAAACTATAGTTAAAATTGGCAAGACGTGTCAACAGACGGGGAACAGAATGATAAGACAATCAACAACCAATCAAATCGGTTTATTTACTCAAAATATATTACATACAAAAATTATATTTATTTAAGAAATCTATTGAGAACATGTATCAAACAATATATTATATAATACCAGGAACGCATGAGAGATGGTTCGACTTTAACCGTCGCGTTGCCATGTGGTCAATTGAGTTTCCACTGCCAATTTAAAGTTGATTTTCTTAAAACCTATGGACCCTAATATTATAAAAAAAATTGTAATCCTCCATTGAAGTGTTCTCAATATTTCGTAAAAAAAAAGCAAAAAATTACTTCCTTCATCCCAAAAAAAAATATTTTCTAAGACTGCCCTCACCTTCATTCGTGTTAAGGTAGAATTTGTTTTGCTAATATTTATAACTTTATCAAAAGTGACAAATACTTACTCGCTGTTTTGAACGTATTATAAATTATATGTTTGGCCTTTTTCATAGGTACGTTATAATACCGACTGGACGGAAACGCAGCACGCAACTTAATAATATCAGAACTGTGAAAATATTAACACTTTACCAAAAGGGACAAATATTAATACGTACTCGTTGTCTTGAACGTACTATACATTTTGCCTAGGTGCCTTTATCATATGTAAAATCTCGTAAAGTCTCGCCCCGCCGGCGCGCGGCGCGGCGGAGCGAGACAAGTTTATACTTGGTGCCAGTTGCTCGTATGCTGTGACGCATTCCATATCAGAAATCGCATGGTTCCAGAAAAAAATTAATAATGATATGTTTTTCAAATAATCCATGTATGTTATAGATATCGATCTATTCCTAATGAAATTCCCTACAAGATGACATAAATTAAATTTTGATTCATCGAGTCATATGCTTGATATTTAGATAAAGTTAGCGGTAAACTGAATTGACCACATGGGAGCGAGCGTTTTGTTTTGAACACGGTACGTTAAGGGTTAACAACACAAGATACTCTCTAAAGTCAAGGAAGTCTCTAAAGTCAGTCTTCTGAACGTACTTTCACGAAAATGAAAGACGTCGATCTCCAAAGCGATCATTTTCAGCAGTTTTTGAATACAAAATTATACCATAGCAACTGTTTATTTACTTCAAACATGCTTTAGATAATGCTGGAATAAAAGCTGAATATTTTGAAAATACTAGAAGTGACCGCTAAACTAAAGAGACAAGTAGGCATTAAATTGACTAGATCTAAAACCGTAGTTAATTCCCACAATAAGATAACGAACGATTTCATAATTGAATCCCAAATAAGAGAAGGTATCTCTCTAAACTTTTTAAACCCACGCGTGATGGTGGATCTAATATAACCAAAGGATTAAATTAATCAGGGGATATTTGGAGAACTTGACCGTGCTGCAAGATGTTGATCCATTTGTTCCTGATAGATATCTCGGACGGCGACAGCATTGATTATTTTACCTACCGGCCGCCAGAACCAACCTGCCGCTGGTGACACGGGTGGGAAGGGAAATTATTCTGCTGAACGTCTCTCTTTAGAGATTTAAGTATTTCATATTAGTGAAAGTACGTTCAAAATACTAGTCCTAATGTCGAACAATCTCTCATGCGTTCCTGGTTATTATCTATCCATATAAATAAAAGCGAAAATGTGTTATTGTGAAGACCTCTTACTCGATAAATCCGTAACAGATCCTTCTGATTATTTCAGAATTGATTAAATGGAACCCGGCTGTGGTTATAGGCATACTTTTGTTACGAATCGAGCTCTAATAAACTTTATAAATTAATAAATTAATTGATAATGACAGGTGAATATAGACCTTAATAATCGAGTTGAGTCCAAGTTTTAGAGTTCATATTTACTTGGCATAGCCAGGTCGTGTTTTAGCCGCATGGTTTCATTTGATATTGCATAATTATAGATGCCTTAAACATTAATAGTGTTTATAATGTCTGATGAGATCATAAACTGATTTGATCGATTAAAAAAAATTAAAAAATTTAGCTAGAAGTACAAATTAGCCAGGAAACAGTGGTGAAATTCTGTCTCAATGCCTACGGTGGGCTGGTCATGTAGAAATAATGCCAGAAGACAGACACCGAAAAGTATGTCTAGATAGATGCTGTGCGACAAGAAACCATAAAAGGTTACCACTGCTTACCCGAAGCTGTTATATAACGTATCGGCGACCTTTCGTTAGCTTCGCTCGTGCAATTCTTAGGCCCGTCTCTCATCCATGAGAGAATAATGTTAACTGAGGAATGCAACCATCAAGACCAAGACCAAGAGGCCGAACAAAAAAAGAATCTCGTACTGCGTGGAAGACGAATGGATGTAACTGGAAGGACAAGGAGTGGCCAGGGACTGAAGCCAGTGGATGACTATTGTGGATGAGGCAAAATTCTACTGCAGGATGAAATACCAAGAAGAAGATATTGCATAATGCAATTGTGATTTTCATACGATGAAAATCTCATGAAGCTATGTATTTCTTTGTAAGAAGTAACAAAGTTCGTATGCTACGCTAGAAAAGCGTAAATAGACCACAATTCGATCATGAATTTAGTGGTTCATTTTACATCAAACACGTGCTAAGAGCCGTGTTTATATCCTGCACGTGACTCCAGTAGGGGCGCCACGTGTTGAGAGGAAAATTGGACAATGAATAACTAAAACAGGGGGTGAGAGTTTAAGGGGCGGAAGCGGAATCTTTCGCGATAAAAATGAAGGCAGTGAGAGATGGCGCGCTTTTTATGGAACGGTATGAAATGTTAATTGGGGAGGATTTAGAAACGGGGATGAATCGACTGGGCGATGTTTTTTTATTTATCGTATAGTGGATGGTCGTATATTTGTCGCATTGAAATATCACATTTTTTATTGTGGCAGTCGTAGAATCGCGGCGTTTTACTGACGACTACATTTTTGTATCTATTTTTAAATCAACAATATAAAATTCTAACTAATTTACCATCACGTATCCACAAGAATAGATATAATGAATGGACTACCATACCATTATTTCATGACATAATTCGCTTAACAATCATTCATCGTATCATGCACGCACGTCGATTTCCCGGACTGCTCACGTGGCTGACATATATTATTATATTTGATTGATTTGATCATGCCAGGTTTTCCTCGGTCTTACTATTTGTTTTATTCCGTTTAACATATACCTTATTTACCATTCCTTTGTTATTCATTATTTTCATGCGTCTCTTATGTGACTCTTTTATTCATAACACTTTCATTCACACTGCATTCACACTTTTTTAACTCGCTGTGTGAATGTGGAGGATTCTAGAGACATGTCAGGAAAGAAAAATGGTCCATTCTCTCTGCCTACTCTTTTGTAGAAACAGCGTGATGGTTTGTTGCTCTTGTTGTTGTTACTGAAAGGATAGTTCCAGTTGGAAGATACGAAAACCAAATAAGAGTATTCATTAATATAATAAATATGTTATAAGTTTTGAGCAATATAAAATAGTGTATATACGAGGGTTGCTATTTATATGTCTGGCCTTGGGAATAGGGAGTGTTGCCAGGCGCCATCCAATGCTTCCATTGCAAACATTGACATTTTTTTAACAAAACCTTATTCATAACATTTTATCATTTGAACGTAATTTTTTTACAAAAAATGGAATTAAGTTGTGAACATTTTCGTGCGATTATTTTAAGTAACTTGCAACGTGGATTATCAAGACAAGAGTGCACCGATGAGCTTAACTTTCGATATGGAGATTAAGTTCTATCCTACAACACTGTAAAAAAATCTGATAGAACGAATTCAATCGTGGTCGATGTTCATTCCCAGACGAATTTTGTCAGGGTAGTCCGAAATCGGCTTTTGTGGCAGAAAATATCAATACTGTGCGTGAACTGATATAACAAGATGGTCATGTGATATGCCGTGAGATTGAGGCATATTTTGGCATTACCATGACATGCATTGATAAGATATTGCTTGATCATTAGGCCGTTAAAAAAATTGTTCGCGTTCGATCCCGCATAATTTGACAAACGCTCAAAAGAAGGCTCGATTGGTGCAAGGAAATGTTGAAAAAATACGTTAAAGTTGCGTCAATGACTGTATAACATCTAAACAGATAACGTATCATGGATTAATGAATATGAGCTCGAAATAAAACAGCAATCTACTTGATAGGTCATCCAAGACGAGCCAAATCCAACTAAAGTTGTTTGCGGAAGAAGCACATCGAATTTATTGGAGATCGTGTTGCGTCGTGTGGCAACAGTTGAGTTAGAAACATGTAGGACTGTCACTACTGAATGATACATGATCATTTGTTTACCAGAAGTCTTCGGAGAAATTCGGAAAATGTCGAAGAAAAGGCGACTATTCTTCATAGTCACAATGAGAGCCCTCACACATCGGCTCAAAAAATCATTTTTTTATAAGGATTAATTGTATCTCAATAGAGATCAAGATGTAAATTGTTTTCTGGGAACAGAATATGGTGGCCGGGGCGCTAACAGGACTTATGACCTGTCATTGGCTGGGTTGAAAATCATTTTTGATCGGTCAAAACATCGAATTGATGGGTCACCCACCGTACACACTTATTATGGCACCCAATGACTACTTTTTGTTCCCGCACATCAAAAAAAAATAAAGTGGTCAATGATTTCTGACACCCAAAGATGCAGTTGATGCGTCCCAAACGCATGTTTTGGAGTACCTCCATCAGAGTGGAAAAGGTGTTTCTAGAATTGGTTCAAACGTATGTAAAGTTGTATTGATCTTCATGGGAAATATAAAAAAAAAAGCAGTTAAACCAATTTCTTATTCGCTTTTTCACTATTAGGCCAGAAATATAAAGAGAAGCCCTCGTATGTAAATTGTATATAATCTGGTAACTGTAAATACATTTTGAAAAACGTTTTATTCCTAAATGGTTCTCAGAATCGATTAAAAAGTTACGAAATGAATTGGTGTGGAGCGATATTATCTGGGGAAATAACATTAAATTGTTGGAGAATCCCCATTAATACTGCCATAACGTCACCCCATAGTCTATCAATCTGTCTTCCGGGTGACACGGGCAAGACCGGGACACGGAGCATGAGGGGGATGGTAGGAACATAGAGGGTAGCCTAAAACAGGTAACCACCGCAGGGGCACAGCGTGAAGTAAAACCTTAAATCGATTTGTTTGTTTTGTTTCTTGAATATTGATGTAAAACTTCGTATTAATTAATTAATACGACTGAAAACATCTGTTTTCTAGAAGTGTTATTATATTTTATGTGAATTATATCTTGGGCATTATCAATTTTTTTTATTATTTATTTAATATGGAAATATCGTGAGAGGACTATCATTATTGATACCCCACTATTTATGATACAAGTGAGTTGAAACATTATTATAACTAACTAACTAACCATCACGCCGTCTCTCCGAAAGGGTAGGCAAAAAGAATCGACTGTCGCACTTTTACTGATGCTGCACTCCATCCTTCTCTTTTCGCCCCGCGGGAGACGCGGTGTGATGGGTTGCGAACCTCATCGCCACCAATAGGCATCTCCCGCGCACACTTCGATCGTGCAACACCCACAAAATAAATCTAAAACAAATAATATAAAATACAATGATATAAAATAAAATAACAAAATAAAAATAACTTAACACAAAATGTTCTTTTTAGATGGTGCACATATTGTCTATTTAATTTATGTTCCACGTATCCACCGTTTTTTAATTTAGCACATAATGTAATAACACATTATGTTTTTTTCGATGTTGCACATGTTGACATGGACGATCCAGACTTCTGTGTTTATTTAATTTATGTTACACGTATCCACCGTCTTTTTAAATTAGCTGTAATTAGGCACTTAACCAGCAAGAACTTTAAAATAATATTGAAGAAATTATTCAAATTGTCATTGGAACAAATGAAAAATTTATTTTGACACCTCGTCACCTGAGAGTAAGAGGGTTCCAACTAACAAAATTTCACATTTGGCTTTTTTTCGTGAAATGGGTTCTTACTAACCTTATCTTTACGTACAATAAAAAAAAACATGTAATAGTATCGTCATTTTGATGTTACGAAAAGAATCAAGTTTCATCTGAGCATTCAAAACACACGATTCACTGAAGAAGGATTTATTTAAACTTAGAACTTTATTATTCCAACTGTTGCCAGACAAAATTTACACGTTTCTCAGTAAAATAATCTCTGGAAATTGGAATAAAACTCTTTTATTCCAAGATACACACCCGAAACCAACAAAACTTTGACTTCATTTTTCATTATTATTCTTCTTAATATAAGAGGGATAACTAGGAATTGACCTCCCAAAAGAAGCCAGACTGATTACAGGAACAGACCAAAGGTCTAAAAGAAGAAAAAGAGATTTTGGGTATATTCGCATATCTTGATACCAACGTTTTCTAGATCGTTGCAATCTCCATCTTCAGAGTAGTATCATGGAACCGACCAAAGGTCTAAAAGAAAAAGAAGAAGACATTTTGGGGATATTCGCGTATCTTGATACCAACGTTTTCTAGATCGTTGCAATCTCCATCTTCAGGGAAGCATCATATAATGACACATTTATAATAACCTAAGAGACCACTTATCTCACTTGAAACAAAGAATAACACCAAGGATATAAATTAACAGAAATTATAATAATAACGCAAAAAGGAAAATAAGTGAAAGAAAAGCAATAAAAAAAATTACACGTTTTTCTCAAGAAAAAAAATTAAATAACCGTCATGAATAGTTAATTTTATCTCAATAGAGACGAAGATGCAAACTGGAAACTGAATATGGTGATCGAGGAGTTTACAGGACTTAAGACCTGTCATTGGTTGGGTTAAGCGCACGCTTTATGTAATTACAACATTCCCCATTCCACCTTTCTTATGACCACCATGTCTGACAATTTTTTTGGAAGTTGTATATATGTTAATATCCAGCACCACAATTCACATGTCAGTTTCAATTTACAGACCAGCGCCATCTATGAAGATTAGATTTAAGCATTAAGCAGAAGATCTTTATAACGCAATGTGAAAGGCTACCGCCATTAACGCACTGCTAGATAACGCCTGGAAATGTCACTCCAAATTATATTTTATTATATACAAGTATTTCTATACATTCAAAATGTTGTCATGAATAGTATTATAATTATTATACTTTTTAGATTATTTTATTCCTAGAAAAATTCTATTAGCTTTATTGCTAGTTCCAATTTCGTTTTAATGCGATAATTTTACCTCTAACGCTGTTTTTTAAACTCGCTTTTTTATATTATAACGACAAACTTTTAAAGTGTCATTCGCGATTATTTATTATTTTCAAATATTAATTCCACGAGTCACCCATGTTTAGGGCTGTTCCGGAAGGCCCACTGTACGACATCTCCTATTGGCTGAAGAATAGTTTCGGTTTCGCTTCCCTTACCTTCATCAGCACCATCTCTGTAAATTATCAACCCCCAGCATCCTTGTCAATGTTTCTCCGTCTTCCGTTTTTCACCGCTAAGTGGTTAGGGGTGTTGTATCGAAAAGGGAAATTTTCGAGTGCAAGAAATATTAAAACAGATTGATTAAAGTTTTAGAATATAATATGATGATCCATTTTAAGCACAAATATTTGATAATATAAGGCAGATGATTGCATCGTAAATAATTTTTTAAAATGGATTTTTAAGATGGCGTGGATATATGGAGCTAGAAGGCATGCTAGATGAACTGAACACTGCATCCAGACGAGTGGGTCTCGGGATGAATTTGGACAAGAAGAAAGTCATGTATAATGAACATATAATCCCGGGATCAGAAACCGTCGATGGGTCGGTTCTCGAAGTGGTACAAGAATACACATATCTTGGCCGAATAAATGCTCTGTCCTGGGGCTTCCTCTACATTCACACATCGTACCATGCACGCACGTCGATTGTTATGATTATTCGAAGTCGGAACATTTCATTAATGAAAAATACAATAAAACTTCTAGAAAACAAATATTTTCATTCGTATTAATTAATCGTATTTTACATTATTGATCAAGAAACATACCTCTACTATATATACTGGCATACCTCTCGGGCTTCCTCTACATTCACACATCGTAACATGCACGTACGTCGATTATTCCGACTTCGAATGTGGCCGCCTTTTAGTAATTGATTAATTTGGTCATGCCGTGATTTCCTCGGTCGTCCTCAGCTTCTTTTCCCACTCACGCTGCTTGCGTACAACTTATTAACCATTCTACTCTCATCCATTCGTTCCATATGTCCAAACCATATCAGGGATCCTTTTTTAATTTTATTCATGATGCAGTCATCTGCTTTACATTTCTTTATTATTTCATCGTTCGGTATTCTATCATACAACGTTTTCCCGCACATTCTTCTTAGTGATCTCATTTCTACGGCGTTTATCCTGCTTTCATCCTTCTTTTGCCAGCTCCAAGGTTCACTTCCATACATGAGGGTTAGCACTAGAACTCCATTGTGTACTGCCATCTTTGCTTCTGTGGATATATTTCTATTTGCAGTGCGCCATTTATTTTATTCCCAGCACCAACCCTTCTTTCGATGTCTTTCTCCATTTTTCCGTCTCTTGTAAACATGCTTCCCAGATACGTTAATTCAGTAACTTGCTCCAATTTCTCGCCCATCGCACTTATATCACAAATCGTTATACATTATTCTTTCTCGAAAACAATCGCTTTAGATTTAGACACATTCATCACCAAGTCACTCTTTTTGCATGCCTCATGCATCCTTGACACTAAGACTTGCAAATTTTCTTATCTTAAACGAATCAATTGGTTCAATTTAAATTAACTACAATGTGGACTATATTTTAAAGTTAAATAAGCTTTTACGCAGCGAGCAAAGGCTTCAAAGGCTTCGACTAACGCGTGGCCGACCGACACTTGGCAATTCACGTGGTATGCGGAACACCTTTCTAGGCATTTTAAAACAAAGCAGGCAACTTTTCTTTATGTGTATCCTTCCCACCGAAGTTTTTCCTTTCTTGTTAAAAGAAAATCTAAGTATTTCTTCTTGTTTTCTAATCAACGCTTGAAACATTTTCTGAATTCCTAATTTCAGCTACAATTTAAAACCGACCTCTTTTCACGTATACTCCACACATAGCGGCGTGGCAAATACCAAATCTATGGAAGTAATAAACCTACACAAATTCAACTAAAACAAAACCAAATACTTCAAACGACTAATATTAAAGAAATGTTGTTTTTTTTTAACAAGAGAAAGACGAAAAACATTTTTTGTTTACATTTTTTTTAAGATAATCAAATGTTTTTCTGAAATGTTTTGATGGAAGTTCAATTTAAATAATAATTAAATACAACAATTTGTTTTTGAATGTATACAAATACTGGATTTTACCCATTGCGGGTTAATCAAGTATTTGTATACATTCAAAAACAAATTGTATAAAAACTGGTCAATGTTAAAAGCATAAAAATTTGAAATTTAATTGTATTTCAATAGAGACAAAGATGCAAACTGGAAACTGAATATGGTTGATCAAGGTGTTTACAGGACTTATGACCTGTCATTGGTTGTTATACAACATTCCCCATTCCACCTATTTCTTTATGACCATGTAAGACAAATTTTTGGAGGTTGTATATATTTTACAAATCTATGCTAAACTTTACATGTCAATTTCAATACGCCATCTATGTAGATTTTGATTACATATGTTAATCTTTTTAAGATTAATCTATATAATCCACACTAAAAGATACAATTAAATTTCGTGAATTAATCACCGACCGTGGGTGAAATCCAGTATTCGTATACAAGTATAAGTATACATTCACAAAAAATATAAAAATTTGAGATTGGATCTCCAGGCGTTGTCTAGCAATGTATGATAGTTGCGAAGCCTTTCACATTGCATTAATAAAGATGTTTTGCTTAATGCTTACATATATTCTTAATAGATGGCGCTAGTGAAGATTGACCTAAAAAATGTGGAGTGTGTCTCAACATAATAGCATATATATACATCTTTTAAAAATTTGTCAGACGTGGTGGTCGTGAGAAGGGCGGTGTGGAATGTTGTTAACATAAAGCGATAGCTTAACCCAACCAATAACACGTCCTGTTAACGCCTCGACCACCATATTCTATTTCCAAAAAAAACAATGTACATCTTCGTCTCTATTGAGATACAATTAATCCTTAAAAATACAATAATGTTTTTTTTCCCTTTATTTAACGCCTTTGCTTTGTGTTGTAGATTCATATTTGAATAAATATCATTACAATTGGTTTAACAACTTTTTCATTCACTGAAAACATACATGTTTCTGTTATAATATTACCTTTATCAATGTTCTCAATTTATTGTTAAAATTGTGTACATCGATAAAGGTTATGATATAACCGAAACATGTCTGTGTTAAGTGAAATAAAGTGTTGTTATACCAAGTGTAATTATATTTATTCCGATGTTTTTTTTAATAACTGCTTCCACTTTTAATCTTTTTTTTTTGACAGTGATCAGTATCGACAAGTCTGTCGATGCCAGCTAACCTGGCAAAACCGATAGCTGTCGAAATAAATACTAAAAACATAAAACAATATTTCATGATATATCATATTTTTTTTAAGGAATTGGATAACCGTTTTATTCACTTTTTAGTTTATTTTACTCGACATAATCACATAGAAATAAGATATATCGTGCAAAAAAGAGGACACTATTTGGTCGATTAGATCCTTAAGAAGATAATGGAAGAATTTGAAGTCAGATGGTTAGTGAGACACTTTTAGTTGTACAATTATACCATCTAACGAAATCGCTTTTGGACATCGTCCACCTGGAATACCATCTAAGGATGGAACACCTATAGTTAAACCTTGTCATACATCATATCAGGAGAATTTCTGTATCTATTTAAAGAAAATGAAGGAATTAGATGGTGTTGGCAGTTCTCCCAATGAAATAATTATTCAACATTTTGAATGTATACAAATACTTGTAGACAAATGATGGATATTATCCATTGCAAATTAATCATTTATACGGATTAATTGTATTTCAATAGAGACGAAGATGTATATTGTTTTCTGGAAACAGAATATGGTGGTCGAGGCGCTTACAGGACTTATAACCTGTCATTGGTTGGGTTAAGCGGTCGCTTTATGTTAACAGCATTCCCCATTCTGCCCTTCCTAGGACCATTTTTGTCATAAAATTTGTCAGACGTGGTGATCGTAAGAAGTGCGGAATGGGGAATGTTCAACCAATGACAGGTCATAAGTCATGTAAGCGCCTCGACCACCATATTCTGTTTCCAGAAAACAATTTACATCTTCGTCTCTATTGAGATACAATTAATCCTTAAAAATATTTATTCTTATGGATATAAAATTATAAAACACTTTGTATATAACCATGGTTATTTAATTAATTGATGCCAACTAGTTTCGTTTAGACCAAAGCATAAAATGTCTAACCACAAAGTGAATACTTAATATGAAAATTTAACCATTTGTCATTATTGATTTTAAAGCAATTATTTTGATTCATGACATGTGATATGTAGCTAATACATATATCATCATTTTATTGTCACGTGAACTCTACACTAGACCAATATAGTGTGAGAATCACACTGCCGTTGCCAGAAATCGAACTTTGGACCCTCGGTGTGGCAGTCACAACTATTGTCTCTCCCCCGCGATGGTTGTCTTCTATTCTTCAGAGGTTTATGTTATTTATGTCTATCAAAATTTAAAAATTAATTCACCATTGTATCACAATCAACTCTTGAAAAGAGAAGGCCAAGGACAGGACACGGTGGAGGACTGTTGTGGAGGAGGCCAAGTCCCACACCGGGATGTAGCGCCGAGAAGAAGAAGAAGATCATTATCAACTGTATTTCAATAATATTTCAATGTGTGAAGGTATATTGGACCCTTAAAGTCAATGTTATGAACCGATTAGAGGCCTTTGAGATGTGGATACACCGAAGGATGTTGAGCATCTCCTGGACTGACATGGTCAGCAACACAAACGTTCTCCATAGAGCCAAAGTTGACAGAGAGTTGCTGAGCAACATCAAAATCCGTAAGGTGTCCTACTTGGGCCATGTTCTGAGAGGCGAAAAGTACGCACTACTACATCTGATCTTGCAGGGTAAGATTGAGGGTCAACGAGGTGTTGGGAGAAGGCGGGTTTCCTGGCTGAGGAACAGCCGAGAGTGGACGGGGTTGAGAACCGTGGGGGAGCTGTTCCGAGCTGCCCAGGACGGGGAGGCCTACTCAAGGGTGATAGTCAACGTTAGGGAAACCTGACAGGACACGGAAAGAAGAAAAAGGTATATTATTCAACTCACAACACAATGTGAAAGTGAATACAGAAAAAGGTTTCTTTTTTTTACTTTTAAAATAAAATAATACAGTTTTTGAATGGAAAAGTGTGATGGAACAGCGCATAGTTCCAAAAAGAATTTTGGATCGTGTTTTTTTTGCTCCGGCAATAAGAAGAAAAATCAGTATACTAAAGTAGTTGAATCAGCATAACAGAATAACAAATCAGTTTTTTGATGGTCCAAGCGCAGGAAGCTCACAGCCACATCCAAGATCAACATGTTAAGAAAAGTAAGACGAGAGAAGTGTACAAGAAACCAGAAAACCGAAACTTAACTAAAAACACACAAACACTGCTGAGGTGAAGCGCGACATTTCTTTATTTCGTAAAGTTTTTTTATCGATAAAGTGATAGTCAGAGTTTTTTAAATTTAGGTCAATAAGAATTATACGTAGATTTAGAATTCATTGCAAAGAATTTTTTTTTTTCAAGAACAGCTATTATAAATTAATGTATTTTTATAACATTGTAACTAACCATCACGCCGTCTCTCCGAAGGGGTAGGCAGAATGATTGGACTGCCACCCTTTTTTTCCTGACATATTTCTCTCCCGTCCTCAACATTAATACATTGTGTCATGCACGTGTGTCGATTTCTCTGACTCCTCACGTGGCCGACATTCAATATTTGATTTATTTGATCGTGCCACGTTTTCCTCGCTCTTCCTCTATTTCCAGTTCCAGTTACATCGTTCATTCTTTCTTCGTTCATTATTTGCATGTGACCAAACCATCTTAATGATCCTTTCATTATTTTGTTCATAACACCATCATTCGCACCGCATTCACTTATTATATTTTCATTCGACACTATCATACACAGAGTATCCACACATTCGTGTAAGAGATCACATTTCTACTGCATTTATTCTTCTTTCATCCTTCTTTTGCCAATCCCATGCTTTGCTTTCATAGATAAGGGTCGGTATAAGAACACCTTTTATATTTCCTATAACTTTGTATATAAGAAATATAAAAGTAATATGGTATATAATCCTATGGCTCCTATACTCAATAAAACATGCGTAAGACCAATAATAACATATGGCGTCGAAGCAAGGGCAAACACAGTAAGGACCAAACATGTTTTGAGGACTTCAGAAATGTAGACACTGAAGACAAAAGCAGGCAAGACACTGAGGGATCGCGTGAGGAACACCAGAATAAGAGAGATATGTGAGGTTGAGGATATTATAAGATGAAGCAGACAGTGAAAAAGAGACTGGTACGGTCATGTCCAAAGAATAGGCACCACCAGACTCCCCTATATTTCATTGCGTAATCAGCCTCATGGGACTCGTCATTGTGGAAGACCTCCTAAAAGATGGAAGGATAGCTGGGAATTTACCTCACAGGAAGAGCAACACGACCTTCGTGGCAGAGTGGTAAGAGCTCTGATTCCCATTCCGAAGGTTCTGGGTTCGATTCTCGGCGATGGCAGTGTGATTGTCACACTGTCTTTGGTCAGGCAAAGTATTCTCGTGACAATAAAATGGCGATAGATTGGCTACCTGTCACATGTCACGAGAATCAATATATCAGCTTAAACAAATTGTGTACTGTAATTGGTTCAATCAATCTGTTGTATACGTAAAAAAAAACACTCTGGAGAACAGACCACATAGGTCTACAATAAGGAAAAAGAAGAAGAAGTATCCTCAATAATTGATTGTTTCTGGATGTGTCATTTGCATCAATGCCATATGTTGCATTATTCTGATACTTACTTTACTTTGCGTATGGCGGCAAAAAAAAAAATTTCTGGGCCATTGGGCCGCGTCACAGGCGAAGATCCAGACCCTCCATCCACTTCACTGCTCCTGGCGTGGCTCTGTGAAGGTCATCAAGGCCAGGAGGGTATCTTCTGGTGGGGCAATCCTCCACAATGTGCCGGATAGTCTGGCTCTCCGCCCCGCAGTCACATCCAGGAGATGGAGTAAGTCCCCATCTATGCATGAGGAAGCCGCACCGTCCCTGCTTTGTTCGGATCCTATTTAGGGTCGTCCACAGCCCCCTTGGGAGACTGAAACCTGGCGCCTCTTGGTGTGGTACAGCAACTAGTTGGTGATTTTTCACGGCGTGCTCCTCCCATATGGACTTCCAATTTGCCTCAACATCCCTACAGCGATCATCAACCGTCCAGATGGGATTTCTAGACTTGAGACGCTTATCAGGGTGTTGGAAAATGTCCTTGAAAGCAGGAAGAAGCGGGTTGCGACGCACTCTATCAACCATCTTGATTGATGCCAGGGATCTACGCAGAGGTGGAGGAGTGATATTAGACAGGACTGGATTATTCTGATATCAACAATTTAGACCTTATCTCATTTCACCTCCGAGACACGGGGCACGGTAAACACCAAAGTAATTTAAGTTTAGTGGCCGTTATGTACAATGAAGATGATTATTTGACCGAGTTTTTGTTTTCTTTTTCAAGAGAAAACACATTTTTGATTTAGTCCTGAAAACGTTGTTTTCCCAGACTAGAATTCATTTTAAACCGCGGAGTTTTTCATCTGAAAATTCGCGCAGAAGGCCATTGTGGAAGTTTTCTTTTATTCTCGTTACACTTGTAAGATTTTAAAGGTTATAATTAATTGTTAATTTTGAATAGAAATCTGAAAATACTGTTATATTTTATTAACTTTGTAAGTTATTGAACGAAACAGTACTTTTTGTTTAATTTGTATTAATTAAAATATTTTTCCAATAATATGGGTTAATTTATTAAGAAAAATTTCCAACCAAAGGCTAAATGTGGCTATATCAGTCCGAAAAACAAAGTCTCACAATATCCAGACAAATTACAAGATGTAAGCTGACTGTTGATTATATACCTGTGGAGAATGAAATGAGCTTCAGATATTTGGGAGTAGAGATTTGCATCCATAATGACCTTTACACCGAAATATGAGAATAAGACAATAAAGCCTCTGCAATGTCAGGGTGTCTGAAGAATCTGGTCTGGAAGAACGAAAAACGTTTCGACAGCAAAGTCACGACATGCGTGCGATCTATCATCAATCAAGCAATCAATCGAATCAGTTTATTTCATCAATAGACATCCCAAAATTAAGGTTTAAGGCATCTATTGAGAATAGGTATTAAGAATGATCCTGTCAGTCATGGACAATGACTCTAAAAGAACAACAAAGAATCTACTGGTGTGAGAATTGGATACTTTGAATGATCCTGGGATCCAGACCTGGTGTTGCAGCGGGAACTCGGAGGCATAGGACTAACCAAGAGATCCGTACGATGACCCAGCAGCCCCTTATAACGAGCACCGTGAGAGCCGGTCGCCTAGCATGGATCGGGCACGTATGCCAAGGCGAAGAGACCAGAGCAATCAAGGCCCTGTACGCGTCTAGATCAACTGGAGTAAGACCTCTAGGAAGGCCTAGACAGCGCTTAATGGACAATGTTCTGGCTGACCTGACTAGGTTGGGCGAATCGGACTGCTAGGAGCAAAAGGCGCAGGATCAAGGAGCTTGGCGAAAAATCATCAAGGAGGCTAAAACTCTTCAAGAGTTATATGACCATAGGAAGTCTAAGTTATTGAGAACAGATAAAATAAAATATTGAATATAGTATTCTACCAGAAACGCATGAGAGATTATTTGCCTTCTGAACTTACTTTCACTAATATGAAAGACGTCGATCTCATATTATAGATAGTATCTCATATATGGTGAATTGCATGTATAAGGTATGCATGCAAAATGATCTGCTGATGAATGTTAATAAGTCCAAGGTAATGATTTTTGAAAAGGAAGAAACCATGACAGTCTGCAACATTAGCGTGAATGGTGAAAATTTGGAACAAGTAGTTGAGTTCGTGTATTTAGGTAGTATGTTTACAAGAGATGGGCGAGTGGAGAGGGATATTGAAAGAAGGGTTGGGGCAGGCAACAAAGTGAATGGTGCACTTAAAGTTGTCAACACACACAAAAACTTATCCAAAAAAGCTAGAATGGCAGTGCACAATGGTGTTCTTCTAACGACCCTTATGTATGGAAACGAAGCATGGAACTGGCAAAAGAAGGATTAAAGTAGAATAAATGAGATCTCTTAGACGAATGCGTGGATACTCTGTGTATGATAGAGTGTCGAATGAAAATATAATAAATGAATGCGGTGCGAATGATGGTGTCATGAACAAAATAATGAAAGGATCATTAAGATGGTTTGGACGTATGGAAAGAATGAATGAATAAATAATGGTAAAAAAATTATTGGCAATGATGTTAATGGAACCAGAAATAGAGTAAGGCCGTGGAAAACGTGGCACGATCAAATAAATCAAATATTGAATGTCGGCCATGTGAGGAGTCAGAGAAATCGACGCGCGTGCATGACACGATGTATGAATGTTGAGGAAGCGAGAGAAATATGTCAGGAAAGAAAAGTGTGGCAGTCCATTCTTTCTGCCTACCCCTTCGGGGAGACGGCGTGATGGTTAGTTAGTTAGTTAGTTATCTCATTTCTCATAGACGTAAATCATGACATATGCTGTAGAGACGCGGGCTGACACTGTACGAATCAAAGGTTTGCTAAGAACATCTTGGATGAGGGATGAGACGATCCATTACTGGATAAACTCTCCCAAATCGTGTCCTTAACGCAGAAAAACTTGCGAAATAGAATATATCGTTTGGTGGAATAGATCCAGAATAAGATACCGGAGAGACCATGTAGCCAGAATGGATAGTGACAGACTCGCATATACAGCCGCTTACGAAATCCATTCCGGATACCGTCCACCTAGAAGACCACCGAATAAATGGAGGGAAAGCTGGATCTCAATATCCCAGAAGACATGATTTCTGAACCACAAATCGTTTACTGACGATTTGTGGTTCAGAAATCATGTCTTTGGATTTCACGATTGCGCTTCATTCGAGCTAGCCGTGGCGCTCATATGCCCGAAATCATATTTATGCAATAATGGCATATAATTATCTATTAAATAAAGCCAGTATCATAGATATTTAAAAAAAAATGTTTTTTTTCTTTTCATTTTGAATATGTATTGTATACCTCTAAAAAAACACCCTATTTATATTTTTATTATTTTAACTAACTAACTAACTAACCATCACGCCGTCTCCCCGAAAGGGTAGGCAGAAAGAATGAACTGTCACACTTTTACTGATGCGGCACTCCATCCTTCTCTTTTCGCCCCGCGGGAGACGCGGTGTGATGGGTTGCGAACCTCATCGCCACCAATAGGCATCTCCCGCGCACACTTCGATCTTCCAACATCCACAAAATAAATCTAAAACAAATAATATAAAATACAATGATATAAAATAAAATAACAAAATAAAAATAATTTAATACAAATGTTATTTTTAGATGGTGCACATTTGTCTATATGTTCCACGAATCCACCGTTTTTTTAATTTAGCACATAATGTAATAACACATAATGTTTTTCCGATGTTGCACATGTTGACATGGACGATAAGGACTTTTGTGTTTATTTAATTTATGTAACACGTATCCACCGTTTTTTAAATTAGCTGTTAAATGATTTAATTAATGTTCCACGTATCCACTTTTTTTATTTGGCAGTAATTAGGCACTTAAAACCAACCAACACCAGCAAGAACTTTAAAAGAATATTGAAGAAATTATTCAAATTGTCATTGGAACAAATTATTATTTTATATTAAGTATTTCAATAAAAGTAATGTTGTAAAAAATAAAAATCACATTAATCATACTTACCCGCTAATTAATTAAATTTACTTGGTTAAAAAATATAGATCCAATCACAAAATCTTAACGCATGGTTACACACCCCAGAGCAATAAATAACTCGAAAATGGCACCCATTATGACCTTTCAGTAATCAAGAAAACAACGAAAAAAAAATTCTTTCACGAATCTAAAACAATCGCTATTACTAATTTACTCTACATTTTTTTTATTTAAACTAGTATGAGTAGTAAAAAACAGCGTTGAAAATATTTACTATTATGAACATGGAATGATACATTTGTTAAATTGTTTAAAATACGATGAAAAAAGTAGGAAAAACTGGCTTAATCAAACCTTTATTTAATCTATTCGTGGTTCATTAATATTTATGATACTCATTTATTAGTAATGTTTTTTTTTACACACAGTAAAAAACACACTTTATTACAAAAACTCATATAATTAAAAAAACAAACTTGTTTTGGACACAGATGCCCTTCATCACTGATATATGATAAATCAGTGGTCAGTTTTGACAGATGTTCGAATATATTATTTCTCTTTTTATTTTTATTTTGTATACACATTAAAAAACACTTACATAAAAAAAAATTAAATAACATAGACATCAAATGATTTTACTGAAATCTCTTGATGAAAGTTCATTTTAAATAATAATTAAATAAAACGATGTTTTTTAACTACTTCCACTTTTGTCTTTATTTAGACAGCGACCGGTTTCGCCAGGCTCGCTGGCATCGACAGACTGGTAACACTTTTTGTAAACTTAGTCCTTAATGTTTACCACCCCTGATCTGTATGTATATAAAGGACTAAGTTTACAAAAGTGTTACCAGTCTGTCGATGCCAGCGAGCCTGGCGAAACCGGTCGCTGTCTAAATAAAGACAAAAGTGGAAGTAGTTAAAAAACATCATTTTATTTAATTATTATTTAACATAGACATGTTTCGGACAACCAGTCATTCTTCAATACATATTTAAAATATTATAAAATTGTTTACATGATCTGACAGATGTTATAAAGATTTATTTTGGAAAATAAATCCAAAATAAATCTTTATAACATCCGTCAGATCATGTTAAAATTTTTGTAATATTTTAAATATGTATCTTTATAATATGTATCACAAACAATCTCTATGTAATTTTAATTTTTTTTATTGGAAGTGTTGTATATAAAAAGTACATAAAATAGAAAAATAGAAATAAAACATCTACAACTCAAAGTATGGCGAATAAACAAGATATTAAAATGATTTATTTCGGAACGTCAATGCTTTTGCTATAACATTAATATGTTTATTTATTTATAAATATTTTGAATTATTTTGATTAGAAAGCAATACACAGCAGTCTATTTATTTATACTCAAGAGGAAATATCATTATATTAAATAATAATGTCTTTATTTAAAAAAAAAACGGTTTCGCCTAACTGGTTGACATCGACACGCTGAAAAGTGCAAATCTATGTTAAAAAATATTCTTTAATTTTATTTTATTCAAAAATTAATTTGTATTAAGAGATATTGATAAAATCATTGGATGAACTGAAAAATTATTAATCAAAATTGGTGTCAACATGATATGATCTAACCCTTTTGGGGAACGGCATGATCATTAGTTTTATTAGTTAGTTGGTTTACTAGTTTTATATACGGGTATGTACATATCTTATGTACATAAGAAAGATTATTATGTATGTTCGGTTGTTATGCAAAAATGAATTGTAACTTAACGAAGAAAACTTTATGATTTTTCCATTGTTGAAAACATTTCCTGATAAGTTTTGAGACATTATGAAACTTTCAAAACATTCTACTGAACGTCAATGCTTTATACGTAGATGTGCGGAGTTGGGAGGGGGTCTGAGAGCCAAAATCACGCTAAACAAATGGACGAAAAATTCGCTCCGACTTCGAGAACTCACGATTCGTATACTTCTGGCAGAGCCACTGAAAATAGGTTAAAAATATTCCCTTTACATACTGAACAACCCTGCACGCCGCCACAAACAAAGAGCGGGACAGAACCGGCTTAAGGGAGGAAAAAATTAAAAGCTTTCGACAACAAAAATAACATTTCAAATAATAATTTCAATTCTTTCATGATCTAAAAGATGTATCTAAATCTGTAGGTTTGAATATGAACCTGGCAAAGACCAAGATTATGGGCACGAAAAGGCTTGAAATCACCGTTGATGGCAACAGAATTGAGAATGTCCAAGAATATACATACCTAGGACACAAAATTTGATTGGGCCGAGATTACCTAACCGCAGAGCTAAAAAGAAGAATTGGACTAAGCTGGGTAGCTTTCGGAAACATGGGTTATATCCTTAAAAACCGGAAAATACCGATCAACCTGAAACGAAAAATCTATGAAGCCTGCGTTCTACCAGTTGGTACTTATGGTCTTGATACTGTAACATTGTCCAAACAAAATGCCGATAAACTACGAGTGACCCAAATAGCCATGGAAAGAGACATGTTAGGAATAAGCCTAAGTCAGAAACGATACGGTGAGAGAAAAAACAAAGGTCACTGACATCATCCACCGGGTGGCGACTCTAAAATGGCAATGGGCAGGTCACGTAGCCAGAAGCTCAGATGAAAAGTGGACAAGAAAATTGCTGACTTGGAGACCGTGGACGGCAGAGAGAAGTGCAGGGCGACCGCAACTACGGTGGAAGGATGATCTGAACAGACACGTCAGAATAACTTGGATGCAGTCTGCACAAGACTGACATGGAAGCGAATGGAGGAGGCCTTTGTACAAGAGTGAACGGGAATAGGCTGAGGAAGAAAAAGAAGAAGAAGATTATTTCATATGAACCACTTAATTTCTGGTAAGGCATTATTAAAAATAATTTAAAACACCAAAATTCTTTGTTTTTACAACAACAACAAACCATCGCGCCATTTACCTGAAAGGGTAGGTAGAGAATGGACCGCCACACTAATCTATCCTGACACACCTCTCTAGCGTACTCCACAATCATACAGTGAGTCATTGTTTTTAAGGATTAATTGTATCTCAATAGAGACGAAGATGTAAATTGTTTTTGGAAACAGAATATGGTGGTCGTGGTTCAATAGCTGAAATTGAACCTCGACCACCATATTCTGTTTCCAAAAACAATTTACATCTTCGTCTCTATTGACATACAATTAATCCTTAAAAATGATTAACCCGCAATGGGTAAAATCCAGTATTTGTCTACAATTATTTGTATACATTAAAAAAACTCATTGTTTTTACATGACTTATTGAGATAATCATTTGTTTTGGCCGAAACACTGTGATACTTCAACATTATTAAAAGTTTAAATTAGGATTGTCATGAAATCAATTTAGTTAAACTATGTTAACATCATCAAGTGCTAAAGACAACACGATGATTACAGGTTAGCGATATAGCTGTTGCAATAATCTCATAAAATTAATAAATAAGCTTTATGGAAGGTAAAGCTGTTATACTGTTGAATTCCATTTAAATAACCTTGGAATTGAAAGAACAATTCTGTGTACTTTCCACTTTAATTCATTCAATATCTTTATACAATAAAAATATTAACCACGACGTGTTTGAGAGCTGAACTCCATCCTCAGGTGTACATATAACAGTTATATATAATATTTACACTTGAGGATGGAGATCAACGCGGAAATATTTTATAAAGATATTTAATAAATTAAAGTAGAACATGAACAGCGATGTTTTTCAATTCCAATTGGTGGTTCCACCAGAAGAAGGCAACAAGCTGCCGAAATCGGTCGACGTTAAACACAAGTGGAAGCACACTTAATAAAAATAAATAATAAAGAAATTTTGTATAATATTTTTTTTGTTTTCATTATTTACTTGTATCTTGGGTCGGTCCTTACTGCGGACGCCAACGTAGCCACTGATGTCAAACACAGGACTAACACCGCCTGGCTCAAGTGGAGGTATCTATCTGGTATCCTGTGTGATCCAAAAATTCCAATCAGGACTAAGGGCAAAGTCTACAAGACTACAGTGGCCCACCATGCTGGAGCAGAGTGCTGGCCCAACAAAAAAGTCCACGAAAGTCGAGTCCACGCTGCCGAGATGAAAATGTTGAGGTGGGCTGGAGGCGTCACAAGGCTGGACCACGTAAGGAGCGAATACGTGAGGGGTATCTTTAAGGTTGCCCCAATAATGGAAAAATTAAGAGAATCTCGACTCCGGTGATACGGTCATATGATGCGAAGAGACAGCGAGCACATTGTCCAAAAAGCCCTCAGCATTCCCACAAAACCAAGAAGAAGAGGTCGCCCAATGGCAACATGGTGGGTCAACATGGAAAAGGAGCTCCAACGCGAGAACCTGACAGTGCAGATGAGTCAAAATAGGAAAGTTTGGCGTTTTCGTACGAGGAGGGCCCACCCAAGAAGTTGGGAAATGGCAAAGTGAAAGAAGAAGATTATTTACTAATTAAAACATTGATTTTCTAAAATGTTTTTTATCAAAAACTGATGTTTCTAAAAACATTTAATAAACACATGATGACACACTATGAACCGGTTGGAAGCATTCGAGATGTGCTTGAACAGAAGAATGCTTCGCAAACCGTGGACAGATTTTATCAGCAATGTGGAGGTTTCGAGGAGAGCCAAAGTAGACAAGTGCTAAAGGACGTTAGGGTCCGTAAGATTTCATATCGTGGTCACACATAATACTGATGAGAAAAATTGAGGGGCAGCGTGGTTCTGGTAGAAAACAAACGTCTTAGCTGTGCAACATAAGATACTGGACCGGGATGAGACATATGGGGGAGCTGTTCCGGGTTGCACAATATAGAGAAGCCTTCGGCGGAGTGATTGTCAACGTCAGGGGGACCTGATACAAAAAAATTGATGGCTAAATACCTGTCGCGACAATTTCATATAAATAAATTTTAATAAGCAATAACAGTGTTTAATTTAAAGTATTTATATATGTGTAGGTATTAATTTTTACGAAATCCCTAATCCGGGCCTGCGCTGATGTAAAAAATAGTCAGCACTTGGGCAAAGTTTCCTCCGGCAGACTAAATGAAAACCGCGTCAAAGAGTCGGAATTTCTTCAAACAACCATTCCGAAATCTGAGAAAAATCTTCCTGAATATAAAGTGGTTAGGGCGTGATGGAAAAACGTGACCCCCACCGCGGGGCTGGTTTGTAAATGGTGGCTTTAGGCTTTCAATCAGTTTCGAACGTTCAAACGCCGCGCTTACTTCGCATATTTTTAAATTAAGAACATAATTTTAAATATTTGAACTCCGAACACCTAATTCGATTTCGGACCTTTACCAGACACCAATCCCATCAATAGAAACCAATGCAAATCACATTAAAATTACAAGAGCTATTGAAGCAAAAGGAGAAGACGGCCTTGGTGGCAAAGTGTGCAACAGCTACAACTGCCACACCGAAGTTCCCGGGTTCAGTGACAGACAGCGTGAAAAAAAATCATGTTGTTTTAGGTCAGGTAGAATCTACGCGACAATAAAATGACGATAGGCTAACTACCTTATACATAATTAATATATACTTAGGAAATTGAAAATAACTTTGTTTAATCCACTATATATTAAAAAGCATTAAATGTTTCAGAGGATACCTCCATCATCAGGTGTATTATAACTTTGCCTTATCTGCCGGATCTATGCCTTATCTTATTACTATGGAATTCCATAGTGTTAAATGCCTTAGCGCTCAATAAGTTGACATCAGAGGCAAAGTTATATTACACCTGAAGATGAAGGTATCCTCCGATGCATGTCGTGTTATTTAATATTTTTTTAATAAATAGTGGATTAAACAAAGTTATTTTCAGTTTCCTAAGTATATTACAATGGAATTCCACAGTTTTTATGCCTTAACGTACAATAAGTTCATAATTAATATAAATGAAAACGTCTGTCTTCTAGGAGTTTTATAATATTTTAGATGGAAAGATATGTTTCGCCCTTATCTAATGGGCACTGATATTATGTTTGATGCTGCTTTGAGCAATACAAACAGTTTGTGTATAGCCCTGAGGAAGCTCGCTACAGAGGGAAACCGGTTGGCGCTACTTACTCAAATAACGTGGTTTATACTAAGTGAAAAGTGTTTAATTTTATTTTTAACTAACTAACTAACTAACTTACTAACCATCACGCCGTCCCCCCGAAGGGGTAGGCAGAAATAATGGACTGCCACACTTTTCTTTCCTGACATATTTCTCTCGATTCCTCAACATTCATACATCGTGTCATGCACGCGCGTCGATTTCTCTGACTCCTCACATGGCCGACATTCAATATTTGATTTATTTGATCGTGCCACGTTTTCCTCGGTCTTCCTCTATTTCTGATTCCATTTACATCATTAAAATATAACTTTTTTACCATTCTTTCTTCATTCAGTCATTCCATATATCTAAACCATTTTAATGATCCTTATTTTAATTTTATTTTTAAATGTGTCAAACCAAAATATAATGGATTATCATCAAAGTTTTCATTCGTATTAATTAATTTATTTATTATTATAAAGATGTATTCAATAAAATTATAATGATTATATTAAAGTGTAAAATAATACAAACATGTATTATTTCTGTGAATACGCATTGTTTCCTAGCAATTTGTTGTGAATCTGTATACTCCTTTTTGCCCAGCAATCGCTTCATGAGTCTGCCATAAATAATTCAATCACCTGATTGGATTAGGAAACGACATACGCGTGACGCGTGTGTAACCCCATTAGCATATTATTGTATTTAACTAATACGGCATTCCTTTGAACGTACGTCGCCTCCTGGTTATTAAACTTAATTAAGTTCACAGCGCGCAATTAAGAAGTTCGTTATGGTTTGGACGAAATGTTTATTTTATTTCTAGGCGAAAATAAAGGCCTTTTTTCTAAGGTATTTGTTGAATTTAATTATTTCTTGGAATCTCTTAAGATAAGGGTTAATTATTGCTCATTTTGTTTTAAATTAAGACAAGGGAAAAACTCCTGAAAATATATAAAGACAATTTATTACTTTCTGTATGAGTTTGTTCTGAAATGAACATTTAAAGGTTTATTTTTCAATATATAATACCGAGAATTAAAATACAATATTAAAATCTTCACTTTCTATTTCAATACATACTCGTATAATTAAAAATATGTAATGTTCTTGAACAAGATTGTAAAATTCAGCCCTTGAATGTACCTTTCACAAAAAATTTAATTGTATCTCAATAGAGACGAAGATGCAAACTGGAAACTGAATATGGTTGATCAAGGTGTTTACAGGACTTATGACCTGTCATTTGTTCACACCTTGATCAACCATATTCAGTTTCCAGTTTGCATCTTCGTCTCTATTGAGATACAATTAAATTTCATGAATTAATCACCCACCATGGATGAAATCCAGTATTCGTATACAAGTATAAGTATACATTCACAAAAAATATTTGTTCCTTTCACATGTCATAAGATTTAATAACTAACTAACTAACTAACCATCACGCCGTCTCCCCGAAAGGGTAGGCAGAAAGAATGGACTGCCACACTTTAATCGATGCGGCACTCCATCCTTCTCTTTTCGCCATCGCGAGAGACGCGGTGTGATGGGTTGCGAACCTCATCGCCACCAAAAGGCATCTCCCGCGCACACTTCGATCGTTCAACGTCTACATAATAAATCTAAAACAAATTATCTGAAATACAATGATATAAAATAAAATAACAAAGAAAAATAATTTAACACATAATGTTATTTTAAATGGTGCACTTGTCGTCAGCTGGACGATCCGGACATTTGTGTTTATTTAATTTTTATTCCACGTTATCCACTGTTTGATTAGGATACTAAGTTTGATTTAATTAATTACTTAATACACAGATGGCGTTAGCTGTCCAAACAAATATTATAAGTAGTTCATTTGAAGATTACAGGGGAAAAACTATAATAGCTATAATGAATTGTATACAGTAATTGTGTTCAAATGGTCCATCCAGTATCTTCTTCTGGATCTACTCCACCAAACAATGTCCTCTATTTTGTAAGTTTTTCAATATTTATACACCAAAATTTCAAAATAAGAAAAATATCTGCGATGTCAAAGATGTTGTGCGCTGGTGAAGACTAAGAAGACGTTACTGGAGAGTTTATTTGGAGAGAGCGTGTTCTAAAAGAGTGACAAGCTAAGCGGCAAATAAAGTTCCAACGACCAATCGATCTTGAGGAAGACTTCGACAAATATGACGAGACAGTTGGACATTTTCGTCCCAAGAACAGGGTCCGAGAAATAACTAGACACAGTTCTAAATAAATTAAAAGAAAAAGAAGAAAGTGCTGGTTATTTAACCCTTAACGTACCGTGTTCAAAACAAAACGCTCGCTCCCATGTGGTAAATTCAGTTTACCGCTAACTTTATCTAAATATCAAGCATATGACTCGATGAATCAAAATTTAATTTATGTCATCTTGTAGGGAATTTCATTAGGAATAGATCGATATCTATAACATACATGGATTATTTGAAAACATATCATTATTAATTTTTTTCTGGAACCATGCGATTTCTGATATGGAATGCGTCACAGCATACGAGCAACTGGACACCAAGTATAAACTTGTCTTCGCGCAGCGGCCGGCGGGGCGAGACTTTACGAGATTTTACGTATGATAAAGGCACCTAGGCTAAATGTATAGTACGTTCAAGACAACGAGTACGTATTAATATTTGTCCCTTTTGGTAAAGTGTTAATATTTTCACAGTTCTGATATTATTAAGTTGCGTGCTGCGTTTCCATCCACAGTCGGTATTAATACGTACCTATTGAAAAGGTCAAACATATAATTTATAATACGTTCAAAACAGCGAGTAAGTATTTGTCACTTTTGATAAAGTTGTAAATATTAGCAAAACAAATTCTACCTTAACACGAATGAAGGTGAGGGCAGTCTTAGAAAATATTTTTTTTGGGATGAAGGAAGTAATTTTTTGCTTTTTTTTTATTACGAAATATTGAAAACACTTCAATGGAGGATTACAATTTTTTTTTATAATATTAGGGTCCATAGGTTTTAAAAAAATCAACTTTAAATTGGCAGTGGAAACTCAATTGACCACATGGCAACGCGACGGTTAAAATGTATGTTTTAGATAGTTTTAACTACATGGTTTATAGCTTAACTAAGGATCGCGCTTTACCTCCGAAGTGGTAGGCAGAAAGAATGGACTGTAACACTTTTCTTTCCTAACGTACTTCTCTCCCTTTTTCAACATTCATTCATGCACAAACATCCAACTCCTCACTTGACCAAAATTCAAAAGTTCATCATTTCATTTCTCGGCTCTACATCTCGGTGTGGGACTTGACCTGCTCCACAACGGTCCTCCACTGACTTCTGTCTCTGGCCATCTCTTTCCATTCCTCAGCTCCTTCCAGTTTCTCCCAATCTTCTTCCACGCAATCCTCCATCTTTTCCTCGGTCTCTTTTCTCGGGGCACCCATCTGGATATAATTTGTGGTATTCTACCCTTTGTCATTCTTTCCACATGGCCAGCCCACCATAGGCGTTGAGACTTACAGAATCTCACTACTGTTTCCTGGGTAATCAGTACTTCAAGTGCAAGGTTTCTTTTAATTCTGTTTAATCGTGAATTTCACGTCTAACAATATTAAAATATTTTAAAATAAGTATAAAGTGTAATGCGCAACGTAAATATCACGTCATGTTTGCGCGCCCGCTGCGACAGGAATGAACTCGCGCATCACTGATAACCACCTGCGACAACGCCGACATCAATTGTTCTTTACTCCGTCACGCAGAACCAACCTGCCTTTGGTGATGCCAGTAGGAAGAGCAATTCGAACGCTGAATCTAATCATCTCGGATTTGGACATTTTCAGTGTCAGTGAGCCAGTATTCATAAAAAAATATTGCAAATTCTGGAAAGAGTACTACCTCACTGACGTCGACATATTTGGATTCCTTCTGATATGTATTATTTTTTTGGTCTCATGTTGTTTTGTTTTATTTTTATTTTATCTTTGTAATACCGTTTTGTGTCCAAATGAGTCGCCTAAATGTTTAATCGTTTGTAAAGTCTCATTTGTGTATAAAGTATAAATAAATAATAATAATAATAATAATAATCACTCGATATTTATCATCGCGCGGCGACTGTTTAGGTTTTATTTATTTTCATCTGGAATTTTAATGGAAGACGTTTAGAAGGTGAAAGCTTTTTAATGTAGAAAAATTAATAATTATTATTTATTGCAGAAACAAAGTTAGATAATGAGAAAAACACTCCACTTAAGATGTCGAATGAAAACAGGGGGGTGGAGGGGTCCGAGACAAAAGGTTGAGCGAAAAATAAATTAATGAAAAGACGAATCGCGGTGCAAGTTGTATAATAAATCTCAAGACGGCAGATGGTCCTCTTTAGAAGCCACCCCATGCATCGAAAACCATTTATTAAAATTATCCACACAAAATATTTGCAATCATCCAAAATTTATTTGTTTACGAATATGTGACATCGAACAAGAAAAACCAGCATAATGTTATTGTAATTTCAGTATGCGTAAGTTAAGCTTAAAATGTATACATTGAAGAAGGTTGGATTATAATCTAAACGTGTTTGCAGAGATAATAAAATTTTATGAAAATACGAAGTGTCGTTTTTTTATTTTTTTATTATTATTTTATTGAATTAACTAAAAAAAAAGGGAAAAGAGGAAGCGAGGCAGACCTAGAGCCACCTGGAGAAGAGCCCTGCAGGAGGAGGTTAAGGCAGCAGGTCTTACTTGGGATGATGTCAGGCATCAGGCATGCGATAGAGTCGGGTGGAGAAGGTTCCTTGAGGCCCTATGCATCACAGAGGTGTGACAGGACAAACGAAGAAAAAGAAGAGATTTTATTGAATTGATTTTACATCATTACAATAATCGATGTAAAGAGTACAGCTATCGTATTGATTCTAATGACATGTGATAGAATACTAATCCATAGTCATTTTATTGTCACGAAAATTCTACACCAGACCAAATACAGTGCGACAATCACACTACCATAGCCGAAAATCGAGCCCGGGACATTCGGTGTGACAGTCACAGCACGTATCGTTTGGCCACGAAGGTCGTCGCGTAAATATTCGTCGTATTTAAATGTGAATCACTAACACAAAATAAAGGCGAATAAAGAAGAAATATCACGGTTTATATTTTTTCCGCAACATTGTTTAATATAAATGAAAGAATATTCAAAACGAAAATACTCAAAATATTGGAAAGTATTCGGTCTAAAATACCACAATGCCTCAAAACTAAAGTCTTCAACCAGTGCGTCTTGCCAGTCATGACGTACGAAGCCGAGACGTGAACACTGACAAAAGGTCTAGTCTACAGATTCAAGGTTGCCCAACGCGCAATGGAAAGAGCCATGCTTGGAATAACCTTGAGGGACAGATTAAGAAACGAATTTATTCGATAACAAATCAAGGTGACTGAGGTGGCTCTGAGGATGGGCGGGCTGAAGTGGCGACGGGCTGGCCATATTTGTCGGAAAACCGACGGCCGATGGGGGAGACGGGTTCTGGAGTGGATTCCGCAGAGTTGGATGTCCCTCTACCCGCTGGACCCACGATCAGAAGTGGATTGCTGGATTAGGATGGATGGTAGTGGCAATGGATAGGGGTCTTTGGCGTGCTTTGGGAGAGGCCTACGTTCAGCAGTAGATGACAGAAGGCTGATGATTATGATGATTCGGCCTCACTAGCGCCTTTATGACGCCATTTGTAATGTCTAAGATAGAATATTAGATAAATAAAGAAATTTGAAACATTCTTACTTCGTGTCATTTCATACACGGACGTTGATTTCTCCAACTTGCCACGTCGCCGATATTTAATATTTGATTGCGGTCTTCCTCTATTTCTAATTCCGTTTACATCGTTACATACTCGTATACTTTAGAATCATAATTTTTTTATATAATTATAAAAAGTCATGGCTCGATTACATTCGGTTGCCTACCACTGACCATCCCACTTGTCTGACGATATTTATCAATACAAGAAAAAAATATTTGCAGAAGTACGGAGTCAGGTGTGCCTAATAACAGACAAATTGCTCAAATTTTCAGGAATCGAGCTTTATCTTTTTAAATGAAGTTGTATCAATACATAATCATTTACTTTATACATACACAACACGTTTCAACGATTTAAAAGAGAATCATAATTTTGTGGTTATGTTTACTTGCTATAGCTTTCAAATTTCATTTTATCACCACATTAAGTTGTTAAATAACAAAATATGTCTTCTATATTCACCATTACTTTGTCTTAAAAAACCTAATTAAACATTTTTTTTGCTTTGTAATACAGCTCTTTATTTAAAATGAAAATTAAATTAAATATTAATGCAAACATGTTTCAGGACAAAAAAGCACATAATATGTCTTTCTAATCATAACTCTTCCAAATTCTAAAAACATATCACTGAAAAAGATCATTCGTACAATAAAGAAAAAGACGGTGCAATTTTACATGTTAATAATAGAAATATAAATATTAATAGTCTTGAAATTTTATAAGTTAAAAAAAAAGTCCGCTAATATTTATTTTCTTATCGAAAGATAAATAACTAGACCCCAATAAGAACTTAAAGGATTTCTTCAATTTAAATTGTATAATTATTAATTTATAACTATTATTAACAATTTTTTATGAATTAAAACACTGATTTTCTCATTTTTGAGTTTATTTTATCGACATGTTTCGAAGGCTTACACCTTCATCACCAGGAGAATGATGTAAGTTTATATCGTTCTCCCGATGATGAATGTGTAAGCCTTCGCAACATGTCGAGAAAAATAAACTCACAAGAGGAAAAAACAGTGTTTTAATTCATAAAAATTTGTCATTATGGAATTCCACAGTGATAACGCTTTAAGTTTATCTAAAGTTAATAATTTACGATTAAGATACTTCGAATTCCTTAACATCTACTCCTTTTTCTACTTTAAATCGAAATTATATGTACGAAAGTCCGTTTGAATCACGCCATATCTGATAACCCTAGCAAGGCTAAAAACATGTCACTTCTTTAAAATATAATAAAATTGAAAAAAACAGGCTTTTTCATCAATATGAATATGTAATAATTAATCTATAATAGTGGTATAGTTGTTTTACTTGAATTTAATTTAAATACAATAATTTATATTAATTGCGACAATTTTTCGTGTTTACTATTAAAAATTAATAATGGAGTTTTACAAAATTCATACCTCAACTATCAATCAACAATATGTAAAAATTTGTACGTATTTTTTTACTTTCGCTTAAAGCACTTTATTTATAATGTGGTATTATCAAAAAATATTTTAAAACATGTTCTCATTTTGTTTTTGTAAGCCTGATGAAGCTCTAACGGGAGCGAAACCGGTTGGTTCGATAAAACTAATAAAATGGTGTAAAAACAAGTTTTTAAAATTATTTTTATATACGGCTACTGTACAAATTCCACATATCATCTCAAAGATTCAACATGAAAATCTCCATAGACAAGACAAAGAGCATGGTTACATCAAGGCAACCAGTACGATGCAAGCTTGCATTAGATAATAAAATAATAGAACAAATGATGCATTTCAAGTAC
The DNA here is from genome assembly GCA_022606425.2 of Lepidostoma basale. Classification (NCBI taxonomy): domain Eukaryota; kingdom Metazoa; phylum Arthropoda; class Insecta; order Trichoptera; family Lepidostomatidae; genus Lepidostoma; species Lepidostoma basale. The sequence continues at coordinate 257,424 of JAHDVF020001186.1, forward strand.
TTAGGTGTTGATGTATCAAGCAGCAGTGACCTCTACGGAGAAGTAAGTGAACTTACAAGCAGCTAGCTTGACGAATGCTGTTTGGAAAAATAATAATAATATGCTAAAGGAGAGCGAAATTCGAATCTACAAGACATGCGTACGTCCTATAATGACATATGGAATAGAAACGAGAGCTGACATCATCAGAACAAAAAATTTCCTAAGAACCACAAAAATGAAGACTCTCCGATCCGTTGCGGGAACGACACTCCAGGACAGAATAAAAAATTCTGAAATAAGAAAGATCTGCAATGTAGAAGATGTCGTGCGATGAAGAAGACTGAGAAGACCCTACTGGAGAGATCATGTGGAAAGAGCATGTTCTGAACGAGTGATAAATATAGTCGCAAATAAAGTACCAACAGGAAATCGACCTGCAGGAAGACCACCTAAAAGATGGCGAGACAGTTGGACACCTGCATCCCAGGAAGAGGCTCCGAGAAATAACAGGACACAGCCCTAAATACAGCAGAAGGAGAAGAAGAAGAGATTTTCATATAAAATTATTCATCAAAAACTACACAAACAGTTGTCTTCTAATTTGCTTAAAAATTTACGGTATATTGAAATCGTGCAATCTTATCTTGTTATTCTATTTAAAAAGTATTGTATGTCGTCTTTTCGTTCCAAGGTAATGATTTTATCTCAAACGAATTTTTCTGAATGTCAAAAGCAGGCATGTCTTCCTGCAGTGAGGGGAAATTCATATAAACAAAATGAGTATTCGGAATAGTTCTGGGATTTTTTTAACATTCCGTATTTAAATACGATGTTTCTTGAGTACAAATATATTTTAAAAAGTGTTAAAAAACTAGTACTAAGAAGATGTAAGGGAAATGAGGTCAGAAGCGTGTAGATACATATGGAAACGAGTCAGACTATCTTAAAACACTACTGGTGCCTAGCTTAAAGGCGAGAGTTGAGTTCGGGTGTAACACATAGCGTTAACAGGGGCGGCAAGTGATAAAAATAACAAACATCAAATAACCTATTTATGGTTTCTTGAACAATGATGTAAAACTCCATATTAAATAATCAATACGAATAAAAACGTCAGTTTTCTAGAAGTTTTAATATATGTTATGGGAATGACACGTTTCGCCCTTCTAAAGCATTATCAAATGTGACGAAACTTCAACTCGTTGCAGTTTGTATACACTAGTAAATGGAGCAGAATATGGTAATAAACGAAAATTTATCTAACTTTAAACATAATTTTTTTTTTAGAATGTATACTTATACTTGTATACGAATACTGGATTTCACCCATGGTGGGTGATTAATTCATGAAATTTAATTGTATCTCAATAGAGACGATGAGAAATCTACAAAGATGAAATCTACATAGAGAAATCTACATAGATGGCGTATTGAAACTGACATCTGAAGTTAAGCATAGATTTGTAACATATATACTACCTCCAAAATTTTGTCTCACATGGTCATAAAAGAAATAGGTGGAATGGGGAATGTTGTAATAACATAAAGCGTGCGCTTAACCCAACCAATGACAGGTCATAAGTCCTGTAAACACCTTGATCAACCATATTCAGTTTCCAGTTTGCATCTTCGTCTCTATTGAGATACAATTAAATTTCATAACTTTATACATTTTTAATGAATAATTATTTGGGTAGGTCCACAAATATTGGAAAGTGTTTCTTGGAACTCGTTAAGAAACACTTTCCAATATTTCTGGACCTATCCAAATAATTATTTGCTAAAAATGTATAGAGTTACATCAATTTTCGTTAATTACCATATTCTCCTCCATTTACTAGTGTATATAAACTGCTAGGAGTTGAAGTTTCGTCACATTTGATAATGCCTTAGAAGGGCGAAACACGTCATTCCCATAAAATATAATAAAACTTCTAGAAAACTGACGTTTTCATTCGTATTGATTATCAAATAATCTTATTTTAATAGATCTGACAAAATGGGGCATAGAAATCATGTCTCCAGGAATAATGAGTTTCAATAGTCCTTCAATCTTTAAGTGTCCAATTGGACAGTGTCCGGAGGGAATTTCGTAAGCAGCTGTATATGCGAGTCTGTCACTATCCATTATGGCTACATGGTCCCTCCAGAATCTTCTTATGATTTCTTTTTCGCTAGTTTTTCTAATGTCTGCGTTACGGACAATATCTCAGAGAGTTTTTCCAGAACCTTCATCTCAGATGTTCTTAGCAGCTCCCTGGTTTGTACAGTCTCGGCCCGCGTCTCTACAGCATATGTTATGATAGGTCGCACGCATGTCTTATATACCTTCCACACCAGATTCTTCAGACACACTGACACGGCAGAGATTTTATTAATGGCTCAAAAAATGTCAAACTAGAAATAATTTTGATAAACTTTTGCCGTTCACACTTTGGAATTCCATAAAAACGATATTTTTATGAATTAAAATTCTTTTTTTTTCACTATTGAGCTTATTTTTCTCGACATGTTCTTTTTTCTTTTTTTTTCTTTAAAAAAAAAAGACTAATACCAAGTATTTAAATTAATGATATTAGAATTTATTTTACAATCTTCAGTGTGAGCAGAAAATAGCTCATTATTGTGAAGAAGAAATCTGGTCGTGTCCAGGCTTGAACCTATGTCCCCTGGATCAAGAGCCAAGCGTTCTATCCCCTAGACCACCACCTAGTTTCAAAAGTTTAACCCCTTCGTCACCGGAAGAATTATGTAAACTATAGTTGATATCGTTTACCCGATGATATAGGTGTAAAACTTTCTAAACTTGTCTAGAAAAATAAACTCAAAAACGAAATATACAGTGTTTTAATATATGTTTTATAATTGCTTTTTTTGGTTAAATATATTGTGTAACGAAATGACACGATGTTTTTTAAGAACTAATTTAGACAGCAACCGGTTTTGCCAATCTAACCGGCATCGACAGACTGACTTAGCTAGAGAGTAAAAATAATTCAAATAAACTAAACTGTGATTGAATGATTAAACTTGGTTTTTTGTATCGCAATTATATTTTATTTTACGCGACAGCTATTTCATCAACCAGTGTTGACATCATGTTATCAATGTTGACAGATGTCCACATTGGTTGATGAAACAGCTGCCGCGTAAATTAAATTCAATTGTGATACAAAAAACAAAGATTAATCATTAAAGGTTTAAAATGTTATGGTATCATAGTGTTTCGGCGAAAACAATGGACTATTTAAAATAAAATAAATTTTCAAAGCTTAATTTAACAAAATGATGATATTTTTCAAAACGTTTTCAAAAGACACGTACCGCCTATGATAGGTCAGGTCTTCAGTTAAATTATTATCTCAGGTTTAACCCGCCAACCTTTTATTATAAATTTAACTTGAGCTTACAAAAAAAGGCTTCGCACATGTTCGGCCGTTTCCGCCCGCGTTCGGCTCGGAGTCGTAAACGTGACAATGTTTTGTAAGATTCAGAGTGATAATAAAAGAGAGAAAACATTAAAATTTACGTCTGCCTTCCAAAGAACCAAAAAACTGTTACGTGAAAAACTTTCGCCGTAAATAAATTCAAGACATGCGTCCAAAAACACAATTATATTCATAATTAAAGAAGTATGCTACTTCCCGAAAACGCCTGCCTACAAGAAAAATAAAGGGAATAATATTTTTTTAAAAAATAAAGGGTATATTATAGCTTAGATTGGAGTGACATCTCCAGGCGGTTTCTAGCAATGCACTAAAATGGCGGTAGCCTTTCACATTGCGTTAAACAGACCTTCTGCTTAATGCTTGAAATACAATCTTCATAGATGGCGTTAGTGTGTAGATTAATAAAACTACCATGCAATGGGTGGTGTTGCAGATTAACATATATACAACTTCCAAAAATTTGTCAGACATGGTGGTCATAAGAAAAAAAAAAAAAAAAAATGTGGAAGGGGGAATGTTGTATTACATAAAGCGTGCGCTTAACCCAACCAATGACAGGTCATAAGTCCTGTAAACACCTTGATCAACCATATTCTGTTTCTAATTTGCATCTTCGTCTCTATTGAGATACAATTGATTCTTGGAATAATATATTTCATCTCGCTTCTTCTTGCATCGTTTTTTTTTTATACAACAGGTCTCTAGAACCCAATTACTGTATACATTTTATATTTACAAAAATACATGTAAAAATAAAACAATTGTGTTATGTACAAAATATAAACAATTGTGGTATGTACCTATATGTTCCTTAAAGGACGTATAGGTCATTTGGATAATGTCCACATTGACTGACACCTCATTCAAGAGCACCATACCCCGGGTCATTGTATGTATGCTGCGTCAAGACATTTGTCCTGCTATGCGGTATGCACAACAGATGGTGTCTTCTAGCGCGAGCATACCTGTGCACCGGGCATTGAGGCCATAATACTCGTAAGAGGTATGGGCTATCAATGAGGTTACGGAGTATTTTAAATCCTAAGATCATCAATGTACCTTTTCTTCTCGATTTGATTCGATTTCTTATTACTGAGGATCGTAGTCTACGGAGGTGACCATGGCTTAAACAAAATACCTTCAATGCTCTCTGTTCTCTGCAGCGCGCACCGCCGAGTAGAGGTCTCCCCCAGTCATCTCCTTAATCTGATCACACCACCTAGCAGGAGATTTGCCTCTACTTATTTTTTTATTTTTATTTAATGGGAATTTAACAATGCCTAAGCGAAATGTAAAAGACATGGGGAAACCACTGGACTACTCTGATAGTCTATGGAACGGACAAACAAGAACTTTTTGTGATAAGTAACAAAATATTGAAAGCCTCATTAAGATGGTTTGGACACATGGAAAGAATGAATTAAGAAAGTATGTTTTAACGATGAATTTCATAAAAAAAATAATTAATAAATTGTGATACGTAAAATAACGGTGTTTAAGTAGAAAATAAAACAATTGAACAATGATTTTTTTGTACACAACACCCACTTTATCTAAAACTAAAAATTAAAAAACAATCATGTTTCGGACACAGAAGTCCTTCATCAGTGATATAAATATATTTTAAAATTTTCATTAAAAAAAAATGTTGTTAAATTAATCCGCAATACAAAGTTATAGAGAATATAGAAGACATGTAATATTAATTTTAGATAAACTTAAGGCGTTAACATATTTCGAAGGCTTACACCTTCATCATCGAGAGAAAGATATAAACTAACCAAAATTATTACAAACTGAATGCAAGAACCTGGAATTAAAAATTCTATTGTGTACAGATATTTTTTCAACTTGTGTCAAAGTCCATTTGTTTTGTCTTAAAATATAAACTGCCCCTTACTTTATCAATAGCCTAAGAGCAATAAAACACCCTCAACCCAATACTTCCATCTAAAAATCCTTTCAAAATTTAACTCATTGATATGTCTATTGTTATCTCCGTATTACTAGCCAAGTTAACCAACACATGTTTATATAATTCTAGGTTCCTGCACACAGTTTGTAATAATTTTGGTTAGTTTGTATCGTTCCCTGATGATGAAGAGTAAGCTTTCGAAACATGTCGAAAATAATAAACTCATAAGTGGAAAAAACAGTGTTTTAATTCATAAAAATTGTTATGTAATAATAAAAACTAACTAACTAGCCATCACGCCGTCTCCCGAAAGGGGTAGGCAGAAAGAATGGACTGCCAGACTTTTCTTTCCTGATATATTTCTCTCGTTTCCTCAACATTCATACATCGTGTCATGCACGCGCGTCGATTTCTCTGACTCCTCACATGGCTGACATTTAATATTTGATTTATTTGATCGTGCCACGTTTTCCTCGGTCTTCCTCTATTTCTGATTCCATTTAAATCATTTACATATAATTTTTTACCATTCTTTCTTCATTCATTCTTTCCATATGTCCAAACAATCTTAAAATCCTTTCATTATTTTGTTCATGACACCATCATTCGCACCGCATTCACTTCTTATATTTTAATTCGACACTCTATCATACACAGAGTATCCACACATTCGTCTAAGAGATCTCATTTCTACCTCATTTATTCTACTTTCATCCTTCTTTTGCCAGTTCCATGCTTCGCTACCATACATAAGGGTCGGTAGAAGAACACCATTGTGCACTGCCATTCTAGCTTTTTTGGATAGGTTTTTGTTTGCGATGACAACTTTAAGTGCACCATTCTCTTTGTTGCCTGCCCCAACCCTTCTTTCAATATCCCTCTCCACTCGCCCATCTCTTGTCAACATACTACCTAAATACACGAACTCAACTACTTGCTTCAAATTTTCACCATTCACGCTAATGTTGCAGACTGTCATTGTTTCTTCCTTTTCAAAAATCATTACCTTGGACTTATTAACATTCATCATCAGATCATTTCGCATGCACACCTCATACATACAATTCACCAGGACTTGTAGTTCATACTCGTTGTCTGCAAGTTATCATTGTATGTAATAATTGTATAAGAAATACTTTTCTCTCGATATATGACAAATAACTTGGGATTAATATAATGGTCCATTCATTCTCAGAGTAGAGAAATGGGAATGGACCAAACATGTTCTTCCTACAGATAAATTTCTAAGAAATCTTATCGGTCCGGTCTCATCGACAAGCCGTTTAAGCTTTTGACCCCCTATAAGTACGGAACGCCGTTAGTCTATAGCCAAGCGGTCCATTACTCTGGATGGCTATCTCTACCCAGCAAATGATCTCAAAATCAAATACATATTTTAAAGTAAATTAATCACATACACATTAAAGTACGTGCAAAATGTTATGACGCACTTAAAGTCATTACTACAAATAGAAATATATCCACAGAAGCAAAGATGGCAGTACGCAATGGAGTTCTAGTGCCAACCCTCATGTATGGAAGTGAACCTTGGAGCTGGCAAAATAAGGACGAAAGCAGGATAAACGCCGTAAAAATGAGATCACTAAGAAGAATGTGCGGAAAACGTTGTATGATAGAATACCGAACGATGAAATAAGAAAGAAATGTAAGGCAGATGACTGCATCATGAATAAAATTCAAAAAGGATCCGTGAGATGGTTTGGACATACGAAACGAATGGATGAGAGTAGAATGGTTAAAAAGTTGTACACAAGCAGCGTGAGTGGAAAAAGAAGCCGAGGACGACCGAGGAAAACATGACATGACCAAGTTAATCAATTACTAAAAGGCGGCCACATTCCATGTCGGAATAATCGACGTGCGTGCATGGTACGATGTATGAATGTAGAGGAAGCCCGAGAGGTATGCCAGGAAAGGCCATTGTGGCGATCCATCCTCTCTGCCTACTCCTCCGGGGAAATGGCGTGATGGTTAGTTAGTTTAGTTAGTTAGCAAAATGTTATGTTTCGTGTGAGGGATGGATAAAGAAGTTACTATAATAGATTGAATGTACGAGTAGCATGTTCCTCTGGTTTTGTTCAAAATTACATTTATCATAAATCCTGCTTGGAAGGGAGACCGGCCTAGCGATTGCATGAGCGAATCTAACGAAAGGGCTCCGCTGCAATCTATAACAACTTCTGTCTATGCTCCCTTCTATCTTTAATATGATTCCTTTTCACGGTCCCCTTAGATGTAAGACGAATATCCAGATGCTTGTTAAGACAGCCCATGGTACCTTGAATAATCGAAAGTTAATGTATTATAAAAATAGAAAATTCGCGTTTAAGATGATACTGATTTGAAACGTCTTTTTTTCAGCATTCGTTTTTAAAATGTTTTTAAATGAATGTAGCATTTTAAATAATCATTTATTTACTCAAACCTACAAACAAATCATCACATCGTTTCACCAAAAGAGTAGTTATATTATTTAGTCATGCCATGTTTTCTCCAGTCTTCCGAGACAACTCTTCTCCAATCACATTGTTAAGGAATAACTAATATAAATGAAAACGTCTGTCTATACTAGTTAAATTATTTTTTTTAAGGAAATGGCATGTTTTGCCCTTCTAAGGCTTTTCCAAATGGTTAACTTTATTAATAATGCCGTTTGATAATGCATTAGAGGGGCAAAATATGTCATTCCATAAAAAAACTTGTATAAAACAGACGTTTTCATTTATATTAATTATTTAATATGGAGTTTGACATCTTTGTTCGAGAAACAATAAATTGTTAAGGAATACTTTCTTCTTCATGTTTGATTGTTAAAATTATATACATTGATAAATATTACTTGTAACCGAAACTTGTCTGAGTTCAGTAAAAATAAAATGTGTTGTTTTACAAAGTATAATTATATTTATTCGAATACTTTCTTAACCATTATTTCTTTATCTTAACTTCCAGATATCATTCTTTTTTTATAAAATTGTACACATTTCTATCTTGTTTCGAGATGATTTTCAAGCAAGTTTGTTGAAAATTTAATTTATTAGCTGCTTAATATTTTATTAACTTGTTGAAAACATTGTATTTACACAACACATTTTTTGAAACTTTCACAAACATATTTCGGGGCACAGACTTCCCTTAATTCTAACTAAACAACAATTAACCCTGCCGCTATATTTAATTCACCACCCTCCCTCCCCTCCCATATTATTATAAGTCTGTGTCCAGAAATATGTTTGTGAAAGGTGCAAAAAAGTGTTGTGAAAATACAATGTTTTCAAAAAGTTATTCAAATGTGAATCCACAACACAAAGTGATGGCGAATAAAGAAGAAACGCTTAATATTTTTTTATATACTTAGGGGTTTACACCGTAGATTTCTACGAGTACAACGATATTATTATGAACAATTACAAAATAAAATAAATATTTTATCTTATGTTGATTTCGAAAGTTATTTCCAAATTCAGTCCCCAGGTCTTCCATCATTTTTCAGATTATTTGGCTTTCTACCTCCGGGCTTTGAGCTGAGAGGGCTTTAAAGTCTCCGTAAGAAGGCAGCTGACTTCTGGAGCTTACGCGAGCTTTCCGAAAGTCGCGTCAAACAAATTTGAATAATCGAAGAGCATTTTGTCAGCCACGGTGGAAACTGCCGTGGATCAGACGGTACGGCGCATAACCGGAACTCAAGTAGACTTTTCCAGATTTTATATTATGTAACTCCAGATAGTATCTATGGAAGTGAAGCAAGGAACTGGCAAAATAATGGTTCAAGTAGACTATACGCAGTAAAAATTAGGTCTCTTAGACGCATGTGTAGTAAATATGTATACGAGTGTCAAACGTAAATATAAAAAGTAAATAATTAATACGAATGAAAAAACTTATTATTTTCTAGAAGTTTTATTATATTTTTTGGGGGTATGACATGTTTCGCCCTTCTAAGGCATTATCAAATGAGGCTATACTTGGGCGTGTTACTCTTCATATACTCTATTGAGAGGAGCATAGTATGGCAAATTAACAATGATGTGGCTTTATACAATGGAAAAGATTGGGGGGAGCCCAGAAAATAGAAAGTGTATCCTGGAACTCATTATGAAATTTTTACCTCGTTAAGGAATACTAAATACAATTATATAAATCAAATTAGTTATTTGAGGTAGCTCATTATTAAAGTATTACTAAGAAAACATATGTTCAGTTTATAAAACAATTTTACATATTTCAAAACTAAAGAAAAAATAATTCTTGGGAAGAGCCTAGAGATATGAGTTGTTTCCTGGAAATCATTATGAAATTATTGTCTGTAATGTTTCTATCATTTAAGATATAATCACAAAAAATATAATAAAACTTCTAGAAAAACATAAGTTTTTTCATTCGTATTTATTATTTAATATGGAGTTTTACATCATTGTTCAAAAAACAATAAATAAAAAGTAAATATAGTGCGAATGAAAGTGTAATGAACAAAATAAAGAAATGATCATTAAGAAGGTTTAGACAAATGGAGAGAATGAATGAAGAAATGATCGTAAATAAAATATATGTTAACGATGTAAGCAAAACTGACTTGACCGACCTTTGTGGCCGAGTGGTAAGTGCATTGACTGCCACCCCGAAGGTTCCGGGTTCGATTCCCGGCGTGTAAATGTCACACAGTCTTTGGTCTGGTGTAAAATTCACGTCACAATAAAATGGCGATAGATTAGCTATCTATCATATGTCAATGATAGCTATAATACGCTTTACATCGATTTGGCTCATGCTGTCATGATGTAAAGAGTGATTCAACACAATAGTATTGTAATAATAATTATTATTATTATTTTTTTTATTTTTATGATAATAATAAAAACTAGAAATAGAGGAAGATCGAAGAAAACGTGGCACGTTTAAATATTAAATTATTTAATGTCAGACATGTTAGGAGTAGGAGAAATCGACTTGCATGCAGGAAACGATGTAAGAATTTTGAGGAAGAGAAAGAGCATGTCAGGTAAGAACAGTGTGGCAGTCCATAGGAATACGATCGAAACTTGAAGGTTAGAATTTTAAGATTCAGACCTTCAAAAAAAATTATAAAAAAACAAGTTGCAACCAGTGAAATATTCACGAAAGTAAAGATTTTCTACCCTTTAAAACTGAGTTTACTGTACAATCGTAATCAGTAATAAATTTTAACGTTTTAATGAAAATCTTTTTTTTTCTAACACACGTTAAAAATTTCACAATTAACAACAAAAAAATGGTCTCTTCTTTTCTACACTTCTGTCATACAACAATAATCAGAACAAATTTCAAAATAATCAAGTATCGTTCTCGGGCAAGCGCATCGTATGCATTTCGAATTACTTTCAGAGGGAAGTATTCCTTTCTCGATCTTTTGTATTCAAAATATTCTCCTACTCTTTCTTGATGACATCTGGGTTTTTGCCTATTTATATTATTATACTATAAATTGGAGAAAACGGTGTTTTTTTATTTATTTTTATATTAAACTAAAAAAAACTGACTAACTAACCATCACGCCATTTCCCGGAGGGGTAGGCAGAGAGGATGGATTGCCACAATGCTATGGCCTGGCATACCTCTCGGGCTTCCACTACATTCATACATCGTACCATGCACGCACGTCGATTATTCCGACTTAGAATGTGGCCGCCTTTTAGTAATTGATTAATTTGGTCGTGCCATGTTTTCCTCGGTCGTCCTCGGCTTCTTTTTCTAGTCACGCTGCTTGTGTATAACTTTTTAACCATTCTACTCTCATCCATTCGTTCCATGTGTCCAAACCATCTCAGGTATATTTTTTTAATTTTATCCGTGGTGCAGTCATTTGCCTTACATTTCTTTCTTATTTCATCGTTCGGTATTCTATCATACAACGTTTTCCGACACATTCTTTTTAGTGATTTTATTTCTACGTTTTTGTTTTATTAAACTATGTTTGTGTCATATATGTATATATCTAACACTTACACTTAAAATCAATCCGTCATAAGAATCCGGAAAGTTGGAATGGTCCATACATCCCAACGTTTCAGAAATCTTTTCAATATGAAAGTTATTTGAACCTCCCACCCCACCCCTAGGACGGCATCCCTTTAATGAAAGTTTTTGAGTATTTTTCAATCACGTAATATAATAATACGCCAGATCGCTTTTCCTTCAGAACTTTTGACATTTTAATATTATAATCTCGTGTCGGAGTTAAGGGCTCGCAGACTCGTTTGAAAATCTTGGAAGGGTCCCACGCATATATGCCTTTTATATATAATATATATTTTTAATTCATTTTTGACGCGTCGTTTTTCCATAAAATAACTAATTCTGTTCAAATGTTTATAAAATTGTTTAATATGATTTTTTATTATTAGCCTATAACATAAAATAACATGTTTGCTTTACTAAGGCATTATTAAATCATGTATGATTCTTCCGAAGACGATTGTCAACCCTTAAATTTATTTCTCGTTTTCTCTTTTATATACTTTGTATTAACAACACTTATAATCGTAATCAGTGGTAGAGAGAATGGATTGCCAAACTACTCTATCCTGGCACACCTCTCTCGTTTCCTCCACATCTATACAACGGTCATACACGCGCGTCAATTCTTCCGACTTCTTTTATTTCATTTCATTTCATTTCATTTATTTATTTTAAACATATCTAAAGCATTACAGAATTTTTTTCCAATACACTAAAGATACAAGTTAGAGATACACAATAATAAGTAATACATAATAGATTAATAAAAAGAGCGAGAAACATAAGATGCATGACAAATTAATAAAATAAATATACCATACAATTATAATAAAGATAGTACTTCCCTCAGATGAGCCAAACTATCACAAAATATGTCAAACTCCGAGGTGATACGATTAAGCAAAGATAATACTCTACCTACCGGCATAACCATTGGCAGGTTGGTTCTGCATCGTGGGAGATAAAACAATCTATGGCCCCTTTGTCGAAAATAATTATCAGGGACGAACAGACCTACATCACTCAGGATTTCTGAGTTGCGTATACAACCGCCTATCAGTCGAAAGAAATGGACACCCAAGTGAATGTCTCGTCTCCTCTCGAGCGACTGGTAGCCTAGCATCCCTAGCAAGAAATCAGTTGGAAAGAGCCACGGGTAATATCCATACTCCCTAAGATAGAGGTATCGCAGAAATTTTTTCTGCACCCTCTCCACCATCAGGGAATATCGAACCTCATGCGGCGCCCAGATAATGGAACTAAACTCCAACCAACTTCTCACCAGAGAGTTATACAGCGGCTTCAGCACCTGAATATTACGAAAGATCTTGGCGTTTCTAATGACAAAACCAAGCATTTTGAGGGAGCTATTACATAGTGAAGTTATGTGAAGACTAAACGACAAGCGAGCATCGAACAACACCCCTATATCCATGGACGTCGACGCTCTTTCGAGCTGGGCTTCATCCATTATATATCTGAAGTAAATTGTTTTAGTTGCTCGTGTAAACGACATTACAAAACACTTGGAAATGTTGAAGAACAATTTATTATGTTTACTCCATTGCATGATGCTTTGTATATCGCGCTGGAGATTCAAGCAGTCTGAAGGAGACTGAATTTCACTGAAAATCTTTAAGTCATCATGAAAATTTTTAAGTCATCATTTCTAACATGACCAACCTTTAAAATTTGATTAATTTGGTCATGCCATGTTTTCCTCGGTCTGCCTTGACTCCGCACTCTATTCAAATCATTAACGTATACTTTCTTTACCATTCCTTCCATTTATATTTCAGGGGTAATTTAAACAAAAACATATTAGTTGGATAGTAACACTTAGATATAGGATACCCAATGAATCTCAGATCTTGCGAAATTGATGGTAAAATTAAATGGATTAGGGAGAGAAGACGATTCTGGAGAGACTACGAGTACATTGAGAATATGTGCCAACGAGGATTCCCAAGATCTCGGTGCGCGAGACTCCAGAGGGCCATCGACTACCAAAACGACCGCCAAAGAGATGGAGGAAATATTGCACTTCTTCGTCACAGAAAGAAATTTGATGCCCTGTCTAAACACTGCTTACTAATCTACGCTGCGGAGAAGATGAAGAAGAAGATATCGGTTCAAAGACAATGCCTAAACTTTTACTCATTTAATGATTGAATGATAAGATCCAAATGTATCCAGTTTCGTAAAGCATGTCTTACATACATAATCATAATTTAAATATTTGTTCTCATTAAATGGTTCTGAGATGAAAGCATTATTCTTGTCATTAACATTACTCAATAAGTTATACATCAAATAATTAAGATATTCAATGAAAATTTACGAAACGCACTCTTTCTATACATCCCTACAGGGGTAACCCTTCCTTGGGAGGCATTTTTTTAACACTATGTAATCAGAAATCAGATGTTTTTATTGATTTACGTTCTTAACACGATTGTCCAGTGGTTTTTATTTATATAATGTTTCTCTTTTAGATACTTTGTATACAACACTCGCGTTTATTAAAAAAATAAAAATTTAATATCAAATATATTTCGGACTACCCAGCCCTTCATCAGTGATATTTTATAAATATTAAAAAATATATAAAATTGTTTACAAATACCCATGTAAAACCACTTAGCAAGCATGTTTATTATATTATAATTATTTTATTGTATAATATCACTGATTAAGGACTGGTAAGTCCGAAACGTGTTTGATATATATTTTTTTGTTTTTATTAAATGTGAGTGTTGTATATAAAGTATATAAAAAAAGAAACATTAAATATCTACAACACAAAGTTATGGCAAATATAAAAAAAATTATTTAAAATAATTGTAAAAAAAAATTTTCGCCTTGCGAGGGCATTCTTAAACGGGAGAATGAAACAAATTTGTCACAATTTTTATAAATTAAAACCAAGTAAAACCACTAAACAATCGTATTTACTATAATATTATAAATTAATAATGGAGTTTTACAAAATTAATACCTCAACCATCAAAAATATGATCTTTTTTTATATTTACAGAATAATACTATCACGAATGATTTAAATCAATGGTATTATAATTCATTTTATTATTTTGAATAGAGCCGCATATTGCTTATTATTATAAACAAGAAATCTGGTTGTGACAAGGTTCGAATCGAAGTCTCCAGGAGCTAAGCGTTCATAGACATCGCATAAACCACATTACCTCAAATTTAATTTGCTTTTCCGTTTGTTTATTATTATTTATATTTTTGATATTAAAATTATGCAGTTTAAGTAGAAAGTAGTGATTTCTTTGTGCGAGAGAGATTTCAGATATCGGTACTACATGGTTTTGTGTATATTTTTAATTTTTCAAGGAGTTTATTTATAATTTTTAATAATAAATTTATACAGTTTGATTTTAAAGTAGTGATGTCTTTGTGCGAGAGAGATTTCAGATATCGGTATCACATGGTTTCGTATATGTAATTTTTCTTATTTTTTTTATTAAGGGTAAGAAAGAGCGATTTAAATATTCATATACAAATACATAGAGACAACAAAACATGGCCAATTACATGCTTCCACAAATATTGTATAGCAACTGACATATGTATATAAATATATAAGAAAAATAAGTAACATAACATTTTAGTCAGAGAGAATAACAGTAATACTAAAAAAAAATGCCTTGCTGCAGTACATACTAGATCTAGCTCTAATCAAGGGTTTTATTATTATTATATAGGCTGTATTTTTAGAGGTTTGGTTTTTAAACTAGCAACATTGTTTCTACGGACTGTCAATTTGACAGTTGACAGTTGATTTGTAATAAGTACGTTTTGCCATTTTACCGTGAATAGACTGACGTCAAAACAGCGCTTGTAAATTGTGCAAATTTATTTTTAAAATCATGGTTCGGTACGCCAAACTTATCGTGCGATACGTCCATTTTACGGTCAATATAATCGTCCATCCGAGCAAGTTATTCGGAAGACCATGGATCGTTTTCGCACCACGTACACTCTAGTGGATAATACGCATCCACAAAGACGACAATTGTCGAAAATTTGATTTAACGATTGCGCTTCATTCGAGCTAGCCGTGGCGCTCATATGCCCGAAATCATATTTAAACAATAATTGCATAAAATTATCTATTAAATAAAGCCAACATCATAGACATTAACATTATATTAATGTGTTTTTTTTTTTCATTTTGAATATGTATTGTATACCTCTAAAAAAACACTTTCTTTATATGTCAGGTTAGAAAAAAGTCATTTCATGGATGGTCAGATAATTAACAATATTGGGTTATAAAAATGCTTAAAAATAGTACTTACATCGTTTCAGCATATAATGTTATGGCTTGATTCGTAAAGAAGAAAAACTCACCTGAAAAATAAAAAAAACAATTATTAGTCAAAGGAATAATACTTTTTTTTTTTAATCATTAATGGAAAATTATACTTTAAATATGTGATGTTGGTTAAAAGGTCCCCTATCTAGTTTTTTGGTTCTATTTTATAAAACATGTGTAGCAAGATTTATAAAAATAATGTATTTTTGAATACTGATTACTGATTTAAGTGAAATGCTATTTTTTTGGAATGACATGTTTTATTAAATAAATATTAAAATTGCAAATATTACATTTTTCAATACGTTTATGATTGCAATTAAAAAATTAAGTACAAATAAGTAAAAATAAAAAAGTAAAACAAAATAATAATGCCTTAGCAAGGCGAAACATGTCCAAACAAACATGTTTTGGGACACAGACGCCCTTAATTCTATGCACTGTTCTTTATATTGAAAAATATTCACGAATATTTCAGTTTTGTGCGTTTGTATAATATAGTATAAAAATATTGTTATTAACTGCTAAAATAAAAAAAACTTTGTCATAAATATCACAATTGATTGTATTTTGTCGCGACAGCTATTTCACTAACCGATGTTAGCATCGTCAGGTCTTACAATCAACTCCAAAACCAAAAATATTGTCCATAAAAAATCCGCAACACAAATTAATGGTGAATATAAAAGACATTATATAATTTGTTTTTTTATATACAAACACTTGTAGACAAATACTGGATTTTTACCCATTGCGGGTTAATAATTTTTTAAGGATTAATTGTATCTCAATAGAGACGAAGATGTTAATTATTTGGAAACAGAATATGGTAGTCGAGGCGTTTACAGGACTTATGACCTGTCATTGGTTGGGTTAAGCGATCACTTTATGTTAACAACATTCCCCATTCCGCCCTTCTTACGACACCACATTTTACAAATTTTTGGAACTTGTATATATGCTATAATACTATTTTTAATAACTTCACATTGTTGTACACTAGCGCCATATATTAAGATAATTTGTAAGCATTAGGCAGAGAATCTTTATTAATACAATGTGATAAGCTTTTACGCAATGTTATTAGTTCCAAAATATGAGCGAAAAGTAAAGTCACGAAAATAGACTTCTGCGCCCTTGGCACTTGTAAGGGTTGTTACACTTCCGGCGTCGTTAAATCCTTATGAAACTGTCTCCAAAACAGTAGACACATCCTTAAAGTGTTTTGCAAAACTATAAATACAGAAATGGGGTAACTTCGTCCATAAATCCTGGTGTTATTTATCATGGGGTATTATTATGTGTTTTATGGGAGTTATATAATTATTTTTGATAAATGTCTCGCTGCGTACCAAAGACAGGGGATGAAAATACTAGTGGAGAAATTCTTGTGAATAATTTTGAAGCCTAAATAGGGGTATTTAATATTAATTTCCCCCCTTTACATAATATATACAATTTGTGACATCTATAATTGCTATAATGAGTAAAGTCATCGATGGATGTTTCACTATTTTCCCCACGAGTAAAATAAGGAAAATATATGTATATATACACATGCATATAGTTTCATATACCACATTATGTTTAATGCTTATATCAATTAAATAATTATAAATAAAAATTATCAGATCAGAAAACATCATTGTGATGAATTTTTATTTTTATTTTACACAACAGGTTGTTTAAACCCAAATACTGTATACACATTATTTTTAGCTATTATTGTATATTGATGATTCACATGACATGTGACAGGTAGCCAATCTATCGCCATTTTATTGTCACGTGAATTCTAAACCAAACCAAAGACAGTGTGACAATCACACTGCCATCGCCGGGAATCGAACCCGGGGCCTTCGGTATGGAAGTCAGAGCTCTTACCACTCTGCCACGACGGTCGTCGTTCGAATTTAATCGAATGAGAACTTCTGTTTTCTAGAAGTTTTATTATATTTTATGTGAATGACATTTTTCACTTGTCTAAGGCATTTTCAAATGGGTTGACATCATCAGGTCTTACAAATATTATTGTTACTCCTTATGATATCAAAATAGGCTGACGAAACAGCTGTTGCGAAAAATATTTTTTTTAATTGTGATGCATCAAAATAAAGATTTATAATTTAACTAACTAACTAACCATCACACCGTCTCACAGAGGTCCCAAATTCAA
The DNA here is from genome assembly GCA_022606425.2 of Lepidostoma basale. Classification (NCBI taxonomy): domain Eukaryota; kingdom Metazoa; phylum Arthropoda; class Insecta; order Trichoptera; family Lepidostomatidae; genus Lepidostoma; species Lepidostoma basale. Next base: position 275,306 of record JAHDVF020001186.1, read on the forward strand.
ATCTGACGGGAAATTTCTCAAATACGTAATAAAATGGTAATTAATGGTTTGAAAAAAATTTAAACACAAAAACTGCAATATTTGTTGTATGAAATACATGTTTTATTAAAGAAATGTGAATACATAATATGTTTTAACTTATATTAGAAATATCAAAATTTAGTAAATAATCGAAATTATTATGTAGATAAATCTACCAATTATTGTTAAAAAATGCATTTATCTAAGACGAAATTAAACTATTGATATACCGTAAAATACATATGTACAAGTAATTCTTGTTCGAAGGTATTATACAAGTAGTAAAAATATTTTTAAAAAACTTGAAGTAAAATAATGAAAAAATGGAAATTAAGTAGAATCATAATGAGCATCACTCTCAGATAGATTATCTGTAGTATCTGGTGGTTGCGGATTTTGTAGCAATTTTATAACCTCTGGATTAAAACTACCCTCAGGTTATTGAGAGTTACTTCTGTAGGAAGTTATTACAGGGTCAGAGGAAATAAGGAACATGTGAGCATTACATTGTATGGTCCAATATCTTTCGTAAATTTACTTCTGCACAATTTTCAGTTATTTTAAGTGAATTGCCTGGATAGCACTTTTTTTGCTTCCAAAATATGTTTGTAAGATGGGTAAATATTAGCACCTAGAGCTTTAGCTTCTGATTGAATGAGCATATTTAGTAAGTTTTGCATCAACAAACAAAGCTAGTGGTTTTTCACGTGAGTACATTTTTGCCGACCTAGGAGACTTTGTATATGCTTTTTTTATTCTAGTTGCTCTCTTTGGAGAAAATGTAATCTCCTCAATCATTTTTGCAGCATCTCTTCTTCCCATTTTAAACTAATTTGTGCAGCGTACATTAACTCGTCGCCAGACGTCAACTCAAGTATAGGCTGTACTATTTTTCGCTACGTTTTTTTCGTATAATTACCAAAAGATTTCTTCCTGCTGGTATTTCCAGAAGTAGATGGTACCTCTGATATATCTTGAATCTCTTCGGAAGTCAATTCAGGAAAAGATATTTCAGCATCCATTACTTGGAATATTTTTTCATAAATATTTTTGTGTCCTGGTACTTTCGACCCATTTCGATCTTAATGTGCCACAAAAACGCATTTTTTTGTTTGTTTATAGGCATAACTATCTCTTTATCAAACATTTCTAGTTGAAATTTCTGAAAAATATGAGCTAAAACATATTTTCCTTTAGTTTTATTATTTCCCCTTCGCCAAATGTCAAACAAGATTCTTCGAGAAATTGACCCATCTGAAATAAAAAGTAACATACATTCTAAATAGGCAATTTCCGGCAGCTAATTTCTTATGGATTTTATAACATATATATCACTACACAAAATAAAATAATAAAATTGATGGGGTGTCTCGGGGATTTTTTTGTAGGCCTTTACAAACTTAAATGATACATTTTTATAATCCGATAATTCATTGTTTACTTATTTCCCCTCAAATACATTAAATAAAAAAGCAAAATAATATAATAAAGTGAATTATTAAGAACATACCTTCAATCAAAATATTCATAATGTAAAACCAAACAATAATGCTAACACTTTGCTAAAAACGTGTTGTCAACTTGGGAATGCAAACGCTACTAAACCAATGAGAAATGTTTGGTGCGTTACTTATCAACTTTGGAAACAACGCATCGCGTTAATACTGTTGCCATGTGGGTAATTGACTTGGTTTATGATGCTCCACTTATATTTAAAGATATTATGTAAGAAATAATTGGAATTAAAAATAGTGAATAAATACCCGATTTCCCGCTAGAATTGACTTTGGCACCTCAGTGCGTCTCCCCGAATAGGTAGGCAGAATGAATGGACTGCCACACTTTAACCCATGTAACACTCATTCATTCTCTTTTCGCCCCCGCGGAAGACGCGGTGTGACGGGTTGCGAACCTTGTTGCCACCAATAGGCATCTCCTGCGTTAATTTAATAGTTTATAAAATATAATACAGAAGAGTCACGAGCAACAGAGAAATATTTCCCTATTGCTCATGACTCACCGTTCTACCATACTAATTCACCTCGTGCACATTTTCTCTTATACCTATACATACTCGTATATTGTGTTGTTCTCTGATTTAATATTTAGTCTCTTTTGCAACTGACGAAGCTCCGGCGGGAGCGAAACAGGTTGTTGTTAAAAAAAAAGTGATGTAAAAACAAATTAAAAGTGTATTAATATAATATTAAATTTAATAATGTCACAATATAAATTGAGTACTTTATACGAAAGTAAATAAATGTTCGATAAACTTAAGGAGTTGTATTGTAAACCTCAGATTCATTGACAAACCGATTGATGTTAAATCTAACTTGTTAGTTATTCCACAAAGTAAATAATTAAATCAATAAATTAACACTGTAGAATTCCATTATGACGAGATACGAATTTTAATTCATAAAAATTCGTCAAAAAATAGTATATTATTTTTAAAAACATTTGTCAAATAAATGTTAATTTCAATGGAAAATTCTAACACTGATATATTATTGAGTCACATTTACACCTCATCAGTATTCCACTGAGAAACATTTCTTAATTTCAATCAACACACGAGTCTTTGACACAATTACCATTTACAGGTAGCTAGTTACCAATTACCAATTACCAATTACTAGCTAGGGGAGGATCATCCCCGGGCGTGTTCCGCACGGGGCAAATCATATTATGATAATGAGATATACTCTGTACTTTACTTATTATTACTAACCATAGAATATCGGAAAATCGAAAATTAACTATGTCACCGATAGACGTAAGATCCGTATTGGGGATGGTTTAACAATTAACCCACTGCCAACTGAGGATGGAGGTCACATATGACATCACAGATTGCTTCACCAACCGGCGATCAGAACCAATCTGCCTCTGGTGATACCGGTGGGAAGGGCAATTAGTCTGCAGAACGCGGTCTCCTCGGAGATCGACGCGAGGAGTCAGAGAAATGGACGCGCGTGCATGACGCGATGTATGAATGTTGAGGAGGTGAGAGAAATATATCAGGAATGAAAAGTGTGACAGTCCATTCTGTCTGCCTACCCCTTCGGGGAGACAACGTGATGGTTAGTTAGTTAGTTAGTGATACTATAAACAGAGTTTTATATTTAACAGTTAATAATGTTGAAGTGTCTTAGTGTTTTGGCTAAAACAATGGACAATTTTTTACTCCCTGGTGACACCGGTGCGAAGAGCAATTAGTCTGCTGAACGCGGTCTCCTTGGAGATCGACGTCTTTCATATTAATGAAGGTACGCACGTTCAGGAGACAAATATTCTTGACTTAAGAAAGTATCTTGTCTTCCTAATGTCGAACCATCTCTAACACGTTCCTGGTATTATGTTTTTATTATTATAATATTTTACCTGTACTCAATAGCCTTAAACATTTTGCTGTTTGTAATGTCTTTTGAGTTATTAAACTGATTTGATTTGATAGGTAGCTGTAGCTTCCTCCACATTAATACAACGAGTCATACTCGCACGTCGATTTTTACGACTACTTACATTGAAGATTTATATGTATGTAATATAAACATGTCAATAAAATAACATTGTAGATTTTTATTTATTAAATGATTATTTAAATCAAAAATTATATGTCGGCTACGCAAGGAGTTGGGAAATCAACATGCGTGCAAGACACGATGTATTAATGTTAAGAAATCGAGAGAAGTATGTCAGGAAAGATCAATATGGCGGTCTATTCTACCCGTTCGGGGATACGGTGTAATGCTTATGTTGTTAGTTCATTATTCATATGTATTATAAATATTTTGAATGGTAATAATGACAAGTTTCCAATTTGAAAGAGATATTAATGTTAATTGGTACTTATTAAACTGTGGAATTAAATTGTGGAATTCCATAGTAATATACTAAGGAAATTGAAAATAACTTTAAATTGACCATCCTTTGGTGAAAATCCAGAATTTCGCATACAAGTATAAGTATACATTCACAAAAATATTTGTAATTATTCTGGTCAACTCTTTTTGCAATTAGAATGGAATAATACTCCTGGCGACTTCTAAACAATGCGTTTATGGGCTACAGCCTTCGCATTGTGTTAATAACGTAGTATGCTAAATGCTGAAAATCATTCTCCATAGATGGCGTTAGTGGGTCGGTTGTATATGTTAATCTTGAATAGATTCACAAAGTGCAACCAAATCTACATAGATGGATAATTGAAACTGACACGTGAAGATAGGTATGGATTTTGAAGTATATATACATCTTCCAAAAATTTGGCATGCATGATCATAACAAAGGTGGAATGGGGAATGTTGTAATTACATAAAACGTGCGCTTAACCCAACCAATGACAGGTCATAAGTCCTGTAAACACCTTGATCATCCATATTCAGTTTGCGTCTTCGTCTCTATTGAGATACAATTAAATTTGAAAATAACTTTGTTTAATCCACAAAACTTTATAAAAATATTAAAAAACACGAATTTTTTTCAGGGGATAACTTCATCTTCAGGTGTAAAAATATAAACAATAATAAAAATATAATATCGAAACGTGTCGTGTTTTTTTAATTGTTGGATTAAACAAAGTTATTTTCAATTTTATAAGTATATTAATCGGTACTTATTATACTGTTCTAGAAATAGAGGAAGACCTAGGAAAACGTGGCATGATCAAATAAATCAAATTCAGGAGGAGTCAGAGAAATCGACGCGCGTGCATGACACAATATATGAATGTTGGGGAAGTGAGAAAATATTGTCAAGAAAGAAAAGTGTGGTAGTCCATTATTTCTAACAACCCCTTCAGGGAGGTGACGTGATGGTTAGTTAATTATTTTGTTTATTTATTATTTGTTTTTGTATAATTAGGACACCCCAAATACACCCCTGTTGGAACAAATTAAAATGAATCCATCGGAAAATGAGACTATCAAATTACATAACACAGGCTACAGATGGCTCGTTTTAATATGGAAAAGATATCATTTTTGTTCCTTTATGTCCTCCCTATATCTCCGCTCTTCCCGCTACACCCTTCCCGTCAAATTACTTTCCGATATAATCAGCTCTCTAAAAGCATAAAAGTATGAGAAAGGGTTAAAATTATAATATTTAATTGAATTTTTGTACATTTTCTTCTCCAAGTCAAGTGGAATCAGTAAAAGAGTACAATATTTAATCAGGGTAGTGGTATTGCGATCGATAATCTCGGCATTCGGGAGTTGCTTGTTCTTTTCTTAGCTTGGATTATAATTAATATGATTTAATTAACTATTATTTTATATCAATGACAACTAACTAATAAACTAACTAACTAATCATCACGCCGTCTTCTCGAAGGGGTTGTTAGAAATAATGGACTGCCACACTTTTCTGTCCTGCCACATTTTTCTCATTTCTCCAACATTCATACATTTTGTCATGCACGCACGTCGATTTCTCCGACCTTTCACATTCCCGACATTCAATTTTTGATTCATTTTATCATGCCACGTTTTCCTCGGTCTTTTTCTATTTCTAGTTCCATTTACATCATTAACGTATACTTTTTTGACCATTTATTCTTTAATCATTATTTCCATGTGTTCAAACCATCTCAATCATCCATTCATTATTTTGTTCATAACAATAATGAAAAAAAATATAGTCAAAATTTCTTCATTACTATATATTTAGTGTGATTCCACTTGTGCTTAACGTCGGCCGGTTTCGGCAGCTTGCTGCCATCTTGTTCTGATCAGAAGATGACAGTAAGCTGCCGAAACCGATCGACGTTAAACACAAGTGGAAGAACACTAAATATATAATAATAAATAAATTTTGAATAATTTTTTTTATTTGGTTTTCTTTATTTAAATTGAACTTCTACCAAGAAATTTCAATTAAAAATATTCATTATTTGTTCATAACACTATTATTCGCACTGCATTCACTTCTTATATCGACACTCTATCATACAAAGATTTTCAACACATTCGACTATATCAAATCAGTTTATTTCATCAACAGACATTACAAAATTTATTTTTAAGGCATCTATTGAGAACAGGTAAAATAATATATTATATATAGTATACTACCAGAAACGCATAAGAGATGGTTCAACATTAGGAAGACAGGATACTTTCCAGAATTAAGAGTATTTGCCTTCTGAACGTACTTTCACTAACATGAAAGACGTCGATCTCCGAGGAGACCGCGTTCAGCAGACTAATTACTCTTCCCACCGGTGTCACCAGAGGCAGATTATATGATCTATATGATCTCATTTCTATAAGATCTCAGCTATATGATCTCATTTCTACTGCATTTATTCTATTTTCATTTATTTGTAATTTTATTTATTCAAATGTGAATCCACATCTCCAAATAAATAGGAGTAAAACATTATTTTTTCATATCCAACGTCCTATGATGAAGTAATATTTTTTCAAAACTTGTCGAGGAAAGAAACACAAAAATGGGAACAAATCTTAAAACAGTATTAATATATTAAAAATCGTTGCTGTATACGTATGAGCGATTTTCGTTATGTTGAGAATGAATTTAATTAATATGTAAACTATTTATAGAATGTCTAAGAATCCATCTGAATTTTATAGTTTAATTTGTCGGCAAGAGATGGCGCCTGCGTGTCGTGCTGATTTAATGGTCGTAAAACATTCGCGACAGTAAAACCGACGCAGTTTGATGGGGCCCGTCTGACGGGGCGGTGGGAACTGATTGGGAATCGCTGGGGTATGCGCCGAAGCGCTGTTATTACGAATATTCGATTGGAAATTTATCGGCGCTTTGATAGCTCATTGCGAGTATCGAATGTAGATTATGGGCTGTGTGACGAAGAGCCTGTATCTAATTTGATCTGATTTTCATCTAAATAGCTAAACTGCATCGGCACTGAAAACTATTTAAGGGTTGGTCAATATTATTATACATAGATTAAATTTTTAAATAATAAGACGTTAGCATGAATGGTGAAAATTCGGAGAAAGTAGATGAGTTGGTGTATTTAGGTAGTATGTTTACAAGACCTCCTTAAAGATGGAAATGACAGTTGGAAATCCACCTCACAGAAGGAGCAACCCTCTGGAGAACAGACCACGTAGGTCTACAGCAACGAAGGTGAAGAAGAAGAAGAATAGCAACTCAAGATGGCCGCTCAGATGTAGAAATTATAAGCAGAATTCCTCAATAACAAGACACATTGAAATCAACTAACTAACTAACATACCATCACGCCGTTTCCCGGAGGTGTAGGCAGAGAGGATGAACAGCCATACTGCACTGTCCTAACATACCTCTCGAGGTAAAGTAGATGAGTTCGTGTATTTAGGTAGTATGTTTACGATGATAAAGATGTGCGAGTGGAGAGGGATATTGAAAGAAGGGTTGGGGCAGGCAACAAAGAGAATGGTGCACTTAAAGTTGTCATCGCAAACAAAAACATATCCAAAAAAGCTAAAATGGCAGTGCACAATGATGTTCTTTTACCAACGCTTATGTATGGAAGCATGGAACTGGCAAAAGAAGGATGAAAGTAGAATAAATGCAGTAGAAATGAGATCTCTTAGATGAATGTGTATATACTCTGTGTATGATAGTGTCGAATGAAAATATAAGAAGTGAATGCGGTGCGAATGATGGTATTATGAATAAAATAATGATAGGATCATTAAGATGGTTTAGACATATAGAAAGAATGAATGAAGAAAGAATGGTAAAAAATTATATGTTAACAATGTAATGGAACCAGAAATAGAGGAAGACCGAGGAAAACGTGGCACGATCAAATAAATCAAATATTGAATGTCGGCCACGTAAGGAGTGAGAGAAATCGACGCACGTGCGTGACACGATTTATGAATGTTGAGGAATCGAGAGAAATATGTCAGGAAAGAAAAGTGTGGCAGTCCATTATTTCTTCCTACCCCTTCAAGGAGACGGCGTGATGCCAACGTCGGGGGGACCTAACATGGCACTCGAAAAAGAAGAAGAAGATCTAGTATATGAGCAACGGTAAAGAGTTTCTTTTTTTTTTTTAATTGGCTGGCTATTGCCCTTTCTTACATTGACTGTGGACGATTCTTAGGGGGTGCTACAATTCTGCAAAATCCCCTCCCGAAGTCAATTGTCTATGTCGTGCTCTTCCCTTGTAAGAAATAAAAGGACAGTTAGACCTCACCATCCCAGGAGACATGATATCTATGCCACAGATCCTCTCATCTTTTAAAAAAGAAAAAGAAGAATAAAATATTTTGGTAATATATTAAACTAGCGAGAATCTACGAGTGACCAAAAGAGCCATGGAAAGAGCCAAATTAGGAATAATCCTAGAGATAGAATCAGAAACGATACGGTGAAAGAAAAAACAAAAGATCCTGACATCATCCACCGGGTAGCGACTCTAAAATGGCAATGGGCAAGTCATGCAGCCAGAAACTCAGATGAAGACTTGATAAAATGCTGCTGAATTGGAGACAATGGACGGCAAAGAGAAGTGCGGGACGACCGCAACTACGGTAGAAAGATCACTTGAACAGACATGTCGGAATAACCTGGATGCAGTCTGCACAAGACAGAGTGGTGTGGAAACGAATTTAGGAGGTCATTGTCCAGGAGTGGACGGAAATAGAGTGAAGAATAAAATTGAACAACTGCCAATATAAAACAATTAAAAGAGAAATTGAATTGTTTAATCAAATATTACTTTAACGAGACATTTGAACTCAAGTATTATAATTTTATATTCAATTTATCCCCTTTTATTGAATTACAAGCGCTGATTACACAATTTTCTATTTTTCCTCCCTTAACTACCCGTTAGCATGTAACTTCCTACACAAATACCGGAGCTTGTACAGTGGGTTATTAACATTTTAATGTACTTGAGAGTAAGTTATTAAAATTGCTCAAGCAAAGATTAAACAATCGGAGAATTTACGTTGTCTGATCACGCGATTTATAATTTATTGGCCATTTACAAAGATTACTGAAAATGAATGAATTTGCGGTAAAAAAACAAAGGCATTTTTTTGTTTTAATATAACTGGCTTTATTTAATAATAATAATAATAGTATGCTGACTTTTAAAGCGCCGTTTTTGTTATGTAATCACCTGAGAGCGCATTAAGACGTGTTTTAAATCTAAATATGAACGCTGCATTTGATTGATTTTCGCGATCGATTAGAAAGAATAATAGAACAAAATATACAAGTTTTAATTTGAGTATGAAATGTGAAAAAGATGGGTTTTCAGCTTAGATCTTAAGTCTGTCGGATCATTTATGCATCTGAGATGTGAAGGAAGATTGTTCCAAGCTGATGGACCGGCTACCGCAAACGCTCGATCCCCGAAATTCGTACTAGGGCAACGCTTTGGCTCAACTAATCTTCCTATTGCCGGGGAGTTTATTTATAATATGATACATATTTATCGGTTGTTATGCTATAAGTTTGCATTTTACATAAGTATATTATTCATCAATAAAATAAAATAGTTAATAATTATCATAGATAATCCATCAATTTGGCCGAAACTCTTCGATACTTCAACATTATTATATGTATAGTATGTTAAGTAGTATGTTTACAAAATATGGGCGAGTGGAGAGTGATATTGAAAGAAGGAATGGGGCAGGCAACAAAGTGAATGATGCACTTAAAGTTGCCATCGCAAACAAAAAAGCTAGAATGGCAGTACGCAATGGTGTTCTTGTACCGATCTTTATGTATGGAAGCGAAGCTAGAAACTGGCAAAAGGAGGATGAAAGTAAAATAAATGCAGTAGAAATGAGATCTCTTAGACGAATGTGTGGATAGTATGTGTATGATAGAGTGTCGAATGAAAATATAAGAAGTGAATGCGGTGCGAATGATGGTATTATGAACAAAATAATGAAAGGATCATTAAGATGGTTTGGACATATAGAAATAATGAATGAAGAGAGAAAGGTAAAAAAATTATATGTTAACGGTGTAATTGGAACCAGAAATAGAGGAAGACCGAGTAAAATCAAATATTGAATGCCGGCCGCGTGAGGATTCAGAGAAATCGACGCACGTGCATGACACAATGTATGAATGTCGAGGAAGCGAGAGAAATATGTCAGGAAAGAAAAGTGTTGCAGTCTATTCTTTCTGCCTACCCCTTCGGGAGACGGCGTGATGGTTAGTTAGTTAGTTAGTTAGTATGTTTAATTTTAAAACATTGTCACTATACGTATCACAATTAATTTTTTTTTTTTGAGTTTGTTGCAACAGCTGTTTTGCCAACCTGTGTTGAGATCATCAGATGTTACAAACAATAAATAAGTTTTATAATATCGTGTTGGCGAAACAGCTATCGAGACAATCTTATAAAAATAACATAAAAAGAGAAATGTAATCCTAAATAAATCGAGTAAATAGAAAAAAATTAAATTCAAGTCAAGACTAGCAGCCGAACATCAAGATTAACAGCTGAACATCAGGACTTGCAGCCGAATACCAGGACTAGTTTTGTGCTACTCTGCTAATAAATATGCATGCCCCGTGTGAATTACAATTGAATCGCCGTCTTATCACGGGTTGCTTAAAGCCGATACCAATAGAGAAGATTTGTACCATAACTGGTATTATCCCCTTAAATTTAGCAGAAACATCGCAAGACACAAGGCATCTGTTATAAACCACCATTGTCAGGTTTCAAGACTTAAGTCAAGAGATTAAGCAAATGCAGGGAAATGGTTCCTGACTAAAGGAGACCCGACCCTCATTGGGTATCATCCAAAATAGGCATTCAGAACACAAATTACCGTAGAAAAACTGGAGAACCCTCCACCAAGCACACACACGCGTCGATAGACCCAAGGATAACATGGCGAGATGGGGTATCCTTCAGGATGGTATGACGCTCTGCAGATGTGGCATGGAGCAATCCTTGCTGCACATAACGGAGTGTCCTTTCTGCCCTGTGACATGCACGGAGGAGGATCAGGTCAGTGCGGTCCAGCTGCAGGATTTCTGTGCCGACGTTATTTGACCAAGTAGCCTTTGATGAAGAAATGCTGAAAAAGTGTTTTCTTGCTCTGAACATATATTAAAAAAGGATCCCTGAGATGGTTCGGACATATGGAACGAATGGATGAGAGTAGAATGGTTAAAAAGTTGTACACAAGCAGCGTGAGCGGGAAAAGAAGACGAGGAGGACCGAGGAAAACATGGCAAGACCAAATTAACCAATTACTAAAAGGCGGCCACATTCGAAGCCGGGATAATCGACGTGCGTGCATGGTGCGATGTATGAATGTGCAGGAAGCCCGAGAGGTGTGCTAGGACAGGCCAGTGTGGCGATCCATCCTCTCTGCCTACCCTTCCGGGGAATTGGCGTGATGGTTAGTTAGTTAGTTATTTAGTTTGTACTTATTTTTGGCAAAACGTTTTTTTTAATAATAATCAAATAAAACGATGTCTTTTAAATACTTTCACTTTTATCTTTATTTCGCCAGGCTCGTTGGGATCAACAGACTGGTGGACCAGTCTGTCAGCGAGCCTTGCGAAACCGATCGCTGTTGAAATTAAGTCAAATATGGAAGTAGTTAAAAAGACATCGATTAATTTAAAATGTACTTTAATCACGAGATTTCAGTAAAATCATTCGATTATCTTAAAAACGTATTTTTTTGTTTAACTACTGTTCACAGGGAAAAAATATTGTAAATATTGAAAATGAAATTTAGAATTAATTAAAAATTACTTTATAAAATATATTTATTTTAAATCCACTTAGTTCATGGCTTTGGCCATATATTCCAAAGGATCTTTATATTAAAAATATATGTTAAATACAGGTAGTCCATTGTTTTCGCCGAAATACTATGATACTTCATCATTATTACTGTTAAAATTTAAAACACTCTTATAATATCACAATTCCTTTTTAATAATCTATTGTTGCGACAGCTGTTTCCCCAACCTATTTTGGCATCATCAGGTGTTACAATAAACCAGTATTACAAATGAAAAGACTTACTATTTATAGGTCAAAAAAACTCATTAGTGTGGTAAGTCATAGTAAAAATTAGGCATGCGAAATCTGCTGACCATTTTACAAACAAATACAACATGGGTGGGAATAAACAGTGATTAGAAGGGACAATTATACATACATTAAACACGTATAATTATAACAATCATACACATACACTGTTTTTTCCCACCTTTGTTATATTTGTTTGTAAAATTGTCAACAGATTTCGCATACCTAATTTATACTATGACTAACCACACTAATGAGTTTTTTGCCCTGTAATTAGTAAGACTTTTCATTTATAACTTTAGTTTATTTCAACACCTGAAGATGTCAACTCAGTAAATATAACGAAATTGTGATATATAACAGTGTTTTAAATTTTAACAGTAATAATACATATTTTTTCGTTATTTATAATACAATACAATAAACTGGAATGCGCACGTGCAGAGGATGTATCTATCCAGAATCCCACACGTTGCGATGCATCAGATTCCTGAATACCACCCCCCCCCCCCCCGGAAGACGACCAAAAAGATGGAGGGATAGCTGGTAGCCAACTTTGCAAGATAGGCTAGCCTATCAATAGGAACATACTAACGGACTTAAAGGAAAAGAAGAAGAAGATAATTTCTATGGCTCGGCAAGACACTGTTTTTCCCAGATAATCAATTTAAATTTTTGTGTATAAAACCTACGTTTTCATTAATATCAAACACTCAAGTTATTACATTAAATTTTCATGCTTTAAATATTTTTTGCAATTTTCCGAGAGGGAAATAAAGCAGAAATTTAGACTGAATGAAAATTTAACTTTGCCAGTTTACATTAATACAAATAATATTAAAAAATCGCTGAAATACAAAAATTCCGATTCGAAGCAACGTTTTGCTGAGCGCAAACCTGAAAAGGTTTCCGGATCATTTTGTATCCTTACAGAGCCGGAAATAGGCTGATTTACTCGGGGGCAAAAAGTATAATTAATTTCTGCTTTTATTAGTTTAAATATATTTTTCTCAGCGTGCGTCGAAAGTATTAAACCCCTATTTACATTAGTTAATATGAACGAAAACCTCTGTTTTCTAGTATATTTTGTGGCATTGATAAGTTTCGCCTTGCTTAATAGTAAACACGATTGTTTAGTGGTTTTACTTGGATTTAATTTTAATAAATTATAGAAATAATGACAAATTTGTTTCGTCTACAATTACTGTTTAACATTCTTAATTAATCATGATTTATTACTAGGTACATACCTCAACCTAAATTACTTATTAGTTATTGTTTAGCTTTATATATTGAACCTCAAAAATTCCTAGATATTCAGTGGTAAACTTACTTATAACTTATCATTAATTCTAAGAAAAACCTTAAAATCGTTTTATTTAACAACTCAAAAATTTGCAATATATAAATCCCACCCACCCATCAGTTTTCTAAAATCAAAGAACACATTGTTTGGCGATAAAATTCAGTTTGAGAATGCTCTTTGAATTTGTCACTATTTGTATAATCCAAGTAAAACCAGTAAACAATCGTTTTTAATATTATAAATTAATAATGGAGTTATGAATGATGGTGTTACGAACAAAATAATGAAAGGATCATTAAGATGGTTTAGACACACGGAAAGAATGAACGAAGAAAGAACGGTTAAAAAAATATATGTTAACGGTGTAAATGGAACGTTGTACGATCAAATATTAAATGTCGGCTACGTGAGGAGTCAGAGAAATCGACACGCGTGCATGACACTATGTATGAATGTTGAGGAATCGAGAGAAATATGTCAGGAAAGAAGAGTGTGGCAGTCCATTATTTCTGCCTACCCCTTCGAAGAGACGGCGTGATGGTTAGTTAGTTGTTTTTTTTTTATTTGAGTTATACAAAACTAATACCTAAACCACCAATAAAACTTTTATAAAACTGACGTTTTCATCCGTATTGACTATTTAATTTGGAGTTTAACATCATTGTTCAAGAAATTATAAATCAATTTATATTGAATAAATAAATTTTGTATAGTGAAGACGAATTAAGCAAAAATCTATTTATATTGTTTTCTATTGTAGATGATGAAAGTTTAAGCCTTCGAAATACGTCGAGAAAAAATCTCTAAAGTAGAAAAAGTATATTTAAAAAATAGTAATTGTTTAATATCACAGTTTTAATGGAGGAAGGCGTAGACACTTAACGCCTTGAGTGCCACAGTAGCAGGAGTTGGTGCCTTTACAGCCTTCTTCTTTATCGACTTTTTAGCTGGAGCGAAGAATCCCGGCTGCTATTCCATCGAGAAGTCCAGAACAATACATAAAGAATGTGTTATTCATGGCCTTTTTAGAAACCATATTCACATCCACTCAAAGCGATGACAGAGTAGACGCCTAAGCTGGCGTTATTAACATTTTACTTGACACCTAAATGTCAGAAAACAAGAAGCTAATAGACACTAACAGTAACTGGATAGAGACTTATAAGGCAAGAATGGCTCAGGAATTCTATTGTTCGAAACCAGCGTAACAAGTGGAGTAGCCGGCATGATAATATATTAAAGATTTTTTTTTTAAATAACATTTAAGAAGCATTGCAAAAGATTGTGAAACACTAGGTTGTCTATGTTTTAATGAAAGATCAACAAGATGGCGGTCGGACAAGCCACCACGCGAGCAGGAATAAACTTGACAGATAAAAAAATGTTGCGACACATTTAGTGTAGACAGCGTGGTAGTAAAGAAATACATAAAAAATAACAAAATAACACCGAATTTGAGCTAGAAAACGCTTAAAAACAATTAAGAAACACAAAAGGCACAATACTAACATGAATTCGTACTAGTAAAATCACTTTATGACTAATTTATCAAAAAAATAACGGAGCGCGAACAAATACTTGCTTAGTGTTCGATGTTCCAACGGGAATCATAAAAAAATATGGTTGGTTGCACTGTCCCATCATGAAATGCTTCTGAATTCAAAAATCTAACCAAGCACGTTCGTGGAATTTTCCACCATCGAACATAGTCTTGTACTCATTGATTATTTTGGACATGCCACGATTTTCGTTTTTTCTTTTGGGATATCTTTTTGCAGAGATGCAGCTTGTAAACAAATGTTGAACTTTTTTTCTATATATGTTACTCTTTTAATTTGTGTTGTGGATTCACATTTGAATAAATTGAAACGCATTTTTTATTATCCCAACACTTTATTTTATTAGTTACAGACATGTTTCGATCCTTCTTATGTATTCAAATTTTAACAAAGAATAAAGTTAAAATACAGCGAACTGAGTTCTGTCTCAAGGTCACCAATCTACAGCCATTTGCGTCTAGCGACTTGTTCTCTAATTGGCTTTTCTCCTGCCATGGTCTAGAGAACGGCATTTGACACTGTTTGGGGCCAATAGATCTTGAATACTGAGCGAAGGCACCTATTTATAAACTTCTGGAGTTTTCTAATAACGTCCGCGGTAGATTTCCAAGTCTCACATCTGTATAGCAAAAACGCTTTCAACTGCTGAATATTTGGAGCTTAAGCTTTCTCGAAATGATAATGAAACGCCATACAGGGCGAAGTATAGCAAAGTTTCCCTTTCCTTGTTGAGTCTGCTGGCTACATCTTTTTCCTTACCTCCCGAGCCTGCTATCATACTACCGAGGTAGCAAAACTGGTCGTGGTCACGAGGGGGAAACCGTGGAGCAAGATTGGGGTGGAGTCATTTGTGGATTCTCGTAGGTTTACTGTCATGGACATGTGAATGTTGAGACCTACTTTTGCCGCTTCCACGTGAAGTCTACACAGCTTCTGCTCTGCATCCACCCGGTTTATCGAAAGAAAACAAACTTAATTTGCTATAACACGACAATAAACTATTTCACGTGTGTTGAAGAGATGCAACGTAACACTTGACGTTAGATTTTTGTTTCGATGTTTTATTATTATTTTTTTTTTTATGTACACAACAGGTCGTTTGGACCCAATTACTGTATACAATTTTTATTTTTTAGCTATTATATTGATTCTCGTGACACATGATAGGTAGCCAATCTATCGCCATTTTATTGTCACGTGAATTCTCGACCAGAAGACAGTGTGACAATCACACTGCCATCGCCGGGAATCGAACCCAGGACCTTCGGCATGGAAATCAGAGCTTGTAACCACTGTGCCACGAAGGTCGTCAAATTGAATATATAAATAATGTTTAAAATTAATTAAATATGTCCCCTAATTCTACCCTGTCTTTTTCATCCTTAATCTTTCGCAGCTCCTTCGATTCGGAACACTTCTTTTCTCTGACAGATCGCACCGGAAACGCTGTTTACATTCATCTTGTGTAAATACACTTCCGGGAACGGTAATTGGGTGCACAAATCAAAACCGATTATATCCGGATTAACCCGAACATTGCCGAGGATTAACGAAGTCAAGTCACGTCCATAATGCGTTAAACGGTTATCCATTATCGTTAGCGCTGTTGGAATCGTTATTGGAGCTATTTCAGGGTAACCTACTGAGCAGCAAGAAATAACAAATATAAACAATACCTATACATATTTGCAAAAGACATATTCACGGCATTGCAACGGCGTACAATGTTGTTTATTTTTTTAAGTCCCCGTTGATGTTTAATCTAAACATCGAGAAGTGTATGAAATAGCTGAAAGGGTTAGATGCAGGCGCCAAAACGAACAGAGTGTCATTTATCTGTTTATTGTAGTATTCAAACAACGCTGTGCTGTTTGCAGGTAGCATTAATTCCAAGTCATGTTGTCTAGTATGTACGAGGCGTGTATGCGATTTATGACCTTCATCTTCTTCTTCTTCTTCTTCTTTTCCTTATAGACCTCTGGTCTGTTCCTGAAATCAGGCTGGCTTCTCTTGGGAGGTTGACTCCCAACTATCTCTCCATCTCTTCGGCGGTCTTCCGGGGGGACGGCAGCCGGCAGGAATCTGATGCGCCACAGCGTGTGGGATTCTGGTGGGGTCCATCCTCTGCACGTGCGCATTCCAGTATCATCTGCGTTATCTGCCCCTTCTTACGACTTCCTCTACCTTGCAGATCTCGCGGATGGCCGTGTTCCTCACCCTATCTCGAATAGTCCTTCCTGCTATCATCCTCAGCGTCCTCATCTCTGCCACCCGTACTTTAGCCTTCGTACTTGTGGTATCCGCTCTGGTCTCAATGCTATATGTCAGTTTAGGCCTCACACAGGTTTTATTCTGACCTTACTGTTAGTTATCATGTACTTGTTTTTCCATATTATATCCTTGAGACAATCTGATACCGCCGAAGCTGATTTATGATGCATGTGAATAAGTCCAAAATAATCATTTTCGAAATAGAATAAAGTATAAGGGTCTCCCATTTTCATCTCTATGCGTTGATTCTTGCTACATTTTATAATGCTTTGCAAGATGTATACAGTATATCACTGAAACATCACATACCCATAAAATGTAATAAAACTTCTAGGCAAAAGACTTTTCGTTAAACGTTGATAATGCTATGATAAAGACATGGATATTGAGTAGAGAAATCATGAACAAAATGAAAGTTGCACAACATATATCTCACTTAGCACCAGGTTCACCGATATAGGGGTACGCATTACGAGGAGATGAAGTAGTAATGCGCTGGACATGTGTACCGAAGTGATGATGGAAAATCTAGCCACAACATTACTGAATAGAGGCCAAGATTGACCCAGAGAAGTGTCGAGAAACAGCCCACCAGGTGGAGCGATGATTTTGTGCGGACGACTAGAAGAGCCTGGAGAACAATGGTAAGAGACCGAGAGAAGTGGCGTGGAGGTAGTACAGCTTACGTCCAGTAGTGGATAGAGACAGGCTGACGATGAAAGGTGAAACAATTTTTTTCAATCCGATTCGGGGCTTTTTGTTCCTGATAGTTAAATTGTTTTATCCTCCGTCACGCAGAACCAACCTTGCATGTAGTGATGCCAGTAGAAAAAGCAATTCAGACGTTGAATCTAGTCAACATGTTAGTATCAGTGAAGCAGTGTTCATAAAAAAATATATTCCAAAATCTGGAAAGAGTACTGCCTCATTGACGTCGACATATTTTGGAGACTACTCGTATGCTTTCTTTTAACTTCTTATCGAAATTATATTTTGTGTACCGTTTTGTATTCAAATGAGTCGTCTAAATGTTTTTCTTTTGTGATGTCTCATTTGTGTGTAAGAAAAATAAAAAACTTAACACAGAATTACTGAATATTCCAAATTTATTTAATATTTTTACGCTAAAATATTCTAGTAAATTTTTCAAGGCATTCACATCTAAACGTCTTTGTTCATGAATAAGTTGATAAGCATATAATTCAGTTTTTAGTTCCAATAAATACAAATTTAAAAGACAAACATAGCCCGGAGCCTATTCAACATGAAGCCCGACCTGTATACCAATAACTCCCTTGTTTCTGTATATTTTTCAGAATTAAATGGCCTAAAATAAGCAAGTTAATACTTCTATCGCGTGATTCGGTATATTATTGATCGGTAGATCAGTGGCTGGAGGTGAAATATTCATCAAATAATATTATATTTTAAATAATTAATACGAATGAAAACGTCTGTTTTCTAGAAGTTTCGTTATATTTTATGTAAAAGACTTGTTTCGTCTGTCTAAGGCATTATCAAATAATTTAACTAACTAACTAACCATCACGTCGTTTCCCCGAAAGCGTAGAAATAATGAATGGACTGTCACACATTCCTGAAATACTTATTTCGCTTCCTCAATATTCATGAATCGTGTCAAGCACGTACGTCAATTTCTCCGACTCCTCACGTGGCCGACATTCAATATTTGTTTTATTTGATCGTACCAGGCCCAAAGGCGACTTTTTAAATTTCATTTTACAAAGGAAATTTTACGTAAACTTACGTTTTCCTCAATATTTTAAACTTCATTAAGGTTAATAATTTAAAATTCATTAAGGTAGCAATTAAGTAATTTAACTTCGGTAATTTAATAATTAATGCAAAACAATATATCGATAATTGAACTTCAAATTGTGGCAAGATCAAATTAATAAAATTCAAAAGGTCGGCTATGTTAGATGTTCGAAGAATCGACGCACATATATGACTCACTGTATGAATGCGGAGGAATCTTGAGGGGTGTGTCAGGATATATTAGTATGGCAGTCCATTCTCACAGTGAACGCTTTCAAGGTGACGGTGTTGTAGTTTGGGTTTGTTATCAAATTTGTTATCAAATATATTTGGGTTTGTTATCAAAGACGTGTGTATGTTGGAAAGACGGGTTGATCGTTTTTGAAGAGATTATACGAACACGAAATTTCATACAAAAACAGAAACATCTTTTCGGAAATGGCCAATCATTGCGTGAATTTTGACCATCCTTTCGAAACCAAAAACACAAAAATTTTACTGTAGCAAATAATACTAAAAAATTAGAGAAATTAGAAAATTTTGAAATTTTAAAGGCCAAATAATGTAAACTAAATGTTATAAATAACCAAATTCCTTCTTATTCCCCATTTGTATATAGTACATTAAAAACTTTTCCCCTGTACAATCTTGCTAAAAAATAATAATTTTACCTTCAACTTTTGTCACCTTTCCTATTAATGCAATCTATGTACTTCCTCTTATTGTTTATCGTTTTTATTTTTTTATGTTTCATCGTTTTTGACTCTATACTATGTGTAATTGTTCCATCTAATTATTGTTTTATTATCATATTTTCCATCTTTAATATTTTCTCCTATAAACAGTAACTAACCGTTCTTTTAATTAAAATATTTAGGTACCTAAGTCAATTTCAGCAAGAACTTCAAAATTATATCAAAGAAATTATTCAAATTGACAACGGAAAAAATACACATAAATATTCGAAAAATCACGAAAATTGGACATTTGATATGTTATTGTAACACCAGATGATGGCAACATTGGTTGATGAAACAGCTGTCATAAAATAAAATACAATTGTGATATAAAAACAAAGTTTTTTCATTAATAGTTATAAAATGTTAAAGTATCATAGTGTTTCGGCCAAAACAGTGGACTATTTAAAAAAAGTATATTTCTTTTTCTAGAATCTTTGTCATATTGATTATCCTTTCAATCTTGGTTATCCTTTCAATCTAATTTTTTGGATATCATTACATTAGTGTAGAGTTTTTTTTATAGTTTCAAGCCTAGAGATTGGCTTGCAGCAAATCTTAATAATGTGGTGATATCCCCTTGCTTTCCACATGTTACTTTACAACAGGTTATTTGAACACAATTACTTTATACATTTTTTTAGTTATTGATTCTTGTGACATGTATGGCAGTTAGTATACCGTATAACATAACATCTCAAAGAACCCCACTGTTTTAAAAGTTCAAAAAGAATCTAGTATAATCTCTGCTGGACAGTCTTCAGTCTTCTTCCGAACTCCTCTGCAATAGAGAGATTAGTTGAGCCGAAGCGTTGCCCTCGTACAAATTTTGGGAATCGAGCCTTTGCAGAAAGCCGGCCAATCAGCTTGGAACAGTTTTCCTTCACAACTTAGATGCATAAATGATCCAACAGACTTCGGATCAAATCTGAAAACCCATATTTTTCATATTTCATACCCGAATCAAAACCCAACTTGTACATTTTGTTTTATTATATTGTCGAATATCAGACGCAGTGCTCATATTTAGATTTTTACATTTTAAACAAGTCTTGGTGCGCTTTTGAGGTGATTACATCACAAAAAAAGGGGCTTTAAAAGCTAACGTATTGTAATTATTATTAGTCTATCGCCATTTAATTTTCACTTGAATTCTACCATAGAGAGACATATAGGGACGACCATAGAAAGACATAGAGAGGACGATAGCAGGCAAGACACTGAGAGATCGCGTGAGGAACATCATAATAAGAGAGATATGTGAGGTTGAGGATATTATAAGATGGAGCAGACAGCGAAAAAGGGACTGGTACGGTCATGTTCAAAGAATATACACCACCAGACCTATATTGCATTGCATAATCAGCCTCATGGGACTCGTCCTCGTGGAAGACCTCCTAAAAGATGGAAGGACAGCTGGGAATCTACCTCACAGGAGAAGCAACACTCTGGAGAATCAATCAATCAATCAAATCAGTTTATTTTCTCAAAAGATATTACAGACAAATTTTATAGTTTAAGAATATTATAAATATATAATACCAGGAACGTATGAGAGATGGTTCGACATTGGGAATACAAGATACTCTCCAAAGTCAAGAGTATTATTTGTCAGAACAGACCACATAGGTCTACAATAAGTAAGAAGAAGTAGAAGAAGAATTCTACCAAACAAAAGACAGCGTGATAATTTTTTTGTCACTCTCGTTTCGCTTCGATTTGGCAGACATAGATGTTGACACTCTCTCACGAAGACCTTTATATTTTCGTTTTTTTTTAATGCTTTCATTTGCCGCCACTGTTGTGGATCTAGCGTCGTGAGTCCGAATAGCCCATGAAATTGTTTTCTTAATGTCAAATTAGAAACAATTGTGGCGAATTAGGGACCATGATCGTAACAAATATTAGAGCTGCCGTAATACGGGGAATTAGGGTTACTAAAAGAGGGAATTAGCTTCAATTGAATTAGACTAAAAACGTAACTACGTGAAACAGGACTCAATCATACACCTCGAACCCTCAACCACTTAATGGACTAAAACGCAAAATAATCTGTTTTTTAGAAGCATTTTTATATATTATATCGAAGACATATAAAAACAAATACATGCGAATCGACAGCAAGATAAGATAATAATAAGACATGCGTGCGACCTATCACGATGTATAGGTACTGTAGAGACGCGGACCGACACTGTACGATTCAAGGATCTGCTAAAAACATCTGAGATGAAGTTTCTAAGATCCATTACTGTAAAAACTCTCCAAAATCGTGCCCGTAACGTAGACATAAGAAAAACTTGTGAAATAGGAGATATCTTTCGGTAATGTAGATCCAGAAGAAGACACCGTATTTCGACCAGTTTCATGCTTCGTTTCCACGCATAAGAGCTCAGCATTTGGCTTTCATCGATTGATATTGTTTCCAATGACTGTTTTTAGTGCTCCAGCAATCTTATTTTTCCTTGTTGTAGACTTGTGTGGTCTGTTCTCTAGAGTGTTGTTCCTCCTGTGAGATAGACTCCCAGCTGTCCTTCCATCTTTTAGGAAGTCTTCCACGAGGAGGAGTCCCATGAGGCTGATTATGTAGTGCGATATAGGATGTCTGGTGGTGTCCATTCTTTGAACATAACCGTACCAGTCCCTTCTTTGCTGTCTACTCCATCTTCAGTTTATCAGTTTATTTATTCACTCAAAAGACATTACAAACATAACAACAGTTGAAGCCATATATTTGAGAAAGGGTAAAGAATCAGAAACGTATGAGAGTTGGTTCAACTTTAGGAAGACAAAATACTCTCTAAAGTTAAGATTATTTTTCTTCTGAATGTACTTTCAATAATATGAAAGACGTCGATCTCCGAGGTAATCTTGTTCAGCAGATGCAATCATCTGGCTTACATTTTTTCCTTATTTCGTCGTTCGGTATTCTATCATATTCTTCTCAGCGATCCTATTTCTACGGCATTTATACTCATATTTATATTTCACAATGAAATGATCTAGTTTTTAAATGAGTGTTCTAATTGATCGGTGTTAGTTAGTTAGAAAGTTTCAATCCTAGGATTGGTTTGCAGGAATTTCTTCTATTATTCTCTTCCATTCTTCCCTGTCTTGTGCGGCTCTTTTGAAATCTGAATATGATGAGCAGCGCATGTCCACCAACAGGTCCTCCAGGTACTCTCGGCGTGGACGTCCCCTACAGTTTGTCCCCTTGGTCATACCCTCCATTATGGCAGGCAAGAGGCCTTCTTGTCGTATTACATGGCCGATCCATCTTGCACGCCTTTCGGATAAGGTCCTGAGCAGGTGCCTCTTCCTTCGATTCTTTGAAGAACCTCCTCATTCGTGATGTGGTCTCTCCAGGAAATTCCTAATAGTCTTCTCTAGGACCACATCTCAAAAGCCTCTAGTCTCCGTTTATCTCTTTCGGATAGGCACCATGTCCGCAGCCGTACATCAAGATACTCCATACATAGGTCTTGATGAGGAGTGTTGATGTATTTATCCATTTTATTAAAAGGAACCAGAATTCTTTAGGGTGTTTATTAATATTTACACTAACGGCACACTTGAGTTAGCAAAGAATTAATTGTAACGAATTCATTCGTGGATTACTCGTATGTACCGGGTACCAGAAAAGGCAATATTCCCCTTCATACGTGTCTACCCATACGGAGATGTTAGCCTTCACAGCCCCGGGACTCTAATACAGTAAACGGGTGAACCGAAAACGACTACACTTTTACAACATTAGTACAACACTTATTTAAATACCTCGGCAGCATACTAACGCAATCTCTTGACCCAGATGTAGGGATAAAATACAAAATTGAGGCAGCAAGAGCTACGTTTAATAAAATGAAATCACTCTTCTGCAATGATAACGTAAACTTGAAACTCCGCCAGAGAATGATCAAATGCTATGTGTGGTCTGTTTTATTGTACGGGTGTGAAACTTGGACCCTGAAAATTAACTCAATGAACAGACTGGAAGCATTTGAAATGTGGCAGACATGGTTACCAATACCGAAGTCCTGAGACGAGCTAGAGTTGACAGGGAATTGTTATCAACTATCAAGGTTCGAAAGATCTCACATCTGGGTCATATACTGCGTGGGGGGAAATACCACCTTCTCCAACTGATATTGGAGGGAAAAATTGAAGGACGCCGAGGGCCCGGAAGGAGACAAATGTCCTGGCTGCGAAACGTGGGGGATTGGACCGGCATCCGAAGTGTGGGGGAGCCGAGCGGCGCAGGACAGGGACAGGTTCGCCAAGGTGATCGCCAACGTTGAAGGGACCCGACAGGGCACTTGAAGAAGAAGAAGTACAACACTTCGTTTCATTGAAAGAAGAGCTTTCATTAACCGCCAGCATGTAAATGATTTTCACATTTGAATAATATGATGGGAAAATTAAAACAAAATATTAACTGTTAAACATACAACACTGTTAAAATATTATATTAGGTTGGGGAAAAAGTTATATTGTTTTATTCGCTTTGTGTCAATGCTTTATAAAAAGTGTTATAATCATACGATTTAAGTCAAATATGCGCCGTTCTGTTTAATAACTTAGTGCCAACGAGATTTGAACTTTATAATGCCCCTCACATAAACGAAAAACTTATTGTAACACCATATTATGCCAACATCGGTCGGCGAAACAGCTGTCGCGAGAAATAATTAAAAATTGCGATACCATAACAGCATTTTGCCTCGCCTTCAACAAAAAGCCTAAAATATTCGATTCCAACAACATAATAATAATAATAATAAATTGGATAATTTATTAAGCGCCATTTTTATGAATTACTCATCTCAAGGGCGCTGTAGAAGATGCTCCGTTTTATCAACTAGATAATAATAATAATAATAATGAAAACAAAAATAATAAACATTTTTAGTATGAGGGCTGCACCTGACGAAGTCGATCAGCCCTTCCTGTCAGCAAATGATAATTTGAAAAGGTGCGTTTTGAGTCTCGATCTAAACTCTGATTGATTCTCGATGCACTTAAGGTCTGCTGGAAGACTGTTCCAGGCTGAAGGGCCGGCTATCGCGAAGGCTCGGTCGCCAAAGTTTGTGCTTGGACAGCGTTTTGGCACAGTCAATCTACCGATCGCAGAAGACTTAGCTGATCGCAATGTAGACTGTCTAGCATTCAGGTTCTCGTTGATACAGAGTTCAGATATATACGAGTAAGCTGGTGCCATTCCATGCATTATAGACCGTCCAGCAGAGCTTGTATTGTATCCTTTCTGAACATTTCAGCCAGTGGAGCTCCTTAAGATGCTGTGTTATGTGACAACTCTTTGGCACACCGCTTATCAGTCTTGCTGCTGCATTGAATGCAGACTGAAGTTTATTTGTTTGCTGTTTGGGGATGTTGGCGTAGACACCATTGCAGTAATCTAGTCGGGACACGACGAAGGAATTGATTAATGTTTTAAAAGTGTCAATGGGAATATTTCTTTTTGTCAATGGGAATATTTCTTTCAACATAGACTTGAACCTCCGAAAACATCTTTAAAAACATTGGCGTGGAGTGTTTTACTGTACGGCTGCGGGACTTGGTGTCTGGGCGAAAGAGAGTGCAAAAGGCTGGAGGCATTTGAGATGTGAACCTATCGAAGAGTTGCCCATGTTTCATGGAGGGACCACATTACAAGTGAAAAGGTTCTCAGCAGAGTTGAAGAGAGTAAGCACGTGTTGAACACCATAGCGGAGAGGCGCGCAAGATGGATTGGTCATGTGTTGGGACACGAATGTTTCCTGCATAATGTGTTGGAGGGAATGGTCGAGGGATCGATTGGCAGAGGACAACCTCGCCAAGAGTACCTAGACCAGATTTGCCGAGATATGGGCTGCACCTATTATGCGGAGTTGAAGAGAATTGCCGAGGACCGAGCGGAGTGGAAGAGGAGATGTGTAGCCTCGTTGCAGACCAATCATTAGATTGAGACCGGAGAAGAAGAACAGCGTTTTAAATTTTAACAGTTAATAATGTTGTAGTATCATAGTGTTGCAGCCAAAACAATGGACTATTAAAAAAATATATAAATACATTTCCTAAAAGGGAAGCCGTATCACACTGTAATATTCATTCAACTCGTTGAATATATGTACAAGGTGTCACGAATGAACACAATATTAAATATTCTTCACTTGTAATATGATATTTTATATAAAATTGTGAAAGCTATTTTTGGAATACGGTGTACCTGGTACGTTTGGTACGTACATGGTGTTTCATCTGAACCCGCTCTGGGCCATGGCTAATGAACTGATTCTCGCTATTCCTCCGGCTCTTGGATAAATCCTAGATACACCCCTGGCACCCCTAGTACCCCTTGCTACACCCCTTAGCTACATCCGACATTCCAAAATATCCTTAGCGCTCTATCAAAATCTTACAAGTCATAATTTAAACACATGTAATTGATTTGTCTTTTTATTTTTTTATATACTTTGTATGTAAAACACTAACTTAAATTTTTTTTAATTACATATCAGACATGTTTCGGACAACCAGCGCTTTTTCAGTGATACATATTATAAAGACAACATTTTGAATGTATATAAATTCTTGTAGACTGGATTTTACCCATTGTGGATAAATTATTTTTTATAAGGATTAATTGTATCTCAATAGAGACGAAGATGTAAATTATTTGGAAACAAAATATGGTAGCCGAGGCGCTTACAGGACTTATGACCTGTCATTGGTTGGGTTGAGCGATTGCTTATTATATTATATGCGACGAGCGATTGCTTATGACATTATAAAGATACATATTTAAAATATTATAAAATTGTTTACAAATATGATCAGCTTTAACAGATGTTATAACTTGATATATATGTTCTAAGGGGAGAAAAATACCACTTACTTCGAGAGGGACGGCGAGGAGTCGGCAAAAGGCAGTTGCCTGGCTGCGGAATATAAGGGATTGGATAAGAATACGCAGAGTTCAGAGACAAAGATGCCTTTGCTGCAGTGATCGTCAACGTTGAGGGGAACTGTCACGGCATCGAAAGAAGGATACTTCATTCAAGTCGGCTTTTTTAATGTCTCTGAAGTAGCATGTTTTTTTGAAATTGAGGATAGTAATTTTTTGTGGGTCGTGTATAGTTTTGTTTATTATATCTTATAGTTTGGGTCCAAGATGGAAGAAATGTCTTTGTGCATAAGAAGATTTATAAAATTTGTTGATAGATAGATCTTACAAATTGTCTTAAAAGATGGCGCTAGTGTACAACATTGTGAAGTTATTAAAAATAGTAGCATATACTCGTATACAAGTTCCAAAAATTTGTCAGACGTGGTGTCGAAAGAAAGGTGGAATGGGGAGTGTTGTTAACATAAAGTGATCACTTAACCCAACCAATGACAGGTCATAAGTCCTGTTAACGCCTCGACTACCATATTTTGTTTCCAAATAATTTACATCTTCGTCTCTATTGAGATACAATTAATCCTTAAGAAGTTTTAGTTTTTGGAAGAGAATGGTTATGTTTGTTCCGTGTGTTGTACGTTTGTTGTCCTTTTATGTGTCTGTCGGTGTCCTTGTGATAGTGCACGAATAACTTTTCTAAACATAAAACTTAAAAAAAATACATTGTATTCAACAAACAATGTTTTTAATTAAATAAAATCGTTTTTTTTTTCCTTGAAAATATGATAGTAATATTAAACTTACTAGATTTTCTTAGCAGATCAGCAATCTAGAGCTATAGAATGTAGTATTATGTATTCGCTTTCGCCATAATAAATTCTGACTACACTCAAAGCCAAAGCATCCAAAATATTTCATATACCAATATACCTACCTATGTATTTATACGTATGTATAATATATATATATACACTGCAATAGAGGGGAGATTGGACTCCAAACAAGTCGATTCCAAATAGAATCTGAACAGGGGTACTCCAAAAAATATAACCTAATGGAATAAATCAAATCAAATCAGTTTACTAACTCAAAAGACATTACAAAAAGCAAAATGTTCTATTGAGTACAGACCAGTATTATAAAAATACAACATAGTACGACATGGTTCGACATTAGGAAGACAAGATACTTTCTAAAGTCAAGAGTATTTGTCTCACGAACGTACCTTCACAAATATGAAAGACGTCGATCTCCGAGGAGACCGCGTTCAGCAGACTAATTTCTCTTCCCACCGGTGTCACCAGAGGCAGATTGGTTCTGGTGGCCGGTAGGTTAAACAACCTGTGCTCTCGCTGTCAGAGAAATCTATCAGGGACAAAAAGAACAACACCCTCTAGAACGGCCGAGTTCTCGAAATACCTCCTGATTAATTTAAAGAAATGGGTAAGGAGATGCCCATCTCTTCGAAGCTGTAAATAATTGGTTCCAAGCATTCCTAAAAGAAATGCCATGGGATTGAGCCACGGATAACTACCATACTCATCATGTAGAGATACCTCAGAATTTTTTTCTAACCCTCTCCAGCATAACGGAATAAAGATTGATTAAGATCTCTAATCTCTGACTGGATGAAGTGGCAGTAGGCTGGTCATGTGTGTCGACGGGATGATGGAAGATGGAGCCAGAGGGTTACTGAATGGAGGCCAAGGTTGGGCCGGAGAAGTGTCGAGAGACAGCCTACCAGGTGGAGCGATAATATTGTGCGGACGACGGAAAGGACGTGGAGAGAAATGGCGTGGGGATGGAGAGGCTTAGGTCCAGCAGTGGATGGATACAAGCTGACGAAGAAGACCTCTGATTTTTTAAATGTTTTTGACAACAAAAAAAAAGTAAAGTGGTGGGTCATTAACATTACCAAATTACCCTGGAGATGGAGACTGCAACGATCTCTGAAACGTCAGTCGAGAAAGAGAAATCACACGTTGTTATCCAAAATCACACAAATCATATTGCTGCCAACCGTGAAAATCTACGCAATTATTATAATACCAAAACGCTAAATAATTAAGAAATGTAAGGCAGGTGATTGCATCATAAGTAAAATAAAAAAAAAGGATCCCTGAGATGGTTTAGATATGAAATGGTTAAAATTTTATATACAAGAATGGAAAGAGAAGCCGTGGAAAACCAAAGAAATCAAGGCATGACTAACTTAATCAAATACTAATCGAGAGCCACATTCAAAGCCGGAAAAATTCACGAGCGGGCATGTTGTTATGTACGAATGTAGAGGGAGCTAAAAAGGTTTATCTTCCTCTTTCTGTGTCTTGTCAGGTCTCCCTAACGTTGACTATCACCCTTGAGTAGGCTTCATGGTGATGACCTGGGGAAAAATATCCAGAGTGGTATCCCCTTGCCTTCTCTGGAGGATTTTCTGTCGGGGTTACCTTCCCTTAGCTAGGTGTATTATGGCGCTGGAAGCTCGCCATTCGTCCTCTCTCTATCTGCTATGGCACTAAGGAATATGTGCCACATCACCCGGGGTTCGCGGGGTCTTCAAAAAGACCTCTCGTGGACGCTAGAGAGTTGGATTTGATAGTAGTGTTGCTGTTGTAAATGCAACATGGCGCCTTACGACATTTTGTAGAGGCATATTTTCCAGCAAAACATACCCCATCGTAGCCCTACTACCCGTTTGAAAGAGGTATATAAGGATAGAATAATATGGCAGTCCATCCTCTTTGTCTACCCCGGAGAAACGCCGTGATGGTTAATTAGTTAGTTAGTTAGTTGTTAGTAATAAGCTTTAAGCTCTGTAAACATTAGTATATATTCTGTATTTAGACTTAATATTGAGCATTAATAAACAAGTTTACGAAATCTCTTTTGCGTATTGTTAAGAGTAACAATAGTACATCTTTGAAATATTTCAATCCCCTTGAATGGGTACCACGCGAAGCGATCCCTTTCAACAAAAAGGATCTCAAACGAAACATCAGAAGTTGAATTCGTCCTTTATGATTTCCTCATATCAAACGTGTTCCGATATATCATTGAGAACTTAATACGTTACACGAAAAATACGATTATTAATAACTTTTCGATGTAATGGAATACCCATTCAATGTAAGGGCATGATATGAATGCGGATATATACGAGTATGTAGATAAATCGATAAGAAATTAATATTTACATCCTTTAGAATTTCTAGTTCATTCTATGTATGTAAGATTTGTTAAAATCAAATACTTGAATACGTGATAACTTGATGTTATGACGTTTCTGAACTTTATCAAACCTTCTTCTTCTTCTCCGGCGCTACAACCCTTGGTGGGTCTAACCCTCCTCCAAGAAACGTGTCCATTCCATCCTGTTTTGGCCACCACCTCCTAGTCTTGCTGCTCTGCCACGGCACCATCCAGCCATCGCAGTCTCGCCCTATCGATGCTTCTTCGCCTTGCTGGATTGTCATACAACACTCTTTTGGGGGGCTCCAGATCTCCCATGCGGTGCACGTGCCCTAGCCAGCGCAGTCTATTAATCTTTATAAACTTGACCACGCTGACATCCTGGTATAGATCGTAGATCTCTGTGTTGTGTCTCCTTCTCCCGGTCTGACCATCCTTAATGGGTCCGAAGATTCTGCGGAGGATCTTCCTTTCGAAGCAGTTTATTTTGTTTTCATCAAACTTATTATGGTACAATTGGGCACGTATGCCGAGCTGGAGAGACTAGAGCAATCAAGATCCTGTACACGTTAAGACCTCTAGGGAGTTCTTGACAGCATCTAACGAATATTCTGTCTGATCTAGCAAGGTTCGGCCTGTGTGGCCGTCCACTCTTGTACGTAGGCCTCCTCTTATATTTTCCACCTCCTTCTATACTCAGCGATCCGCATACATGCACTTCCCGCGCTCTTCCGTATATCATCACGCCAACGCAACTGTGGGCGTCCAACTCCACGCTTTGACGTTCTCGGGCACCAGCACAGAAGTCGCTTTATCCACTTTTCATCTGGGTCATGAGCAACGTGTCCCGCCCAACGCCACTTAAGACAGTCGGAGACTTTTGTCCTGGCTCGTATATCCTCATTGCTGACACTCTCCCGCAAGCTAATGCCCAACATGGCTCTCTCCATTCCTCTCTGTGTGACTCTAAGATTGTTAGCACTTTTAGGAAATGCACTGGATAAAATCATCAAGGAGGCTAAAACAAGAGTAAACTTCAAAAGTGTTGTGGCTATAGGAAATAAATAAGTATTCTACTTCTTCTTCTTCTTGCTTGTTGTAGACCTATGTGGTCTGTTCTCCAGAGTGTTGTTCCTCCTGTAAGTTAGATTTTCAGCTGTCCTTCCATCTTTTAGGGGATTTTCCATGAGGACGAGTCCATTGGGGCTGATTTTGCAATGCAATATAGGGGAGTCTGGTGGTGTCCATTCTTTGAACATGACCGTACCAGTCCCTTTTACGCTGTCCGCTCCATCTTATAATATCCTCAACCTCAAATTTCTCTCTTATTCTGGTGTTCCTCACGCGATCTCTTAGTGTCTTGCCTGCTATCGTCCTTAGTGTCTTCATTTCGGAAGTCCTCAAAACTTGTTTGGTCCTTACTGTGTCTACATTTGCTTCGACGCCATATGTTATTATTGGTATTACCCATGCTTTATAGATTCTCTTCTCCTCATCATAAATTAGTATTAAATGTTTAAATTTAAAACACAGTTATTGCACGTATCACAAATTATTTTTATGAGTTTCTCACGACAAATGGTTATTTGTAACACCTGATAATGCCCATATAAAAATAAATTGGGATACGTACTAACCTAACAGTGTTTTAAATTTAAACATTAATTAATGTTGAAGTATCTAGATTGGTAGACGATAGATGGACCAGAAGGGTGGTCAAGTAGAGGCCCCGCGAAGATGAAATAAACAGAGGAAGACCCCACATGATGGTCCGATGATATTAGAAGAATTGCTGGCGATTGGATGCGAAAGGCACAAGACAGGAATACGTCGAACAGTATGGGGGAGACCTGTGTCCAGGAGTTGACACAGGCCTCCCCATACTTTGCAGGTAAGTGTTTTTTATTGTTCAAAAAACATATTATTTTTCTTCTTCTTTGCTAGCCTTCTTCCCTCCACTGCTGGATATAGGCTTCTTCCAATTACCTCCACTCGTCTCTATCCTGACCCCTTTGTATCCAAGATTTTCCAACCCTTTTGACAATATCATCGGTCCATCTCATCGGTCCATCTCATCGCCTTCCGACACTTCGCTTATTTACCCATGGTCTCCAACTGAGAATCCTGGGTGCCCATCTGTTGCCACCCTGTCTAGCCAAATGTCCAGCCCATTGCTATTTCAATTTTGCCAATCTGTGCATGACGTCAGCAACCCTGATGCGGCGTCTGATTTCTTTATTCCTCATGCGGTCACGCAAGCTCACACCGAGTGTCTTTCCATGGACTTCTGTGTAAACTTGAGCCTGTGGACACTTTTTGCTGTAAGAGTATCTACGAGTATTTGTAGATTCCCACATTTCTGTCAAGAATAACAAAATTTGTAATTAAAAATTTCTATACTGGAATTCATGAAAAATATTTTATTCTTTAAATATTATTTTTTTAAATACCTCGCTTACAAGCCGCGTCCCATAGGTACGTGAATAATTCGTTATTTTTTCGAAATGTTTTAATAATTTATTTAAATTCATTATGTTTCATGCGCCCTTGGTGGAGAATTTTCGTGGATGATGAAAAATACGATATTTTAATTTTAGGTTATCTTTAAACGTAGAAATAATATTCCATTACCGTTCCAACGACTTAAGGCTTGCGTGTATTAATGATACGTTATAATAATTTTAATACGACCGAGACATAAAATAGGGGGTAAGATTAGAAAGGGGTAAGTTATCGAAATTCGGAACGAATCGATCGAAAAGGCAATGCCGCGTTTTGTTTTTTGTACAATGGTTTGAGCTATTTTATTGATTTCATTCATACTGAACTGTTTATTAGTAAGTTGATTCTTGGTTTCATATGAAGGGATTATCACAAAACAATATAATTATTATATATTTAAGGATTAATTGTATCTCAATAGAGACGAAGATGTAAATTGTTTTTTTTTTAAACAGAATATTGTAGTCGAGGCGTTTACAGAACTTATGACCTGTCATTGGTTGGGTTAAGCGATCGCTTTATGTTAACAACATTCCCCATCCCGCCCTTCTTACGACCACCACGTTTGACAAATTTGGAATAGAATGAGGAATGTTGTTAACATAAAGCGATCGCTTAACCCAACCAATGACAGGTCATAAGTCCTGTAAACGCCTCGACTACCAAATTCTGTTAAAAAAAAAATACGTCTTCGTCTCTATTGAGATACAATTCTTCTTCATCTTCTTCTTCCTCAGCCTATTCCTGTCCACTCCTGGACAAAGGCCTCCTGCATTTGCTTCCATGTCATGAGATACAATTAATCTTTTAAAATGATTAACCCGAAATGGGTAAAATGCAATCCTGTCCATGTTTCAAATACATCTTCCAGGCGTTATCTATCAATACGTTAATGGCGGTAGCCTTTCACATTGCGTTAATAAAAAGATCTTCTGCTTAATGCTTAAATCCGATCTTCATAGATGGCGCTAGTGTGTTGATTGAAACTAACATGTGAAGTTTGGTGTTACATATTAACATATATACAACTTCCAAAAATTTGGCAGACATAGTGGTCGTAAGAAAGGTGGAATGGGGAATGTTGTATTACATAAAGGTCATAAGTCCTGTAAACACCTCGATCACCATATTCTGTTTCCAATTTGCATATTCGTCTCTATTGAGATACAATTAATCCTTAACTACACTTATTTAATAATAATAAAATTATGTTTCGTATATTCTTATATGAGTTAATAATAAAATTCTGTTATAACGTAACGGAATCAGTTAAAACAGTACGACCCGTTAACCACCGCCTGGCTCCGCGGTGTCTGGCCAATTCCCCCCGCCCCTCCAGCTCTTATCCTGCTGTCCTCGCATCCCACCCACCCTTGATATCATCCCCTAGTATCAAAAAGAAACATCCCCACACAAGGCTGAATTGTATAACCCAGTTTTAGTTATGGATTTTAAATGCTTTTGACATTTGTATGTCTCAGAAAAGAATAGAAAAAGTTAGGCTGTTCTCTGAAACGAGTTTTTTATTTTTTATTTATACAAATACATAAGTATGGTCAGATGTGGAGAAGAAGATACAGCACAGAGCTCTACGATCTATACCAGGACGTCAGCGTGGTCAAGTTTATAAAGATTAATTAATACGAATGAAAAATAAAATTTAATTGTATTTCAATAGAGACGAAGATGCAAACTGGAAACTGAATATGGTTGATCAAGGCGTTTACAGGACTTATGACCTGTCATTGGTTGGGTTAAGTGCACGCTTTATGTAATTACAACATTCCCCATTCCACCTATTTCTTTATGACCATGTAAGACAATTTTTTGGAGGTTGTATATATGTTACAAATCTATACTTAACTTCACATGTCAGTTTCAATACGCCATCTATGTAGATTTGATTACAAATGTTTATCTTTTTAAGATTAATCTATATAATCCACACACTAACGCCATCTATGGAGATTAATTTTTAGCATTTAGCAAACTACTTTATTAACACAATGTGAAGGCTATCGCCATTAGCGCATTGTTTAGAAGCCGCAATATCTCCAGACGGATGAAAAAACTTTTGTTTTTCTAGAAGTTTTATTATATTTTTTGGAGGATGACATGTTTCTAGACTTAACCATCGGCAGAAATAATAATAAACACACATTCGATATTTATCGCAAAGCCACATACACGGACACTACAATTCACAAAACGTCATTGCACCCTTGGTCACATAAGCACTCTGCTTACCATTCCATGGTCCATAGACCAATCAATACTCCCCTTACAACACAAGCATTTGACTGCGAAACTAAAACTATAAAATCAATAGCGCAAAACAATGGTAACGATGCTGATATTATGCTTGCAGAATACACTTTCTATTTCCTGGACTCCCCCCAATAATTATCTTTTCCATTGTATAAAGCCACATCATTGTTAATTTGCCATACTATGCTCCTCTCAATAGAGTATATGAAGAGTAACACGCCCAAGTATAGCCACATTTGATAATGCTTTAGAAGGGCGAAACATGTCATCCCCCAAAAAATATAATAAAACTTCTAGAAAAACCTAAGTTTTTTCATTCGTATTAATTATTTAATATGGAGTTTTACATCATTGTTTAAAAAAAAAATATCTGAAATATTATATTTTTCAGGGTCTAAATGTCTGATTCATATTAAAGGATTGACCATTAAATAGCAAACTGGAAGGAAACATTTATTGCATCATTTATCATGCTGTTAGGTTACAGCCATTTCAGAAGTCGGAAGAAACGACGCGCGAGTACGACGCTGTATGAATATGGAGGAGGATACTAAGATGTGTCAGGATAGAGAAGTGTGGCGGTTCATTTTCTCTGCTTACCTTTTTCAAAGAAACAGTCCAATTCCAAAGAACATGGAATCTTCAGTAATCGACATAATCGTAATATTACTTTTTTAATAATGTGAATTTTGGTCTTATTAAATATTTATATTTGAGCTGTTATTATGGTATAAATAGCAACATTCATTTATGTGAGATTGTCTGGACAGCTGTTTGACCAAACTACATTGTCAGCGTCAGTTTAATATTAAAGTATCAAAGGGTTTCAATCATCTTACCAAGAAAATTTAATTAACAACATTAATAGTATTCTTTCGTTAGGATGTGGAATATTACGGAACCACTACATGGACCGTATTTGGTTGAAGATGGTAGTGAAGATGGAGCACTGATGTTGGGTGGTGCTAAAACAACTGTTTGATAGTTTTGAAGAGTTTATTTAAATAAAAAATTCAATTTAATCTTACACAAGAGTTGATAACAATAATAACGGCCACACATATTATGTAAAACTTAAGTCTAAGAAGATTACTTAAAACTAACATGTTTCACTGCTACCATCTGACGCGGCTTTGGCCTAATAGGCTAGCGTAGGAGGCAGGCTGGTAGCACGAGGCCATGATATAGGGATAGAACTCTGAGGTCTCTGGAGGGCCAGAGTCCTATTTCCTGTCATTCAGTAGTCAGTATGACATACCATGGCCCTCTTCACATCATACAAAACTTTAGTATACAGGTACACAAGCTGTTAATAGGCGTGAGATTCATAAAACATTACTTTTTTAACCATTGTTTGTGGGTCGAACGCTCAAATATGATTAATTCTAATTAAATTGTTTTGTTGGCGTAAATAAACTGCAAGCCGTTTTTTGCACGCTGAACATTAAACGTTTTTCAGATTTGGTTCTCCATGGCTTATTACCCACTGAAAATTCTATTGATTATACTTATGAATAAATACCCAAATGTTTTAATTCCCCAGTTCTTCTAAAAGATTAATTGATCATTTCAATCATTTTACATCGGAATGAGTAGGTAAATGCCTATTTAAGCCACATTTTCCGCTACATCGTTTTGTTGCACATCGAGCATTTAAATAGTTTTACATCTAAAATGAATAAGCAAATGACAAGTTAAATGAGATTTTTTTTTAAACTTTTGTTGCACATCTTGCATTCAAATGGTTTAACATCTTAATGAATACGCATATGACAAGTAAAATTATGTTTTCTTTTAAACTGTTTGTCGCACATCTTGCATTCAAATAATTTTACATCTGAGTGAACAAGCAAATGTGATTTTAATTTACAGTTTGATATAAACCGTTTGTTGCACATCGAGCAATCAAATGGTTTAACATCTGAATGAATAAGCAAATGTTTTTTTAATTTTTCTTTTGATTTAAACCGTTTGTTGCACATCGAGCAATCAAATGGTTTAACATCTGAATGAATTAGCAAATGTTTTTTTAATTTTTCTTTTGATTTAAACCGTTTGTTGCACATCGAGCATTCAAATGGTTTAATATCTAAATGATTACGCATATGACGAGTGAAATTATATTTTATTTTAAACCGTTTGTTGCACATCGAGCATTCAAATGGTTCAACATCTAAATGAATACGCATATGACAAGTTAAATAATATTTTCTTTTAAACTGTTTGTTGCACATCTTGCATTCAAATAATTTTACACCTGAATGAACAAGCAAATGTTGCTTTAATTCATCTTTTGATTTAAACCGTTTGTAGCACATCTCGCATTCAAATGGTTTTGAATCTGAATGAATAAGCATATGAAAAGTTAAATTAGATTTTATTTTAAACCGTTTGTTGCACATCGTGCATTCAAATAATTTAACATCTGAATGAACAAGCAAATGTCTTTTTAATTTATATTTTGATGTAAACCGTTTGTTGCACATCTCGCATTCAAATGGTTTAACATCTAAATGAATAAGCATATGCATAGTTAAATTAGATTTACTTTTAAACCGTTTGTTGCACATCGTACATTCAAATAATTTTACATCTGAATGAACAAGCAAATGTCTTTTTAATTTATATTTTGATTTAAACCGTTTGTTGCACATCGAGCATTCAAATGGTTTAACATCTAAATGATTACGCATATGACGAGTGAAATTAGATTTACTTTTAAACCGTTTGTTGCACATCGTACATTCAAATAATTTTACATCTGAATGAACAAGCAAATGTCTTTTTAATTTATATTTTGATTTAAACCGTTTGTTGCACATCGAGCATTCAAATGGTTTAACATCTAAATGATTACGCATATGACGAGTGAAATTAGATTTACTTTTAAACCGTTTGTTGCACATCGAGCTTTCAAATGGTTTGAAGTCTGAATGAATCAGAAAATGTCGCGTTAATGTCGATTTGTTTGCTAACTGCTTCCCGCAAGTCGCACATTCAAATGATTTTACTTTCGTTTTTTTGCGAATTTGAACAGAATTTATCGGACTCGGGTTTTCGCTATGTTTTTCTCCATCCAATTCTATGGGATCGCGCTTCACAATACTGTTTGACTCATCTATATCTACGGAGAACATATTATCACATTCAAAATCACTTTCACTACTGGACGGCGCCACCTTAGTATAAGTGGCAGTTTTCGAATCATTTTCTTTTTCTGCGTTAATTGTTACATCATCGGTGTCCTTGGCGAGAGACTCAGTCTTGACAATTATGATGTTCATCGAATTTTCGTCGAGATTTAGTTGCTGCACAGATGAACTGCATTCGGCGTCTCTGTTGGTATCCCAGAAGGTCGGGTCCGGTTCAGACTTAACACATGATATTAACACACTCTCCGAAACTTCGGGCTTACTGCTCCAATACATCATGTCATCCATCCTTCCAAGTTTGAGTTTTGGTCACTGAACTCGCAACGGTCGATAATATATTATTAAAAAACTTTATGTGAAATGTAGATCACTGTTCGTTTCACACGAATGAACAAATTTATAATAATGAGGCACAGTTCTGCTAACACTGAGTCAGAAACGATTCACTTGTACTTTGTAAATAACTGTTTTCTACTGTCCCGATGCAACGCATGCATATCCAAACATCGACTGGCTAGTTGTGATTGCTCGCAGCATAAACACAGGTTCGACATTAGACAGAGCATTTCCAGAGACAACGTTTCCATAGACAATATTTATATATTAATAATACTGCCCCCGGACTCGTGCCAAGTGTCAGCAAGCGACGACTTCACCTCACATTTATCGAGACTTATCGAGCTCTGATGCCGTTCAGCTCGGTAACGGTTAATAAATGGCGGTAGCGATACACGTTTATCCGTCATCCATGTAGAGTTCAAGTCATTTGAGACGCACCGTGTCATTAACCATCACGCCGTCTCTCCGAAGGGGTAGGCAGAAACAATGGATTGACACACTTTTCTTTCCTGACATGTATCTCTCGCTTCCTCAACATTCATACATCGTGTCATGCACACGTGTCGATTTCTCTGACTCCAACAATTTGAATGTTCAAAGCGCTGAAAACGGTTTGTAGTTAATTTACGGCAATAACACATTTAGACAAGATGTTATCGCTTGGGGCTACTTGCTATTACTAAACGTTGCTCCAAAACAGCAAAAATGTATTTTCTGTCTTGCAAAAGTTGTATTTTTGTTCTATATATTGATGACAAAAGGTGATGTGTAAACTTTGTAAGATGTTGAAGTTTTTAAGTTCGTGTTTTGATATTCCTAAATGTTTTTGTAATCTTTGTAATATGTTTTAGTTTCTATAACCGTGTATTGATTTTTCCTAAATGTTTCTATAATTACTTTTGTTAACTTTGTAATATGTCTTAGTTCTATGTCTGTTTACCGATATTTCCTGAATGCTTTTGAAATTATGTAAACTTTGTACTATGTTATAGTTTCTATGTGTTTGATATTTCCCGAATGCTTATGTTATTTAATATTTTTGTAAGATGTTTTTATTTTCTATGTCTGTGTATAGATGTTTCCATTTACAATTGTTGTATATTTATATGTAATTATTAAGTAAATAAAATGTCGTTTTGTCCCTGAATGAGTAGTACAACCACTGTATGTCTATAAAATAAATAAAAAATAACACATTTATCAGAAGAAATAATATTTGTGCTTTCGAGCTAGAAGAAATGGTCCTACATAAAGTCATGCTTTAAGAATCCTACGCCTATTAACAGCGTGTATACGCAGGTAGTCTCTAAAGTGAAGAGGGTGGTGTTTCATGCTGACTACTGAATGGTAGGAAATAGAACTCTGGCCCTCCAGAGATCGCGGGGTTCCCCAACCAAATTATATCCCCGCGTCAGATGGTAGCAGTGCAACATGTTAGTTTCAAGTATACCTCTTAGACTTAAGTTTTACATTATATGTGTGGCCGTTACTATTGTTATCAATCCTTGTGTAAGCCTAAATTAAAATGTATTTTTAAATAAACTCTTCAAAACCAACCAGCAATTGTTTTAGCACCACATTACACCGTCACCAGCCCTCTCTACTACCCAGGACTACCATTTACAACCAAATACCAAACCTCCTAGTGGTTTCGTAGTTTACCGAGATTACCTCGTAATACCTCAACATAATTAAATGTAATGACAGTGTAGTATATCATTTATTTTTATTTATTTTATTTTATTTTATATCATTGTATTTTATATAATTTGTTTTAGATTTATTTTGTAGACGTTGGACGATCGAAGTGTGCGCGGGAGATGCCTATTGGTGGCGATGAGGTTCGCAA
The DNA here is from genome assembly GCA_022606425.2 of Lepidostoma basale. Classification (NCBI taxonomy): domain Eukaryota; kingdom Metazoa; phylum Arthropoda; class Insecta; order Trichoptera; family Lepidostomatidae; genus Lepidostoma; species Lepidostoma basale. The sequence continues at coordinate 315,192 of JAHDVF020001186.1, forward strand.
CCCATCACACCGCGTCTCTCGCGGGGGCGAAAAGAGAAGGATGGAGTGCCGCATCGATTAAAGTGTGGCAGTCTATTCTTTCTGCCTACCCTCTCGGGGAGACGGCGTGATGGTTTGTTAGTTAGTTAGTTACAGTGTAGTTTGTCCAAACAGCTGTCATGACCACCTCACAAATATAAATTTTGATATGATTACCATAATAACCACTCAAATATAAAAATTAGTAAGAAATATTTTTAAAGACCAAAATTCACATTATTAAAAGAGTAATATTTTATTTTTATTATAAGTATTTAAAAGAATATAAAATAAAAACACTGTTCTTTGTTATTCACCATAATGCGGTTATTGTAATTGCCGACTAGTTTCGCTTGAACCCAAGCTTCCTCAGGGCTTCGTAATAACAGCTGTTATTACAAAACAAGCTATTATTAGGTCCTTACATATGAAATTGGCGTTTTGTATGGGAGGAACATAAAGTTGATTTTTTTAAATATAATAAATTTATTTAATCAAAGTATGAACCATTGCTATCTATGCACTTTTTCCATCTCATAGGTAGTTCATCGATCCCTTTACTAAAAAAAACCATTCGGACGGGAATCAATAAAATCTTTGAAGTCGGTTTGGACTGCCCCATCGGAGTTGAATTTTTTCCCTTGCAAGAAGTTATCCAAATTTCGAAAAAATAGTAATCTGTTGGGGCAAGGTCCGGAGAGTACGGTGGATGTCTTAGACATTCCAATTGAAGCTCTTCTAATTTGGTAGCCGTCTGTTGTGCAGTGTGTGGTATAGCGTTATCATGAAGCAGCAGTGGCCTAGAGCGATTAACCAGCCTCGGTTGTTTAGCAGCTAGCTTTTCCATTATAGTTTGCAGTTGCTGACAATAGACATCTGCCGTAATCGTCTGGCCAGATTTAAGAAAGCTGTAGTGAACGACACCAGCACTAGTCCACCAAACGCTCACAAGTAACTTTTTTGGAGTCAATTTTCGCTTGGGGCATGGTTTGGCTGGTTCGGCAGGGTTCAGCCATTGCAATGAGCGCTTCCGATTATCATACAGGATCCACTTTTCATCACAGGTAATGATTCGATTCAAAATCCCTTCATTATTGTGCCGGTTGAGTAATGCAACGCAGCAGTCAACGCGCGTTTGTTGATTTGCTTCACGCAATTCGTGAGGTACCCACCTTTCAAGCTTTTTCACCTTCCCAATTTGCTTCAAGTGGATTAAAACAGTTTTATCACTAAAACCGCAGCCTGCAGCTAACTCGGACGTGGTTCGCGATGGATCTGCTCCCACAATAGCCTTCAATTCTTCATTATCAACTTTGGTCTCCGGCCGTCCACGGGGCTTGTTCTGCAGGTCGAAATTTCCAGAACGAAAACGTTGGAACCAAAAACGCACTGTGTTTTCTTTTGCGGCACCGTCACCATACACATCATTAATCCTTCGAGCCGTTTCTGCAGCCCTGGTGCCACGGTGGAACTCGTACTCGTAAATAACGCGATATTTCAAGTTTTCCATTTTGTAAACTGAGTGACGCAAAGAAAAAAAACAATTGAGGAAAAAACAAATTAATTATAATTTTCGAAACACAAATACTTGAGATTTACTCAAGTTGCCAGTACGGCAAAACGCCAATTTCATATGTAAGGACCTAATATTACGAAGCCCTGAGGATGCTTGTGTACAAGCGAAACTAGTCAGCAATTAAAATAACCGCTTAGTGGTGAATAACAAAGTACAGTGTTTTTATTTTATTTTATTTTAAATACAAATAATCAAATTTTTTTAATGTCTAACCACAAAATGAATGATTCATAGGGAAAAGGGTGTATTTTTATTTTAGGTTGTATGTCAAATATTGAAGTTTCAGTCTTCTTTAAAACTGAACTGTTTCTCCGTTAAAGGTAAGGAGAGAGTTATAACATTAATAATCCGATAGAAATGTTAAAATACAATAAAAACAAAAGAGACAACTAGTCGCAATTAAAATAACCCGAAGGAGGGGGGGGGGAGAGAGGATGGATCGCCACAATGCTCTGTCCTGGCATACCTCTCGGGATTCCTCTACATTCATACATCTTACCATGCACGCACGTCGATTATTCCGACTTCGAATGTGGTCGCCTTTTAGTAATTAATTAATTTCCTCATGTATGGAAGTGAAGCTTGGAGCTGGCAAAAGAAGGATGAAAGCAGGATAAATGCCGTAGAAATGAGATTACTAAGAAGAATGTGCAGGAAACGTTGTATGATAGAAAACCAACCGATGTAATAAGAGAGAAATGTAAGGCAGATAGAGACGTGTGTCAAAATCGGGTAGTATGTTAGTTCATTCTCTCTGCCTACCATTGCGGAGAAATGGCGTGGTGGTTTGTTGAATAAAAAACTGTAAAAAATCTTTTTAATATGTTTATTTACTTCAAATTCACTAGTTGTGCTAATAAGGTAATCGAATGATATTTACGGAAATCTCTGGATGGAAGTGCATTTTTAATAATTATTAGTTTTCATTTTCAATAATCAATACACCTGACCAAGTAGTCCTTAATGACCAATTACTGTTTGCTTACTTAACTTTGTTATACCCAATATAAGCAAATAAAAAGTATTCCTGGAATCGATTACCGTCGAAAAATTGATTTGTTATGATTCCAGACATTTGCAGCTACAATAGATGGGGAAACACGAATAAGGCGATGCCAACCTACTGGACCAAGATATGCAACATATGATATTTAAATTAAAACCAAACAAACCATCGCACCGTTTTCCCGTAGGGGTAGACAGAGAGAATGGACGGCCACGTTACTCTATCCTGGCACACCTCTTTAGCTTCCTCCACATTCATACAGCGAGTCATACACGCACGTTGATTCTTCCGACTTCTAACATGACCACCTCCTTTACAATTTGATAAATTTGGTCATGCTATGTTTTCCTCGGTCTGCCTCGACTCCGTACTCCATTGACATAATGAATGTATACTTTCTTAACAATTCTTTCTCCGTATGAACCAACGTAGCGAACCTTTAATTATTTTTTTTCATAATACCTACTTCCGCTCTACATTCCTTTATTATATCAGCATTTCAGATTCTGTCGTATATCGTTCTACCCCACATACGTCTTAGGGACCTCATCTCTACCGCATTTATTCTACTTTCATCCTTCTTCTGCCAGTTCCATGCTTCGCTTCCATACATTAAGGTTGGGACCAGAACTCCATTGTGAACGGCCGTTTTCGCTTTCATAGATAATTTCTTGATTCCAATAACAATTGTTATGGTTCCATTCACTTTGTTACCCGCACCTAGTCATCTTTCGACGTCACTATTCGTTCGGCCATCCGCTGTGAACTTGCTACCTAAATACACAAATTCACTCACTATTTAAATCTAAATTAAAAAATAATAATAATAAAAGTACGAATGTTTCAAACGTCGTATATAAATATGTCGTCTATAATTAATTTTAATATCCATTATATTGAATACAAATCCCCTTGAATAACTGTAGTACCAATATTTAAATTCAGTAAATTTTACATAATTATATAATATTAAGATTATTTTTGTATAGAATTATGTTTACCGCCCCTGATCTGTATGCTTATAAAGGACTCAGTTTGCAATAGTGTCGCCAGTCTGTCGATGCCAACAAGCCTGGCGAAACGGCTCGCTGTCGAAATAAATACAAAATTGGAAGTATTTCTGTGTTTCTTTTTTATATGCTTTGTATATACAAAACTTATATTTAAAAAAATAAAATTATAACACATTGACACGTTTCGGACAACCAATTCTTCTTCAGTGATACATATTATAAAGATACATATTTAAAATATTATAAAATAGTTAACATGATCTGACCAATGTTATAAATCAATTTTATAATATTTTAAATATGTTTCTTTATAATATGTATCAATGAAGAAGGACTGGTTGTCCGAAACATGTCATGTACTTTTAATATTTTTAATGTTAGTGTTGTATATACAAAGTATATAAAAAAGAAAAAGAGAAAAAGCATCTACAACACAAAGTAAGGCGAACATAGAAGAAAAAGTGGAAGTAGTTAAATAAAACATATTTTAATTAATTTATTATTTAATCCACTCGGGTCGAAGACACAAAAATTTGAGTATTTTAACTAAATATACACTTTACACATTTTTTACATTTTTTTTCACTATTATCTTTTACCATGAAATTTCATATGACAAATATTTTATTAAATTTTATAAATCTCAGTAACCGTAAAAATTAAGCCTTAGACAATATTGAAGATAAGAATATTAAGATCATTAAAGAAGGATGGATTAATAAATAAATGTACCAACCTTTAAAATTTGGTTATGCCATATTACCCGAACTCCATTTACATTGTTAAAATATACTTTCTTAGCCATTATTTTTCCATCCAAGACCTCAATTTTTTTTTCATTTGATTTATTTAAAATAAAAAATAAAAAATTGGGTTATATGGATAAATTTTTAGATCTTACTATTAATTATGTATTGTTTCAGATACATTTTATATTGAGTTGTAGTGAGTCTCCATGGATCTTTTGGGAATTCGTTGTAAAGTTTCAGTCCATTGTTCAATATCCTTGATAGTCCTGTCTTAGTTCGTGCATTCGGTAAGTGGTATCTGTCGCAGTTCCTGGTCCAGTGTCTGTGTATGTCTGAATTTGTAGTTAGTTTGAAGCTGCTGTCTGTTGTCTTTTCATGTATTTATTAATATTATACTCTCGTTATGATGTGGAATATTACGGAACCACTACATGGACTGTGTTTGGTTGAAGACGGTTGTGATGATGGAGCGCTGATGTTTGGTGGTGCTAAAACAATTGTTTGATGGTTTTGAAGAGTTTATTTAAAAAAAATCAATTTGATCTTACACAAGAGTTGACAACAATAATAACGGCCACACATACTATGTAAAACTTAGGTCTAAGAAGAATACTTAAAACTAACATGTTGCACCGCAACCATCTGACGCGGCTTTGACCTAATAGGCTAGCGTAGGAGGCAGGCTGGCAGCACGGGACCATTATATAGGGTCTGAGGTCTCTGGAGGGCCAGAGTGCTATTTCCTGTCATTCGTAGTCAGTATGACATACCTTGGCCCTCTTCAATTCATACACAACTTTAGTATAAAGGTACACACGCTGTTAATAAGCGTGAGATTCATAAAACATTACTTTTTTTAACCATTGTTTGTGGGTCGAACGCTCAAATATGATTAATTCTAATTAAATTGTTTTGTTGGCGTAAATTAACTGCAAGCCGTTTTTTGCACGCTGAACATTAAACGTTTTTCAGATTTGGTTCTCAATGACTTATTACCCACTGAAAATTCTAATGATTATACTTATGAATAAATACGCAAATGTTTTAATTCCCCAGTTTTTCTAAAAGATTTATTGAGCATTTCAATAATTTTACACCGGAATGAGTAAGTAAATGCCTATTTAAGCCACATTTTCCTCTCTTTCGTTTGTTGCACATCGAGCATTTAAATAGCTTTACATCTAAAATGAATAAGCAAATGACAAGTTAAATGAGATTTTCTTTTAAACTTTTTATCGCACATCGAGCAATCAAATGTTTTAACATCTGAATGAATAAGCAAATGACGAGTTAATTCGTCTTTTCTTTTAAACTGTTTATTGCACATCTTGCATTCAAATAATTTTACATCTGAATGAACAAGCAAATGTTGCTTTAATATATATTTTGATTTAAACCTTTTGTTGCACATCGAGCATTCAAATATTTTTACATCTGAATGAACAAGCAAATGTTGCTTTAATTTATCTTTTGATTTAAACCTTTTGTTGCACATCGAGCATTCAAATAATTTTACATCTGAATGAACAAGCAAATGTGTTTTTAAGTTATTTTTTGATTTGTGTCGTTTGTTGCACATCTCGCATTCAAATGGTTTAAAATCTAAATGAATAAGCATATGAAAATTTAAATTAGATTTTCTTTTAAACCGTTTGTTGCACATCGAGCATTCAAGTGGTTTAACGTCTGAATGACTAAGCAAATGACGAGTTAAATTAGATTTTCTTTTAAACCGTTTGTTACACATCGAGCATTCAAATGGTTTAACGTCTGAATGACTAAGCAAATGACGAGTTAATTCAAATTTTCTTTTAAACGGTTTGTTGCACACTATACATGACAACAGCTTTTCTTCGGAATGAATGAGCAAATGTCGCGTTAAGGTCGATTTGTTTGCAAACTGCTTCCTGCAAGTCGCACATTCAAATGATTTTTCTTTCGTTTTTTTGCGAATTTGAACAGAATTTATCAGACTCGAGTTTTCACTATGTTTTGCTTCATCCAATTCTATGGGATCGCGCTTCACAATACTGTTTGACTCATCTATATCTATGGAGAACATATTATCACATTCAAAATCGCTTTCACTACTGGGCGGCGCCACCTTGATATAAGTGGCAGTTTTCGAATCATTTTCTTTTTCTGCGTTATTTGTTACATCATCGGTGTCCTTGGCGAGAGACTCAGTCTTGACAATTATGATGTTCATCGAATTTTCGTCGAGATTTAGTTGCTGCACAGACGAACTGCATTCGTCGTCTCTGTTGGTATCCCAGAAGGTCGGGTCCGGTTCAGACTTAACACATGATATTAACACACTCTCCGAAACTTCGGGATCACTGCTCCCATACATCACGTCATCCATCCTTCCAAATTTGAATTTTGGTCACTGAACTCGCGTCGGTCGATAATATATTATTAAAAAACTTTATGTGAAATGTAGATCACTGTTCGTTTCAACCGAATGAACAAATGTATAATAATGAGGCACAGTTCTACTAACACTGAGTCAGAAACGATTCACATGTACTTTGCAAATAACTGTTTTCTACTGTCCCGATGCAACGCATGCATATCCAAACATCGACTGGCTAGTTATGATTGCTCGCAGCATAGATTCGACTTTAGATATAGCATTTCCATAGACAATATTTTATATTAATAATACTGCCCCCGGACTCGTGCCAAGTGTGAGCAAGCGACGACTTCACCTCACATTTATCGAGACTTACTAAGCTCGGATGCCGTTCGGCTCGGTATCGGTATTTTGTCATACACGTTCACACATCGATACACGTTTTTTCTCTTTCACTTTCTCTGACTTTTCTGACATTCAACATTTGCTGACATTCATTTATTTGATCGTGCCATGTTTTCCTCGGTCTTCCTCTATTTCTGGTTCCATTTACATCGTTATCATATATTTTTTTTACCATTCTTTCTTCATTCATTTTTTCCATATGTCCAAACCATCTTAATAATCCATTCATTATTTTGTTCATAACACCATCATTCGCACCGCATTCACTTCGTATATTTTCATTCGACGCTCAATCATACACACGGTATCTACACATTGGTCTAAGAGATCTCATTTCTAGTATATTTATTTTACTTTCATCCTTCTTTTGCCAGTTCCATGCTTTGCTTTCAACATAAGGGGCGGTAGAAAAACACCAATGTGCACTGCCATTCTAGCTTTTTTTATATGCCATTTTATTTTGTGTTTGCGAAGACAACTTTAAGTTCACCATTCCCTTTGTTGCCTGCCCCAACCCTTCTTTCAATATCCCTCTCCACTCATCTCCATATCTTGTAAACATACTACCTTAATACACGAACTCATCTACTTGCTCCATATTTTCACCATTCGGGCTAATGTTGCAGACTGCCATGATATCTTATTTTTTTTAAATTGGACCATATTTTTTAAAAACCTTGGACTTATTAACATTCATCATCAGATTATTTCGCATGCATACCTTATACACACAATTCACCAGGACCGCTATCTACTATGGTGTTCTTGCTATCTACTATGTTTTTATAATAATCCAATATTTCAAACTGTATAAGAAAAGAGGCTGATTAGTTTATTCCAAAAATAGTAAAGTTTTTAAGCAGGGAAGCGCATACACATCTTTAGGGTTGTAATATAACTAGGCCACACCGATCCACGTCTTCTTCTGAAGTGTTGTTTTTCGTATTGAGTTATTTTTTGTAAATATTTGTAGGATGGAGGATTTTAAAATTTTATTTTTATTTATTTATTTTTTCGTATACAACAGGTTTTAAGAACCCAAATAGTGTAAACATTTTATTATACATTAAAATAACACAGATATACATGTTATAAGAATACACATTTATCAGCTAATTGATAGGTATGTACCTATACGATCCTAAAATTTAAATGTCACAGAGGTCATTTTGAGAACGTCCACGTCCACAAACAACTCATTCAAGAATACTTCCTTCGACAGTTTGTCTCCATCAACTGCTGGACGTAAGTCTCAATCAATTATTGGTAACAAGAATTCATTATGAGTGCAAATTGACAATGAAATTTTAAATGAAATGGCATGGGCTAAGCATGGAACTGGCAGAAGAAGGATGACAGTGAAATAAACTGGAAATCAACGGGTGTGCCATGTTAGAAGACGGATGATTCGAAGTGCGTGTATAACTCGATGTATGAATGTGGATAAATCAAGAGACGTGTGTCAAGATCGGGTGGTATGTCGGTCCATTATCTCTACATACCATTGCGGAGAAACGGCGTGGTGGTTTGTCAAAATCTTTCTAATATGTATATTTAATTAAAATTCACTAGTTGTGCTAATAATACAATCCACCAAGGTAATCGAATAATTTTACTGAAATCTCGGAATGGAAGTGCGTTTTAAATTATTATTAGTTTTCATTTTAAATAATCAAGCCCCTGACCTAATAGTCCTTAATGACCAATTACTGTTTGCTTACTCCTCTTTGTTATACCTAGTATAAACAAAAAAAAAATTCCTGGAATCGATTACCGCCGAAAAATTGATTTATTATGATTCCAGACCTTTGCAGCTACAATAGATGGGGAAACCCGAATAAGGCGATGCCAACCTACTAGACCAAGATAATATATGCAACATATTATATTTAAATTCAAAAACAAACAAACCATCATGCCGTTTCCCCGTAGGGGTAGATAGTGAGAATGGACTGCTACGTTACTCTATCCTGGCACACCTCTTTAGATTCCTCTACATTCGTACAGCGAGTCATACATGCACAACGATTCTTCCGACTTCTAACATGACCATCTCTTTTAAAATTTAATAATTTGGTCATGCCATGTTTACCGTACACATACGTATATAAACATAATAACTTCACATAATAACTTCTCATAATAACTTCACGGATTCCAATACTACATTCGGCCGCATAATTTTCTATGTTGAAAATTATTGTCTATGTGTATACGGCCTGGTAAATACATTCATGACGGCATTGGTCTGGAGTCCGCATTATAAATATATAAATAAAAATATTGTCTATGGAAATGCGCTATCTAAAGTCAAGAATCTGTGTTTATGCTGCGAGCATCACAGCACACAGCTCCCCAGTCGATGTTTGGACACCTATCGCATTGCATCGGGATATTAAAATAATTTATTTCAACAGTGAAAGTGAATTGTTTCTGACTCGGTGTCAGGAGAATACAAATCTTCGTGTCTCATTATTATATCTTTGTTCATTCAAGTGAAACGAAAAGTGATTTACATTATTCATACAGTTTTGATAATACTTTTTCAATCGTTGCATGTTCAGTGACTTAAAAATTATTTTGGAAGAATAGAAGACGTCATGTATGACAGCAGTGAGCGCAAAATTTCGGGACAATCGGAGAGTGCGATAATATCATGTGTTAGGTCTGAGCCTGACCCGACCTTCTGGGATACCAACCGAGACGACAAACGCATTTCGGAGCATCTAAATCTCGAGGAAGACAATTCGATGAACATAATTGTCAAGACTGAATCTCTCGCAAAGGCAGCCTACGAGGAAACAAACAACGCAGACAAAGAAAGCGATATAAAGACCCCGACTAATATAAAGATTGAGCCGCCCAGTTGTGAAAGCGATTATGAATGTGGTAGTATGTTTTCCGTAGATATAGACTTGGCATACAGTATTGTGAAGCGAGATCCCATAGAATTGGATGGAGCTAAAAATGGTGAAAATTCAAGTCCGGTAAACTCAGTCCAAATTCCCAAAAAAACAAAAGAAAAATCATTCGAATGTTCGATTTGCAGCAAACAGTTTGTAAACAAATCGAGATTAACAAATCATTTAATTATTCATTCCAAAGAAAAACTGTTTTTTTGTTCAGTGTGCAGCAAATCGTTTAAAACAAAATAATATTTAAAATGTCATTTGCGTGTACATTCGGATATAAAACCATTTGAATGTTCAATGTGCAACAAACGGTTTAAAAACAAAGATGTATTGAAAGAACATTTGATTATTCATTCGGATGTAAAAAAAATTGAATGCACGATGTGCAACAAAAGGTTTACAGCAAAATCTTCTTTATGAAATCATTTGTGTATTCATTCAGATGTAAAACCATTTGAATGCTCGATGTGCAACAAACGGTTCAAAACAAAAGGTGAATTAAATAATCATTTGGTTATTCATTCGGATTTAAAATTAAATGAATGCATAATGTGCAACAAAAGGTTTAAATCAAAATCTACTTTATATTATCATTTACGTACTCATTCAGATGTAAAACCATTTGAATGCTCGACGTGCAACAAACGGTTTATAACAAAATGCAAATTAAAAAGGCATTTACTTGTTCATTCGATGTAAAATTATTTGAATGCATGACGTGCAATAAACAGTTTGAATTTAAACGCGATTTAACTCCTCATTTGCATATTCTTTCAGATGGTAATCCATTTGAATGCTCGATGTGCAACAAACGGTTTAGAACAAAATGCAATTTAAAAGGGCATTTGCGTATTCATTCATATATAAAATCATTTGAATTGCTAATGAGCAACAAATCTTTAAGAAGAAAAGGAGATTAAACAAAAAAAATCGTATTGATTCACATGTATAATCAATATAATATTCAGGGGGCTTCGTACCGGCTATTGAAAATACAAATCTAAAAACATGTATTTATTTATTTATCAATCTAATACAAAACAATTTGAATGTTCAACGCGCTGAAGACGGTTAGTAGTTAATTTACGGCAATAACACATTTACATTTAGACAAGATGTTATCGCTTGGGGCTACTTGCTATTACTAAACGTTGCTCCAAAACAGCAAAAATGTATTTTCTGTCTTGCAAAAGTTGCATTTTTGTTCTATATTTTGATGATAAAAGGTGATGTGTAAACTTTGTAAGATGTTGAAGTTTTTGAGTTCGTGTTTTGATATTCCTAAATGATTTTGTAATATGTTTTAGTTTCTATAACCGTGTATTGATTTTTCCTAAATGTTTCTATAATTACTTTTGTTAACTTTGTAATATGTCTTAGTTCTATGTCTGTTTACAAATATTTCCTGAATGCTTTGGTCATTATGTAAACTTTTTAATATGTTTTAGTTTCTATGTGTTTGATATTTCCTGAATGCTTATGTTATTTAGTATTTTTGTATAATGTTTTTATTTTCTAAACCTGTGATTTAACGTTTCCATTTATCATTGTTGTATGTTTATATGTAAGTATTAAGTAATTAAATTGTCCTTTTGTCCCTGAATGAGTAGAATAACCACTGTATGTGTATAAAATAATAAAAAAAAGACCCGTTTATCAGAAGAAATAATATTTGTGCTTTCGAGCTAGAAGAATGTTCCTAAATAAAGTCTTGCTTTAACCCTTAACGTACCGTGTTCAAAACAAAACGCTCGCTCCCATGTGGTAAATTCAGTTTACCGCTAACTTTATCTAAATATCAAGCATATGACTCGATGAATCAAAATTTAATTTATGTCATCTTGTAGGGAATTTCATTAGGAATAGATCGATATCTATAACATACGAGTACATGGATTATTTGAAAAACATATCATTATTAATTTTTTTCTGGAACCATGCGATTTCTGATATGGAATGCGTCACAGCATACGAGCAATTGGACACCAAGTATAAACTTGTCTACGCGTCGCGGCCGGCGGGGCGAGACTTTACGAGATTTTACGTATGATAAAGGCACCTAGGCAAAATGTATAGTACGTTCAAGACAACGAGTACGTATTAATATTTGTCCCTTTTGGTAAAGTGTTAATATTTTCACAGTTCTGATATTATTAAGTTGCGTGCTGCGTTTCCATCCACAGTCGGTATTATTACGTACCTATTGAAAAGGCCAAAGATAAAATTTATAATACGTTCAAAACAGCGAGTAAGTATTTGTCACTTTTGATAAAGTTGTAAATATTAGCAAAACAAATTCTACCTTAACACGAATGAAGGTGAGGGCAGTCTTAGAAAAAAATTTTTTTTGGGATGAAGGAAGTAATTTTTTGCTTTTTTTTTATTACGAAATATTGAGAACACTTCAATGGAGAATTACAATTTTTTTTATAATATTAGGGTCCATAGGTTTTAAGAAAATCAACTTTAAATTGGCAGTGGAAACTCAATTGACCACATGGCAACGCGACGGTTAATTTGCCAAACTATGCTCCTCTCAATAGAGTATATGAAGAGTAACACGCCCAAGTATAGCCACATTTGATAATGCCTTAGAAGGGCGAAACATGTCATCCCCCAAAAAATATAATAAAACTTCTAGAAAAACCTAAGTTTTTTCATTCGTATTAATTATTTAATATGGAGTTTTACATCATTGTTCAAAAAACAAATATCTGAAATATTATTTTTTTCAGGGTCTAAATGTCTGATTCATATTAAAGGATTGACCATTAAATAGCAAACTGGAAGGAAACATTTATTGCATCATTTATCATGCTGTTAGGTTACAGCCATTTCAGAAGTCGGAAGAAACGACGCGCGAGTACGACGCTGTATAAATATGGAGGAGGATAGTGAGATGGGTCAGGATAGAGTAGTGTGGCGGTTCATTTTCTCTGCTTACCTTTTTCAAAGAAACAGTCCAATTCCAAAGAACATGGAATCTTCAGTAATCGACATAATCGTAATATTACTTTTTTTTAAATGTGAATTTTGGTCTTATTAAATATTTATATTTGAGCTGTTATTATGGTATAAATAGCAACATCCATTTATGTGAGATTGTCTGGACAGCTGTTTGACCAAACTACATTGTCAGCGTCAGTTTAATATTAAAGTATCAAAGGGTTTCAAACATCTTACCAAGAAAATTTAATTAACAACATTAATAGTATTCTTTCGTTAGGATGTGGAATATTACGGAACCACTGCATGGACTGTATTTGGTTGAAGATGGTAGTGATGATGGATCGCTGATGTTGGGTGGTGCTAAAACAATGGTTTGATGGTTTTTAAGAGTTTATTTTTAAAAAATTCAATTTGATCTTACACAAGAGTTGACAACAATAATAACGGCCATACATACTATAATATGTAAAACTTAAGTCTAAGAAGAATACTTAAAACTAACATGTTGCACCGCAACCATCTTACGCGGCTTTGACCTAATAGGCTAGCGTAGGAGGCAGGCTGGTAGCACGAGGCCATGATATAGGGATAGAACTCTGAGGTCTCTGGAGGGCCCGAGTCCTATTTCCTGTCATTCAGTAGTCAGTATGACATACCATGGCCCTCTTCACTTCAAACACAACTTTACTATACAGGTACACACGCTGTTAATAGGCGTGAGATTCTTAAAACATTACTTTTTTTAACCATTGTTTATAAGCTGGACGTTCAAATATGATTTATTCTGATAAAATTGTTTTGTTGGTGTAAATTAACTGCGAACCGTTTTCTGCACGCTGAACATTGAACATTTTTCAGATTTGGTTCCCAATGGCTTATTACCCAGTGAAAATTCTAATGATTATACATGTGAATACATGTTTTAATTCCCATTTTCTTCTAAATGATTTGTTGAGTATTTCAATAAGTTTACATCGGAATGAGTAAGAAAATGCTTTTTTAAGACACCTTTTTTTTTAAACCGTTTGTTGCACATCGAGCATTTAAATGGTTTTACATCTAAAATGAATAAGCAAATGACAAGTTAAATGAGATTTTCTTTTAAACTTTTTATCGCACATCGAGCAATCAAATGTTTTAACATCTGAATGAATAAGCAAATGACGAGTTAATTCGTCTTTTCTTTTAAACTGTTTATTGCACATCTTGCATTCAAATAATTTTACATCTGAATGAACAAGCAAATGTTGCTTTAATATATATTTTGATTTAAACCTTTTGTTGCACATCGAGCATTCAAATATTTTTACATCTGAATGAACAAGCAAATGTTGCTTTAATTTATCTTTTGATTTAAACCTTTTGTTGCACATCGAGCATTCAAATAATTTTACATCTGAATGAACAAGCAAATGTGTTTTTAAGTTATTTTTTGATTTGTGTCGTTTGTTGCACATCTCGCATTCAAATGGTTTAAAATCTAAATGAATAAGCATATGAAAATTTAAATTAGATTTTCTTTTAAACCGTTTGTTGCACATCGAGCATTCAAGTGGTTTAACGTCTGAATGACTAAGCAAATGACGAGTTAAATTAGATTTTCTTTTAAACCGTTTGTTACACATCGAGCATTCAAATGGTTTAACGTCTGAATGACTAAGCAAATGACGAGTTAATTCAAATTTTCTTTTAAACGGTTTGTTGCACACTGAACATGACAACAGCTTTTCTTCGGAATGAATGAGCAAATGTCGCGTTAAGGTCGATTTGTTTGCAAACTGCTTCCTGCAAGTCGCACATTCAAATGATTTTTCTTTCGTTTTTTTGCGAATTTGAACAGAATTTATCAGACTCGAGTTTTCACTATGTTTTGCTTCATCCAATTCTATGGGATCGCGCTTCACAATACTGTTTGACTCATCTATATCTACGGAGAACATATTATCACATTCAAAATCACTTTCACTACTGGACGGCGCCACCTTAGTATAAGTGGCAGTTTTCGAATCATTTTCTTTTTCTGCGTTAATTGTTACATCATCGGTGTCCTTGGCGAGAGACTCAGTCTTGACAATTATGATGTTCATCGAATTTTCGTCGAGATTTAGTTGCTGCACAGATGAACTGCATTCGGCGTCTCTGTTGGTATCCCAGAAGGTCGGGTCCGGTTCAGACTTAACACATGATTTTAACACACTCTCCGAAACTTCGGGCTTACTGCTCCAATACATCATGTCATCCATCCTTCCAAGTTTGAGTTTTGGTCACTGAACTCGCAACGGTCGATAATATATTATTAAAAAACTTTATGTAAAATGTAGATCACTGTTCGTTTCACACGAATGAACAAATTTATAATAATGAGGCACAGTTCTGCTAACACTGAGTCAGAAACGATTCACTTGTACTTTGTAAATAACTGTTTTCTACTGTCCCGATGCAACGCATGCATATCCAAACATCGACTGGCTAGTTGTGATTGCTCGCAGCATAAACACAGGTTCCACATTAGACAGAGCATTTCCAGAGACAACGTTTCCATAGACAATATTTATATATTAATAATACTGCCCCCGGACTCGTGCCAAGTGTCAGCAAGCGACGACTTCACCTCACATTTATCGAGACTTATCGAGCTCTGATGCCGTTCAGCTCGGTAACGGTTAATAAATGGCGGTAGCGATACACGTTTATCCGTCATCCATGTAGAGTTCAAGTCATTTGAGACGCACCGTGTCGTATTTTATTTATAATCGACTAAAAAAAAACTAACTAATTAACCATCACGCCGTCTCTCCGAAGGGGTAGGCAGAAACAATGGATTGACACACTTTTCTTTCCTGACATGTATCTCTCGCTTCCTCAACATTCATACATCGTGTCATGCACACGTGTCGATTTCTCTGACTCCTCACATGGCTGACATTCAACATTTAATTTATTTGATCGTGCCACGTTTTCCTTGGTCTTCCTCTATTTCTGGTTCCATTTACATCGTTAACATATTTTTTTTACCATTTTTTCTTCATTAATTTTTTCCATATGTCCAAACCATCTGAATGATCCTTTCATTATTTTGTTCATTACACCATCCTTCGCACCGCATTCACTTCTTATATTTTCATTCGACGCTCTATCATACACACGGTATCTACCATTGGTCTAAGAGATCCCATTTCTAGTCAATTTATTTTACTTTCATCCTTCTTTTGCCAGATCCATGCTTTGCTTTCAACATAAGGGTCGGTAGAAAAACACCATTGTGCACTGCCATTCTAGCTTTTTTGGATATGCCATTTTATTTTGTGTTTGCGATGACAACTTTATGTGCACCATTCACTTTGTTGCCTACCCCGACCCTTCTTTCAATATCCCTCCCCACTCGCCCATCTCTTGTAAACATACTACTTAAATACACAAACTCATCTACTTGCTCCATATTTTCACCATTCACGCTAATGTTGTAGACTGTCATGATTTCTTATTTTTCAAAAATCATAACCTTGGACTTATTAACATTCATCATCAGATTATTTCGCATGCATACCTTATACGAGGTCTGTTCAAAAAGTATCGCGAATTTTGAATTTCCGCTGGCTACGTATATTTGATTTTTGATTTTTTTGTAGCGTTATGTTGGTACTCATGTCCCTTACTTATGCTGACAAGGTCGGCCATTTTGAATGTTTAGTTAATTTTTGACAGCTGTTTTGCTTGGATGTGTTTTGGCTCGTCTTCGATTTTTGCCTATTCCAAAAAATGGATCAAAGAATCTGTATCAAATTTTGTGTGAAAAACAAAATAAAGTGCGCGGACGCATTTCGAATGTTGACTGTGGCATATGGTGAAGCTACCTTGGACCAAAGCAACGTTTATCGGTGGTACAAAATGTTCTCAGAGGGCCGAGAAGATATGAACGACGAAGAGCGTGCCGGACGCCCAAGCACGTCAACAACAGACGAAAACATTGATAAAGTGAAGAAAATAGTATTAGCCAATCGTCGAATCACCGTTAGAGAAGTTGCTGAGGACCTAAACATATCGATTGGCTCGTGCCATTCGATTTTAACCAGTGATTTGGGCATGAGTCGGGTCGCCGCGAAATTCGTGCCAAAATTGCTCAATTTCGACCAAAAACAGCATCGCGTTAACATTGCTCAGGAGATGTTGGTCTCGGTCCGTGACGACCCAAATGTGCTCCAGAGGGTCATAACTGGTGACGAATCATGGGTTTATGGTTATGACGTGGAAACCAAAGCTCAATCATCCCAATGGAAGCTGCCGCATGAGCCAAGACCAAAAAAGCGCGCCAAGTTCGGTCGAACGTGAAGGTTTTGCTCACAGTTTTCTTCGATTGCAGGGGCGTGGTGCATCATGAGTTCTTGCCACAGGGTAGTACGGTCAATAAGGAATATTACCTGCAAGTTATGCGCAATTTGCGCGAAGCAATTCGCCAGAAACGCCCGGATTTGTGGAAGAACAAAAACTGGCTTTTGCACCATGATAACGCCCCTGCTCACACATCGTTGCTTGTGCGCGAATATTTGGCCAAAAACAACACAGTAATGGTGCCGCAGCCACCGTATTCCCCAGACCTGGCCCCCTGTGACTTTTTCCTGTTTCCAAAACTGAAGAGGCCCATGAAAGGACGACGCTACGCCACGATTGAGGAGATAAAGACGGCATCGAAGGAGGAGCTGAACAAGATCACAAAAAATGATTTTTTTAAGTGCTTCGAGGATTGGAAAAAACGTTGGCATAAATGTATTATATCCGAGGGGAATTACTTTGAAGGGGACAAAATAGATATTCATGAATAAATAAATACTTTTTGAAATAATATAAAATTCGCGATACTTTTTGAACAGACCTCGTACATACAATTTACCAGGACTTGTAGTTCATGCTATCATGCTATCTACTATGAAGTTTTTGCTATCTACTACGTTTTTATAATAATCCAATATATCAAACGGTATAAGAAAAGAGGCTGTTTAGTTATTTCTAAAAATAGTAAAGTTTTTAATAAGGGAAGCACATTATCATCTTTAGGGTTGCAATATAACTAGGCCACACCCATCCACGTCTTCTTCTGAAGTTTTATTTTTCATATTAATATATTTTTTCTTAATATTTGAAAGATAGACGATTTTTTTTTGTATTCAACAAGTTTTAAGAATCCACTTTGTGTATACATTTTATTATACATTGAAATAACACAGATACACGTGTTATAATAAAACACTTATATTAGCTAATTGATAGGTATGTACCTATACGATCCTTAAATGTCACATAGGTTACTTTGAGAACGTCCACATCAACTAACAACTCATTCAAGAATATTATCTTGGACAGTTAGTCTCCATCCACTGCTGGACGTGAGGCTCTTCAAATCCCACGCCATTACTCTCGGTCTCTCGCCAGTGTTCTCCAGGCCCTTTCCGCCATCCGCTCAATATCATCGCTCCACCTGGTTGGCTGTCTCCCGACACTTATCCGGCCCAACCTTGGCCTCCATTCAGTAACCTTCTGGCTCCATCTTCCATCATCCCGTCGACACACATGACCAGTCCACTGCCATTTCATCTCTGCAACGCGTATCCCTACATCGGTGACCGTAGTGCGTCCTTTTATCTCCACGTTCGGTATATGGTCTCTAAGCGAGATATCCAACATGGATCTTGTCATGGCCCGTTGTGCAACTTTGATTTTGTGTATTGCTTCTTTAGTTAACGTCCATGTCTCACATCCACAGGTCATCGCAGGTAACACACACTGGTCCAGCACTTTTGTTTTTATATTTTGTGGCATGTCCGACTTGAAGATGTTGCCCAGCCTTCTGAATGCAGACCAACTGAGCTGTATTTTCCTATCAATCTCACTTCCAAAAGCCAACAGATGACCAAGGAACACATATTCATCTACCACTTCCCCATTTTTATTATGTATTTTAATGTCTTCAATTTGTGTAATGTCTTCATCTAAAGCTTCCAACTATTCTTGGAGTTGTTCGGGAGACTCCGACAACATAATTATGTTGGTGTGAATCTCAAGTGAGACAAATATTCTCCATGCTGCGCCATGACATTAGTTCTGCTATGCGGTATGCACAACATATCATGTCTCTTAGCGCGAGCATACCTGCCCGGTGCTTTGAAGCCATAACACTCCAAGAGGTGTGGGCTATCAATAAAGTTACGGAGTATTATATCCCTAAATCATCAATGTACCTTTTTTTCTTGATTTGCAACTGCGGTACCCTCAATAGGTTGGATGAAGGTACCAAAATGAGCGGAGCGTCAGTAAGCTGTCTCTTGTATGCGGATGTCGCTGTCCTACTTGCGGACAACGAACATGAACTCCAAGTCCTACTGAATAGAATGTATGAAGTATGCATGCGGAATGATCTGATAATGATTTTTGAAAAATAAGAAATCTCAGTAAATTAACTAATTACCGAAAGGCGGCCACATTCGAAGTCGGAATAATCGACGTGCGTGCATGGTACGATGAATGAATGTAGAAGAAGGCCGAGAGGTATGCCAGGACAGAGCATTGTGGCGATCCATTCTCTCTGCCTACCCCTCCGGGGAATTGGCGTGATGGTTAGTTAATAAGTTAGCCATGTAAGTACATTATGTACAAAAAGTATTATTCCACCATTCATATTTCCGCCTCAGGATTAAGAAGGTGAAAAAGCAAATGAAGTTTTGAAATCAATGATTGGTAACAAGAATTCATGTGCAAAATGGGCGATTACAATGCGATGGCATGGGCTAAGCATGGAACTGGCAGAAGAAGGATGACAGTGAAATAAATTGGAAATCAACGTGTGTGTGTGTAAGCCATGTTAGAAGACGAATGGATCGACGTGCGTGTATAACTGGATGTATGAATGTGGAGGAATCTAGAGACGTGTGTCAAAATCGGGTAGTATATCGGTCCATTCTCTCTGCCTACCATTGCGGAGAAACGGCGTGGTGGTTTGTTGAATAAAAAACTGTAAAAAATATTTTTAATATGTTTATTTAGTTAAAATTCACTAGTTGTGCTATCAATCCACTAGGGTAAATCTAATGATTTTACGGAAATCTCTGGATGGAAGCACATTTTAAATAATTATTAGTTTTCATTTTAAATAATCAACACCCCTGACCAAGTAGTCCTTAATGACCAATTACTGTTTGCTAACTCCCCTTCGTTATACCCAATAAAAACAAATAAAAAATATTCCTGGAATCGATTAACGCCAAAAATTTCATTTGTTATGATTCCAGACTTTGCAGCTGCAATAGATGGGGAAAACCGAATAAGGCGATGCCAACCTACTGGACCAAGATATGCAACATATAATAGTTAAATTCAAAAACAAACAAACCATCACGCCATTTTCCCGTAGGGGAAGACAGAGAGAATGGACTGCCACGTTACTCTATCCTGGCACACCTCTTTAGATTCCTCCACATTCATACAGCGAGTCATACACGCACGTTGGTTCTTCCGACTTCTAACTTGACCATCTCCATTAAAATTTAATAATTTGGTCGTGCTATGTTTACCGTATACATACGTATATATATCGCACCGTGAGTGTAAAACCGAGATAACTGCAAATATAAATTTTGGAGATAGGGGAGTTTAAAGACTTCATGTTGCTTGGAAAAACTGTTTTTTTTAAATAAACCAATGATTTTCGGTTTATAGGTATATTACTATAAACCAAAAATCATTGGTTTATTTAAAAAAAAAAACAGTTTTACCAAGCAATATGAAGTCTTTAACCCTTAACGTACCGTGTTCAAAACAAAACGCTCGCTCCCATGTGGTGAGTTCAGTTTACCGCTAACTTTATCTAAATATCAAGCATATGACTAGATGAATCAAAATTTAATTTATGTCATCTTGTAGGGAGTTTCATTAGGAATAGATCGATATCTATAACATACATGGATTATTTGAAAAACATATCATTATTAATATTTTTCTGGAACCATGCGATTTCTGATATGTAATGCGTCATAGCATACGGGCGACTGGACATACGGGTATATACTTGTCTTGCGGCCGGCGGCCGGCGGGGCGAAACTCTACGAGATTTTACGTATGATAAAGGCACCTAGGCAAAATGTATAGTACGTTCAAGACAACGAGTACGTATTAATATTTGTCCCTTTTGGTAAAGTGTTAATATTTTCACAGTTCTGATATTATTAAGTTGCATGCTGCGTTTTCATCCACAGTCTCTATTATTACGTATCTATTGAAAAGGCCAGACATATAATTTATAATACGTTCAAAACAGCGAGTAAGTATTTGTCACTTTTGATAAAGTTGTAAATATTAGCAAAACAAATTCTACCTTAACACGAATGAAGGTGAGGGCAGTCTTAGAAAAATTTTTTTTTTGGGATGAAGGAAGTAATTTTTTGCTTTTTTTTTTTATTACGAAATATTGAGAACACTTCAATGGAGGATTACAATTTTTTTTATAATATAAGGGTCCATAGGTTTTAAGAAAATCAACTTTAAATTGGCAGTGGAAACTCAATTTACCACATGGCAACGCGACGGTTAAACTCCCATATCTCCAAAATGTATATTTGCACTTATCTCGGTTTTACACTCACGGTGCGATATAATAACTTCACGGATTCCAATACTACATTCGGCCACATTTTTTTCTATGGTGAAAATTATTGTCTATGTGTATACGGCCTGGTAAATACATTCTTGACGGCATTGGTCTGGAGTCCGTATTATAAATATATATGTCTATGGAATGTCTATGGAATATATGTCTATGGAAATGCGCTATCTAAAGTCAAGAATCTGTGTTTATGCTGCGAGCATCACAACTCGCCAGTCGATGTTTGGACGCCTATCGCGTTGAATCGGGATCTTAAAATAATTAATTTCAACAGTGAAAGTGAATTGTTTCTGACTCGCTGTCAAGAGAAAACAAATCTTCGTGTCTCATTATTATATCTTTGAATTTGTTCATTCAAGTGAAACGAAAAGTGATCTACATTATTCATACAGTTTTAATAATGCTTTTTAACCGTTGCATGTTCAGTGACCAATAAACAATTTTGAAGAAAAGAAGACGTCATGTATAATAACAGTGAGCGCAAAATTTCGAGACAATCGAAGAGTGCGTTAATATCATGTGTTAAGTCTGAGCCTGATCCGACCTTCTGGGATACCAACCGAGACGACAAACGCATTTCGGAGCATCTAAATCTCGAAGAAGACAATTCGATGAACATTATAATTGTCAAGACTGAATCTCTCGCAAAGGCAGCCTACGAGGAAACAAACAACGCAGACAAAGAAAACGATATAAAGACCCCGACTAATATAAATATTGAGCCGCTCAGTAGTGAAAGCGATTTTGAATGTGATAATATGTTTTCCGTAGATATAGACGTGTCATACAGTATTGTGAAGCGAGATCCCATAGAATTGTATGGAGCTAAAAATGGTGAAAATTCGAGTCCGGTAAACTTAGTCCAAATTCCCAAAAAAACAAAATAAAAATCATTCGAATGTTCGACTTGCAGCAGACAGTTTGTAAACCAATCGAGATTAACAAATCATTTGGTTATTCATTCCAAAGAAAAACTGTTTTTTTGTTCAGTGTGCAACAAATCGTTTAAAACAAAACAATATTTAAAATGTCATTTGCGTATACATTCGGATATAAAACCATTTGAATGCTCAATGTGCGACAAACGGTTTAAAACAAATGCGGAATTAAAAAAACATTCGGATGAAAAATTAAATGAATGCATGATGTGCAACAAAAGGTTCAAAGCACAATCTACTTTAATTTATCATTTGCATACTCATTCAGATGTAAAACCATTTGAATGCTCGACGTGCAACAAACGGTTTATAACAAAATGTTATTTAAAAATAATAATTAAATAAAACGATGTTTTTTAACTACTTCCACTTTTGTCTTTATTTAGACAGCGACTGGTTTCGCCAGACTCGCTGGCATCGACAGACTGGTTATTCAGAAAATCATCTCCTTATTCATTCGGATGTAAAATTAAATGAATGCATGGTGTGTAACAAAAGGTTTAAAAGAAAATCTTCTTTAAGTAAACATTTGCCTTAATTATGTAAAATCATTTGAATGCTCGACGTCCAACAAACGGTTCAAAACAAAACGTGAATTAAATAATCATTTGGTTATTCATTCAGATGTAAAACCATTTAAATGCTCGACGTGCAACAAGGGATTTATTACAAAAGATAATTTAAAAAGTCATTTGTTTATTCATTCGGATGTAAAATTAAATGAATGCATGATGTGCAACAAAAGGTTTAAAAGAAAATCTACTTTAAGGAATCATTTGCTTATTCATTCAGATGTAAAATCATTTTAATGCTCGACGTGCAACAAACGGTTCAAAACAAAAGGTGAATTAAATAAACATTTGGTTATTCCTTCATATGTAAAACCATTTGAATGCTCGACGTGCAACAAGGGGTTTATTACAAAAGATAATTTAAAAAGTCATTTGCTTATTCATTCGGATGTAAAATTAAATGAATGCATGATGCGCAACAAAAGGTTTAAAAGAAAATCTGCTTTAAGGAATCATTTGCTTATTCATTCAGTTGTAAAATCATTTGAATGCTCGACGTGCAACAAACGGTTCAAAACAAAAGGTGAATTAAAAAAACATTTGGTTATTCATTCAGATGTAAAACCATCTGAATTGCTAATGAGCAAAATATCTTTTAGAAGAAAAGAGGATTAAACAAACATTTGCGCATTCATTCACATAATAAATCGAATTTTCAGGCGGTAATAAGCCATTGAAAAACCAAATCTAAAAACATTTATTTATTTTATTTTCAATCTTATACAAAACAATTTGAATGTTCAACGCGCTGAAAACGGTTTTTAGTTAATTTACGGCAATGACATATTTACATTTAGACAAGATGTTATCGCTTGGGGCTACTTGCTATTACTAAACGTTGCTCCAAAACAGTAAAAATGTATTTTCTGTCTTGCAAAAGTTGTATTTTTGTTCTATATATTGATGATAAAAGGTGATGTGTAAACTTTGTAAGATGTTGTAGTTTTTGAGTTCGTGTTTTGATATTCATAAAACTAACTAACTAACTTACCATCACGCCGTCTCCCCGGAGGGGTAGGCAGAAAGAATGGAACGCCACACTGTTCTGTCCTGACATACGTCTCTCGCTTCCTCTACATTCATACATCTTGTCATGCACGCACGTCGATTTTTCCGACTCCTCACGTGACCGACATTCAATATTTGATTGATTTGATCGTGCCACGTTTTTCTCGGCCTTCCTCTATTTCTAGCTCCGTTCACGCCGTTAACATATACCTTCTTTACCATTCTGTCTTCACTCATTCTTTCCATGTGTCCAAACCATCTTAATGAACCTTTCCTTATTTTGTTCATAACACTTTCATTCGCACCACATTCACTTCTTATACTTGCATTTGTCACTCTATCATAAACAGATTTGCCACACATTCGTCTTAGAGTTCTCATTTCTACTGCATTTATTCTACTTTCATCCTTCTTTTGCCAGTTCCATGCTTCACTTCCATACATAAGGGTCGGCACAAGAACACCATTGTGCACTGCCATCTTAGCTTTTTTGGATAGGCTTTTGTTCGCGATGATATTCATAATATTCATAAATGATACACGATGATATTCATAAATGATTTTGTAATCTTTGTAATATGTTTTAGTTTATACTCGTATATCTGCGTTTTGATTTTTTCCAAATGTTTCTATAATTACATATGTAAACTTTGTAATATGTCTTAGTTCTATGTCTGTTTACCGATATTTCCTGAACGCTTTTATCATTATGTAAACTTTGTAATATATTCTAATTTCTATGTGTTTTATATTTCCTGAATGCTTATGTTATTTAATATTTTTGTAAGATGTTTTTATTTTCGAAGTCTGTGATTTGATGTTTCCATTTATCATTGTTGTTTATTTATATGTGATTATTAAGTAAGTAAATTGTTATTTTGTCCCAGGATGAGTAGTATACTCATGGAAATACAGTATAACCACTGTATGTCTATAAAATAAATAAAAAATAACCCATTTATGAGAAGAAAACATATTTGTTATTTAGAGCTAGAAGAAATGTTCATAAATAAAGTCTTGCTTTAAGAATCCTACGCCTATTAACAGCGTGTATACGTAGGTAGTCTCTGAAGTGAAGAGGATGGTGTTTCATGCTGAATACCGAATGGTAGGAAATAGAACTCTGGGCCTCCAGATATCGCTGGTTCCCAAACCTAATTATATCCCCGCGTCAGATGGTAGCAGTGCAACATGTTAGTTTCAAGTATACTTCTTAGACTTAAGTTTTACATTATATGTGTGGCCGTTACTATTGCTATCAATCCTTGTGTAAGCCTAAATTAAAATGTATTTTTAAATAAACTCTTCAAAACCAACCATTTATTGTTTTAGTACAATCTTTCACCGTCACCAAACCTCTCTACTACCCAGGACTACCATCTACAACCAAATACCAATCCGCGTTGTGGTTTAGTAGTTTACCGAGATAAGATAATTTAAATTTCTTCATTGTAAAAAATTAAAATCGAAATCCGGTCGAAGCTTTAATATAAATCCATTGTTTACGAAACCCAATGATACCTCAACATAATTAAATATGATGCTGACAATATAGTTGGTCCAAACAGCCGTCATGACAATCTCATCAATATAATGTTTGATATGTATACCATAATAACAGCTCAAATATAAAAATTAGTAAGAAATATTTTTAAAGACCAAAATTTACATTATTAAAAGCGTAATATTTTATTTTTATTATTAGTATTTAAAATAATATAAAATTAAAACACTGTACTTTGTTATTTCACCACTATGCGGTTATTTTAATTGCCGACTAGCTTCGCTTGTACCCAAGCTTCCTCCGGGTTTCGTAATAACAGCAGTTATTACAAAACAAGCTGTTATTACGAAGCCCTGAGGAAGCTTGTGTACAAGCGAAACTAGTCGACAACTAAAATAACCGCTTAATGGTGAAAAACAATGTACAGTGTTTTTATTTTAATTTTAAATTTAAATACAATAAATAAATAAAAATAATAAAATGTCTAACCACAAAGTGAATGACGGTATAGCAGTCTACACTGCGATCAGCTAAGTCTTCTGCGATCGGTAGATTGACTGTGCCAAAACGCTGTCCAAGCACAAACGTTAGCGACCGAGCCTTCACGGTAGCCGGCCCTTTAGCCTGGAACAATCTTCCTTAACCGTCGCGTTGCCATGTGGTAAATTGAGTTTCCACTGCCAATTTAAATTTGATTTTCTTAAAACCTATGGACCCTAATATTATAAAAAAAATTGTAATCCTCCATTGAAGTGTTCTCAATATTTCGTAATAAAAAAAAAGCAAAAAATTACTTCCTTCATCCCAAAAAAAAATATTTTCTAAGACTGCCCTCACCTTCATTCGTGTTAAGGTAGAATTTGTTTTGCTAATATTTACAACTTTATCAAAAGTGACAAATACTTACTCGCTGTTTTGAACGTATTATAAATTATATCTTTGACCTTTTCAATAGGTACGTAATAATACCGACTGGATGAAAACGCAGCACGTAAGTTAATAATATCAGAACTGTGAAAATATTAACACTTTACCAAAAGGGACAAATATTAATACGTACTCGTTGTCTTGAACGTACTATACATTTTGCCTAGGTGCCTTTATCATCGCCCCGCCGGCCCGGCGTGCAGACAAGTTTCGACCCGACCCGACCCGATGTTTAGTCGCCCGTATGCTATGACGCATTACATATCAGAAATCGCATGGTTCCAGAAAAAAATTAATAATGATATGTTTTTCAAATAATCCATGTATGTTATAGATATCGATCTATTCTAATGAAATTCCCTACAAGATGACATAAATTAAATTTTGATTCATCTAGTCATATGCTTGATATTTAGATAAAGTTAGCGGTAAACTGAACTTACCACATGGGAGCAAGCGTTTTGTTTTGAACACGGTACGTTAAGGGTTAAGTGCATTGAGAATCAATCAGAGTTTCGATCGAGACTCAAAACTCACCTTTTTAAATTATCATTTCCTGACAAGAAGGGCTGATCGACTACGTCAGGTGCAGCCCTCATACTAAATATATATATATTTTTTTTAATCTAGTTGATAAAAAGGAGCATCTTCTACAGGGCTCTTGATAAGAATGGCGAATAATTCACAAATGAGGCATTCATAAAAATGGCGCTCTACGTATAAATTATCTAATTTATTATAATTATTAAAGTAATTTTGGCTGCAGATCTCTACTCCCAAATATCTGAAACTCATTAGTTGCTTCACAAGTATATCATCAACAGTCAGCTTACATCTTTTTGTTTTGTTGACTGATATAGCCATATTTAGCTTTTGTGATACTGTGCAATGATTTAACTGAAATCTCTTGATAAAACAAACTAACTAACCATCACGCCATTTCTCCGGAGGGGTGCCCAGAGAGGATGGATTGCCACAATGCTCTGTCTTAGCATACCTTTTGGGATTCCTCTACATTCATACATCGTACCATGCACGCACGTCGATTATTCCGACTTGGAATGTGACCGCCTTTTAGTAATGAATTAATTTCCACATGTATGGATGTTAAACTTGGAGCTGGCAAAAGTAGAATGAAAGCAGGATAAAAGCCGTAGAAATGAGATCACTAAAAATAAAATGATGTGCGGGAAAACGTCGTATGATAGAAATGTAAGGCAGGAGACTGCATCATGGATAAAATTAAAAAAAAGGATCCCTGAGATGGTTTGGACATATGGAACGAATGGATGAGAGTAGAATAGTTTAAAAGTTGTACACAAGCAGCATGAGTGGAAAAAGAAGCTGAGGACGCTCAAGGAAAACATGGCATGACCAAATTAATAAATTACTAAAAGGCGGCCACATTCGAAATCGGAATAATCGACGTGCGTGCATGGTACGATTTACGAATGTAGAGGAAGCCCGAGAGGTATGCCAGGACAGAACATTGTTGCGAGCCATCCTCTCCTTTCTTGTTTCATCGCTCGGTATTCTATAATATCATCCAACATTTTCCCGCACATCTTTCTTAGTGATCTCATTTCTACGGCGTTTATCCTGCTTTCAAACTTATTTTGCCAGCTCCAAGCTTCACTACCATAAATGGGTTGGCACTAGATCTCCATGGTGCACTGTCATCTTTGCTTCTGTGGATATATTTCTATTTGCAGTAATGACTTTGAGTGCGCCATTTGTTTTATTCCCAGCACCAATCATTCTTTCGATGTCTTTCTCCATTTTTCCGTCTCTTGTAAACATGCTTCCCAGATACGTAAATGCGGTAACTTGCTCCAATAAGTTTAATGAAATTCTAATAATTATAAACGATTGAGTCTATAATGCTTCCTCTCAAGATAAAGTGTAATTGGTGGATTGCTAGTGTCTAAGGAATGATTGAATGAATTAAAATGTTTTGCAAATTAGGGCAAATTTATTATTTTTATAAGATCTGACATGTCTGTGAATCGTTCTTGAAACTAACTAACTAACTAACCATCACGCCGTCTCCCTGAAGGGATAGGCAGAAAGAATGCACTGCCAAACTTTTTTTCCTGACATATTTCTCTCGATTCCTAAACATTCATACATCGTATCATGCACGCGCGTTGATTTCTATGACTCCTCACGTGGCCGACATTCAATTTTTGATTTATTTGATCATGCCACGTTTTCCTCGGTCTTTCTCTATTTGTGGTTCCATTTGCATCATTAACATGTAATTTTTTTTACAATTCTTTCTTCATTCATTCTTTCCATATGTCCAAACCATCTTAACGATCCTTTCATTATTTTGTTCACAACACCAACATTCGCACCGCATTCACTTCTTATATTAGGTCCTTACATATGAAATTGACGTTTTGCCGTACTGGCAACTTTGATCTCAAATATCTTCTATTTGGTTAGGAATTCCAAATTCAAATTTATACAGCTATTTACTCAAGTATTTGTGTTTCGAAAATTATAATTCATTTGTTTTTTCCCCAATTGTTCTTTTTCTTTGCATCACTCAGTTTACAAAATGATAAATTTGAAATATCGCGTTATTTACGAGTACGAGTTCCACCGTGTCACCAGTGCTGCAGAAACGGCTCGAAAGATTAATGATGTGTATGGCGACGGTGCCGCAAAATAAAACACAGTGCGTTTTTGGTTCCAACGTTTTCGTTCTGGTAATTTCGACCTGCAGAACAAGCCCCGTGGACGGCCGGAGACCAAAGTTGATAATGAAGAATTGAAGGCTATTGTGGAAGCGGATCCATCTCAAACCACGTCCGAGTTAGCTGCAGACTGCGGTGTTAGTGATAAAACTGTTTTAATCCACTTGAAGCAAATTGGGAAGGTGAAAAAGCTTGAAAGGTGGGTACCTCACGAATTGAGTGAAACAAATCAACAAACGCGCGTTGACTGCTGCGTTGCATTACTCAACAGGCACAATAATGAAGGGATTTTGAATCGAATCATTACCTGTGATGAAAAGTGGATCCTGTATGATAATCGGAAGCGCTCATCGCAATGGCTGAACCCTGCCGAACCACCCAAACCATGCCCCAAGCGAAAATTGACTCCAAAAAAGTTACTTGTGAGCGTTTGGTGGACTAGTGCTGGTGTCGTTCACTACAGCTTTCTTAAATCTGGCCAGACGATTACGGCAGATGTCTATTGTCAGCAACTGCAAACCATGATGGAAAAGCTAGCTGCTAAACAACCGAGGCTGGTTAATCGCTCTAGGCCACTGCTGCTTCATGATAACGCTAGACCCACACTGCACAACAGACGGCTACCAAATTAGAAGAGCTTCAATTGGAATGTCTAAGACATCCACCGTACTCTCCGGACCTTGCCCCAACAGATTACTATTTTTTTCGAAATTTGGATAACTTCTTGCAAGGGAAAAAATTCAACTCCGATAGGGCAGTCCAAACCGACTTCAAAGATTTTATTGATTCCCGTCCGAATGTTTTTTTTAGTAAAGGGATCGATGAACTACCTATGAGATGGCAAAAGTGCATAGATAGCAATGGTACATACTGATTAAATAAATATATTATATTAAAAAAAAATCAACTTTATGTTCCTCCCATACAAAACGCCAATTTCATATGTAAGGACCTAATATTTTTATTCGACATTCTATCATGCACAAAATAATCCCTAATTCTTCTAAGAGATCTCATTTCTACTGCATTTATTCTACTTTCATTCTTCTTTTGGCAGCTCCATGCTTTGCTTCCATGCATAAGAGTTCACATAAATCTTTATTTTCTATTTTAATTATTTTAAATGACTGAATAAGATATCCTTTAGCCAATATCTGAACTATAATATCTTTCAGAGTCCAAATGTCTGATTCATATTAAAGGATTGACCATTAAATAGCTAAACCGGAAGGAAACATTGATCGCACCATTTATTATGCTGATAGGTTACAGCCATTTCAGAAGTCGGAAGAAACGACGCGAGTACGACGCTGTATGAATATGGAGGAGGATAGTGAGATGTGTCAGGATAGCGTAGTGTGGCGGTTCATTTTCTCTGCTTACCTTTTTCAAAGAAACAGTCCTGTTTCAAAGAACACGGAATCTTCAGTAATCGACATAATCGTAATCTTCTTCTCTGGTTTCAATCCTGGGATTGGTTTGCAGCAATTTCCTCCATTATTCTCTTCCATTTTTCCCTGTCTTGTGCGACTCTTTTGAGATCTGCATATGATGAGCAGCGTACGTCCACCAACAGGTCCTCCAGGTACTCTCGGCGTGGGCGTCCCCTAGAGTTTGTCCCCTCGATCATACCCTCCATCACATTATTAAAAAAGTATCGTAATATACTTTTTTAATAATGTGAATTTTGGTCTTATTAAATATTTATATTTGAGCTGTTATTATGGTATAAATAGCTGCATTTATTTTTGTGGGATTGTCTGAACAGCTATTTAAACATTGTCTACTACATTGTTAGCATCAGTTTAATATTGAAGTATCAAAGGGTTTCAAACATCTTACCAAGAAAATTTAATTAACAACATTAATAGTATTCTTTCGTTAGGATGTGGAATATTACGGAACCACTGCATGGACTGTATTTGGTTGAAGATGGTAGTGATGATGGATCGCTGATGTTGGGTGGTGCTAAAACAATGGTTTGATGGTTTTTAAGAGTTTATTATTAAAAAATTCAATTTGATCTTACACAAGAGTTGACAACAATAATAACGGCCATACATACTATAATATGTAAAACTTAAGTCTAAGAAGAATACTTAAAACTAACATGTTGCACCGCAACCATCTTACGCGGCTTTGGCCTAATAGGCTAGCGTAGGAGGCAGGCTGGTAGCACGAGGCCATGATATAGGGATAGAACTCTGAGGTCTCTGGAGGGCCCGAGTCCTATTTCCTGTCATTCAGTAGTCAGTATGACATACCATGGCCCTCTTCACTTCAAACACAACTTTACTTTACTATACAGGTACACACGCTGTTAATAGGCGTGAGATTCTTAAAACATTACTTTTTTTAACCATTGTTTATAAGCTGAACGTTCAAATATGATTTATTCTGATAAAATTGTTTTGTTGGTGTAAATTAACTGCGAACCGTTTTCTGCACGCTGAACATTGAACATTTTTCAGATTTGGTTCCCAATGGCTTATTACCCAGTGAAAATTCTAATGATTATACATGTGAATACGAGTACATGTTTTAATTCCCATTTTCTTCTAAATGATTTGTTGAGTATTTCAATAAGTTTACATCGGAATGAGTAAGAAAATGCTTTTTTAAGACACCTTTTTTTTTAAACCGTTTGTTGCACATCGAGCATTTAAATGGTTTTACATCTGAATGAAAAAGTAAATGACTAATTAAATAAGATTTACTTTTAAACCGTTTGTTGCACATCGCGCATTCAAATAATTTTACATCTGAATGAACAAGCAAATGTCTTTTTAATTTATATTTTGATTTAAACCGTTTGTTGCACATCGTGCATTCAAATAATTTAACATCTGAATGACCAAGCAAATGTCTTTTTAATTTATATTTTGATGTAAACCGTTTGTTGCACATCGAGCATTCAAATGGTTTAACATCTAAATGAATAAGCATATGCATAGTTAAATTAGATTTACTTTTAAACCGTTTGTTGCACATCGTGCATTCAAATAATTTTACATCTGAATGAACAAGCAAATGTATTTTTAATTTATATTTTGATTTAAACCGTTTGTTGCACATCGAGCATTCAAATGGTTTAACATCTAAATGAATACGCATATGACAAGTAAAACTATATTTTCTTTTAAACTGTTTGTTGCACATCTTGCATTCAAATAATTTTACATCTGAATGAACAAGCAAATGTTTTATTAATTTATATTTTGATTTAAACCGTTTGTTACACATCGAGCATTCAAATGGTTTAACGTCTGAATGACTAAGCAAATGACGAGTGAAATTAGATTTTATTTTAAACCGTTTGTTGCACATCGAGCATTCAAATGGTTTGACGTCTGAATGGATCAGTAAATGTCGCGTAAATGTCCATTTTTTTGCTAACTGCTTCCCGCAAGTCGCACATTCAAATGATTTTACTTTCGTTTTTTTGCTAATTTGAACAGAATTTATCGGACTCGGGTTTTCGCTATGTTTTGCTCCATCCAATTCTATGGGATCGCGCTTCACAATACTGTTTGACTCATCTATATCTACGGAGAACATATTATCACATTCAAAATCGCTTTCACTACTGGGCGGCGCCACCTTGATATAAGTGGCAGTTTTCGAATCATTTTCTTTTTCTGCGTTAATTGTTACATCATCGGTGTCCTTGGCGAGAGACTCAGTCTCGACAATTATGATGTTCATAGAATTTTCGTCGAGATTTAGTTGCTGCACAGACGAACTGCATTCGGCGTCTCTGTTGGTATCCCAGAAGGTCGGGTCCGGTTCAGACTTAACACATGATATAAACACACTCTCCGAAACTTCGGGCTCACTGCTCCAATACATCACGTCATCCATCCTTCCAAGTTTAAATTTTGGTCACTGAACTCGCAACGGTCGATAATATATTATTAAAAAACTTTATGTGAAATGTAGATCACTGTTCGTTTCACACGAATGAACAAATGTATAATAATGAGGCACAGTTCTACTAACACTGAGTCAGAAACGATTCACATGTACTTTGTAAATAACTGTTTTCTACTGTCCCGATGCAACGCATGCATATCCAAACATCGACTGGCTAGTTGTGATTGCTCGCAGCATAAACACAGATTCGACATTAGATAGAGCATTTCCATAGACAACATTTCCATAGACAATATTTATATATTAATAATACTGCCCCCGGACTCGTGCCAGGTGTGGGCAAGCGACGACTTCACCTCACATTTATCGAGACTTATCGAGCTCTGATGCCGTTCGGCTCGGTATCGGTATTTTGTCACAAATTAAATGGCGCTAGCGACACACGTTTATCCGCCATCCATGTAGAGTTCAAGTCATTAGAGACGCACGTGTGAATATTATTTAGCGAATCGATTAAACCGTGTCTCATTTTATTTATAATCTATCTATAATACTATGATTTTATAATAATCGAATATTTCAAACTGTATAAGAAAAGAGGCTGTTTAGTTATTTCCAAAAATAGTAAAGTTTTTAAGCAGGGAAGCGCATATACACCTTTAGGGTTGCAATATAACTAAGCCTAACCCATCTACGCCTTCTTTTGAAGTTTTGTTTTTCATATTGATATATTTTTTCTTAATATTTGGAGGATAGACGATTTTTTTTTCTTCTTCTTCTTCTTCTTCTTCATATAGACCTTTGGTCTGTTCCTGAAATCAGGCTGGCCTCTCTTGGGAGGTTGACTCCCAGCTATCTCTCCATCTCTTCGGCGGTCTTCCGGGGGGACGGCAGCTGGCAGGAATCTGATGCGCCACAGCGTGTGGGATTCTGGTGGGATCCATCCTCTGCACTTGCGCATTCCAGTATCTTCTGCGTTGTCTGCCCCATCTCACGACATCCTCCACCTTGCAGATCTCGCGGATGGCCGTATTCCTCACCCTATCGCGAATAGTCATTCCTGCTATCATCCTCAGCGTCCTCATCTCTGTCACCCGTACGTAGCCTTCGTTCTTGTGGTATCCGCTCTGGTCTCAATGCTATATGTCAGTATAGGCCTTACGCAGGTTTTATATATTCTGACCACTGTCAGTTCTCATATACTTGTTTTTCCATATTATATCCTTGAGACAACCTGATACCGCCGAAGCCTTGTTGACTTGTCCTATTGTTTCACTGAGAAGATCATTTTGACTGAGCAGGTCCATTCCCAGATTTCTAAACATTGTGACCTGTTCGAGCATTCTGTCATTTAAGGATAACCTGCATCCTAAGGGTTCTTTTGAGAATGTCATGGTTTTTGTTTTTTCAACTGACATCATCATATTGAAGTCGGCGGCCGATGTCTGTAATCTATTTTAAAGTCTCTGCAGTTCGTCTTTCGACTCTGCTATCAGTGCAGCATCGTCCGCGTAGCATATGACGCTCACTACATAGCTATTCTTGGAGTTGTTCGGGAGACTCCGACAACAGAATTATGTTGGTGTGAATCTCAAGTGAGACAAATATTTTCCATGCTGCGCCATGACATTAGTTCTGCTATGCGGCGTGCACAACATATCGTGTCTTCTAGCGCGAGCATACCTGCCCGGTGCTTTGAAGCCATAACACTCCAAGAGGTGTGGGCCATCAATGAGGTTACGGAGTACAATATCCCAAAATCATCAATGTACCTTTTATTCTTGATTTGCAACTGCAGTACCCTCAATAGGTTGGATGAAGGTACCAAAATGAGCGGAGCGTCAGTTAGCTGTCTCTTGTATGCGGATGTCGCTGTCCTACTTGCGGACAACGAACATGAACTCCAAGTCCTACTGAATAGAATGTATGAAGTATGCATGCGGAATGATCTGATAATGATTTTTGAAAAATAAGAAATCTCAGTAAATTAACTAATTACCGAAAGGCGGCCACATTCGAAGTCGGAATAATCGACGTGCGTGCATGGTACGATGAATGAATGTAGAAGAAGGCCGAGAGGTATGCCAGGACAGAGCATTGTGGCGATCCATTCTCTCTGCCTACCTCTCCGGGGAATTGGCGTGATGGTTAGTTAATAAGTTAGCCATGTAAGTACATTATGTACAAAAAGTAATATTCCACCATTCATATTTCCACCTCAGGATTAAGAAGGTGAAAAAGCAAATGAAGTTTTGAAATCAATTATTGGTAACAAGAATTCATCATGAGTGCAAAATGGCCGATCACAATGAAATTTTAAATGCAATGGCATGGGCTAAGCATGGAACAGACAGAAGAAGGATGACAGTGAAATAAATTGGAAATCAACGTGTGTGTGTAAGCCATGTTAGAAGACGAATGGATCGACGTGCGTGTATAACTCGATGTATAAATGTGGAGGAATCTAGAGACGTGTGTCAAAATCGGGTAGTATATCGGTCCATTCTCTCTGTCTACCATTGCGGAGAAACGGCGCGGTGGTTTGTTGAATAAAAAACTGTAAAAAATATTTTTAATATGTTTATTTAGTTAAAATTCACTAGTTGTGCTATCAATCCACTAGGGTAATCTAATGATTTTACGGAAATCTCTGGATGGGAAGCACATTTTAAATAATTATTAGTTTTCATTTTAAATAATCAACACCCCTGACCAAGTAGTCCTTAATGACCAATTACTGTTTGCTAACTCCCCTTCGTTATACCCAATAAAAACAAATAAAAAATATTCCTGGAATCGATTAACGCCAAAAATTTCATTTGTTATGATTCCAGACTTTGCAGCTGCAATAGATGGGGAAAACCGAATAAGGCGATGCCAACCTACTGGACCAAGATATGCAACATATAATAGTTAAATTCAAAAACAAACAAACCATCACGCCATTTTCCCGTAGGGGAAGACAGAGAGAATGGACTGCCACGTTACTCTATCCTGGCACACCTCTTTAGATTCCTCCACATTCATACAGCGAGTCATACACGCACGTTGGTTCTTCCGACTTCTAACTTGACCATCTCCATTAAAATTTAATAATTTGGTCGTGCTATGTTTACCGTATACATACGTATATATATCGCACCGTGAGTGTAAAACCGAGATAACTGCAAATATAAATTTTGGAGATAGGGGAGTTTAAAGACTTCATGTTGCTTGGAAAAACTGTTTTTTTTAAATAAACCAATGATTTTCGATTTATAGGTATATTACTATAAACCAAAAATCATTGGTTTATTTAAAAAAAAACAGTTTTTCCAAGCAAAATGAAGTCTTTAAACTCCCATATCTCCAAAATGTATATTTGCACTTATCTCGGTTTTACACTCACGGTGCGATATAATAACTTCAAGGATTCCAATACTACATTTGGCCACATTATTTTCTATGGTGAAAATTATTGTCTATGTGTATACGGCCTGGTAAATACATTCTTGACGGCATTGGTCTGGAGTCCGTATTATAAATATATATGTCTATGGAATGTCTATGGAATATATGTCTATGGAAATGTGCTATCTAAAGTCAAGAATCTGTATTTATGCTGCGAGCAGTGCGAGCATCACAACTCGCCAGTCGATGTTTGGACACCTATCGCGTTGCATCGGGATCTTGAAATAATTATTTTCAACAGTGAAAGTGAATTGTTTCTGACTCGCTGTCAAGAGAAAACGAATCTTCGTGTCTCATTATTATATCTTTGTTCATTCAAGTGAAACGAAAAGTGATCTACATTATTCATACAATTTTAATAATACTTTTTAACCGTTGCATGTTCAGTGACCAATAAACAATTTTGAAGAAAAGAAGACGTCATGTATAATAACAGTGAGCGCAAAATTTCGAGACAATCGAAGAGCGCGTTAATATCATGTGTTAAGTCTGAGCCTGACCCGACCTTCTGGGATACCAACCGAGACGACAAACGCATTTCGGAGCATCTAAATCTCGAGGAAGACAATTTGATGAACATTATAATTGTCAAGACTGAATCTCTCGCAAAGGCAGCCTTCGAGGAAACAAACAACGCAGACAAAGAAAACGATATAAAGACCCCGACTAATATAAAGATTGAGCCGCCCAGTTGTGAAAGCGATTATGAATGTGGTAGTATGTTTTCCGTAGATATAGACTTGTCATACAGTATTGTGAAGCGAGATCCCATAGAATTGTATGAAGCTAAAAATGGTGAAAATTCGAGTCCGGTAAACTCAGTCCAAATTCCCAAAAAAACAAAAGAAAAATCATTCGAATGTTCGATTTGCACCAAACAGTTTGTAAACAAATCGAGATTAACAAATCATTTAATTATTCATTCCAAAGAAAAACTATTTTTTTGTTCAGTGTGCAACAAATCGTTTAAAACAAAACAATATTTAAAATGTCATTTGCGTATACATTCGGATATAAAACCATTTGAATGTTCAATGTGCAACAAACGGTTTAAAAACAAAGATGTATTAAAAGAACATTTGATTATTCATTCGGATGTAAAAAAATTTGAATGCACGATGTGCAACAAAAGGTTTACAGCAAAATCTACTTTATGGAATCATTTGCGTATTCATTCAGATTTAAAACCATTTGAATGCTCGATGTGCAACAAACGGTTCAAAACAAAAGGTGAATTAAATAATCATTTGGTTATTCATTCGGATTTAAAATTAAATGAATGCATAATGTGCAACAAAAGGTTTAAATCAAAATCTACTTTATATTATCATTTACGTACTCATTCAGATGTAAAACCATTCGAATGCTCGACGTGCAACAAACGGTTCAAAACAAAAGGTGAATTAAATAATCATTTGGTTATTCATTCCGATGTAAAACCATTTGAATGCTCGACGTGCAACAAGGGGTTTATTACAAAAGATAATTTAAAACGTCATTTGCTTATTCATTCGGATGTAAAATTAAATGAATGCTTGATGTGCAACAAACGGTTCAAAACAAAAGGTGAATTAAAAAAACATTTGGTTATTCATTCAGATCTTAAACCATTTGAATGCTCGACGTGCAACAAACGGTTCAAAACAAAAGGTGAATTAAAACAACATTTGGTTATTCATTCAGATGTTAAACCATCTGAATTGCTAATGAGGAAAATATCTTTTAGAAGAAAAGAGAATTAAACAAACATTTGCGCATTCATTCACATAATAAATCGAATTTTCAGGCGGTAATAAGCCATTGAAAAACCAAATCTAAAAACATTTATTTATTTAATTATCAATCTTATACAAAACAATTTGAATGTTCAACGCGCTGAAAATGGTTTTTAGTTAATTTACGGCAGTAACATATTTACATTTAGACAAGATGTTATCGCTTGGGGCTACTTGCTATTACTAAACGTTGCTCCAAAACAGCAAAAATGTATTTTCTGTCTTGCAAAAGTTGTATTTTTGTTCTATATATTGATGATAAAAGGTGATGTGTAAACTTTGTAAGATGTTGTAGTTTTTGAGTTCGTGTTTTGATATTCATAAATGATTTTGTAATCTTTGTAATATGTTTTAGTTTATATATCTGCGTTTTGATTTTTTCCAAATGTTTCTGTAATTACATATGTAAACTTTGTAATATGTCTTAGTTCTATGTCTGTTTACCGATATTTCCTGAACGCTTTTATCACTATGTAAACTTTGTAATATATTCTAGTTTCTATGTGTTTTATATTTCCTGAATGCTTATGTTATTTAATATTTTTGTAAGATGTTTTTATTTTCGAAGTCTGTGATTTGATGTTTCCATTTATCATTGTTGTATTTATATGTCATTATTAAGTAAGTAAATTGTTATTTTGTCCCAGGATGAGTAGTATACTCATGAAAATACAGTATAACCACTGTATGTCTATAAAATAAATAAAAAATAACCCATTTATGAGAAGAAAACATATTTGTTATTTAGAGCTAGAAGAAATGTTCATAAATAAAGTCTTGCTTTAAGAATCCTACGCCTATTAACAGCGTGTATACGCAAGTAGTCTCTGAAGTGAAGAGGATGGTGTTTCATGCTGAATACCGAATGGTAGGAAATAGAACTCTGGCCCTCCAGATATCGCTGGTTCCCAAACCTAATTATATCCCCGCGTCAGATGGTAGCAGTGCAACATGTTAGTTAAAGTATACATCTTAGACTTAAGTTTTACATTATATGTGTGGCCGTTACTATTGTTATCAATCCTTGTGTAAGCCTAAATTAAAATGTATTTTTAAATAAACTCTTCAAAACCAACCATTAATTGTTTTTGTACAACCTTTCACCGTCAGCAAACCTCTCTACAACCCAGGACTACCATCTACAACCAAATACCAATCCGCGTTGTGGTATTAAAATTTCTTCATTGTAAAAAATTAAAATCGAAATCCGGTCGATGCTATTAATCCATTGTTTACGAAACCCTATGATACCTCAACATAAATTAAATATGATGCTGATAATATAGTTGGTCCAAACAGCTGTCATGACAATCTCATCAATATAATGTTTGATATGTATACCATAATAACAGCTCAAATATAAAAATTAGTAAGAAATATTTTTAAAGACCAAAATTTACATTATTAAAAGGGTAATATTTTATTTTTATTATTAGTATTTAAAATAATATAAAATTCAAACACTGTACTTTATTATTCACCACTATGCGGTTATTTTAATTGCCGACTAGCTTCGCTTGTATCCAAGCTTCCTCCGGGTTTCGTAATAACAGCAGTTATTACAAAACAAGCTGTTATTACGAAGCCCTGAGGAAGCTTGTGTACAAGCGAAACTAGTCGACAATTAAAATAAACGCTTAATGGTGAAAAACAATGTACAGTGTTTTTATTTTAATTTTGAATTTAAATACAATAAATAAATAAAAATAATAAAATGTCTAACCACAAAGTGAATGACGGTATAGCAGTCTACACTGCGATCAGCTAAGTCTTCTGCGATCGGTAGATTGACTGTGCCAAAACGCTGTCCAAGCACAAACGTTAGCGACCGAGCCTTCACGGTAGCCGGCCCTTTAGCCTGGAACAATCTTCCTTAAGTGCATTGAGAATCAATCAGAGTTTCGATCGAGACTCAAAACTCACCTTTTCAAATTATCATTTCCTGACAAGAAGGGCTGATCGACTACGTCAGGTGCAGCCCTCATACTAAATATATATATATTTTTTAATCTAGTTGATAAAAAGGAGCATCTTCTACAGGGCTCTTGATAAGAATGGCGAATAATTCACAAATGAGTAATTCATAAAAATGGCGCTCTACGTATAAATTATCTAATTTATTATAATTATTAAAGTAATTTTGGCTGCAGATCTCTACTCCCAAATATCTGAAACTCATTAGTTGCTTCACAAGTATATCATCAACAGTCAGCTTACATCTTTTTGTTTTGTTGACTGATATAGCCATATTTAGCTTTTGTGATACTGTGCACTGATTTAACTGAAAACTCTTGATAAAACTAACTAACTAACCATCACGCCATTTCCCCGGAGGGGTGCCCAGAGAGGATGGATCGCCACAATGCTCTGTCTTGGCATACCTTTTGGGTTCCTCTACATTCATACATCGTACCATGCACGCACGTCAATTATTCCGACTTGGAATGTGACCGCAACAACAACAAACAACAAAACCATCACGCCGTTTCCCGCAGGGGTAGGCAGAGAGAATGGACCGCCACACTACTCTATCCTGGCACACCTCTCTAGCTTCCTCCACATTCATACATCGAGTCATACACGCACGTCGATTCTTCCGGCTTCTGACATGACCAACTTTTAATATTTGATTAATTTGGTCATGCCATGTTTTCCTCGGTCTACCTCGACTCCTTACTCCATTTACATTGTTAACGTATACTTTTTTAACCATTCTTTCTTCACCCATGCGCTCCATATGTCCGAACCAACGAAGCGAACCTTTCATAATTTTGTTCATAATACCTTCTTTCGCTCTACACTCCTTCCTAATATCAGCATTTGAGATTCTGTCGTACATCGTTCTACCACACATTCGTCTTAGGGACCTCATCTCTACCGCATTTATTCTGCTCTCATCTTTCTTCTGCCAGTTCCATGCTTCGCTTCCATACATAAGGTTGGAACCAG
This sequence comes from Lepidostoma basale, assembly GCA_022606425.2. Taxonomy (NCBI): domain Eukaryota; kingdom Metazoa; phylum Arthropoda; class Insecta; order Trichoptera; family Lepidostomatidae; genus Lepidostoma; species Lepidostoma basale. The sequence continues at coordinate 356,524 of JAHDVF020001186.1, forward strand.
AACTCCATTGTGAACGGCCATTTTCGCTTTCATTGATAAATTCTTGTTTCCAATAACTACTTTTAAAGCTCCATTCACTTTGTTACCCGCACCAACCCTTCTTTCAATATCACTGTCCGTTCGGCCATCCGCTGTGAACATGCTACCTGAATACACAAATTTGCTCACCTGTTCCAAGTTCTCTTCATTTATACTTATATTACAAACTGTCATTTGCTCTTCCCTTTCAAAAACTAACACCTTTGACTTTCCGACATTCATTATTAAATCGTTCGACTTGCATACCTTATACATTCTCGACACCAAGACTTGTAATTCGTCCGCACTATCCGCAACGAGAACGGCATCGTCCGCGTAAAGCAGACAGTTTACAGACAGATCACTCATCTTAGCACCAGCATTTATACCTTTAAGTTCTTTCATACACTTGTCCATATACAGATTGAACAACCAAGGGGACATCACGCAGCCCTGCTTAACACCCTTCGTGATATCAAACCAGGGCGTGATGTCCCCATTTACCCTAACACTGGCAGTGCTCCCTTCGTAGAGAGAAGCAACCGCCCGTATCAGTTTTGTGCTCACTCCGTATTCAGACAAGATTGACCACAGTTTTTCTCTGTTCACTCGATCATAGGCTTTTTGCAAATCGACAAACGCACAGAAAAGCTTACGGTTTTTGGCCATAAACTTCTCCGCAAGCGTTCGAAGTGCAAAAATCTGATCCATACAACCTCTTCCGGTCATAAAAGCGCCTTGAACATTCCATACTCTTTCAGTCGTCGTCTTTTTTACTCTTTCTATTAAAATTCGACCGTAGAGTTTACCAACGGCGCTTAATAGACTTATTCCCCGGTGATTTCCACAGTCCATACGAGACCCCTTTCCCTTATAAAGAGGCATGATAACAGCCCTCCTCCAGTCGAGCGGCGTATATCCCTCCTCTAAACACTGGTCAAAGAGTCTATATAACCATGCTGAAACCACCGGCCCACCGTTTTTGATCAACTCTAAGGCTACACAGTCATATCCGACAGCTTTTCCACCTTTCATACATCTTACAGCACTTACTATCTCGTTCAAATTTATTTCAGTAATTTCACTTCCGCTGTTCGTGCAACTCTCATTTTTAAAGCTCATTCTTATTGAATCTTCAGTCATTTCACTGCCATACATATCTTTAAAGTACTCCATCCATCTTCCTTGTATACTTTTGAAATCAGTAATCATTCTTCCCTCACTACTTAAAATTGCTTTCGCACAACCACTTTCAGGTGGATTTCGGGCTTTTTTGACTTCCTTCCAGAACATTTTTATGTTGCTCTGGAAGTGATTCGTCATCTTAAGTCCGTCATCCTCCTTCAGTTTATCCTTTTTCGCTCTCACTTTCAACTTGACGTTCATCTTGCAAACTTTGTACGCTTCTTTCGCTCTTTGATATTTCACGCAATCACTTTTATCCACAGACAACATATTTAACCATGCATCCTTCTTTTCTTTAACAAGATTTTTTATACAGTCATCCCACCAAGCATCTCCATTTCTCCTCCCTTGCACACATGTACCACATACCTCTTTCGCTGCTTCACATAGACTTTCTTTCAGTTTCTTCCAGGTCTCATCTATGCTTATACATTCCGATTCTCGATCACTAAGCCTATCATTCTCTTTCATCATAAAACTCTCTTTTACGCCATCGTTTTGTAGTTTTTCAACTTTTACTCTAGACGGGGCGGTCACTGTCTTGTTCCTCTTGGTGCGCCAGCCTCGGAACAAATTTACCTTTGTTACCACCAAAAAGTGGTCTGTTCCGAGTTCGGCCCCTCTGAACACTCTGGTATCTACAGTGTCCGCCCGTAATCTAGAGTGACCGCCTTTTAGTTTTGAGACGTCTAGAGTGACCGCCTTTTTTTAGACCGCCTATGTGACCGCCTTTTAGTAATGAATTAATTTCCACATGTATGGATGTTAAACTTGGAGCTGGCAAAGGTAGAATGAAAGCAGGATAAAAGCCGTAGAAATGAGATCACTAAAAATAAAATGATGTGCGGGAAAACGTCGTATGATAGAAATGTAAGGCAGGAGACTGCATCATGGATAAAATTAAAAAAAGGATCCCTGAGATGGTTTGGACATATGGAACGAATGGATGAGAGTAGAATAGTTTAAAAGTTGTACACAAGCAGCATGAGTAGAAAAAGAAGCTGAGGACGCTCAAGGAAAACATGGCATGACCAAATTAATAAATTACTAAAAGGCGGCCACATTCGAAATCGGAATAATCGACGTGCGTGCATGGTACGATTTACGAATGTAGAGGAAGCCCGAGATGTATGCCAGGACAGAATTTTGTTGCGAGCCATCCTCTCCTTTCTTATTTCATCGCTCGGTATTCTATAATATCATTCAACATTTTCCCGCACATCTTTCTTAGTGATCTAATTTCTACGGCGTTTATCCTGCTTTCAAACTTATTTTGCCAGCTCCAAGCTTCACTACCATAAATGGGTTGGCACTAGATCTCCATGGTGCACTGTCATCTTTGCTTCTGTGGATATATTTCTATTTGCAGTAATGACTTTGAGTGCGCCATTTGTTTTATTCCCAGCACCAATCATTCTTTCGATGCCTTTCTCCATTTTTCCGTCTCTTGTAAACATGCTTCCCAGATACGTAAATGCGGTAACTTGCTCCAATAAGTTTAATGAAATTCTAATAATTATAAACGATTAAGTCTATAGTGCTTCCTCTTAAGATAAAGTGTAATTGGTGGACTGTAGTGTCTAAGGAATGATTGAATGAATTAAAATGTTTTGCAAATTAGGGCAAATTTATTATTTTTATAAGATCTGACATGTCTGTAAATCTTTCTTGAAACTAACTAACTAACTAACCATCACGCCGTCTCCCCGAAGGGATAGGCAGGAAGAATGCACTGCTAAACTTTTTGTCCTGACATATTTCTCTCGATTCCTAAACATTCATACATCGTATCATGCACGCGCGTTGGTTTCTATGACTCCTCACGCGGCCGACATTCAATTTTTGATTTATTTGATCATGCCACGTTTTCCTCGGTCTTTCTCTATTTGTGGTTCATATTCCTCTATTGCGTTTGTTGCACATCGAGCATTAAAATAGTTTTACATCTAAAATGAAAAAGCAAATGACAAGTTAAATGAGATTTTCTTTTAAACTTTTTGTCGCACATCGAGCAATCAAATGATTTAACATCTGAATGAATAAGCAAATGACGATTTAATATAGTCTTTTCTTTTAAACTGTTTATTGCACATCTTGCATTCAAATAATTTTACATCTGAATGAACAAGCAAATGTTGCTTTAATTTATCTTTTCTTTTAAACCGTTTGTGGCACATCGAGCATTCAAATGGTTTAACATGTAAATGATTACGCAAATGGCGAATGAAATTAGATTTTCTTTTAAACCGTTTGTTGCACATGAAGCATTCAAATGGTTTGACGTCTGAATGAATCAGAAAATGTCGCGTTAATGTCGATTTGTTTGCTAACTGCTTCCCGCAAGTCGCACATTCAAATGATTTTACTTTCGTTTTTTTGCTAATTTGAACAGAATTTATTGGACTCGGGTTTTCGCTATGTTTTGCTCCATCCAATTCTATGGGATCGCGCTTCACAATACTGTTTGACTCATCTATATCTACGGAGAACATATTATCACATTCAAAATCACTTTCACTACTGGACGGCGCCACCTTAGTATAAGTGGCAGTTTTCGAATCAATTTCTTTTTCTGCGTTAATTGTTACATCATCGGTGTCCTTGGCGAGAGACTCAGTCTTGACAATTATGATGTTCATCGAATTTTCGTCGAAATTTAGTTGCTGCACAGACGAACTGCATTCGTCGTCTCTGTTGGTATCCCAGAAAGTCGGGTCCGGTTCAGACTTAACACATGATATTAACACACTCTCCGAAACTTCGGGCTCACTGCTCCAATACATCACGTCATCCATCCTTCCAAGTTTGAATTTTGGTCACTGAACTTGCAACGGTCGATAATATATTTTTAAAAAACTTTATGTGAAATGTAGATCACTGTTCGTTTCACACGAATGAACAAATGTATAATAATGAGGCACAGTTCTACTGACACTGAGTCAGAAACGATTCACATGTAATTTGTAAATAACTGTTTTCTACTGTCCCGATACAACGCATGCATATCCAAACATCGACTGGCTAGTTGTGATTGCTCGCAGCATAAACACAGATTCGACATTAGATAGAGCATTTCCATAGACAACATTTCCGTAGACAATATTTTATATTAATTATACTACCTCCGGACTCGTGCCAAGTGTGGGCTAGCGACGACTTCACCTCACATTTATCGAGACTTACCGAGCTCTGATGCCGTTCGGCTCGGTATCGGTATTTTGTCACAAACTAAATGGCGCTAGCGATACACGTTTATCCGCCATCCATGTAGAGTTCAAGTCATTAGAGACGCACGTGTGAATATTTTTTAGCGAATCGATTAAACCGTGTCTCATTTTATTTATAATCTATCTTCAAAATTTAATAATCTCCTTTAAAATTTAATAATTTGGTTGTGCCATGTTTACCGTATACATACGTATATATATATCGCACCGTGAGTGTAAAACCGAGATAACTGCAAATATAAATTTTGGAGGTATGGGAGTTTAAAGACTTCATGTTGCTTGGAAATACTGTTTTTTTTTGATATAATCAAATGATTTTACTGAAATCTCTTGATGGAAGTTCATTTTAAATATTAATTAAATAAAACGATGTTTTTTAACTACTTCCACTTTTGTCTTTATTTAGACAGCGACCGGTTTCGCCAGGCTCGCTGGCATCGACAGACTGGTAACACTATTGTAAACTTAGTCCTTTATATACATACAGATCAGGGGTAGTAAACATGATTCTATACAAAAATAATCTTCAAATATTTATGTAAAATTTTTCTGAATTTAACTATTGGTATTACAGGTATTCTTGGAGGTTCGTGTTTAATACAATGGGTTTTAATTTTTATTATCTCTTACATATTCATATATAATTTTTGAAAAAATGGTAATTTTGTTTAAATTTTTACTGAATTTAAATATTATATGTTATATTCTTGGTCCGTAAGGTTTTTTTTTTAATAAACCAATGATTTTCGGTTTATAGGTACATTACTATAAACCGAAAATCATTGGTTTATTTAAAAAAAAAAACAGTTTTTCCAAGCAATATGAAGTCTTTGAACACCCATATCTCCAAAATGTATTTTTGCACTTATCTCGGTTTTACACTCACGGTGCGATATAATAACTTCACGGATTCCAATACTACATTCGGCCACATTATTTTCTATGGTGAAAATTATTGTCTATGTGTATAAGGCCTGGTAAATACATTCTTGACGGCATTGGTCTGGAGTCCGTATTATAAATATATATGTCTATGGAATGTCTATGGAATATATGTCTATGGAAATGCGCTATCTAAAGTCAAGAATCTGTGTTTATGCTGCGAGCATCACAACTCGCCAGTCGATGTTTGGACACCTATATCGTTGCATCGGGATCTTGAAATAATTAATTTCAACAGTGAGAGTGAATTGTTTCTGACTCGCTGTCAAGAGAATACGAATCTTCGTGTCTCATTATTATATCTTTGTTCATTCAAGTGAAATGAAAAGTGATCTACATTATTCATACAGTTTTAATAATACTTTTTCAACCGTTGCATGTTCAGTGACCAATAATCAATTTTGAAGAAAAGAAGACGTCATGTATAATAACAGTGAGCGCAAAATTTCGAGACAATCGAAGAGTGCGTTAATATCATGTGTTAAGTCTGAACCTGACCCGACCTTCTGGGATACCAATCGAGACGACAAACGCATTTCGGAGCATCTAAATCTCGAAGAAGACAATTCGATGAACATTATAATTGTCAAGACTGAATCTCTCGCAAAGGCAGCCTACGAGGAAACAAACAACGCAGACAAAGAAAACGATATAAAGACCCCGACTAATATAAAGATTGAGCCGCCCAGTTGTGAAAGCGATTATGAATGTGGTAGTATGTTTTCCGTAGATATAGACTTGTCATACAGTATTGTGAAGCGAGATCCCATAGAATTGTATGAAGCTAAAAATGGTGAAAATTCGAGTCCGGTAAACTCAGTCCAAATTCCCAAAAAAACAAAAGAAAAATCATTCGAATGTTCGATTTGCACCAAACAGTTTGTAAACAAATCGAGATTAACAAATCATTTAATTATTCATTCCAAAGAAAAACTATTTTTTTGTTCAGTGTGCAACAAATCGTTTAAAACAAAACAATATTTAATTCGTCATTTGCGTATACATTCGGATATAAAACCATTTGAATGTTCAATGTGCAACAAACGGTTTAAAAACAAAGATGTATTAAAAGAACATTTGATTATTCATTCGGATGTAAAAAAATTTGAATGCACGATGTGCAACAAAAGGTTTACAGCAAAATCTACTTTATGGAATCATTTGCGTATTCATTCAGATTTAAAACCATTTGAATGCTCGATGTGCAACAAACGGTTCAAAACAAAAGGTGAATTAAATAATCATTTGGTTATTCATTCGGATTTAAAATTAAATGAATGCATAATGTGCAACAAAAGGTTTAAATCAAAATCTACTTTATATTATCATTTACGTACTCATTCAGATGTAAAACCATTCGAATGCTCGACGTGCAACAAACGGTTCAAAACAAAAGGTGAATTAAATAATCATTTGGTTATTCATTCCGATGTAAAACCATTTGAATGCTCGACGTGCAACAAGGGGTTTATTACAAAAGATCATTTAAAAAGTCATTTGCTTATTCATTCGGATGTAAAATTAAATGAATGCATGATGTGCAACAAAAGGTTTAAAACAAAATCTGCTTTATGGAATCATTTGCTTATTCATTCAGATGTAAAATCATTTGAATGCTCGACGTGCAACAAACGGTTCAAAACAAAAGGTGACTTAAAAAAACATTTGGTTATTCATTCAGATCTTAAACCATTTGAATGCTCGACGTGCAACAAACGGTTCAAAACAAAAGGTGAATTAAAAAAACATTTGGTTATTCATTCAGATCTTAAACCATTTGAATGTTCGACGTGCAACAAACGGGTCAAAACAAAAGGTGAATTAAATAAACATTTGGTTATTCATTCAGATGTAAAACCATTTGAATGCTCGACGTGCAACAAGGGGTTTATTACAAAAGATCATTTAAAAAGTCATTTGCTTATTCATTCGGATGTAAAATTAAATGAATGCATGATGTGCAACAAAAGGTTTAAAACAAAATCTGCTTTATGGAATCATTTGCTTATTCATTCAGATGTAAAATCATTTGAATGCTCGACGTGCAACAAACGGTTCAAAACAAAAGGTGAATTAAAAAAACATTTGGTTATTCATTCAGATCTTAAACCATTTGAATGCTCGACGTGCAACAAACGGTTCAAAACAAAAGGTGAATTAAAAAAACATTTGGTTATTCATTCAGATGTAAAACCATCTGAATTGCTAATGAGCAAAATATCTTTTAGAAGAAAAGAGGATTAAACAAACATTTGCGCATTCATTCACATAATAAATCGAATTTTCAGGCGGTAATAAGCCATTGAAAAACCAAATCTAAAAACATTTATTTATTTAATTATCAATCTTATACAAAACAATTTGAATGTTCAACGCGCTGAAAACGGTTTTTAGTTAATTTACGGCAATAACATATTTACATTTAGACAAGATGTTATCGCTTGGGGCTACTTGCTATTACTTAACGTTGCTCCAAAACAGCAAAAATGTATTTTCTGTCTTGCAAAAGTTGCATTTTTGTTCTATATTTTGATGATAAAAGGTGATGTGTAAACTTTGTAAGATGTTGAAGTTTTTGAGTTCGTGTTTTGATATTCCTAAATGATTTTGTAATCTTTGTAATATGTTTTAGTTTCTATAACCGTGTATTGATTTTTCCTAAATGTTTCTATAATTACTTTTGTTAACTTTGTAATATGTCTTAGTTCTATGTCTGTTTACATATATTTCCTGAATGCTTTGGTCATTATGTAAACTTTTTAATATGTTTTAGTTTCTATGTGTTTGATATTTCCTGAATGCTTATGTTATTAATATTTTTGTATAATGTTTTTATTTTCTATGTCTGTGTATTGATGTTTCCATTTACAATTGTTGTATATTTATATGTAAGTATTAAGTAATTAAATTGTCCTTTTGTCCCTGAATGAGTAGAATAACCACTGTATGTCTATAAAATAATAAAAAAAAGACCCATTTATCAGAAGAAATAATATTTGTGCTTTCGAGCTAGAAGAAATGTTCCTAAATAAAGTCTTGCTTTAAGAATCCTTCGCCTATGAACAGCGTGTATACGCAGGTAGTCTCTGAAGTGAAGAGGATGGTGTTTCATGCTGAATACCGAATGGTAGGAAATAGAACTCTGGCCCTCCAGATATCGCTGGTTCCCAAACCTAATTATATCCCCGCGTCAGATGGTAGCAGTGCAACATGTTAGTTTCAAGTATACTTCTTAGACTTAAGTTTTACATTATATGTGTGGCCGTTACTATTGCTATCAATCCTTGTGTAAGCCTAAATTAAAATGTATTTTTATAAACTCTTCAAAACCAACCATTAATTGTTTTAGTACAACCTTTCACCGTCACCAAACCTCTCTACTACCCAGGACTACCATCTACAACCAAATACCAATCCGCATTGTGGTTTAGTAGTTTACCGAGATAAGATAATTAAAATTTTTCATTGTAAAAAATTAAAATCGAAATCCGGTCGATGCTATTAATCCATTGTTTAGAAACCCTATGATACCTCAACATAATTAAATATGATGCTGACAATATAGTTGGTCCAAACAGCTGTCATGACAATCTCATCAATATAATGTTTGATATGTATACCATAATAACAGCTCAAATATAAAAATTAGTAAGAAATATTTTTAAAGACCAAAATTTACATTATTAAAAGAGTAATATTTTATTTTTATTGTTAGTATTTAAAATAATGTAAAATAAAAGCACTGTTCTTTGTTATTCACCATAATGCGGTTATTGTAATTGCCGACTTGTTTCGCTCGTACCCAAGCTTCCTCAGGGCTTCGTAATAACAGCTGTTATTTCAAAACAAACTATTATTATGAAGCCCTGAAATACTAATATTCGGTAAATTTTACATAATTGTGTTGATTATTTTTGTTTAGAAACATGTTTACCGCCCCTGAGCTGTATGCTTATAAAGGACTCAGTTTGCAATAGTGTCACCAGTCTGTCGATGCCAACAAGCCTGGCGAACGGGTCGCTGTCGAAATAAATACAAAAGTGGAAGTTTTTCTGTTTTTCTTTTTTATATGCTTTGTATATACAACACTAATATTTAAAAAAAAATTACATTGACACGTTTCGGACAACTAGTCCTTCTTCAGTGATACATATTTAAAATATTTTAAAATAGTTAACATGATCTAACAAATGTTATAAATCAATTTTATAATATTTTAAATATGTTTCTTTATAATATGTATCAATGAAGAAGGACTGGTTGTCCGAAACATGTCATGTAATTTTAATATTTTTAATGTTAGTGTTGTATATACAAAGTATATAAAAAAGAAAAAGAGAAAAAGCATCTACAACACAAAGTAAGGCGAACATAGAAGAAAAAGTGGAAGTAGTTAAATAAAACATATTTTAATTAATTTATTATTTAATCCACTCGGCTCGAAGACACAAAAATTTGTGTATTTTAACTAAATTTACATTTTTTTTTTCACAATGATCTTTTACCATGAAATTTCATATAACAAATATTTTATTAAATTTTATAAATCTCAGTAACCGTAAAAATTAAGCCTTAGACAATATTGAAGATAAGAATATTAAGATCATTAAAGAAGGATGGATTAATAAATAAATGTACCAACCTTTAAAATTTGGTTATGCCATATTATCCGAACTCCATTTACATTGTTAAAGTATACTTTCTTAGCCATTATTTTTCCATCCATGACCTCAATTTTTTTTTTATTTGATTTATTTAAAAAATTAAATTGGGTTATATGGATAACTTTTTAGATCTTACTATTAATTATGTATTGTTTCAGATACATTTTATATTGAGTTGTAGTGAGTCTCCATGGATCTTTTAGTAGTTCGTTGTAAAGTTTCAGTCCATTGTTCAATATCTTTGATAGTCCTGTCTTAGTTCGTGCATTCGGTAAGTGGTATCTGTCGCAGTTCCTGGTCCAGTGTCTGTGTATGTCTGAATTTTTAGTTAGTTTGAAGCTGCTGTCTGTTGTCTTTTCATGTATTCATTAATATTATACTCTCGTTATGATGTGGAATATTACGGAACCACTACATGGACTGTATTTGGTTGAAGACGGTTGTGACGATGGAGCGCTGATGTTGGGTGGTGCTAAAACAATTGTTTGATGGTTTTGAAGAGTTTATTTAAAAAAAATCAATTTAATATTACACAAGAGTTGACAACAATACTAACGGCCACACATACTATGTAAAACTTAGGTCTAAGAAGAATACTTAAAACTAACATGTTGCACTGCTACCATCTGACGCGGCTTTGGCCTAATAGGCTAGCGTAGGAGGCAGGCTGGTAGCACGAGGCCATGATATAGGGATAGAACTCTGAGGTCTCTGGAGGGCCAGAGTGCTATTTCCTGTCATTCGTAGTCAGTATGACATACCTTGGCCCTCTTCACTTCATACACAACTTTAGTATAAAGGTACACACGCTGTTAATAAGCGTGAGATTCATAAAACATTACTTTTTTTAACCATTGTTTGTAGGCCGAACGTTCAAATATGATTTATTCTGATTAAATTGTTTTGTTGGCGTAAATTAACTGCAAGCCGTTTTCTGCACGCTGAACATTAAACGTTTTTCAGATCTGGTTCTCAATGGCTTATTACCCACTGAAAATTCTAATGATTACACTTATGAATAAATACGCAAATGTTTTAACTCCCCAGTTTTTCTAAAAGATTTATTGAGCATTTCAATAATTTACATCGGAATGAGTAAGTAAATGCCTATTTAAGCCACATTTTCCTCTATTTCTATTTAAATAGTTTAACATCTAAAATGAATAAGCAAATGACAAGTTAAATGAGATTTTCTTGTAAACTTTTTGTCGCACATTGAGCAATCAAATGAATGAATAAGCAAATGACGAGTTAATTTGTATTTTCTTTTAAACTGTTTATTGCACATCTTGCATTCAAATAATTTTACATCTGAATGAACAAGCAAATGTTCCTTTAATTTATCTTTTCTTTTAAACCGTTTGTGGCACATCGAGCATTCAAATGGTTTAACATGTAAATGATTACGCAAATGGCGAATGAAATTAGATTTTCTTTTAAACCGTTTGTTGCACATGAAGCATTCAAATGGTTTGACGTCTGAATGAATCAGAAAATGTCGCGTTAATGTCGATTTGTTTGCTAACTGCTTCCCGCAAGTCGCACATTCAAATGATTTTTCTTTCGTTTTTTTGCAAATTTGAACAGAATTTATCAGACTCGAGTTTTCACTATGTTTTTCTCCATCCAATTCTATGGGATCGCGCTTCACAATACTGTTTGACTCATCTATATCTACGGAGAACATATTATCACATTCAAAATCACTTTCACTACTGGACGGCGCCACCTTAGTATAAGTGGCAGTTTTCGAATCAATTTCTTTTTCTGCGTTAATTGTTACATCATCGGTGTCCTTGGCGAGAGACTCAGTCTTGACAATTATGATGTTCATCGAATTTTCGTCGAGATTTAGTTGCTGCACAGACGAACTGCATTCGTCGCCACTGTTGGTATCCCAGAAGGTCGGGTCCGGTTCAGACTTAACACATGATATTAACACACTCTCCGAAACTTCGGGATCACTGCTCCCATACATCACGTCATCCATCCTTCCAAATTTGAATTTTGGTCACTAAACTCGCGTCGGTCGATAATATATTATTAAAATCTTTATGTGAAATGTAGATCACTGTTCGTTTCACTCGAATGAACCAATTTATAATAATGAGGCACAGTTCTACTAAAACTGAGTCAGAAACGATTCACTTGTACTTTGTAAATAACTGTTTTCTACTGTCAAACATCGACTGGCTAGTTGTGAATGCTCGCAGCATAAACACAGATTCGACATTAGATAGAGCATTTCCATAGACAACGTTTCCATAGACAATATTTATATATTAATAATACTGCCCCCGGACTCGTGCCAAGTGTGGGCTAGCGACGACTTCACCTCACATTTATCGAGACTTACCGAGCTATGGTATCGGTATTTTGTCACAAATAAAAAAGCGCAAGCGATACACGTTTATCCGCCATCCATATAGAGTTCAAGTCATTTGAGACGCACTGTGTTGCATTTTATTTATAATCTATCTACTAAAAAAAAATAACTAACTAACTAACCATCACGCTGTCTCTCCGAAGGGGTAGGCAGAAAGAATGGACTACCATACTTTTCTTTCCTGACATATTTCTCTCGCTTCCTCAACATTCATACATCGTGTCATGCACACGCGTCGATTTCTCTTTCTCTATCTCTGACTTGGCTGACATTCAACATTTGATTTATTTGATCGTGCCACGTTTTTCTCGGTCTTCCTCTATTTCTGGTTCCATATACATCGTTATTATATTTTTTTTTTACCATTCTTTCTTCATTCATTTTTTCCATATGTCCAAACCATCTTAATGATCCTTTCATTATTTTGTTTATAACACCATCATTCGCACCACATTCACTTCTTATATTTTAATTCGACACTCTATCATACACATTCGTCTAAGAGATCTCATTTCTAGTAAATTTATTCTACTTTCATCTTTGTCTCCATCCACTGCTGGACGTAAGCCTCTTCACTCCCACGCCATTGCTCTCGGTCTCTCGCCAAGAAGGATGAAAGTAGAATAAATGCAGTAGAAATGATAGAGTGTTAATATTTTGTGTTTGATAGAGTGTCAAATGAAAATCTAAGAAGTGAATGCGGTGCAAATGATGGTGTTATGAACAAAATAATGAAAGAATCATTAAGATGGTTTTGGACATATGGAAAGAATGAATGAACTGCCCACACTTGGCACGAGTCCGGGGGCAGTATTATTAATATTAAATATTGTCTATGGAATTGTTGTCAAAAACACTTTATTTACATCTTACTGTTGCATACTTCACTGTGGCAAGTGCGAGGAGCTTAATGTTCTCACTGCCGCTGGCAGTAGCTCTCGGGCTTACACCCAGAGTATGCCCGTTCCGTGAGCGTTGCCAGATGTTATTTTAGTGTTTTCAACAAATAAATCTCAATGCGCGTGCAAGATGGATCGACCATGTAATACGTCAAGAAGGCCTCTTGCATGCCATAATGGACAGAGGGGACAAACTCTAGGGGACATTCACGCCGAGAGTACCTGGAGGACCTGTTGGTGGACGTGCGCTGCTCATCATATGCAGATTTCAAAAGAGCCGCACAAGACAGTGAAGAATGGAAGAGAAGAATAAAAGAAATTGCTGCAAACCAATCCCAGGATTAAAACTTTCTAACTAAGGGGATTAGCTGACTATCCAACCAAGCAACGTAAGGGATAGGTTAAAAAAATGCATTATATACATAGGGCCTTTAAACAATTTGACCGCAGATTCCAGGGGTGGGTACGCAACGTTACAGAATGGCTGGTTCAATATGTCACCCAAGCAGAACAAGGGGGGCTCGGAATTTTCAATAAGATTCCTCCGGTCCAGGGGTCGGATAGCTGAGACGGTAGATGGAATGTGTATCTCTTATGATTATCTTGTCAGACTCAAACCATGAGAGCAGCGTGCTCACTTATTCCAATATTACTACTCCAGACGAATTTACAGATACTCGTATAAGCATTCAATTTCTTGTACAAATATTTTCACAAAAAAAATATTTAAAATTTACGAAAACGTTGTTTTTTTTATTGATAATTATTTTAATATTCAATTTAATCAATTTATTCATAAAATTATAAACATTACAGAATAACAAATCCAAATCGTTTATAATCGCAATATACAAAAATTAAATAGTCAATATGTGCACCATCTAAAAAGACCATTTAGTGTCAAATTATTTTTATTTTGTTATTTTATTTTATATCATTGTATTTTATATGATTTGTTTTAGATTTGTTTTTGATTTATTTTGTGGGTGTTGGACGATCGAAGTGTGCGCGGGAGATGCCTATTGGTGGCGATGAGGTTCGCAACCCATCACACCGCGTCTCCCGCGGGGCGAAAAGAGAAGGATGGAGTGCCGCATCAGTAAAAGTGTGACAGTCCATTATTTCTGTCTACCCTTTCGGGGAGACGGCGCGATGATTAGTTAGTTAGTTAGTTACAAAAATAAAATTAACAACTTAAAAAAAAAATTTAAACTTAATATAATAAGAAAACAAATGAGAGCAAGTAAGAAATAAAGAAAAACAGAAGACAATTTAAAAAAAAAATATTCGAGAACAGTTTGGTAAAGATAAACATTTTTGTACAATAAGAAGGGAAGCAAATAGCCATTTTATACATAAGAGATAGATGCTTTCTGAGGGTAGCCTCACTATCGTGAAAAATTTCCACATCCGAAGAGATGCGGTTTAATAGGATTATTGCCCTGCCCACCGACATTACCTTAGGTAGATTGGTTCTACACAGTGGCAGGTGAAATAATCTATGTTGCCTTTGTCGCAGATAATTGACGGGGACAAACAAAGTCAAGTAATTCAAAATATCAGAGTTATGTATTCGACCACGAATCAGTTGAAAAAAGTGAACACCCAGGTGGAATCGTTCGTCTAATTTCCAATGATTGGTAGTCCAGCATACCCAGCAAGAAATCTGTTGGGTACAGCCAGGGGTAGTAACCGTTTTCTTTAAGGTACAGAAATCGTAAGAATTTTTTCTGTACCTTCTCGATTAACAGACAATATTTGTTTCATTAATACTAGTGAAATTTTGATTAAAAAAAATTTAAATACTGTTTTTTTCTCGACATGTTTCGAAAGTTATCAAGACTATCGAAGACCATCAAGACATCGCAGAGCAATCAAGACCCTGTACGCGTCTTGACCGACTGGAGTACCTCTAGGAAGGCCTAGACAGCGTTTAATGGACAATGTTCTGGCTGATCTGGCTAGGTTGGACGAATCAGACTGCTGGGAGTAAAAGGCGCAGGATCGAGGAGCTTGGCGAAAAATCATCAAGGAGGCTAAAACTCTTCAAGAGTTGTATGGCCATAGGAAGTATGTTTCGAAGGTTTTACACGGTTCTCCCGATGATGAAGGTATAAAACATGTCGAGATGTCTAACTAACTAACTAACTAACTATCACGCCGTTTCCCAGAAGGTAGGCAGAAAGGATGGAACGCAAAACTGTTCTATCCTGACATAACTCTCGCACCTCTGCTGTTCTGTCATCGCCACCCAGCGGGCCTTTAAATATCCACTGAAGCAAAGATGATAGAATTTCTAGTGCTGACCTTTATGTTTGAAAATGAAGCTTGAAGCTGGCACAAGAAGAAAAATAGTATAATAGATGTCTCACTTATGAGATCAGTAAAAAGCAAAACACAATGTGAATGGAAAAAAAAGTCAAGGGAGGCCAAGGAAAACATAATATAACCATTTTAATTTAATTTTTTGTTATACAGTCATGAATTCTCTTAATCATAAAAATTCTAAATTCAAACCATAAATGTAATATGTATCTTCTTCTTCCTGTGCCGTGTCAGGTCCCCCCGACGTTGGCGATCACTCCGGCGAAAACCTCCCTGTCCTGCGCTGCCCGAAACAGGTTATCCACCGTCCTCATTCCGGTCCACTCTCTAATGTTGCGCAGCCAGGACATCTGTTTTCTGCCAACTCCCCGTCTTCCCTCTATCTTGCCCTCCAATATAAGTCGGAGGAGGCGGTACTTTTCTCCACGCAGCACGCGACCCAAATATGAGACCTTTTTCACTTTGACATTCGGCAACAGCTCTCTCTTGGCTCCGGCTCTCCTAAGTACTTCGACGTTACTGACCTTTTCGGTCCAAGGTATACGAAGCATTCTTCTGTGTATCCACATTTCGAATGCTTCCAACCGATTCATTACGTTCACTTTTAGAGTCCATGTTTCACTTCCGTATAATAGAGCTGACCATATGTAAGCTTTTATCATTCTTTGTCGAAGTTTAAGATTTAAATTATCGTCACAGAAGAAGGGTCTCATCTTATTAAATGCAGCACGTGCAACTTCTATTCTACATTTCACTTCTGTATCTGGGTCGAGTGTTTTAGTAATGATACTACCGAGGTATTTAAACTGGTCAACCATTTCGATATTTACTCCTTTTAGTCGCAAAGATGATCCAGAATAATCAAGTCTTCCAAACGACATCCACTTGGTCTTAGCGACATTTATTGTCAGACCCAATTCTTCTCCAGCCGTGTCAATCTTATTTAGGAGCTCTTGGAGATCAGGTATACTTTCAGCCAATATGACTGTATCGTCAGCATATCTGATATTATTTATAACGACTCCATTGATCTTCACTCCAAGGCTAGAGTTTTCTAGAGTTCTTTGGAAAACTTTATTGGAGTACAGATTAAACAATAGAGGTGACAGAATACAACCTTGTCGAACTCCTCTTTGTATAGCTATAGCCTCTGTATTTCCACTTCCATATCTGATCTTTGCCGTTTGACACCAGTAGAGGTTTCTTATGAAATTCAGGTCTTTGGAGTCAATGTTACAGTCTTTGAGCATCTCCATGAGTGTCGTGTGCCTTACCCTGTCAAACGCTTTTTCATAATCGATGAAGCATGCAAACACCTCTTTGCGTTGATCTCGACACTTCTGTAGCAGGACATTGACTGCCAGTAGCGCTTCTCTGGTTCCGAATGCATTTCGGAATCCGAATTGTGTGTCATCTAGATCTTGCTCGCACTTGTTTCTTATTCGGGCATGTATAATTTTAAGAAACAGTTTTAGTACATGACTCATTAGGCTAATCATGCGATAGTCATTACAATTCTTTGGGTGCTGCTTCTTAGGTAAGGTGACAAATATCGATTTCAGCCATTCTTGGGGGATAATCCCTGTGTCATAAATCTTATTAAATAGCCTCAGCAGGTAGTGAATATTTTCCTCATTAATCAATTTCAATAATTCCGCAGGGATTTCGTCAGGACCACATGCTTTTCTGTTAGGAGAAGTTCTGATGGCATGTATAACTTCAGATCTGAGGATGGAGGGTCCCTCTAATTCACCGTCAATTGTGAAGTCATGTAGTAATATGTATAATATATTAAAACTTCTAGAAAATGGACGTTTTCATTCGTATTTATTTCGCTTGAAGTAATTCATTCATATAAACGGCGCTTTATATATAACATCAGTAAAAATCTTTGTTGTTATGTACAATAGATATATCTATGGATTTCCCCAGTTATATGGAACGATAAAAAAAAACTTTCGCGCGATAATTCAAAGTAGGTCAATCGATATATATAGCGGGCTTACTGCATTTGACAATGGTTCAATCAATTTTCTATACATTCTCTATCCTTTAACATATTTACAGTTTGAAATGTCCCAATCAACACTTTGAGAACTTAACAAGATAAAGGCACAGAAAAAGTTCTTACTTTTTTTGTACCTCAAAGAAAACGGTTATTACCCCTGGCTGTACCCAACTGATTTCTTGTTGGGTATGCTCGACTACCAATCATTGGAAATTAGACGAACTATCCATTTGGGTGTTCATTTTTTTCAACTGATTCGTGGTCGAATACATAACTCTGATATATTGTTTTTTGAACAATAATGTAAAACTCCATATTCAATAATTAATACGAATGAAAAAACTTTTGTTTTCCTAGAAGTTTTATTATATTTTTTGGGGGTATGATATGTTTCGCCCTTCTAAGGCATTATCAAATGTGCCTATACTTGGGCATGTTACTCTACATATACTCTACTGAGAGGAGCATAGTATGGCAAATTAACAATGATGTGGCTTTATAAATTGGTAAAGATAATTATTGTGGGGAGTCCAGAAAATTCAAAGTGTATCCTGGAACTCATTATGAAATTTTTACCTCGTTAAGGAATACTAAATGCAATTATTTAAATCAAATTAGTTATTTGAGGTAGCTCATAAACTTAACAATTGGTTTCTTAGCAATACTTTAATGAAGTTACATTGATTTATATAATTTCATCTAATATTCCTTAAATGATATAAACATTACAGCCAACAATTTTATAATGATTTCCAGGAAACAACTCATATCTCTAGGCTCTTCCCAATAATTATTTTTTCTTTAGTTTTGAAATATGTACAATCGTTTTATAAACTGAACATTTGTTTTCTCGTTAATACTTTAATAATGATTAAAGTGGAATCCTTAGTTTATTTAATTCTCCCTATGATGAATGTGTTATACCTTCAAAACACAACAAGATAAATATATTCAATCGTGGAAATAACATTTATTTACTTCGCGTATAAATTAAAATTAGCAGATCCTTCAATAATTATATTCAAAAGTTTATAAGAATTAAGTTGCTTCTTGTTTACATAATAACCGTTTAAAAGCTTATAAATAGGCAACGTACCTATTCATATAAGCTACAAGGAAAACTTTATGTAACTAATGTATTCGGTACAAATATAATAATTTTAATTATTATATTTTTCAAGTTATTTTATGTATGACTAAGCTAACTAACCATCAAGCCGTCTCCCCGAAGGGGTAGGCAGAAATAATGGACAGCCACACTTTTCTTTCCTGACATATTTCTCTCGCTTCCTCAACATTCATACATCGTGTCATGCACGCGCGTCGATTTCTCTGACTCCTCACTTGGCCGACATTCAATATTACATTTATTTGATCGTGCCACTCGGCTTTCGTATATTTCTAGTTTCATTTACATCGTTAACATATATATTTTTTCCATTCTTTCTTCATTTTATCTTTCCATTTGTCGCAACCATCATAATGAGTCTTTCATTATTTTGTTCAAAACACCATCGTTCGCACCGCATTGACTTCTTATATTTTCATTCGACACTCATACACAGAGTATCATACACAGAGTATCACACATTCGTCTAAGTCATCTTATTTTTACTGCATTTGTTCTACTTTCATTCTTCTTTTGCCAGTTCCATTCATCGCTTTCATACATAAGTGTAAATATTTACATGTATGATAGAAAACGTTGTATGATAGAATACCGAACGATGATATAAGAAAGAAATGTAAGGCAGATGACTGCATCATGGATAAAATTAAAAAGGATCCCTGAGATGGTTTGGATACATGGAACGAATGGATGAGAGAAGAATGTTTAAAAAGTTGTACACAAGCAGCGTAAGTGGAAAAAGAAGCCGAGGACGACCGAGGAAAACATGGCATGACCAAATTAATCAATTACTAAAAGGCGGTCAGATACGAAGTCGGAATAATAGACGTGCGTGCATGGTACGATGTATGAATGTTGAGGAAGCCCGAGAGGTATGCCAGGATAGAGCATTGTGGCAATCCATCCTCTCTGCCTACCCCTCCGGGGAAATGGCGTGATGGTTAGTTAGTTAGTTTAGTTAGAAATACATGTAAATATTTGCGTAGATTTTCCCCTTAGTAAAAAGAAACATTTCACTCACATTTAATACAATAAAACTACTGCAAAACGCATACTTCATCAAAATGTTATATGAGATATAGAGAGGACGAATGGCGAGCTTCCAGCGCCATAAAACTGGATACACCCAGCTAAGGGAAGGTAACCCCGACAGAAAATCCTCCAGAGAAGGCAAGGGGATACCACTCTGGATATTTTCCCCCAGGTCATCACTGTGATTACTCAAGGGTGAAAGTCAACGTTAGGGAGACCTGACAGGACACAGAAAGAAGAAGCTAACCGTTATGCCGTTTCTCCGAAACGGTAGGCAGAAAGAAAAAATACACGCCAAAAATTGAACTAGCTTTGCTAAGCTTCGTATTATTTTATCAAGATATTTGCTTTTCTTTTATATTTTTTGAGAGATATAGTCCGAATAAATATCTCACTTCTCGCATTGCCTTATATATGTATAATACTTGGCGCGAGATTTTTATCAGAAAAATATTTAAGACTCTTTTAACTCGTTATGTCGGGGTATATGTTTTCATACCATATAAAAAGTTGATCACTACATTTTATATACCATATACATAAGATGGCAGTGCACAATGGGGTTCTTGTGCCGACCCTTATGTATGTAAGTGAAGCATGGAACTGGCAAAAGAAAGATGAAAGTAGAATAAATACAGTAGAAATGAGATCTCTAAGACGAATGTGTAGCAAATCTGTATATGATAGAGTGACAAATGCAAGTATAAGAAGTGAATGTGGTGCGAATGAAAGTGTTATGAACAAAATACGGAAAGGGTCATTAAGATGGTTTGGACACATGGAAAGAATGAGTGAAGACAGAATGGTAAAGAAGGTATATGTGAACGGCCTGAACGGAGCTAGAAATAGAGGAAAGCCGAGGAAAACGTGGCACGATCAAATCAATCAAATATTGAATGTCGGTCACGTGAGGAGTCGGAGAAATCGACGTGCGTGCATGACAAGATGTATGAATGTAGAGGAATCGACAGAAGTATGTTAGGACAGAACAGTGTGGCGTTCCATTCTTTCTGCCTACCCCTCCAGGGAGACGGCGTAATGGTTGGTTAGTTAGTTAGTTAGTTAATATGACAATTTCCAACGGTGTTTTCGTACCGACCCTTATGTAGACTGCAGAGAGAACAATGGATTGGCAAAATAATAAGAAAAGTAAAATAAAAATGGTTAAAATGAAATGTTCTAGACAATATCTTCTTGTCGTGTCAAGTGGTTAGTGCTACGATTGACACACTGAAATCACGGGTTCGATTCCCAACGATGGCATAATGATTGTCACACTGTCTCTGGTCTGGTGTAGAATTCATTAGATGAAATGGCAATATATTTATTGTTTCTTGAACAATGATTTTTGTAAAACTCAATATTAAATAATTTAGAAAACGTCAGTTTTCTAGAAGTTTTATTATATTTTATGGGACTGACTTGTTTCGCCCTTCTAAGGCATTATTACCCGTCGCGTTGCCATGTGGTCAATTGAGTTTCCACTGCCAATTTAAAGTTGATTTTCTTAAAACCTATGGACCCTAATATTATAAAAAAAATTGTAATCCTCCATTGAAGTGTTTTCAATATTTCGTAATTAAAAAAAAAGCAAAAAATTACTTCCTTCATCCAAAAAAAAAATATTTTTTAAGACTGCCCTCACCTTCATTCGTGTTAAGGTAGAATTTGTTTTGCTAATATTTACAACTTTATCAAAAGTGACAAATACTTACTCGCTGTTTTGAACGTATTATAAATTATATGCTGGCCTTTTCTCATAGGTACGTAATAATACCGACTGTGGACGGAAACGCAGCACGCAACTTAATAATATCAGAACTGTGAAAATATTAACACTTTACCAAAAGGGACAAATATTAATACGTACTCGGTGCCTTGAACGTACTATACATTTTGCCTAGGTGCCTTTATCATACGTAAAATTATAGCGCCACGGCCGCGGCGGGGCGCGGCGGGCCGAGACAAGTTCATACTTGGTGTCAGTCGCTCATATGCTGTGACGCATTCCATATCAGAAATCGCATGGTTCCAGAAAAAAATTAATAATGATATGTTTTTCAAATAATCCATGTGTATGTTATAGATATCGATCTATTTCTAATGAAATTCCCTACAAGATGACATAAATTAAATTTTGATTCATCTAGTCATATGCTTGATATTTAGATAAAGTTAGCGGTAAACTGAACTTACCACATGGGAGCAAGCGTTTTGTTTTGAACACGGTACGTTAAGGGTTAAGGGGAGCAACACATATCCTGAAGTGTATAACTTAAAATTAATTGACTTATATATTATATAACACTATTTAAACACTATATTTTCTTATATAACACTATTTAAACTATTTACATATTTTTTTAAATTATACATTATTCATTATGTGCTAAATTAAAAAAAAAACGGTGGATTCGAGGAACATAAATTAAATAGACAATATGTGCACCATCTAAAAAGAACATTTTGTGTTCAATTATTTCTATTTTGTTATTTTATTTTATATCATTGTATTTTATATTATTTGTTTTAGATTTATTTTGTGTGTGTTGGACGATCGAAGTGTGCGCGAGAGATGCCTATTGGTGGCGATGAGGTTCGCAACCCATCACACCGCGTCTCCCGCGGAGCGAAAAGAGAAGGATGGAGTGCCGCATCAGTAAAAGTGTGACAGTCCATTCTTTCTGCCTACCCTTTCGGAGAGACGGCGTGATGGTTAATTAGTTAGTTTTAAAAATTATACTACATTCTAGCCGCCCTTTTTTTAATGTCTCCGTAGTTACATGTTTTTTGTAATTGTGCATTGTCATTTTTATTTTTAAAAATTTCAATGAACTTTCTTTATCATTATTTATTTAGTCATTCTTTACAAACCATCTATGTTCCAGTATCATAACCATCTAATAGTATTTCTATGTATTATTCACGTCCAAACATCTCGACATATGTCGCAGTTATATTGAAATACCCTTATATCGAAAAACCCTCGGGTCGCTTGCGAGGGAAGCAAAATTTACGATGCCATGAATTATGGGTCTTAAAAAATACTTTGACCTCAATGTGTTGCACACCAAGTTGCATGTCGGGCATTTTATTATTTCCAACCCGCGAACACACAAAATATTATAAAATATATGCAGCATAAGTCGTGCCTTCTGCTAAATCGAAACCAAAATACTATAAACCGCAAATTCAAAAAATGACGCAATAACCGAACTCGACTATGTAAAGTACCTAGGACTAACAATGGACAGA
The DNA here is from genome assembly GCA_022606425.2 of Lepidostoma basale. Taxonomy (NCBI): domain Eukaryota; kingdom Metazoa; phylum Arthropoda; class Insecta; order Trichoptera; family Lepidostomatidae; genus Lepidostoma; species Lepidostoma basale. Next base: position 379,594 of record JAHDVF020001186.1, read on the forward strand.
CAACTTAAATGGACAAAACACATAGACAACCTATCAGACAAGTTAGCATCGCTATACTTCCTCTTCTACAAAATACAGAATTACATACCAAGAAGGGAAAAAGTTATGATGTAGGAAGCGTATGTAAAATGCCGACTGACATATATGATTCCCTTCTGGGGGACAGGAAACCAAAAGGACATCTCCAGACTCCAAAGACAACAAAATAAAATAATAAAATTAGCATATAACATTGACTACCTTACCCCAACCATACAAGTTTACAGACAAACAAAACAAATGGACATATCAGACCTGACCAAATATGAGACCTTAAAAATTATAAACAGAGTGACCATGGAAAAGACAACAGACAGCACCTACAAATTAACTAAAAATTCAGACATACACAGACACTGGACCAGGAACTGTGACAGATATCACTTACCGATTGCACGAACTAAGACAGGACAATCAAGGATATTGAACAATGGACTGAAACTTTACAATGAACTACCTAAAGACACAAGAAATCTCACTACAACTCAATATAAAAAATATCTGAAACAATACATAATTAATAGTAAGATCTAAAAATGTAACCATATAACCCAATTGGGTTTTTAAAAAAAATAAAAAATAAAAAAAATTGATCGTATAAAGGAATCTATTTTTTCATATATTGTACTCAAATTAAAACCCAACATGGAATTGTGCCATTATTATAGATAATGCATTCCATTAATTTCATTATATATTTAAAAAATATATTGTAAAGCGGAAAGATTCTGAAATATTATTATGCGTTATAAGACAATACGATCCGTTTATTTTAGCATTTCGTTATATTTTAATTTTTTTTTTTTTTTTTAAACTTGAAATTATACTGTGCATTAAATTATTAATGTGTATTAAATTATACTGTGAAATTATAATAGACAGTGCGTTCCGTTAATTTCAGCATTTCATAATATATTCAAAGGAATAATCTAACGGTTTCTAGCAATGCGCCAAATGGCGGTAGCCTTTCACATTGCGTTAAAAAGATATTCTGCTTAATGCTTAAAAATACAATCTTCATAGATGGCGTTAATGTGTAGATTGAAAAAAAACTACCATGTAAAGAGTGGTCTTACAGATTAACATATGTACAACTTCCAAAAATTTGTCAGACATGGTGGTCATAAGAAAAAATGTGGAATGGGGAATATTGTGTTACATAAAGCGTGAGCTTAACCCAACCAATGACAGGTCATAAGTCCTTTAAATACCTCGATCAACCATATTCTGTTTCCAATTCGCATCTTCGTCTCTATTGAGATACAATTGATTCTTGAATAATATGCTGAAAACTTCTGGAACGTTACTGTGCCATGATAATACACAATTCATTCCGTTATTTCAGCTTTTCATTATATATTTATAAATCTGAAAACTTCTGGATCTGTTAAAAAAAATTAATAAAAAATAAAAGAAAACTATCACCAAAGATTTAAATCAATGATATTAGAATTAATTTTACAATCTTCAGTATGAGCAGAAAATTGTTCATTATTAAGAACAAGGAATCTGGTCGTGTCCAGGCTCGAACTCAAGTCCCCTGGATCGGGAGCCAAGCGTTTAAACCCCTAGACTACCACCCGATTGTTTATGTTGTGAAATTAATGGTGTTATTTGAAATTTCATTGTAGAAGTTCATTATAAATTATAAAAATAAAAATAAATTCTCAAAAATATGTATTTAGTTGAAATTCACTGATGTTTATGTCTTCGACCGTTTTCTGCAGCTCGCTGCCATTCTGCTGGTGGATAACTCAGGATAACTCGCCACCAGAAAATGGCAGCGAGCTGTCGAAACCGGTCGAAGACACATACATTAGTGGATTTTAACTAAATATACATTTTTTTAAATTACATATTTCTTTTATTTCCATTTTCCTGGAACTGTGCCGTGATAATAGACAATCCATTCCGTTATTTCAGCATTTTATTATATATTATATTTAAAAATATTATTGAGTGTATGGCTGAAAACTTATGAAATAGTGCTGTATGTAATAATAGACAATATATATCATTAATTTCAGCATTTAATTATATATTTAAAAATATAATATAAAGCAAACAACTTCTGTTACATTACTGTGCCGTGATAAAAGGCAATCTAATTATTCCGTTATATTTAAAAATATAATATAAAGCTGAACACATCGCACCTTCAGTATGACAAGGGCATAATTGTTAAAAATTCTCAAAATGAGTTAAGTATGCCAATGTATTTTAAAACATCCCTTTATCTGGAGGAACAAAGTCGCTCATCAAGTTCAGTCTCATTTAGCCAGAGGGCGATAGTGTATGATCAGTATAGTCACAATAACACCATATTATTCTTCAAATATCTTAAAATGTCTCCAATGAAAAATTACAAAACGTGCAATTGTGCCCTTGTCTTACCGAAGGTGTGATATGAAACATTACGGAGCTGTGATAACAGACAATTCATCCCGTTATTTCAGCATATCAATATATATTGAAAAAAAATAATACAAAGCTGAAAACTTCATAGACATTAATATAATTATATCATACACATATTTACAAGAAACTAAGGTAAGGGAAATGAATTTTGTATATTTCAGCAATTCATAATGTATTTAAAATATAATATAACGCTGAAAACTTCAGGAATATGACTTTGTCGTTATGATAGACAATGCATTCCATTAATTGAATACTGTATGAATAAATTAGATCATTTCTGACGCAATTTGAATGTGTTACTCGTAATGCGATTAGGACGCTTTCGTATTAAATAAATCCTGCAAACTTTTTAACTGTTTTCCCTATTAAACCAGGTTTTACGTAAAACATCTCCGGGGATGTTAGTTGATGCATCGCTGTAGCGAGAATAAAGTGTAAAGAAGATATGATACCTAATTGAAAACAAATAAAAATGTTTTTTTGGTAGATCCGTATAACTCCTCATCACGTTTTGGAGATCGTTGCAGGGGTTCAAAAAGGTAGTAGGGCTACGATGGGGTATGTTTTGCTGGAAAATATGCCTCTATAAAATGTCGTAAGGCGCCATGTTGCATTTACAACAGCAACACTACTATCAAGTCCAACTCTCTAGCGTCTACGAGAGGTCTTTTTAAAGACCCCGCGAACCCCTGGCAATGTGGCACATATTACTTAGTGCCATAGCAGATAGAAAGAGGACGAATGGCGGGCTTCCAGCGCCATAAAACTGGACACACCCAGGGAAAGGAAGGTAGCCCCGACAGAAAATCCTCCAGAGAAGGCAAGGGGATACCACTCTGGATATTTTTCCCCAGGTCATCACTATAGGTGATAGTCAACGTTTGGGAGACCTGACAGGACACAAGAAAAAGAGGAAGCAGTCACCATCTTCAGGATAATTATGACTATTCATGTATGTAAGAGGCTGCAATCTCTGAAACTTCGGTCGAGAAAGAGGAGTTACACGTATATTTATTGTTTCTTGAACAATGATGTAAAACTCCATATTAAATAATTAATTCGAATGAAAACGTCAGTTTTCTAGAAGTTTTATTATATTTTATGGGAATTACGTGTTTCGCCCTTCTAAGGCATTATCAAATGTGACGAAACTTCAACTCGTTACAGTTTATATACACTAGTAAATGGAGCAGAATATGGTAATTAACGAAAAAAATTGTTACTTTTTTAACAAATAATTAATTGGGTAAGTCCAGAAATATTGGAAAGCGTTTCTTGGAACTTGTTAAGAAATTTTATGACAATGGTTATGACATAGTTAGGGGATATTAAATGATATTGTATAAATCAAAAATAAGTTATTTGAGGTAGGACGAAATAAAGTGTTTCTAAGAAAAATGTATTTTTACAAATTGTTTACAAATGATTTTACATATTTCAAGGTGACTAATGATTCTAAGTATTATATTGATAGGGATCAAACCGGGCGGCCAATGAAAATAACGTTCTTTCTATATAATTTATTGAATCTAGTACAAGCGATAATACACTAGAGTAAAGTAGATCCTGTCCGGTGGCGAGGACCGGCAGAAGTTCCTCCGGATGAAGGGGCAGGCGGTAGCGCGGACTGTAGGTAGTCGGGGAGCAGGCAGCGAGGCGGGCAGCGTGCCGACAGCAGTCAGATCCGGAGGGATGAAGCTCGATCAGTAGGACCTCTCGTGTTGACTCGCCGAGCTCACATGCCGACTGCCAATCGCACCCGCCGTTATATAGGCGAGTGAGTCCGTGTGTACGAGGTGGTGGGGGTTCCATTCTGTAGCGCCATTGGTCGGCGCCTGTAGGCCGGTAGTGGGGGTGCCTCTGCGCTCTGTGGTTGGTCGCTTCGGCCGGCTGCGGCTCACTCGGAGCGGCCGAGTTCGGGGCTGTATATTTCATTCTAATTTTTCACCCGGCACGTGCGGAGCTCCGGGCCGTCATCGGGAGGCGGTGTTTCGGCCTCTATTCATGCACGTATCAATCCCCACCGGCCTCTAGGTCTGAAACGGCGCCTTCTGGGAATCGGCGTATTTCGTCTGCGTGGATCTTTACTGGTTTCCCCTTTTTGTCCACCCAGTATACGTTCCCTCTTCCTACGGCTTTCAGAATATTGTATGGGCCTCCCCATTTTGCGGCGAATCCGGCAAAGTTTCCTTCTGGATTCCCTGTGAGTGGGTGTTCCTTAATTAGCACCAGATCGTCTCTTCCATATTTTTCGTTTGATACCTCAACGTCCGGAGCGTATCGTTCCTGGTATTTGTCTTGGTGCTGTCTTATCTCCTCGTCTGTGGTTTCTCTGGATCTGGCGGTTACTTCTTCCGTTTCTACGGGAACGACCGCGTTCCATTCTCCTGGTTTTGGTATATTATACCCTAGGAGTGCTTTACTCGGTGTGACTCCTGTTGCCTCATTTCTTCTTCTTCGTAAGGCCGCGAGGACTTCTGGTAACTTCTCGTCCCATTCATCGTGCGGTAGGTCCTTTAGGAGTATTCTCAGCCCTTTTTTTATTTCCTGGTTCCTTCTTTCTGTAGGATTTGACCGCGGGTGATAGGTGGCTGTTGTCCAGTGATCTGTTTGCCATTTTTTTATTTGTTGCAACCAGTCCTTGTGGTAAAATTGTCTCCCGTTATCCGTCAGTATCCTCTTCGGAAATCCGTAGCGCTGGAACACTTCTCTCTCGAGGATTTTCGTGATGACTTGGGCTCTGCTGGATGTTATCGCGAAGGCTTCCACCCATCTTGTGAATACGTCCGTTACCACAAGGATGAATCTGTTTCTTCTCGCTGTCCTTGGATATGGTCCCATGATGTCGGCTGCTACCAATTCGAAAGGTCGCGAGGGCTTTGTACCGCCTTGAGGTGCTTTGTTTTTGTTTGGGCCTCTTTTGGTTGTCGCGCAAACCATGCATTGTGTGACATGTTTCTTGATGTCATCGTACATCTTGGGCCAGAAGAATATCTCCGCGATGGCACGTATTGTTTCTTGGATTCCGGGGTGAACGGCGGAGTCAGAGTCGTGGTATTCGTACAGTACCCTCGAAACGGTCGATCTCGGCACTACCAGTCTGTCCGATTGTCCTTCTTTCTTCTTCCATAGAATACCGTCTCGCACGTCGTACCCATTTTGATGGCGGATATCCACTTCTGTGAGGTTCCTCTTTTGAAGCAACTGATGGAATCGTCGAATTCGTTTCTTGATGCCGTAGTCAGTTGCTTGTTGCTCCCGTATTTCCTGTCCTAGTGGTTTATCTTCGCCTGGTGAGATGTCATCGTTCTCCGGTGATGTGGGGTGTCCCGGTTCGTCTGACTCGATGTGCTGGACAACTCCTACGTCCGGATATGCCATCCGACTCGGGGTCGTGTCTGCGTCCGTCACTGTTGTCTGTCCGGGGTTTCGGGATAACGCGTCTGGTAATTCGTTCCATTTACCCGGACAGTGCTCGATTGTAAAATCGAATTCTTGGAGTATTAGGGCCCATCGTCCTAATTTCGCTTTCTGTTCTTTGGTGGCGTTGAGCCATGTTAATGCTCGATTGTCGGTGCGCAGGCGAAAATGTCTTCCTTCGATATATGGGCGGTATTTCTTTACCGCCCATACGGCTGCCAAGGTCTCCTGCTCGTTACTGTGGTACCTTTGTTGTGCCGGGTTTAAACGAGCGCTGGCGTAGGATACGACGTCCCTTTCTCCATTAGGGCCCTCCTGATACAGTACGGCTGCTATTCCTAGCTTGCTGGCATCGGTCTGCAGAATGAATTCTCTCTTGAAGTCCGGTCGCTTTAACGCCATTGGTTTCGAGAAGGCCTCTTTGATCTCGGCTATCGCTCTGTCAGCTTCCTCGGTCCAATTGAAGGTTTTCTTCCTGCCGACTATATCGGTCAGTGGTGCTGCCATTTCCGCAAAATTGGGTACGTATTCGCGTAGCCAGTTGCAGACGCCCAGGAAACTCCGCAGTTCCTTTTTACTACGCGGAGTCGGGGTGTTTTGAATTGCTTCTTCGTGAGGCCTCTGGGGGGAGTTACCCTTTTCTCCTACGGTATGTCCCAAGTAGCTGATTGATGTTTGCCCGATACCGCATTTTCTTGGGGAGCATCGCAATTCGTATTCGGCGAGTCTCTCTAGGACGAGTCTCAAATGTCTTAGATGTTCGCCTATGTTCTGGGAATATATAATAATGTCGTCCAGATATACCATAGCGAATTCTCGCAAGAATCCTGCCAGTACTTGCTGACACATTATTCGCTGAAAAGTGCCTGGCGCACCCCTTAAGCCGAACGGCATGACTTTAAACTGATAGCAGCCACCGTCCGGGGTCGTGAAGGCGGTTTTCCCCTTGTCTTCTTCGGCCATCGGTACTTGCCAGTACCCGCTTTTCAGGTCCAAGACGGTGAAGATGGATGCCGTGCTGAGGTCCTTAAGCGTTTCTTGAATAACTGGGAGCGGTGTGGCTTCTCCTACGGTTACTGCGTTTAACCTGCGGTAGTCGATGCAAAATCTCCGGTCTTTACTCCCTTTCTTAGCTGCCATTACGACCGGGAAGCTGTATGGTGATCTACTCGCTTCTACCACTCCGTCCGCCAACATGCCTTCCAGTTGCTGGTATAAGCCTCGCTTCTTTTCGTCCGATAGTCGGTGCGGGGGGAGTCGTATCGGTCTAGCATCCGTAAGATGAATGTGATGCGGGGGAAGGCGCGCTGGTCCTGATACTGGTTGGAAAACTTCTGCGAACTCGTCCAGCAGAGTTTGGAATTCCGGGCGATTGTTTTCCGGAACCAGTGACGTGTCCGGCCTTTCCGTTTGTATGTTTTTCTTGTCCGATCGGAATGGGATTAGATGAGTGCTCATTCGCACTTTCGCTCCGAAATGTAGGCACTTGCGGTGGAAATCTATGTTGGCTTCTTCTTTGACTAACCAATCGATTCCCAGGATCATCTCCTCCCTCAATTCTTTGACTTCCAAGATTTTATTATGGAAAGTCGTGCCTTGTATTTCAAAGGGCAAGTAGACTTCGGCCGAGACGTCGAGGCGGGCGGATGTGTTTGCCAGCAATAAGGTCTTAATTTGTGATGGTTCTTTCTTTATTCCGTTCGGAATTATATTCGATCTCACTAGCGAATACGATGACGCGGAGTCCACTAGCGCGTATCTTTCCGTACCGCCTATTCGCACGCGTACTTTTGGGAGTTGGCGGCTACCATTTGATTGGCAGAAACCACTTCTCGGCGGTGTCGTACGCGCGTCCTGCCCGGGACAGCTTTCTAGGCGCCGCCCGGGCCGGAGGCGTTTCCCTGGCGCGGCTGTGTATCGTCGAAACTTTGGTTTCCTTTGTATCCTCCTCTGTATCTTCCTCTTCCCTTTCGCCGGTGTTCCTCGCCGTCATATCTCTGCGGTGGCTGCGGGTAGAATTGCGGAGAATAATGTGCCGGATACTGTGCCGGATACTGTGCCGGGTACGGCGTAGGGTACGGTGTTGCGTATTGCGCCGGGAACTGCGTCGGGAACTGCGCTGTATATTGTACCGGGTGGTGTGCGACTGGCGCCGGGTAGAACGTCGGCGGTGCTTGGTACACCTGTGCCGGAGCTGAATTTACGGAGGCTGTAACCGTACTGTGAATTGCGGCGGGGGCTTGCGATGGGGCCGGCACTGTAGCGGCGGGTGTATAAACTTCCGGGCTCTCGGGCTTCAGTTCCGCTCGTAGCTCACCGCTCCTTCCAATCGGCCATCTTGTTTGTAGCTCCGCTGTGGCTTGCCATAATTCTTCCATCGTTGTACACGAATTTAGGTTAGGGGTCGATTTTAGGAACTGCATCCTAAATCCGGGGACGTACGCGTTCATATCTGCGATGGAACGTCCCGCGTACAGTCTCTGGAACCATCCGATCTTCCTACAAATGAAGTCGTGGGGTGACTCATTTGTCCGCTGCGTGTCTGCCGTAAACATTCCGATTAACCGGAGTATCTCCGCCGGATTATTAAACTGGAACAGCACTGCTCTCTCGAATTCATGCCACGATGGGGTACGTGTTGCATTCCGCGGGCATTTAGCTTCCCACCAATCTTTTGCTTTGAGATCGAGTTGCGCCGCCACGATGCCGACCCAATTTGCACGCGGGACGGCGTACCGGTACAGGTGCCGTTTGCATGTTGTCAGGAATGCGATGGGGCATTCGTCGAAATTCCCGGTGTATCTCACTTGGAGCGGCGGAATCGTAGCTGGCGGTTCCCGCAGTTGAATAAAATCTGCTGTCAGTGGGTCCATGCAATCTTTGACCATCCGGGCTTGGGTCTCCACCGTGGCCTGCACGTCGTTTAAGGGGACCGATGTGGATGGGTACACCCATACTGGGGACAGCGATCGAATGTGTTTATTCCCTGTGTTGTTCACGATTGGTGTGAAGGTGGCGGGGGCGACTGGCGTATCGACAGGTATATTAGAATTTGATTCGGTAGACGTCGGGGCGGTAGGTGCCGGGGCGGCTTCGATCCTTGTGTCCCCGACCTCCGCGGCGGCCGTCGCGCTTCTAGTAGCGAGGTGCATTATCACTTAATGGATTGCACTTGTCGGAGAACAATTTCACTAATTTTATCACGTTTGTCGGATAACAATTTTACTGAGTTTATAACACTGTTGGACACGTTTGTCGGATAACAATTTCACTTAATTTAATACACTTATTGGAGAGCAATTTCACTTAATTTATCGCGTTTACTGGAGAACTATTAACACTGAAATGTTTTTTTTTCTTGTACACTTTGTTCACTATTTTTCACTGGTAATTCCGGTTGTCCTTGAGGGGTGGATACGTATATTCCACCGTAGAACTTACGTCGTTATGATTTCGGTTCAGAACGTTGGGCGCCAATTGATAGGGATCAAACCGGGCGGCCAATGAAAATAACGTTCTTTCTATATAATTTATTGAATCTAGTACAAGCGATCAATACACTAGAGTAAAGTAGATCCTGTCCGGTGGCGAGGACCGGCAGAAGTTCCTCCGGATGAAGGGGCAGGCGGTAGCGCGGACTGTAGGTAGTCGGGGAGCAGGCAGCGAGGCGGGCAGCGTGCCGACAGCAGTCAGATCCGGAGGGATGAAGCTCGATCAGTAGGACCTCTCGTGTTGACTCGCCGAGCTCACATGCCGACTGCCAATCGCACCCGCCGTTATATAGGCGAGTGAGTCCGTGTGTACGAGGTGGTGGGGGTTCCATTCTGTAGCGCCATTGGTCGGCGCCTGTAGGCCGGTAGTGGGGGTGCCTCTGCGCTCTGTGGTTGGTCGCTTCGGCCGGCTGCGGCTCACTCGGAGCGGCCGAGTTCGGGGCTGTATATTTCATTCTAATTTTTCACCCGGCACGTGCGGAGCTCCGGGCCGTCATCGGGAGGCGGTGTTTCGGCCTCTATTCATGCACGTATCAATATATAAAATTAAATCGCCATCCTGTGTGCGTAGTGCATTTACTAGTGTATATGAACTGCAACGAGTTGAAGTTTTGTCACATTTGATAATGCTTAAGAAGGGCAAAACATGTCATTCCCATAAAATATAATAAAACTTCTAGAAAACTGACGCTTTCACTCGTATTAATTACACGAATGTACCCAAAATCTAAAAAAAAAAAACATATTTCTACTAACAGTGAAAATCTACAATAATTTTTAAAATAAATATGTCAATATCATAGTGTGTAATACATTTTGATTATTAATAAATTAAATAGTCCATTGTTTTGACTGAAACACTATAATACTTTAACATTATAAACTGTTAAAATATAAAAATTTGTTTTATGTATCACAACCGTATTTTTATTTTTCACGACGAGTATATTACAATATATTATTGTAACATCTGACGATGTCAACATAGGTTGACGAAACAGCTGTCGCGAAAAATAAAAATACAATTGTGATACATAAAACTAAGTTTTAATTTTAAAGTTTATTAATAAATTGTTTTATTAACTTTTCTTCTTCTTCTTTTAGACCAATGCTTTGTTCCAAACTCTACATCTCCTCCGTACCTCTCGAGCGTGCTATCATACTACCGAGGTAGCAAAAGCTGGTCGTGGTCACAAGGGGACACCGTGGAGCAAGATTGGGGTGGAGTCATTTGTGGATACTCGTAAGTCTACTGTCTTGGACATGTTAGTTTTGAGACCTAAACGTAGGTCTACTGTCAGATATCAAAATATTAAGATTATTACATGGATCTAAAACTGACCTCATTCGTGATTTTTTGAAATATTTATAATTTACATATCACTGATGAAGGTCTACTGTATCCAAAACGACAACCTTTGTGGCCGAGTGGTAAGTGCATTGACTGCCACCCCGAAGGTTCCGGGTTCGATTCCCGGCGAGGACAGTGTAATTGTCACACTGTCTTTGGTCTGGTGTAGAATTCACGGGACATTAAAATGGCGATAGGTTAACTACCTATCACATGTCACGAGAATCACTAACTAACTAACTAACTAACCATCACGCCATCTCCCTGAAAGGGTAGGCAGAAAGAATGGACTGTCACACTTTTACTGATGCGGCACTCCATCCTTCTCTTTTCGCTCCGCGGGAGACGCGGTGTGATGGGTTGCGAACCTCATCGCCACCAATAGGCATCTCCCGCGCACACTCTGATCGTGCAACACCCACAAAATAAATCTAAAATAAATAATATAAAATACAATGATATAAAATAAAATAACAAAATAAAAATAATTTAACACAAAATGAAAGAATCACTATGATAGTTATAATACCCTTTACATCGATTTGGCTCAAGCTGTCATGATTTAAAGAGCGATTCAACAAAATAATAATAATAATAATTATAAAAAAACATGATAATAATAATAATAATAATAAAATATTTCACATTGCGTCAAAAAGATCTTCTGCTTGATGCTTAAAATCCAATATTAATAGATGGCGCTAATGTGTAGATTGAAACTTAATAGATGGCGCTAATGTGTAGATTAACATATATAAAACTTCCAAAAAATTATCAGGCATGGTGGTCATACGAAAAGGTGGAATGGGGAATGTTGTATTACATAAATCGTGCGCTTAACCCAACCGATGACAGGTCATAAGTCCTGGTCACACCTCGAGCACCATATTCTGTTTCCAATTTGCATGTTCGTCTCTATTGAGATGCAATTAAGTCTTTACATTTTTTTAGCTATAATCGTAGAGATTGAATTGGTTTGCAGCGAAGTTTATTGAAATCTTTGCTGGTTCTTGGGGTGCCACTGAGCCCATTTCATGTGATAGTTTCCCGCTACTTTCTAAGGCCGAGGCATTTTCAAATATTTATGAATGCCTTAGAAATGCGAAAAACTCCAATTCCAAGGAAAAAATAAAACTTTGAGAAAATAGACATTTTCATTCGTTTTACATCATTGTTCAATAAACAATAAATATTTCAATGTTTCTTTTTTTTAACTTTGTACACAACACCAACTTTATAAAAAATATATTAAAAACAAACATGTTTCAGACACAGAAACCCTTCATCAGTGATATAAATATTATAAATATATTTTTTTTAATTGCATGAATGTGGTCAGTTTTGACAGATATTTAAATGATTTTTTTCGAAACGTTTATGCTTTTGTTATAGCAAATATATTGAATAAATTAAAAATGATATTAAGTTTTTATTGAGGTCCATGTAATAATCTTATATTTTGATATCTATCAAAACTATTCTAATTCATGATTTTTTTAAATATTTATATTATTTATTTCACTGATGAAGGTCTGCTGTGTCCGAAACATATTTATTTTTTAATTGTTTTTTTAATAAAGTTGGTGTGGTGTACAAAGTAAAAAAATCATTGTTCAATGAATGAAGTTATGGCGAATATAGAAGAATTAAATATTACATTTGTCAGTCCCGCACGTTTACTTTGGCCGGCGCTACCAGGATATGAATTGAATTACTGTATGAATATTCATAATTTTGGCGGGAGGATTCGGGTAGGCACCTCCTTTATGGGGGAATATATCTTCCGGTGTGACGTCATTTCCTGTGGAAGTTAATGGCAAAGCTCCGAGAAGCTCCGCTTCCCGCTGACTCGGTTATCGAGAGAATACTCCACCTCGTGTGTGGAGCAATAATTATTTTAAGTGCGTTATTACTTTGGTTATTGATCATATCTTAGAGCATATGTATTATATAATGTTATTATATCACATCATACACAATACCTTATAAAAACTATACATATTGAACTGTTTCTTAATTAATAATTAAATAAAACGATGTTTTTTAACTACTTCCACTTTTGTCTTTATTTAGACAGCGACCGGTTTCGCCGGGCTCGCTGGCATCGACAGACTGGTGACACTATTGTAAATTTAGTCCTTTATATACATACAGATCAGGGGTGGTATATAAACATGATTCTATCCAAAAATAATCTTCAAATATTTATGTAAAATTTTCTAAATATATAAATAAAATAAATAAATAAAATGTGTTTTGTTTGATTCCAGACCCTGGCAGCTATATGGATGGGGAAAACCGAATAAGGCGATGCCAACCTTACAGACCAAGAACTATAACATATAATATTTAAATTCAGTAATAATAAAAACAAAATTACCATTTTTTCAAACATTATATACGAATATGTAAGCGATAATAAAATTTTAAATCCATTTTATTAAATACGAACCTCCAAGAATACCTGTAATACCAATATTTATATTCAGAAAATTTAACATAAATATTTGAAGATGATTTTTGTATAGAATCATGTTTTTCGCCCTGACTAACAAACTAACCATTCCCCTCTTGCAAACCCAAATTAACAAAATCCACCACGTCCCTAAGTAAATAAACCTCACCATTCACTCACCATTCCTAATTGTGGGGGAGTAAAAGCCCTAGGGCTGACACTTCCGGCGAAACCATGACCAAAGTCAAGTGTCACCAGTCTGTCGATGCCAGCGAGCCTGGCGAAACTGGTCGCTGTCTAAATAAAGACAAAAGTAGAAGTAGTTAAAAAAACATCGTTTTTTTATTTAGTATTTAAAATGAACTTCCATCAATAGATTTCAGTAAAATCATTTGTTTCTTAATTAATAATACACATCATAAGATCCTACACAGAGACAAACACATATTTGATATAACTAATTAATAAATACTATACCCTAACGTATTTTGTACCTCAAAGAAAACGGGTATTACCCCTGGCTATACCCAACTGATTTCTTACTGGGTATGCTGGACTACCAATCATTGGAAATCAGACGAATTATCCATTTGGGTGTTCATTTTTTTCAACTGGTTCGTGGTCAAAATCATAACTCGGATATTTTGAATGACTTGACTTTGTTTGTCCCTGACAATTATCTGCGACAAAGGCAAGATAGATTATTTCACCTGCCACTGTTTTGAAGTTCTTGCTGGAGTTGAGTTAGGTACCTAAATTATATCAAAGAAATTATTCAAATTGACAGAGTAACAAATACACATTAAGATTCGAAAAATCATGAAAATTTGATATTTGATATAATATTGTAACACCTGACGATGTCAACATATGTTGACGAAACAGCTGTCGCGTAAAATAAAATACAATTGTGATACATAAAAAAAAGTTTTTTTTTAATTTAACAGTTTATAATTAATTTTAAACACTTTTTATGCTTTGTATAAAAACCACTTTATGATTAAGTAGCGCCAACCGGTTTCACTCTGTAGCGAGCTTCTTCAGGGCCTTACAGGGTTTTTACAACATTTTTAATGTAGATAAATACTGCATAAAAATTGGAGAGACATCTCCAGGCGTAATCTAGTACTGTATGATTTGCAGAGCCTTTCACAGTGCATTAATAAAGATTTTCTGCTTAATGCTTCCCAACCTTAATAGATGACGCTAGTGTAGAGTGAACTAAAATATGTGAAGATAAGCGCAGCATTCTAGCATATATACAACTTCCAAAAAAATTGTCAGACGTGGTGGTCGTAAGAAGGGCGGAATGGGGAATGTTGTTAAACATAAAGCGATCGCTCAACCCAACCAATGATAGGTCATAAGTCCTGTAAGCTCCTCGGCCACCATATTCTGTTCCCAGAAAACAATTTACATCTTTGTCTCTATTGAGATACAATTAATCCTTATAAAAGAGGTTTTTAGTTTTTAGTTTTAAAAAAGTTGGGTCAATTTTTAAATATGTCAAACCACCAAGTATTGGCTTCTTGCCAAAGTTAGTTAGCTAATGATGTAGTGTAATATATAGTATGCAACAATAATTTCATATCTGTAACAGAGTGAAAATTAAATATTGATAAGATTTTCAGACTAAGTGTCATACATTGTACTATGCAAAAAAGCTCGATAGGGGTAATTATAAGAATACGGTGGCGGGTTGAGACAACCATTTATCTTACTCTGAGCTAAGTGGATAAATTGGTACTCTATATTCTTCTCTGTCTGGGTTCTACAGTACTTATTCCAATTCTTAAAAATAGCTGTCTAGTACAGAGACGTATCGGGCCAAACATTACAATCTAAAGAAACAAAAAATCATATTTGAATAATAATAATAAGGATGGGAGAGCAAATTGTCAATGTGGTCTGTTATACAGACGATGCTATAATCATATCTGAAAACAATAATGACCTACAAAAAATGCTAGATAGACTACATCACGCCTGTAAGAAATACAACATGACGATCTCCATCGAAAAAAACAAATGTATGACCTTTTCCAAAACACCCAAAACATGTAACCTGGTTATAGAAAATCAACCCATAGAACAGGTCAGGACCTTTAGGTATCCAGGCATAGACCTGGTGAGGGGAGCTAACCTGCGGGAGGAAATACAAGACCAAGTAAACAAGGCAGCTGCAATCTCTTGGGCTCTAAAATCCACAATATGGAAAAACAAAGACTTGGCCATTAAGAGTAAGATGAGAATCTATAAAGCATGCGTAAGACCAATAATAACATATGGCGTCGAAGCAAGGGCAGACACAGTAAGAACCAAACAAGTTTTGAGGACTTTCGAAATGAAGACACGATAGCAGGCAAGACACTGAGGGATCGCGTGAGGAACACCAGAATAAGAGAGATATGTGAGGTTGAGGATATTGTAAGATGGAGCAGAAAGCGAAAAAGAGACTGGTACGGTCATGTTCAGAGAATGTACTCCACCATACTCCCCCCTATATTGCATTGCATAATCAACCTCATGGGACTCGTCTTCGTGGAAGACCTCCTAAAAGATGGAAGGACAGCTGGGAATCTACCTTACAGGAGGAGCAACTATCTGGAGAACAGACCACATAAGTCTACAATAAGGAAGAAGAAGAAGAATAATAATAATAAGGAATTAACAAGTATTTTTAATGTATCAGTGGGAACATTTCTTTTGATTGCTTTGAGCTGCCTTAGGTGAAAGAAACTGGCGCTCACTATCTTATTTTTTTTACATCCTTAATATTTAAGGAACTCATGGATAAGGGAGATATCCGAGGCTGGGGATGTCGTTAGGTGGGGAAGGCAAATGAGAAGATACTGGTATGCACAAAGAGAAGAATGAATCCATCCAGACTGCACGGCCAACCCCAAAGTAAACGACCCCCGGGCAGACCACCAAAGAGATGGATCGACAGCTGGGAGTCGACCTCGCAAGTTATATTATATTTTATATTTTATGGAATGACATGTTTCGCCTTACTAAGGCAATATTAAATGTATTTGCCATCAAGTAATAATTGCCTTGTTATATATTTTTTTCTTTTTCGTATTTTTTCCAATCCGTGCTGGTATATCTTAAAACGATGACTAAATTCAAACTCCATCCAGTTTCTGTATAATTAAAAAGTTTTATTTTGAATTTTTTGAAGCGTCTGCGGTGAAATTAATTAGATCCCTTTCATTTCTTCTTCTTCTTGTGCTATATCAGGTTTCCCAGATATTGGCCATCATTTCTAAAAAGGCTTCGCTGTTTTGGAAGAAATCCTCCACGCTCCAGTCCAGTCTTTAAGCTTGCGCAGCCAAAATGTTTGCCTTTACACTTTATCATAAAATGAGAACATTTTTTTGCAACGATAATCTTAATCTGAAACTCCGTCAAAAATGATTAAATGTTATATATTGTGTGTTCTACTATATGACTGTGAAACTTGGACTCTGAAAGGGAATGTAATAAATCGGTTGGAGGCTTTATTTATTGTAGGGTAACATACAATGATTGTTAAGTGAAGACATAGAAGGTTACCAGCCGCTTACCCGAAGCTGTTACAGGACGCAGCGACGCCCCTTCATCAGCTTCGCTCAAACAATCCCTAGGCCCACCCCCCATCCACGCAGGACTTACATTGGCTAGAGAATGCACCATTCCAGAAAAAAAAGCAAAAGGGTATCTAGGCCACATTTAATCCAGTTTAATTTCAATCCACATCTATGTCCCAATCTAACAAAACAAAGCAAAGTTTGGAGGCGTTTGAAATGTGGATATACCGCAGGATGCTCCGTATACTGTGAACCGACAGGGTCAGTAATGCAAACGTACTACAGAGTACCAGAGCCAATAGAGAGGTTGTCGAGGATAGTTAAATAGGTCTCATATTTGGGCATGTGCTAAGTCATCATTTTACAATACGAACAGATTAAAAGTATATTTGTCTCTATAGACATTCATTATTTCATAGTTAGTATGGTACTTAAAATGACAATCTGATTTGAATTTTGTATTCAGAACGTTTATTCTTTGAACGGTTTCCTCGCTACAAGGCAAAACTTTACGTTTCTTTATTCAACCCAAAGAGCAACTTTAATTTTTGTTTTTATGAATAAAACAAAGAAATCTGTAAAACAGTAGCCACATGTATCATAAACTTTATGAATGTTTAAGAAGAAGCGAAACAGCTATCACGTCGTGGAGTCACCAAGCGTGGTGCTGGAGCGAGATTTGTTCGAGAAGTTTCTTAAGAAAAGTCTGATTTATACATCCCTTCCCGCTGCACCGCTGCAGCTATGGTCGGCCGGCCAGGGGCGGTAAACTAATTGACTAGGTAACTTTTTTTAAAACCTTTGTTATTAATACAACAGACATCTTAGAGAGACTTCGCTAATTTTGACACCTGCATCCAACCCTTTCAGTTCTTTAATACACTTTATATTTTGTATGATAGTTCGGAGCTATTCATGGTAGTGTGAGAACAGCTACGTCTGCCGCACCGCAGTTCCCGTGTTTGATTCATGGCGACGACAGTGTGAAAAAATCTTATTCTGTCTTTGGCCTGGTATAATTTAAATGAAAATATATATGGCGATAGACCAGCTACCTTTCACATGTCATGAGAATCAATAGCTAACTAACCATAACGCCATCTCCACGGAGGGGTAGGCAGAAAGAATGGACCACTACACTATTCTGTCCTGACATATTTCTTTTGATTCCTTTACATTCATACATTTGTCGGGGTTAAATGCATAACCCAGATAAACATATTTCATGAAGAAATACATGACACGAATAAACACAAAAACGCTGACCCAAAACCTACTTATCAAATTTGATGACACGGAGGCCTTCGGATGACACGGAGATACGGATTCGTTCAGGTTTGGTCATTAGGTCGGGCATCGTAGATGACGAAAGCAAAGCATATAAAAGCAGTACTTCCGAGCACTTAATGGGATCAGTTACTCTTACGACTTCTAACAGACGCGAGTCTACGTTAATAAGTCCACGCCACGAGGGATATCGGACTCCCTCCGACGCCGAACTACGAAGCTAAAGTCAGTCCACTCTAAACGTCAGTCAACTCTAAACGTCAGCCAGTATCGCGATCTCGA
This sequence comes from Lepidostoma basale, assembly GCA_022606425.2. Taxonomy (NCBI): domain Eukaryota; kingdom Metazoa; phylum Arthropoda; class Insecta; order Trichoptera; family Lepidostomatidae; genus Lepidostoma; species Lepidostoma basale. The sequence continues at coordinate 397,912 of JAHDVF020001186.1, forward strand.
AGAGACACGAGTCTCCACTACCCAGTCTACGTACGAGAAACCTCCGAAGACTCATCGCTCCAGCCACTCGATGATACCTCCCAGCGAGCCCTCATCCTCTACGACTCACCACCCGGACTCCGCCCCGCTGCTATCGACATCCAGCCACGCTCCATCACGAGTATATCATACAGTTACGTGTAATTACTTGTGATCCGCAATAAACGCTGAAACCTCCGCCGTCTTTCAACTCTCACCACAACCCCCCACACATTTTGTCATTCACACACGTCGATTTCTCCGACTCCTCGCGTGACCAGACATTTAATATTTGATTGATTTGATGGCGCCACGTTTTCCTCGGCCTCCCTCTATTTCTAGCTCCGCTCACATCGTTTACATATACCTTCTTCGCCATTCTGTATTCACTCATGCTTTCCATGTGTCCAAACCATCTTAATAACCCTTTCATTTTTTTTTTCATTAAACTTTCATTTGCACCTACAGTAATTGGGTTCAAATAACCAGATGGTATTTCAAAAACCACCAAAGATATAAATAGGCTGCAAAACAATCCCTAGGATTGAAACTAAAAAGGATTAGAGTGATACCTAAGGGTGGAGATAAATTCCGTATTAATTTATTGTTAAAACTTGTTCCTCTACGATGGTTTGATCACAACCAAAACATGACTGCAAATTAAAAGTTTTGTGAAAATACAAAGTGTTGTTTTATTAAATAAAAAATAAATAAACGAATTCGAAATCCAAAGACTCACAACTACTGGCAGAGTTTTTATATCAGTTCATGCAATCTCGTACTCTAGAGAAGGAATAATGTTATGTCTTATATAAACATGACAGTATAAAGTGGTTCTGTTGTTTTATCGAATTATTCCTACTATAATATACCGAGTATTACCCAATTGAAGGACCATAAACAATAAATTACAACAGATTAATACACCCCTAAAAATCACCTGAAATTAATATTATATATATCTAACTAACTTACAGATGCCAGAAGACAGAAATCGGACTAACAAAGAGCACACTTACAAAGAGACAGAAGGCAAACTAACAGAAAGGCAAAAAGTAGACTAACAGAGTGACAGAAAGCAGACTTACAGAGAGACACAAGGCACACCAACAGAAGCACACTAATAAATGGACAGAAGGCGGACTAACAGAGAGACAAAAAGCACACTAACAGAGAGACAGAAGGAAAGTACAAGGCAGAAACGATTTCTATTCACATAGTGATCATTTTTCTAATCACATAGTGTTATGCACATTTCTATTAATGTTCTTTTTTTTATTCTTTAGATCGATTTGGCTCGCACTGTAATAGTGAAAAAATCTAACCAATAAAATCATAATATGAATAGGCAAAAACCGGGTGTCAGGAAAGAGTACGAAAATATTTTGAATATAAGAGAGCGTGAGAGGGATACTTTGATTCTCTAACTAACTAACTAACTAACCATCACGCCATCTCCCCGAAGGGGTAGGCAGAAAGAATGGACTGCCACACCTTTCTTTCCTGACATATTTCCCTCGCTTACTCAACATTCATACATCGTGTCATGCACGCGCGTCGATTTCTCTGACTCCTCACATGGCCGACATTCAATATTTGATTTATTTGATCGTGCCATGTTTTCCTCGGTCTTCCTCTATTTCTGGTACCATTTACATCATGACATATAATTTTTTTACCATTCTTTCTTCATTCATTCTTTCCATATGTCTAAACCATCTAAATGATCCTTTCATTATTTTGTTCATGACACCATCATTCGCACCGCATTCACTTCTTATATTTTCATTCGACACTCTATCATACACAGAGTATCCACACATTCGTCTAAGAGATCTCATTTCTACTGCATTTATTCTACTTTCATCCTTCTTTTGCCAGTTCCATGCTTCGCTTCCATACATAAGGGTCGGTAGAAGAACACCATTGTGCACTGCCATTCTAGCTTTTTTGGATAGGTTTTTGTTTGCGATGACAACTTTAAGTGCACCATTCACTTTGTTGCCTGCCCCAACCCTTCTTTCAATATCCCTCTCCACTCTCCCATCTCTTGTAAACATACTACCTAAATACACAAACTCAACTACTTGCTCCAAGTTTTCACCATTCACGCTAATGTTGCAGACTGTCGTGGTTTCTTCCTTTTCAAAAATCATTACCTTGGACTTATTAACATTCATCATCAGATCATTTCGCATGCATACCTCATACATACAATTCACCAGGACTTGTAGTTCATGCTCGTTGTCAGCAAGTAGGACAGCGTCATCCGCATACAAGAGACAGCTTACTGACACTCCGCTCATTTTGGCACCTGCATCCAACCCTTTCAGCTCTTTCATACAATTGTCCATATACAGATTAAATAACCACGGGGACATTACATTCTCTCCGAAAGTAATTCGATATGCACAAAATGCGCATGCCCGGGTAAGTTTCTGGAATATTTAGAATTTTATTCTGATTATTGTTGTATGATAGTAGTGTGGAAAATATAAGGAAAACACTTTTGTGTTATTAATTATGAATTTTTTAACGTGGGTGAAAAAACTGATTTCGATTTAAAGTTAAAACTTGTTACTGATTTTGATTATACAGTAAATCAAGTTTTTAACTAACTGACTAACTAACCATCACGCCTTCTCCCCGAAGGGGTAGGCAGAAAGAATGGACTGCCACACTTTTCTTTCCTGACATATTTCTCTCGCTTCCTCAACATTCATACATCGTGTCATGCACGCGCGTCGATTTCTCTGACTCCTCACATGGCCGACATTCGATATTTGATATATTTCAATAAATCAACAAGTTTTTAAAAGGTAAAAAATCTTTACTTCTGTTAATATTTCGGTCACAACTAGTAATAATATACAAAAATAGTAGTTTATTTACGTGTCGCCACTGAAGCCTCCGAAATCCATCAAATCCTTACAATTCCGGCTAAATCTATAGCGCGCAAGACGGAACTTCACGTCGGAGCGATGTGAGAAGCCCCTTGGGAGGTGTGTACCCAACTCCAGCATGGCCAAACCATCCCAACAGCCAAGTAAGGTCCGCGAGAGCCGTAACTTCCCTGCCAATTTGCATGCAGGCTCCAACACTTGTTGTGTATGGCGAAATAACAATATACCCGATTTCAAGCGGTTGTATTTTGTACCCTCAAGGGTTGCGGGCAAATAACGAAGACGTGGGAAACTGTCAAAACTAAAATCGCTTTGAAAATACAAAATAAATTTAATTATCAAATTATCATAATTTAAATAATAACGAAGTAAAACGATATTTTTTATTAATTATTTCCACTTCATTTCGACAGCGATTGGTTTCGCTAGGGAAACTTGAATCGAGAGCCTGGATCCAACCATCGACAGTACAAACAAACCATCACGCCGTTTCACCGCAGGGGTAGGCAGAGAGAATGGACAGCCACACTAGTCTATCCTGGCAAACCTCTCTAGCTTCCTCCACATTCATACAACGAGTCATACACGCACGTCGATTCCTCGTGGCCGATTCCTCATGACCAACCTTTAAAATTTGATAAATTTGGTCATGCCATGTTTTCCTCGGTCTGCCTCGACTCCGTACTCCATTTACATCATTAACGTATACTTTCTTAACCATTTTTTCTCCATCCATGCGTTACATATGTCCGAACCAACGCAGCGATCCTTTCATAATTTTGTTCATAATACCTTCTTCCGCTCTTCATTCCTTTCTTATATCAGCATTTGAGATTCTGTCGTATATCGTTCTACCACACATACGTCTTAGGGACCTCATCTCTACCGCATTTATTCTGCTCTCATCCTTCTTCTGCCAGTTTCATGCTTCGCTTCCATACATTATGGTTGGGACCATCGAGAGTAAGCTTGGCGAAACCGGTTGCTGTCGAAATAAAGACAATAAGTGGAAATACTTAATATTCATCAGATGATTGCTGATGAACTAAATTTAGAAAATTCGTCTGTGCACCCGATTTTAACAGAACATATGAAGTTGAGAAAATCGAGACAACGTGCAATCACATTCATCACTGATTGTCCGCCAGTTTCTGACCCGTAATGCGATTTCTGTGATTGATCACCCTCCTTATTTACCAAATTTAGCCCCTGGCGACAGTTTTACATCATTTTTTATAAACAATAAGTATTTGACTTATTTTTTATTATTCTTCTATTTGTCCTGTCACACCTTCGTGGTGCATAGGGCCTCATACAACCTTCTCCACTATATCGCATGCCTGATGCCCAACATCATCCCAAGAAAGGGCTGCTGTTTTGACCTTGTCCTGCAGGGCTCTTTTTCAGCTGGCTCTAAGTCTGCCTCTTTACTTTCATTTGATTAATTGAATAACATAAATAAATACAGAATTGAGACAGCAAGAGCTACGTTTAATAAAATGAAATCACTCTTCTGCAATGATAACGTAAACTTGAAACTCCGCCAGAGAATGATCAAATGCTATGTGTGGTCTGTTTTATTGTACGGATGCGAAACTTGGACCTTGACATTTAACTCAATGAACAGACAGCATTTGAAATGTGGCTCCATCGTCGAATGCTCAGAGTTCCCTGGACAGACATGGTTACCAATACCGAAGTCCTGGGGTGAGCTAGAGTTTACAGGAAACTGTTATCAACTATCAAGGTTCGAAAGATCTCACATCTGGGTCATATACTGCGTGGGGAAAAGTATCACCTTCTCAACTGATATTGGAGGGGAAAATTGAGGAACGCCGAGGGCCCGTTGGAGACAAATGTCCTGGCTGCGAAACGTGAGGGAGTGGACCGGCATCCGAAGTGTGTAGGAGCTGTTCCGAGCGGAGTAGGACAGGGACAGGTTCGTCGAGGTGATCGCCAACGGCACTTGAAGAAGAAGAAGAATAACATAAAAATGCATTTCTTCTTTATTGTTAATTCAACGCCCCCCATACCCTTGTAAAACAGCTGAACTTAGGAGGGGTAGGATTAAGAAAAGGATAAACTTAGCCTAAATTAGTTGAGTCAAGATTATTAACCCTCGCGTTCCGGTGGTGGCTGGAATAACGTCATTTTCCGGGTGTATAACGCCCCGGCTTTGCCGTTTTACGAGCTAAAAGTGTCCCGAACTTCTGTTTATTGACAGGACTGTTTAAAAATGTGTATGATAATTTTGCAGTCATCATTTTGAAATAAAATTGCAGTGAACAATGGAGTTATAGAACCTACTCTTAAGTATTGAAGTGAAGTACAGAACAGACTAAATATTAAATAACTATTTTTAAGGATTGATTGTATCTCAATAGAGACGAAGTTGTAAATTGTTTTTTTGGAAACAGAATATGGTAGTCGAGGCGTTATGTTAACGCTTTATGTTAAAAAATACTCTTGACTTTAGAGAGTATCTTGTATTTCTTATGTCGAACCATCTCTCATGCGTTCCTGGTATTATATATTTTTTTATATTTTACCTGTTCTCAATAGATGCCGAGTGTAAGTGCATTGACTGCCACCCGAAGGTTCCGGGGTCGATTCCCGGCGAGGGTAGTGTGATTGTCATTGTCTTTGGTCTGGTGTAGTATTCACGTGACAATAAAATGGCGATAGATTAGCTGCCTATAACATGTCACGAGAATCACTATGATAGCTATAATACCCTTTACATCGATTTGGGTCTTGCTGTCATGATGTAAAGAGCGATTCACTATAATAATAATAATAATGCCTTAAACTATAATATAATTGTTTTTTGTAAAAATCTTTTGAGAAATTAAACTGTTTTGATTTGATTTGATTTAAATATCAACTTTCAGTTCCATTTTAGGCCCGACTTAGCTTTGATAAAGAATATCCTTTGATAAAGGTAGCCTTTCACATTGTGTTAAAAAGATGTTCTGCTTAATGCTTCGTAAACATAAATCTCCATAGATGGCGTTAGTATGCAGATTATATAGATTAATCTTAGAGATTAACATATATAATCAAAATCTTCATAGATGGCGCATTGAAACTGACATGTGAAATTCTGGTGTTGGACTTTAACATATATACATAATAATATAATAATAATTAGGCTAATTTGTATAGCGCCGTTTTCGTGAATAGCTCACCTCAAGGGCGCTTTGACAATGTTTTTAGTCATGAGAGCTGCATGTGACACCAGCAATCAGATAACCGTTGTTTACATTTTATGGGATATTTTGAAAATGTGGGTTTTGAGGTGAGATTTAAAGTCTGTCGGATTGTATATGCATCTGAGGCGTGCAGGAAGCATATTCCAGGCGGACGGACCTGCCACTGCGAAGGCCCGATCTCCGAAGTTTGTCCGGGGTTGCGCTTTGGCTCAACTAATCTGCCTATACTTCCAAAAATGTGTCAGACATGGTCATAAGAAAGGTGGAATGGGGAATGTTGTAATTACATAAAGCGTGCGATTAACCCAACCAATGACAGGTCATAAGTCCTGTAAACACATTGATCAACCATATTCAATTTCCAATTTGCATCTTCGTCTCTATTGAGATACAATTAAATCATGAATTGATAACCCGCAATGGGTGAAATCCAGTATTCGTATACAAGTATATGTATACATTAAAAAAATAAGAATATATATGTTCAGTGAATAAGATTCTATCATTAAAAATTGTGTGTGTGTTTTTTTAATGATTGCTGAAGGGGTTAAACAACTAAAAAAATATGTTTTTGAATTTAATTAACACCTAACCAATAAGATACGAGAAAAATACAGTGTATTTAAAGTTGATAAGGTTTGTTAATAAGCCAAAGGTTAAAAAAATTATCTTTATATTTAATGCTTTCCTAGTTTTTCAGGATCGCTTATTAAACCCCAATTTGAATTCCCCGAACAAATTATTCCGCTGTTGCCCTCTATAATTTAGTTCGGTTTAACCCTATGTAATACAATTTGTGGTGTATGTATGCTAAGTCGAAAAGAAATTGTACCTATTTAGAGAAAGTAGTTCTTGCGCGCCGGCTTGCCCGAACTTTCCTAGTTATTTGCTAAGTTTGAGATTATTTCAGTTGCTTTGTATTCCGCGATGTGCTTGACGGATCCTAGCCGGTTCACGTGAACCGGCTGTATTATTACCCGTGGCTCTTTCCAACTGATTTATTGCTAGGGATGTTAGGCTACCAGTCACTCGAGAGTAGACGAGACATTCACTTGGGTATTCATTTCTTTCGACTGATAGGCGGTTGTATACACCACTCAGAAATCCTGAGTGATGTAGGTCTGTTCGTCCCTGATTTTATCTTCGACAAATAGCCATAGATTGTTTTATCTCCAATGATGCAGAACCAACCTGCAAATGGTTATGCCGGTAGGTAGAGCAATATTATTTCTTAACCGTATCACCTCGGAGTTTGACGTATTTTGTGATATTTTAGTAGTCTTAGCCCGGCCGCCGTGGCGAGCGGTCGCATTTTGTGATCGCTCCTGAATCTTTTCTGTTTATTTCGCATCTTGTGATCGCTTCAGAATCTTTCTGTTATTTTTTTCTGCTTCCTGTTTGTGCCACTCATCTTTGATCATCAGTGTATCTTCTCCGTGTGTTTGTGTTTTTGCCGCTGTTTGAAGTGCCTCCACGTGGACCTACCTCGCCATGCGCCGTCACATCACGTGTGCAAATCACGGCGTGCAAATGCCGCCACGTGTATTTCGCCCGGTACACCTTTAGGCTGTTCTCCGTCTACAGTATTCTACGTACTCGTATCCGTAGTTCTATTACTTCATCGTATGCCTACACACCGCCACCCAAGAAGCTCATGCCGGCTCAATCCACTCCGAGGAAGCGTGATGGCCTCGAACCTCAATACCGCTCTTGGATTTCCCGTCGTCATCTTCAACAGCGTTTAGTACGTGCTACAACCAACATCTTCGGCATCCATCACATTCATCATCATCAAGCACACCTCCTCATGCGCCGAGGATGTTTGCTAAAGCCACCGTCTCCTGACCAAATGTGTTTATTATAATTCCAAGAATTTTGTGCGTTCAAAGAACTGTAATTTTAATTTTAATTTTATTTTGGTAAAACCCACAATTAGTATTTTTTTTCTTAGAGAAGTTTGAAGTTTGTGTTTATACTGTAAATTTAGGATAATCCGGGGAAAAAAATATGTATATATTGTTTTATTTTGTATAGGATATTTGAAATGTTAAAATGTGTATACTCGTAAATAATATAATGTAACTAATTTTAAGGTAGTTTGTAAGTTGATGCGGGTAAATGCCTGGAGACGGCGATGAGGTCCGCCACCCATCACGTCGCTTTTCCCGCGGGGGCGAACAGAGGAGAGTGGAGTGCCGTATCGGTACTTGGAACATAAGAGGAGGTATGGAAGGGAAGTTAAATGAGATGTGCGATGAATTTGAGAATAAATGTGTAGATATTCTGTGTGTGACTGAATGCATGGTTAAAGAATGTGGATCCAGAGAGCATGGGGATAAGGTCGTCTTGTGGTCAGGGGTACCACAAGAAAAAAGAGGAGGCCAGGGTGTGGCAGCAATTTTAGCTCCTAGGATGATAGAATGCATGAAAGGATACGAATGTGTGAATCCTGACTAATGTGGATCCGCTTCAAAATTGGATTGACAAGAGTACTACTCATAATTGGGTATGCTCTTGTTAATAGCGAAGATGAAGCTGTGAAAGATGAGTTCTGGGATAGAGTAAACGAGATAGCAGCGAGTAAAAATGCGAACGAAAGAATTATTATAGCAGGAGATTTGAATGGATGGGTAGGAATTCAAAGGGCTGGTTATGAAGAATGTCTCGGAAAGTATGGTGATAGTAGAACGAATGATAATGGAAAGAGATTGCTTGGTGTGTGCCTGGAGTGGAGCCTCTTTGTGTCAAACACGATGTTTGACCATAAGAGGATCCACCAGTATACATGGGTGAGAGGAAATGAAAGGACGACGATCGATTACGTCATCGTGGACTCTAGATTACGGGCGGACACTGTAGATACCAGAGTGTTCAGAGGGGCCGAACTCGGAACAGACCACTTTTTGGTGGTAACAAAGGTAAATTTGTTCCGAGGCTGGCGCACCAAGAGGAACAAGACAGTGACCGCCCCGTCTAGAGTAAAAGTTGAAAAACTACAAAACGATGGCGTAAAAGAGAGTTTTATGATGAAAGTGAATGATAGGCTTAGTGATCGAGAATCGGAATGTATAAGCATAGATGAGACCTGGAAGAAACTGAAAGAAAGTCTATGTGAAGCAGCGAAAGAGGTATGTGGTACATGTGTGCAAGGGAGGAGAAATGGAGATGCTTGGTGGGATGACTGTATAAAAAATCTTGTTAAAGAAAAGAAGGATGCATGGTTAAATATGTTGTCTGTGGATAAAAGTGATTGTGTGAAATATCAAAGAGCGAAAGAAGCGTACAAAGTTTGCAAGATGAACGTCAAGTTGAAAGTGAGAGCGAAAAAGAATAAAATGAAGGAGGATGACGGACTTAAGATGACAAATCACTTCCAGAGCAACATAAAAATGTTCTGGAAGGAAGTCAAAAAGCCCGAAATCCTCCCGAAAGTGGTTGTGCGAAAGCAATTTTAAGTAGTGAGGGAAGAATGATTACTGATTTCAAAAGTATACAAGGAAGATGGATGGAGTACTTTAAAGATATGTATGGCAGTGAAATGACTGAAGATTCAATAAGAATGAGCTTTACAAATGAGAGTTGCACGAACAGCGGAAGTGAAATTACTGAAATAAATTTGAACGAGATAGTAAGTGCTGTAAGATGTATGAAAGGTGGAAAAGCTGTCGGATATGACTGTGTAGCCTTAGAGTTTATCAAAAACGGTGGGCCGGTGGTTTCAGCATGGTTATATAGACTCTTTAACCAGTGTTTAGAGGAGGGATATACGCCGCTCGACTGGAGGAGGGCTGTTATCATGCCTCTTTATAAGGGAAAGGGGTCTCGTATGGACTGTGGAAATCACCGGGCAATAAGTCTATTAAGCGCCGTTGGTAAACTCTACGGTCGAATTTTAATAGAAAGAGTAAAAAAGACGACGACTGAAAGAGTATGGGATGTGCAAGGCGCTTTTATGACCGGAAGAGGTTGTATGGATCAGATTTTTGCACTTCGAACGCTTGCGGAGAAGTTTATGGCCAAAACCGTAAGCTTTTCTGTGCGTTTGTCGATTTGCAAAAAGCCTATGATCGAGTGAACAGAGAAAAACTGTGGTCAATCTTGTCCGAATACGGAGTGAGCACAAAACTAATACGGGCGGTTGCTTCTCTCTACGAAGGGAGCACTGCCAGTGTTAGGGTAAATGGGGACATCACGCCCTGGTTTGATATCACGAAGGGTGTTAAGCAGGGCTGCGTGATGTCCCCTTGGTTGTTCAATCTGTATATGGACAAGTGTATGAAAGAACTTAAAGGTATAAATGCTGGTGCTAAGATGAGTGATCTGTCTGTAAACTGTCTGCTTTACGCGGACGACGCCGTTCTCGTTGCGGATAGTGAGGACGAATTACAAGTCTTGGTGTCGAGAATGTATGAGGTATGCAAGTCGAACGATTTAATGATGAATGTCGGAAAGTCAAAGGTGTTAGTTTTTGAAAGGGAAGAGCAAATGACAGTTTGTAATATAAGTGTAAATGAAGAGAACTTGGGACAGGTGAGCGAATTTGTGTATTTAGGTAGCATGTTCACAGCGGATGGCCGAACGGACAGTGATATTGAAAGAAGGGTTGGTGCGGGTAACAAAGTGAATGGAGCTTTAAAAGTAGTTTTTGGAAACAAGAATTTATCAATGAAAGCGAAAATGGCCGTTCACAATGGAGTTCTGGTTCCAACCCTTATGTATGGAAGCGAAGCATGGAACTGGCAGAAGAAAGATGAGAGCAGAATAAATGCGGTAGAGATGAGGTCCCTAAGACGTATGTGCGGTAGAACGATGTAGAATCTCAAATGCTGATATTAGGAAAGAGTGTAGAGCGAAAGAAGGTATTATGAACAAAATTATGAAAGGTTCGCTTCGTTGGTTCGGACATATGGAGCGCATGGGTGAAGAAAGAATGGTTAAAAAAGTATACGTTAACAATGTAAATGGAGTAAGGAGTCGAGGTAGACCGAGGAAAACATGGCATGACCAAATTAACCAAATATTAAAAGTTGGTCATGTCGGAAGCCGGAAGAATCGACGTGCGTGTATGACTCGATGTATGAATGTGGAGGAAGCTAGAGAGGTGTGCCAGGATAGAGTAGTGTGGCGGTCCATTCTCTCTGCCTACCCCTGCGGGGAAACGGCGTGATGGTTTTGTTGTTGTTTTTGTTGTTGTTGTTGTGATATTTTGGCTCATCTGAGGGAAGTACTATCTTTATTATAATTGTTTGGTATATTTATTTTATTAATTTGTCATACATCTTATGTTTCTCGCTCTTTTTATTAATCTATTATGTATTACTTATTATTGTGTATCTCTAACTTGTATCTTTAGTGTCTTGGGAAAAAAAATCTGTAATGCTTTAGATATATTTAAAATAAATAAATGAAATGAAATGAAACTATAACCGACTTTGGGTAGACTTTTAATCCACCATGGCTCGCCACGTACTTTTGTCACCAATCAGTCTCCAGGCTGCAACTGTTGAGAGACCGGTCAGCATCCCTATTTGATCATACCAGTCATGGTTTACATACAACCATGGCTTCACTCTGGATTATCGCGTTTAATTTTCAATAATCGTATTTAATTAAATAAGGCTGAGGTTGTTAAAACATATAGTAGACCGCGAAGAAGAGACTGCTCCGTTATGTCCAAAGAATGGTCACCATTAAATCCCCTATATTGCACTACATACAGCTTCACGGGACTCGTCCTCGTGAAAGGCCTTATAAAATATTAAAGACAGCTGGGAATCCACCTCACAGAAGAAGTCTGCAGCATAGAAGAAGAAGTATTTAATGAACCGGTTGGAATTTTTTTGGGACACCCCTATTGTATTTATTAACTAACACGCTAACCCCGTGCGTGGGGAATAAGAGAAGAGTACTGCGGGGTGGGGGTTGAAAGTTGAGGGTTGTGTGAAGTGATGTTTCTCCAAGTTTGGTGGTTTATGTTATAGCTTCTGACTGGAAGAGGCGCGGGTTCAAATATTAGCGCTCTACAAATATTATTATTATTGTTTGCTCTTCGTTATAATAACATAGTGTTATTCCAAAAGGTTAGTTAAAGCAAAGTTGGGATGATTCATTTGAGGCGACTGAACAACTTTTATTTAAATCAATATGCTAATTTGAATATTTAAATTCTAGAAGATACTAGTCAGACTTGCGAACTACGAGTAGCATTCGTCCGAAAAGTGAAAAGTTCAGAAGGAAAAGTTTGAGTATAGACTATTTAAAAAGTTTTTTTTTAATATCATCTTTCTATAAGCGTTTCTTTGAATGCGTATTTTATTGTTTTTTTTTTATTGAAAATATTTTTAGATTATTAACATATTTTGAAGGGAAGGCCGAGGAAAACGTGGCACAATCAAATCAATCAAATATTAAATGTCGGTCACGATAGGAGTTGGAGAAATCGATGTGCGTGCATGACAAGATGTATGAATGTAGAGGAAACAAGAGAAGTATGTCAGGACAGAACAGTGTGGCGTTCCATTATTTCTGCCTACCCCTCCGAGGAAACGGCGTGATGTTTAGTTAGTTAATTAGTTAGAAGGTTGTTTGATAATTAACATATTTTTTTAAATTGTTTTTTCATCAAACATCTTAATGAAAATCAATACGAATGAAAGCATCTGTTTTCTGGAAATTTCATTATATTTTATGAAAATTATCGAATGTTTGATAATGTCTTAGGAAGGCGAAACACGTGATTCGCATAAACTATAATAAAACTACTATAAAACAATCATTTCCATAGTTTTCATTTGTATAACATGGAGGTTTACATCATGGTTTAAAAAACAGGGTCGCTGGTATCGAAAGACGAGTCTGTTGATGCCAGACAGTTAGGTGAAATTGGTCGCTGTTGAAATAAGGGCAAAAATACAAAATGTGAAGATAAATGCAGCATCCTAGCATATATACATCTTCCAAAAATTTGTCAGACGTGGTGGTCGTAAGAAGGGCGGAATGGAGATGTTGTTAAACCAATGACAAGTCATAAGTCCTGTAAGCGCCTCGGCCACCATATTTTGTTCCCAGAAAACAATTTACATCTTCGTCTCTATTGAGATACAATTAATCCTTATAAAAAAAATATTTATCCACAATGGGTAAAATCCAGTATTTGTCTACAAGAATTTGTATACATTCAAAATGTTGTAAAAAATACAAAAATAATTCTTTAGTATATATATATTTTTTAGTATGTTTCATTATTATTTAAAATGAATTTCAGTCAAATCATTTCAGAATCTTTAAAAAAAATTGTCTCACTACGTTGAGAGTGCATACATTCATAATTATAAGCAACAGATTATTTCTACTTAAGCTTTGAATTTTATTTCTCTCTTATTTTTCTAAATTTATATTAATACTACTCTGATATTTGTAATCCTAAATATTTCATTCAGATTTTTTATTTAAATATTTATTTAATAACAAGAGTAAAATTATCCTAAAACTGATCATTAATACATCATCAAACATGACCAAACTCTTTCCATGGACACTTCATATAAAGGTTTAAGTTTAATACTTTGGATCTAGCAATTATTTTTCTGAAGAAAAAATATATATAATATAATTCCATTAAAGAAGATTTCTAAATATAAAAAATATTTCCACCCAACCCACTCTCAATCTCCTAATCCCGGGAAACTGGAAATCCAAATCTGACAGTTTCAAGTTTCGGAAATTTCGCCAATTAATCATTTATTTTTCGCGGCAAACCACTTTACGGGGTTGCTTCCTCTCCCCACCGCATCCATCCCCTTGCGGGGGAAGTTCTTAATGCCGTGATGTATGAAGATATATCCTCTGATTGCTGATGTCAAGTTTTATTATTCCTTTTTCAAATATAGCGGGATTGGGGTGGTTTTTTGTGCTTTTGTGTGTCTTTAAACCTCTTACACCATTGGGAACATCAGAGCATTGCTGTTCAAAGTCAGTTTTAAATTTAAAAACAGGAGAACATTAATACAAACTTTTAATTTAAAATCATATTATCCAGAATTGCTGTCATGGAAAGGGTTTACGTAAATACTTAAAATAATTCATCATCAGCCGTCTGTTATCCACTGCTGGATATAGGCCTCTCCCAAAGCACGCCACCGCCCCCTATCCATTGTCGCTTCCATCCATCCATGTCCAGTAATCCTCTTCGGTTGGACGTTCAACTCTGTGGAATCCTATACGCGGTCTCCACTTCAGAACCTGTCTCCCCCATCGGCCGTCGGTTCTCCAACAGATATGGCCAGCCCAAAGCCACTTCAGCCCGCCCAACCTCAGAGCCACCTCAGTCACATTAATAAAAATTGTTATAATATAAAGTATAATTATATTATTAAAAAAACATCGTTTTATTTCAATATTATTTCAAATGAACTTCAATCAAGAGATTTCAGTAAAATCATTTGATTATCTTAATAAACTAGCTGAACTGATTATCTTAGAAAACCACACGCTGTGGCGCATCAGATTCCTGATGGCTGCCGTCCTCCCGGAAGACCGCCAAAGAGATGGAGAGATAGTTGGGAGTCAACCTCTTAAGAGAGGCCAGCCTGATTTCAGTAACAGACCAAAGGTCTATAAGGAGAAGAAGAAGAAGAAACTAGCTTGTCATTAATACAACAACGATGATGATGATGATAAAAAGCCATGGTTGAGTCTAACAACATTGCTCAAGTAGCAGCTAACAAGTTGTGCTTCTTTAAAATAGGTGTTATGATTTCATAAAGAGATCATAGTTAATGGTGTAATCCATTGAAAGAAAACTTACCCCACTTTTGAACTCGCTTGAAACAAAGTTTACGTCAAAATTTTCCGGCACCGGTTCGTGCCTACAAACTCCCTTCTGTTGTGAAATAATTCCACGCAGTTCTGCTGAAAGTAACTCATCCACATAATTGCCGTCAAAGAATTTACTACCTGCTTCCTCTACTTCCGGGTAGTCGTTTAAAAATATGAGGTCTAATTAATACGGATGAAAACGTCTGTTTTATAGAAGAAGTTTCATTATATTTTATGCGAATGATAAGTTTCGCATTGCTAAGGATTTATCAAACATTTGATTATTGCTCAATTAATACCAAAGAAAATCTCTGTTTTCTAGAAGTTTTATTATATTTTATGAGAATGACATATTTCGCGTTCGCATAAAGTATAGATAAACTTCTAGAAAATCAAATATTTGATAATGCATTACCATGGCGAAACATGTCATTACTTTAAATACTCGTATAAAAAAAATATAATATGTTAATTAAAACATTCGATAATGCCTGAGATAGAAGAAACATGTCATTATTCTAAACTATAATAAAACTTCTGGAAAATCTAATATTTGATGGCGAAAAACGTCGTTCATTTTAAATATACATATAATAAAAACCATATAAAATCAAACATTTGATAATGTCTCAGAAAGGAAAAACATGTCATTCCCCTCAAATAAATAATAATAAAACTTCTAGAAAATCTATTGTAGTATAGTTAAACTTCAAATATTTGATAATACCCCAGCAAGTCAAAACATGTCATACCCATAAAATAGATAAGATTATATTAAAAAAGCAGTACGAATTGTTAAAGAAACGGTATATAAGATTCAAATGTGTTATTATGAAATAAAATAAAATATTTATATTATTTTATATTATAAAAGGTTAAAACGTTAACAGTGTGGTACCATTGTTAATTTGTAAGGATAATATGGTATGTATTTTTACAGGTGATGTTTTTCCTTTACACATGTAATGAGTTTAACATTGGCAATTTTTTTTATATTCGTTTGACAATTTCAACATTGAATACTTTTTGCATAACATTGTACAATTGAAGGAACTTAATTGGCAGGCCCAGGAAGGGCGCAGGGCGGTTTTAAGGGAAGGGGGTTGAAGAGGAGAGGGGATGGAATGTAATATTTAAACAGTCCCCGAGGGCGGGAAACTTTGGACAGCTGAACTCCAAGTAAATGATGGACCATAATCTCCCAGACAGGTGAATTGCAAACTGTTATCTGGGTTAAGTACTGGGATTTTTAAAATATTCAGTTTGAATGCGATTATATCAATTTCTGATATTATACGAAAACCAAATGGACACGATATTATACGATCATTTATTTTTTATTATTAAAGAAAATAATTTATAATAATATTTTAATATAAATCTTTAGACTACTTATTATTTTATTAAAATATTCCTGAATTTTAAAACAAAGAAATAATAAATAAAGGAACAAGAAAAATACTGTATACTTCTAACGATGTGAACAGATTTCTATTGTTTCTTGAACAACCCTTATGTATGGAAGCGAAGTATGGAAGAGCAGAATAGCGTAGAGATGAGGTCTCTAAGACGTATGTGTGGTAGAAAGATGTACGACAGAATCTCCAATGCTGATATTAGAAAGAAATGTAGAGCAAAAGAAGGCATTATGGACAAAATTATGAAAGGATCGCTGCGTTGGTTCGGACATATGGAGCGCATGGGTGAAGAAAGATTGATTAAAAAAGTTAACGATGTAAATGGAGTACGGAGTCGATGTAGACCGAAGATAACATGGCATCACCAAATTAATCAAATTTTAAAGGTTGGTCATGTCAGAAGCCGAAAGAATCGACGTGCGTGTATGACTCGCTGAATGAATGTGGAGGAGCTAGAGAGGTATGTCAGGATAGAGTAGTGTGGCGGTCAATTCTCTATGCCTACCCCTGCGGGGAAACGGCATGATGGTTTGTTGTTGTTGAACAACGATATAAAACTCAATATACAATAATTAATGCGAAGGAAAACGTCTGTTTTATAGAAGCTTTATTATAATTTAAGTGAATCACGTGTTTTGCCTATCAAAGGAATAATCAAATGTACAAAAATAGCTTTTGATAATGCCTTAAACTGGTGAAACATGTTTTTGAAATAAAATATCATAAAACTTCTAAAAACAGACGTTTTCATTCGTATTAATTTTGTGTCGTATTATTTTTAAATTTAATGTTTTGTATTATGGAGTAACTAACTAACTAACCATCACGCCGTTTCCCCGGAAGGGGAAGGCAGAGAGGATGGATCGCCACATTGTTCTAGACTTATATAACATTCACACATCGTTACATGCACGCTCGTCGATTGTTCCTACTTCGATCATGGCCGCCTTTCAGTAATTGATTAATTTGGTCATGCCATGTCTTCCTTGGCCTTCCTCGACTTCTTTTCCATTCAAACTACTAGTATATATCTTTTTCAACATTCTTCTTTCATCTATTCGTTCCATATGTCCAAACCATCTTAGTGACCCTGTCTTGATTTTATTTATCACGCATTTATCCGCTTTACATTCCTTTCTTACTTCATCATTAGATATTCTATCATACATTGTTTTTCGCACATCCTTCTTAGTGACCTCATTTCTTGGGCATATATCCTACTTTATCCTTCTCCTGCCAACTCCAAGCTTCCTTTCCATACATAAGGGTCGGGACTAGAACTTCATTAAAATCGGACCTTATTGTAATCAAACATTAATATGGACCAACCTTATAATAACCGTATTATGGACTAGCCTTATAATAATACTATTTACTAATTTTAAAAAGTTCATATTGAGGAAGGGACACTAAAAATATCCACATCTAAGGCGGTAAAATTCTACGTCCGAATCGCTCTTTCTACTGGCACCACCAAAGGCAGAATGGTTCTGCGTGATGATATTAAGAACAATAAATGCCGGGTGTTGGAAGACTAGATTCAGATCTTTGCTACAAATAAATCCCAGGATTTAAACCAAACAAGAAAATATGAAATAAACAAACGGTTAGGGAAATCCAACAATAGGCTCTCCCTTGTAATCCCAGGGCTATGTATTTATAGTTACCCTTATTCTATGAAAATAAACTATCTAAGAAAATTTTTATTAATCATAAGATCAAGATTGAGTGGTTACGGTTTACCAAAGTCTTCAAACTTTGCAAATAAGATATAAAGTACTTCGAAGATATTAGTACATATTTGCTCAACGCAAATCAAGGGCGGAATTATATAACATCAAATGATCTCAAGTTCTACTCAAATTCTGTTTTTTTTTTTTAAATTTAAAGTCTACAATGAAATCCACGCGATACGAACGTTCTCAAGATTTCAAGAAAAAAAAATTTAACACTACAATATTAAAATGTTGTGAAATTTCGGAAATTTCTTCGTAGAAGTTCATTGTAAAACTAACTAACTAACTAACTATCACGCCGTCTCTTCGAAGGGGTAGACAGAAAGAATGGACTGCCAAACTTTAACCGATGAGGCAATCCATCCTTCTCTTTTCGCCCCCGCGCCCGCGTGAGAAACGGGGTGATGGATTGCGAATCTCATCGCCACCAATAGACATCTCCCATTGTAAATATGTTTTTTGAATAAAAAATTCCTTCATAATAATCTATTAAATATTAATTTCATTTGATTTTAAATCGAGTGAAATTAAACTAAACTATAATTTTGTTTGTTTATTTATATTCATGAATGCTATTGAAAAACTCCAGATTTGAACGAAACTCCAGGTGCAAACTCCATACTAAATAGGAGCCTCCGTTCAATATTCAAGATTTAATAGCCTCAACAGGGTCAAATTCCGTTCTCTGGGCAATGAAAGGTGAAAGCTAATCAGAGAATTAGTGGCTAGACGAAAATGGCCATGGATCGGTCATACCCTGAGACGGAACCAGCCTGCACGCCTGAAGATGGCTCTCCAATTTTTATGCTTTAACTTGGACCAGTTTTTAATAAGTGTTATAAATTTTAATAGTAATAAGTTAAGATTTACTAAATATAAGTCTGTGTCTTAAGCATTGTTTTGTAAATCCACCCTCTAGACGAAACAGCCACTTATCATAAAAAAGCATCGCATTTCCAGTAATAATTCATTCGTTTGTTTCCCTTATATCCACATTAATACAAAGCAATTCTTCTTTATACATTTCGCGGGCAATTTCCCGGTATGTCCTGTCGTTTTAGGTTATGGCGAAATTTCAAATTACTGTTTGTCTGCCATTTTTTTGGATTTCGTTCTCCCATCCGTCTACCTCACCCGCCCTTCCCTCCCAGCGGCGGTTCGAGAGCTTTTTTTGTTTACTCTTTCCGAGCTTAAAATCCTAGGCTAAATAACCTTCAAACGCCAAGAAATTGATATATCTCTAAGCATTATTCTCATTTCTTGCCAGCTGTTTGCTTCTTTCGAGTTTTAGGTTTTGCTTTTCAATTTATTTTTACGTAAAAAAAAAGTTTTTATATTGCTAACATTTTCTATAAAAACAATTAAATGCGGAGTCATTGAAGATAATTTAACTTGTGTTTATATTTAAAAAGTTTTTTTTCCTTAGAATCACCAAATCTTCTTCCCATTTTCCATCGTAGGAATTGGTTTGCGGCAAAGTTTTAAGTTTCGTCTTTCACTGCTCTTCAGGCTTCTGCAGCCCTCTTCATCTCAACATATGAGACGCAGTTCATGTCCTGGCATGTTCATGTGACACGAACTGCGTTACAATCACCAAATGAAATTTCTAAATGCATATGTATTTTTTTATATGCTTTGTATACAACACTAACTTTAAAAAAAATTAATTAAATATTAGACATGTTTCGGACAACTTGGTCCTTCCTCAGTGATACTATAAAGATACTTAAAATATTATAAAATTGTTTACAAATATGATCAGTTTTGACAGATGTTATAAAGATTTATTTTGGAATGTTTATGCTTTTGTTGTAACAAATATTATGAATAAATTTAATATAAAAATTGAAGGTTCTTATTGGGGTTCAAGTAATTACTTATAACAATAAATTTTCTCAATCGGGGATTTATAAACTGAAATGTAATGATTGCTCATATTTTTATATAGGTAAAACAAGGGAATTTGTGTATTTAGGTAGCATGTTCACAGCAGATGCCCGAACGGATAGTGACGTCGAAAGAAGGGTTGATGCGGGTAACAAAGTGAATGGAGCTTTAAAAATAGTTATTGGAAACAAGAATTTATCAATGAAAGCGAAAACGGCCGTTCACAATGGAGTTCTGGTCCCAACCTTAATGTATGGAAGCGAAGCATGGAACTGGCAAAAGAAGGATGAGAGTAGAATAAATGTGGTAGAGATGAGGTCCCTAAGACGTATGTGTGGTAGAACGATATACGACAGAATCTCAAATGCTGATATAAGAAAGGAATGTAGAGCGGAAGAAGGTATAATGAACAAAATTATGAAAGGATCGCTGCGTTGGTTCGGACATATGGAACGCATGGATGGAGAAAGAATCGTTAAGAAAGTATACGTTAATGATGTAAATGGGGTACGAAGTCGAGGCAGACCGAGGAAAATATGGCATGATCAAATTAATCAAATTTAAAAAATTGGTCATGTTAGAAGTCGGAGGAATCCACGTGCGTGTATGACTCGTTGTATGAATGTGGAGGAAGCTATAGAGGTTTGCCAGGATAGAGTAGTGTGGCGGTCCATTCTCTCTGCCTACCCCTGCGGGGAAACGGCGTGATGGTTTGTTGTTGTTGTTGTTGGTAAAACAAGGCGTAATATTAAATTAAGAAGAAAATAGCACATAAGATTTAATACGAACTCAAGTTAAAAACCATAATAAGATTTTAAATTATTAATTTAAAATTTTTATGTATTCATAACAAAAGCATAAAAGTTCCGAAATAAATATTTATAATATCTGTCAAAACTGATCATATTTGCAAACAATTTTATAATAATTTAAATATCTTATAATATCACTGAGGAAGGACCGGGTTGTTCGAAACATGTCTGATATAAATTTTTTAAATTTTTTAAGTTAGTGTTGTAAACAAAGTATATAAAAAAGAAAATAAAACTTCTAAAATACAAAGTATGGCGAACATAGAAGAAACATATATTTTAGTCAATTTTTTTGGCCGAAACACTATGAATCTTTAAAATTAATAACTATTAAAATATAAAACGATTTTATGATATCACCATTTTTATTTTTTTTTGGCTACAGCTGTTTCGCCAATTGATTCAATTTTTTTTCTTAATTTTATCATTTTGTTTTATCATTCTTAATTTTATCATTTTTTTCATTTTGCAACATCGTGTACAAACAGAAAGATTTGGATTCTTGGACCGTGTTAAATTTAGACAGTGCTTTTGGGATTCTGTTTTCTAGGATTTGATAGTACAGTTTATTACATTCCGGCCTGGTGCTTGCGAGGCCCCGCCCCTTCTCCCCACCACCCCCACAGCAATGCCGAAGCACTATTGTGTTATGTACGCAAAGCGAACAAATAAAAATTGTATAAAATCGTGAAGTTAATGCCAAAAACCTCGCGGTATACTGTGAGGCGAGATGTATTGCTGTTCTCTTTATCGGCAGTTGCCGTCAACTGTTGGAAGTTACCCCGAAAAAAAACTATTCATGTATTAACTAACTAACCTTCACAGGGACATAACCGTTTCCCCGAGGGGGTAGATAGAAAAAATGTTCTGCCACACTTTTCTTTCCTAACATACTTTTCTCGCTTTCTCAACATTCATACACCATGTCATGCTCGGTTTCTCCGACACTTCACGTGGCCGACATTCACTATTTTTTTTTTATTTTTTTTCTTTTTTTTTTTTCTTTTTTTTTACGTATACAACAGGTCGCTTGAACCCAATTACAGTATACAATTTGTTTTTTTTTTTTTTTTAAGCTGATATATTGATTCTCGTGACATGTGACAGGTAGCCAATCTATCACCATTTTATTGTCACGAGAATACTACGCCAGACCAAAGACAATGTGACAATCACACTGCCATCGCCGGGAATCGAACCCAGAACCTTCGGAATGGGAATCAGAGCTCTTACCACTCTGCCACGAAGGTCGTCAATTTGATTTATTTGATCGTGTCATGTTTTCCTCAGTCTTCCTCTATTTCTAATTCCATTACCATCGTAAACATGTATTTTTGTAACCATCATTTCTTCTTTAATTCTTTCCAAGTATCCAAGCTATTTAAATAATCTATTTATAATTACGTTCATAACACTTTCATTCGCACCGTATTCACTTATTAGATTTTCATTCGACGCTGTACACAGATTTTCACACATTCCTCTAAAGAGATCTCATTTCTTTCATCCTTCTTTTGCCAGTTACATGCTTCACTTCCATACATAAGGTTAAGCACAAGAACACCATTGTGCACTGCCATTTTAGCTTTTTTTGATAGGCTTTTGTTTGCGATGACAACTTTAACTTAATACCATTTACTCTGTTGCCTGCCCTAACCCTTCTTTCAATTTCTCCCACTCTTTCATTTTTTGTAAACATACTTCTTCTTCTTCTTCTTCTTCTTCTCCTTATAGACCTTTGCGCTGTTCCTGAAATCAGACTGGACTCTCTTGGGAGGTTGACTCCCAACTATCTCTCCATCTCTTCAGCGGTCTTCCGCGGGGACGGCATACTTCCTAAATAAACAAATTTATCCACTTATTCCAGATTTTCACCTAACACTTTTCACATACTCGTAGTATAAACCACTTTATTGAGTTGGTAAGGCTAACAGGTTTAACAGTAAGGCTAACATTCTTAGAGCTTCATCAGGGCTATATACAAACTGCTCGCAACAGAGTGAAACCGGTTGGCGCTACTAGCTCCAAAAAGTGTTAAAACTGCTCAAAACCAACTGATCATCTACCCCTGTCTATTGGCAGAAACTTAGAGGCGCCTAGAAGTCGGCAGTGCTGTAGATGTTCTAGCCGCTACAATGTGTAGCGGGAATGTATGTAGCCGCAAGTCGCAACTGGCCGGGCAGTCACTTCTGTTATTACATAGGAATTTATTTTGGATCCGTCGACCGTTTTTACATACATTTCGATTTAGGAATTACTCTATGCTGGAAAGATTTCAACCCTCCTGCCACACAGGGTGGTCGGTGCTTACTCTGGAAACTTGGGTACCGAATTAATGTTATAAATGCTAAATAGATGACGCTAGTGTAGAGTGAACTTGAAAATGTAAAGATAGGCGTGAAATCCTACCATATATACAAGTTCCAAAAATTTGTCAGATGTGGTGGTCATAAGAAAAAATAGGCGGAATGGGGAATGGGGTTAAACATAAAACGATCGCTCAACCCAAACAATGACTGGTCATAATTCCTGTAAGCGCCTCGGCCACCACATTCTGTTCCCAGAAAAACAATTTACATCTTCGTCTCTATTGAGATACAATTAATCCTTATAAAATAAAAATAATTTATCCGCAATGGGTGAAATCCAGTATTTGTCTACAAGAATTTGTATACATTCAAAATGTTGTAATAAATGCTCCTTCAAATGCAGTCTTTAGATACTCAAAAATAATTACTAACTAACTAACTAACCATCACGCCGTCTCCCCGAAGGGGTAGGCAGAAATAATGGACTGCAACACTTTTCTTTCCTGACATAATTCTCTCGATTACTCAACATTCATGCACGAAACATTTCGATTTCTCTGACTCCTCACATGGCCGACATTCAATATTTGATTTATTTGATCGTGCCACGTTTTTCTCGGTCTTCCTCTATTTCTGGTTCCATTTAGATCGTTAACATATATATTTTTTATCATTCTTTCTTCATTCATTCTTTCCATGTTCTAAAACATCTTAATGATCCTTTCATTTGTTCATAACACCATCATTCGCACCGCATTCACTTATTATATTTTCATTCGACACTCTATCATATACAGAGTATGCAAACATTCGTCTAAGAGATCTCATTTCTACTGCATTTATTCTACTTTCATAATTTTTTTGCCAGTTCCATGCTTCGCTTCCATACATAAGTGTCGGTAGAAGAACACCATTGTGCAATGCCATTCTAGCTTTTTTGATTAGGTTTTTTTGCGATGACAACTTTAAGTGCACCATTCACTTTGTTGTATTCTTATGTATAAATACACTTAATTAACATTCATGAATTTAATATATTTTTTGTTTATTATAATGTATTATTAACAATAAGAATATTCATAATATTGAAATTCATACTGATGAATTTTAATTTCATATCATAAACAGAGTATGCACACATTCGTCTAAGAGATCTTATTTCTACTGCATTTGTTATACAAGGTATAATTATATGTATTCAAATATGAATCCACAACACAAAGACGAATATAGAAGAATAAATGTATGTTTCTCTACTTTTCTTTCCAAAAGACCTCGTTAATTTAATTAAATAAATTATTAAAGCACTACGCATCAAGCTCATAACACCCTGTAGTCTTGAGACACATTCTCAGAAACATGCGAGTAATAAATTGAATTTTATGCCTAGTGCGTAGTATGCTAACATAGAAAATAACGTAACGTACATAACGTATTACGCCGTAATCATAGGCATTTGTTCCAAGTTCGTTCCCCATACAAGATGGTAACACACAAGTTTTTTTTAAGCTCCCTTATTTCTCAGAGCTCTGCGTATAATTGTGATCGTATTTTACAGCAATATATTTCTTGGGGATGTGTACATGGTAATACAGCCTATAGTTAGAAGTTCCACATTCACAGATATATTCGTTTCAACCTCTGCTATAGAGATCCTTTCAATACAACAACAAAGTCAGAAAAACCACATTCTTGCGTAATACTTTATTTTTTGTTTTCTTGTTTATTGTTTCATAATAAACGACTTACTTATTATATCATTATCACTCCATTATCTTGGAGTCTATCCATCTTTATGTTCCAGATGGTTATCTTCGACAGCGTCAGCACAGACTGTTTTATCTCCCAGCATGCAGAACCAACCTGCTTCTGTTGATGCCGGTGGGGAGAGCAATCAAACTGCTGAACATGATCGCTTCGGAGATCGACGTCTTTTATATTCGTGAAAGTACGTTCAGAAGACAAATACTCTTGACTTTGCCTTAAACTAAAATTGGAGTTTGTAATATTAGGTGTATAACTTTGCTTCCGCCGTTTTTTCCGAAATTCGAGGCTTTATCGTAAAAAACTGGTTATACATTTATGATTCAAAGTACTCACCATAGGCATTTGAGAGCATTCGATGAGCCTCAGCCGCAGATTTCTTCATATTAAAGCATAAAATTAAAACCTCCCGCAAATGACGAGAATTTGGCTCGTAAGCTGACATGTTTAATCGGGAATAACTTTATGATGCAGACACAAATCGACTAATATTTCGATGGCGTTATGTTTACAAATACTTAAGCTTATTGTATGACATCTATGATCTATTTATTCCAACTACCACTTACCGCTACTGCCATCTATTACAAAACGGCGGAAGCAAAGTTATACATCTAATATCTTTTGAGAAAATAATCTGATTTGATTTGATTTCGTTACCTGAGAGTAAGAGGGTTCCAACTATCAAAATTTCACATTTGGCTTTTTTCGTGAAAAGGGTTCTTACTAACCTTATCTATACGTAGAATTAAAAAAACATGTAATAGTATCGTCATTTTGATGTTAATGTTACGAAAATAATCAAGTTCCATCTGATCACTCAAGATACACGATTCACTGAAGAAGGATTTATTTAAACTTATAACTTTATTATTCCAACTGTTGCCAGACCAAATTTACACGTTTCTCGGTAGAAGAATCTCTGGAAATTGGAATAAAACCCTTTTATTCCAAGATACACACCTGAAACCAACAAAACTTTGACTTCATTTTTCTCAGCTTTTTACTTTTGTCAGTTGGAACCTTCTTACTCTCAGGTGACGATTTGATGATTGAAGCTGCGACCATTTCGAAAATTGATGACCATGGCAGTCCATGACCATGGCAGTCTCCAGGCTGCAGCTAATAAGAGACCAGTCAGCTCCCTGATTTGATCGGGCTTGGTGGTCGTCCTTGTGGTCACCTACCCTCCACTTTCCTCATGATGATGGATTTTTAAACGTTGTCCTGATCCCTCTGGGCTATGTATCCAATATATTTTAGCACTCTCTGTGAGCAAATTCACGAGAGTCTTAACCTGTTACCCAGCTGGTCAATGATTGACTGGTTTGTTCTTCTTGCCGTCCAGGGTATACGCTTTGTTTCTACTATTGGAACTAGAAATCGAGAAAGACCGAGGAAAACGTGACACGATCAAATAAATCAAATATCGAGTGTCACGTGAGGAGTCGGAAAATTTGACGTGCGTGCATGACACGATGTTTGAATGTTGAGGAATCAAGAGAAGTATGTCAGAAAAGAACAGTGTGGCGGTCTGTTCTTTCTAACTACACCTTCGGGGAGACCGTGTGATGGTTAGTAAGTTAGTTAGTTTATTGTTTCTTAAACAATGATGTATTACTACCTATTTAATAATTAATACGAATAAAAACGTATTTTTTCTAAAAGTTTTACTTGAATAATTAACTGACATCGACAGACTGGCCAGCAAGCCTGGCGAAACCGGTCGCTGTCAAAATAAAGACAAAAGTTGAAATAGTTTAAAAAACATCGTTTTATTTAATAATTATTTAAAAGGAACTTCCATCAAGAGATTTCATTAAAATCATTTCAGTTTTACTATAGTTTATGTGAATAACATGTTTCGCCCTTTTAAGGCATTATCAAATGATTTTCAATGACATTTGATAATGCCTTGAAAAGGCGAAACATGTCATTCCCATAAAATATAATAAAACTTGTAAAAAGCAGACTTTTCATTCACACAAAATAATTTTTTCCTTTTTTTAACAAATGAGACAACAAATCACAAAAGCTGCTGAGTTCATTCTACTAATGTGGACAGAGGTGTTACAAGTCTAGATTCTATTAAAAATAAGCCTTTCTGAAGCAGTTTGAAAGATGGAAAAAAGTTTGTTAACAAAAACACTTAATTAATTGATATGAATGAAAACGTCTGTTTTCTGGCTTTTTTAAAATGAAATTTATGAGAATGATATGTTTCGCCTGTCTAATGCATTACAAAATGTCATAAAAACACTAAGGCAGTAAAAATGGAATGCCACACTGTTCTTTCCTGAAATACTTCTCTGGATTTCTCAACATTCATTCATCGTATTTTACACGCACGTAAATTTCTTCGACTGTTTACGTGGCTGATACGTTAATGTGATCATACACCGTGATCCTTAATTTCAATAAACAGTTTTTTTCTTCTTAAAGAAGTTTTCAAAAATTAATAATCAATATATAACATAGTAAAATCGTCATTACAAAATTAAAACAAACATTCGTCAATATTATTAAAAAATATTTTTAAACCCTTATACTTTTTCCTAACAACTTT
The DNA here is from genome assembly GCA_022606425.2 of Lepidostoma basale. Taxonomy (NCBI): domain Eukaryota; kingdom Metazoa; phylum Arthropoda; class Insecta; order Trichoptera; family Lepidostomatidae; genus Lepidostoma; species Lepidostoma basale. The sequence continues at coordinate 425,354 of JAHDVF020001186.1, forward strand.
TATTGTCAAATCAACCGGCTTCGCTCTCGCCAGAGCTTTGTCAGAGTATCAAAACAAACAAAAAATAATAAATAAATAAATTTAGTTTTTTTTTAACCCTGATGAAGCTCCAGAAAAAGCAAAACCGGATGGTTTGAAAAAAAATTGAGATGTAAAAAAAAGTTAAGATTGTTTCAAAATTATTTTAATTAATTTTAAACATATGTTTCAGAAATGTTTATTTTTATATACATAGTTTCTTATAATGGTTATTTATGGATGTGGTATTTTCAGAGCAGGACTTTGAAGCACAGCGCAGAGACGGCGCTGCAGAGAGAAGGAGGAGGAGAAAGGAGAGATCACTGGGAGAGAGTGACGGATCCACTACCAGCGCCTTCTCCTGCCCCAGATGCCCCAGAATATGTGGGTCCAGGATTGGGCTCCTCAGTCACATGCGGACCCACAACCGCGAAGAACATTCGAGGGACAGACGATGATGATGATTTTCAAAGTATTTCTTTATTATTATTAAAATACGTACTCCAAGGCTGCTCCGCTAAACTACCTCAATGTCCCCCGTTTATCAGTTTATTTATTCACTCAAAAGATATTACAAGCATAATTACAGCTTAAGACATCTATTTGAGAAAGGGCAAAGAATCAGGAACGCATGAGAGATGATTCAACTTTAGTAAGACAAGATACTCTCTAAAGTTAAGAGTATTTTTCTTCTGAACGTACTTTCACTAATATGAAAGACGGCGATCTTCGAGGTATTCTTGTTGAGCAGACGGATTCAGTTGACAGTTCTTGCGGCCGAAAGAAAGAACAATCCATGCTGGCGCTGTCGGAGATATCTGTCGGGAACAAAAAGACCTACCCCCTCCAGTACGGCTGAATTTTCAAAATATCCCCTTAATAATCTAAAGAAATGGGTTATGAGAAACCCGTATCTTCGAAGCTGAAGAGAATTAGATCCCGACATTCCCAAAAGAAACGCTGGGGGATGGAGCCGTGGATAGCTACTATACTCCTTCATGTAAAGATGAAAACACCTAGACACGCTACTGCGGCAAGATTCAGCGCCCACTGGGGGTTGATTCTGCCCCCGTTGGGGACCCGTGCTTTAGATGCTAAAAATAATTAATCGTATCGATAGTTTTAAATAAGAAATCAGGTCAAATGAATCTTTAAATTAAATTTGCGAATTTTTAAAAAAGAAAATCGTAAAGAATTTTCCCTGCAAGCCCGAAACTAATTTTCGTAAGGTGAAGAGGCGATTTAATTAAAAAGTAAAGCAATCACGGCGCTGCACGGTGGCCCGTAACGAAGTCACAACCTGTGTAATTGCTTCCCGCGATAGACACACACTTTCTAACCGCTCTGTGCACCGCCTAAGGGCAGATACTACCGCGAGAAGGATTAACCCTCAAGTAAATACCTAATGGATAGTTTAGGTTTTTTGAATCTAGCGATTCCTTTAGCTGGAGCGCGGAACTATTTCCTTGTCATTAATTTTATTAAAATATGTATTTTTATATAGCCCATTGTTTTGTCCGTAACAATATGATACTTCGACACTTTTAATTGTTGAAATGTATAACACTGTTACGGTATCACAATTTTGATTAATTAATATGAATGAAAACGTCCAGGAGTTTTATTATATTTTAGATGGAATGACATGTTTCGCCCTTCTAATAGATTATCAAATGCCATGCCTTAGAAGGGTGAAACATGGCATTCCATCTAAAGTATAATAATACTCTTAGAAGAGAGATTTAATATTTATTTCTGTATTTTTTTTTGTTATTTATAACAAAATTATATAAATAATATTGACAAATTTGTTTCGCCTTTTGAAGGCATTCTCAAACCTTGAGAATTCATTCGGAAGGCGAAACATATTTGTCACTATTATTTATATATTTTTTTTATAATACATACTCTATGTGTTTTGTTCATTTTTTGTATTTTAATACTGTTATTGCTTATTTGTTATGCTTTATATAATACGTATTTGATTTATTGAATTTTCTTCTTAAAAGTATTCATTAATTTATTTAATATATATACATTGTTAAATTGTTAATATTTTATGCATTTTGTGTATAAAATTATTAACCCAACATTAGTTATTTTTTGGTTTATTAAATAAACGTACCTATTTTTTAACCATTTTTAAATTTCAGAATAACGATATTACGATCGTACTGATTAAACAAATAATGAAATCAGTAATGTTATTTTCAGTAGGGAATTCCAATAACTAATTACAATACAGGTATATATCACGCATCAGCCCATATATTGAAACATTAAAAAACGAACTGAAATTATTTAAAAAAAAACTTACCATTAACAAAAGTAAAATCCTCAAATTTGACTTCGCCTTCATCTTGATATCGATTGAACAACACTATTTTATCACTTTTCACACTTAACTCGCGGGCATCAACGTACTCGTAGATGGCGTTTCTTTTCTAAATGTTCTGTCATCTTGTAACGGCCTTCGGTGGAACTTGTTTAATTTAAGAACAGAGTTTCAAACTTCATCTGAAACAAAAAAATATGTATATTAATTCGTCGTACATATAACACGTTAAACATATGACAATATTATTTACGTGATACGTACAAAAAATTACGTGATACGTACCTAGATGAAAACCCACAATATTTTCAATATTTAATATTCGAACAACCAAATAAGCATTTTCATTGTTTCATGAACCATAAAAATTGGGCATAAATATATAGACATAATTTAATAACGGATAGTCTTAGTACAATATAATATCAACGTAAAAATAAGATGACCCAATCTTAATAGATGACGCTAGTGTAGAGTGAACTCAAAAAATGGGAAGATAAGAGCAGCATTCTAGCATATATACATCTTCCAAAAATTTGTCAGACGTGGTCTTCGTAAGAAGGGCGGAATGGGGAATGTGGTTAAACATAAAGCGATCGCTCAACCCAACCAGTGACAGGTCATGAGTCCTGTAAACGCCTCGACGTTTCCAATTTGCATTTTCGTCTCTATTGAGATACAATTAATCCTTAAAAATAATCAAACGATTTTACTGAAATCTCTTGATGGAAGTTCATTTTAAATAATAATTAAATAAAACGATGTTTTTTAACAGCTTCCTTGTTTTTTGCATAAAAGTTTCTAACGTTATTTTAAGTTCGTCCGTAGGTATGTTGGTAAAACTACGTTGAAGGAAACTAGTATGGCATTTCTAGGAATTTTAAAGATTTTTAGTTCATTACTGAGTTCAAGGGAGTTTTTAATACTGAATTTAGGTACGAATTGTTAAGTATTTTTAGTTACTTATTGGCGAATTTCGCTAGTTTGTAAACCCAGTCTGTCGATGCCAGCGAGCCTGGCGAAACCGGTCGCGGCCGAAATAAAGACAAAAGTGGAAACAGTTAAACACATCGTTTTATTTAATTGTAATTCAAAAAATAAAGGGTCATAAATATGGTTTGTAGACATGGAAAGAATGAATAAATAAATAATGGTACAGAAAAAATATATTAACGATGTAATCGGAACGAAAAAAAGAGGAGTACTGGAAAAAAAACGGCATGATCAAATCAATCAAATATTAAACGTGAGTTTGAGCAATTATCATGACATTATTATTATTTTTATTTTTATTTTGTTGAATCGCTCTTTTCATCATGACAGCATGAACCAAATAGATGTAAAGGGTATTATAGCTATCATAGTGATTCTCGTGATATGTGATAGGTAGCTAATCTATCGCCATTTTACTGTCACGTGAATTCTACACGAGACCAAAGACAGTGTAACAATCACACTGCTTTCGCCGGGAATCGAACCGGGAACCTTCGGGGTGGCAGTCAATGCACCTACCACTCGGCCACGAAGGTCGTCATGATGTTTGAATGTTGCGGAATCGGGATAAATATGTTAGAAAGGGGGAGTAAGGGGGATCCTTTTGACTCTTCGAGCGGTGCATGGCCATCACCGTGGTGATGGCCATGTTACGCTGGAGGATTGATCTGATTCCAAGTACCTATCCACACCTCCTCGACTTTGGTCTCCCCTGGAATCTATGCGAAATGGTAGAGATCGAGTGTGAATAACCTCGGTGGATAGCATTGATGCATAGGCTAACGTGGAAGGACACCTCGCCAACCCGTCTGGCAAGCGTGGCGTTGTAATGCTAACCACCCCCGTATGACATGTCATACATGTAGAAGTATGGGGGAGGCCTATGTCCAGCAGTGGACGACAACGGATGTTAAAGAAGAAGAAGATGTTAGAAAATAACAAGATTGTTTAAGAACAAGTTAGTTCGTTGTTAGTAATTTTAATAACTTCCATCTAACTAACCTATGTTAACGTCAGTCCCACATAGACGGGGAACGGGTTTAGAAAATCCACGAGCGCGGCTGACGAATGAGCGCCGCTGCGCCCTATAACGATATCAGGTTTGCAGTGGGTACCTTTCAATAAATTATATTTTATATATATATATGCTACACGAAACATAAAAAATATCAAAGTTCACCATTCCCCGATGAATATTTTTCCCAAGAAACAAATAATATAAGAACAGTAAACCTAGCTGAGGGTACTTAATCTAAATTTTAAATTCGATTCCCAGGCCGGTACGTTTCAAGTCCGCAATGCAGATTCAAAATGCCCACTTTTTCAATGAAATTTGTACATTTATACTTAAACCTCCCAAACCACAATATTACGTTTTCACTTGTCCACGCTATCTTGATTCCTGGAAGTTAAAAAGAAATTTTTGAAAAATTCATTTCTTGGTTAAAATATTCTTATAGATCGATCTCATTCTGTAAGGAAAGAGTCTGGGCTAAAGAAGATACCTCTAATTATTAAAACTGTAACACCCATATTATACAATAAATCAAAATAATATTTAACTAACTAATTAACCATCACGCCGTTTCCCCCGAAGGAGTAGTAACATATTTCTATCGCTTCCTCAAAATTCATACATCGAGTGTTGCACGCGCTTCGATTTCTCTGACTCCTCAAGTGGCCGATGTTTAACATTTGATTTATTAGATCGTGCCACGTTTCCTCGGTCTTCCTCTATTTCTGGTTCAATTTACATCATCAACATTTCAATTTTACCATTCTTCCTTCATTCATATGTCCAAACCATCTTAATGATCTTTTAATTATTTTGTTCATAACACCATCATTCGCACCGCATTTATTTCTTATATTTTCATTCGACACTCTATCATACAAAGATTATTTACACATTCGTCTAAGAGATCTCATTTCTACTGCATTTATTCTAATTTCATCCTTCTTTTGCCAGTTCCATGATTCACTTCAATACATAAGGGCCGGTATAAGAACACCATTGTGCACTGCCATTTTAGCTTTTTAAGATAGGTTTTTGTTTGCAATGACAACTTTAAGTGCACCATTCACTTTGTTGCCTGCTCCAACCCTTCTTTCAATATCCCTCTCCACTCGCCTATCTTTTGTAAACATACTACCCAACACGAACTCATCTACTAGCTCCAAATTTTCACCATTCACGCTAATGTTGCAGACTGTTATGATTTCTCCTTTTTCTAAAATCATTACCTTGGACTTATTAACATTCATCATCAGATCATTTTGCATGCATACCTCATACCAGGACTTGTAGTTCATGCTCGTTGTCTGCTATAATAGATAGATATAACCCTTTCAGCTCTTTCATACTTTTATTTATATAAATATTCATATTTTTAACTAAACTAACTAACTAACCATCACGCCGTCTCCCCGAAAGGGTAGGCAGAAAGAATGGACTTTCACACTTTTACTGATGCGGCACTCCATCCTTCTCTTTTCGCCCCGCGGGAGACGCGGTGTGAAGGGTTGCGAACCTCATCGCCACCAATAGGCCTCATCGCCACCAATAATTCATATTTTTATTATTTTCTTATTTAGTTAAGAGATTTAGTTCAATGAAATAACTGTATTTTTGCACTTTTCAAACATGTTTAGGCCCGCAAATGTCCTTCATCAGTTTAAAAATTTAAGCATTGAGAAAAGACATGAGAAGTTCGAGACATTTTTTGTAAAAGTTTAAAAAAGTTTTGTAAAAATAAATTTTATATATTTATTTATGAATCCACAACACAAAGTGGTGGTGAATTATTATAGAAGAATTGTCACATCATTGTTCAAGAATCAATATGTAAATAAATGAAAAAACAATATCTTATCTATATAGGAATACAGCAATCCGAGAAATCTGCGAGGTCGAAGATGTGGTCAGATGGGGACGTCAAAGACGGCGATACTGGCATCAACATGTAGAAAGAATGAGCTGAAATAGAATACCATACATAGCTCTCCATGGGACGCCAAACGGACGAGACCCCCTAAACGAAGGAGAGAAAGCTGGAGTTCAGCGTCTCAAGAGGACCCGCCTGAAATAACAGACTCCTGAGTCTACCAAAAGTGAAGAAGAAGAAGAGAATATCTAATCTTCGAACAATTTAATTGGAATGTAACTAAAATCTAATGCACTCTAAAAGAATACACGTCTTACCACACATAATTACGAGTGATCTCATTTCGCATAATTGTTTATTTTCATTTGAATAATGCGACAGACTGAAGCGGGGATACACGGCCTACCCTTATGTAATAATGTTTGGTCTAAGTTAGGGCAAATATTAAAAGTTTTATTAAAGCTTTGCTACATCTGTTTGTGTACTCTGGCTGACAAATAATATATGTACTGCAAACACGAGTGCCGACGTTAGACACGTTAAATATTTACTTGTTTGAAAATGTTACATTCGATTTCCTCAACACGGGACATACTTTATATGAACTTACTTGTATGATTTGAACATACTGTATATATATATATAAAAGGATTAATTGTATCTCAATAGAGACGGAGATGTAAATTGTTTTTCTTGAAACAGAATGTGGTGGCCGAGGCGCTTACAGGACTTATGATCCTTTGACCTTTATGACCTCAAAATGTTGTCTATAATTTGTATACAAACCAATTTATTCTTTACAACCACCAACCGGTTTTGCTCCCACCAGAGCTTCGTCAGGCTTGCAAAATATACTGAGCGAAACCGGTTGGTGGTTGTAAAAAATAATGTGGTTCAAACACAAATTTTATTTCTTCTTCTTCTTCTTCCTTCTTGTAGACCTATGTGGTCTGTTCTCCAGAGTGTTGCTCCTCCTGTGAGGTAGACTCCCAGTTGTCCTTCCATATTTTAGGAAGTCTTCCACGAGGACGAGTCCTATGAGGCTGATAATTTAGTGCAAAGCAAGGAAGTCTGGAAGTGTCCATTCTTTGAACATGTACCAGTCCCTTCTTCGCTGTCTGCTCCATCATATAATATCCTCAACCTCATGTATCTCTCTAATTCTGGTATTCCTCGCGCGATGTCTCAGTGTCTTGCCGGCTATCGTACTCAGTGTCTTCATCTCGGAAGTCCTCAAAACTTGTTTGGTCCTTACTGTGTGCCCTTGCTTCGACGCCATATGTTATAATTGGTCTTACCCATACTCGTATATTCTCATCTCACTCTTAATGGCCGTGTCTTTGTTTCTTTGTTTCTTTGTTTTTCCGTTTGTGGATTTTAGAGCACTAGATATTGCAGCTGCCTAATTTTACAAGTGTATTATTATTACGTTTAATAATATCACACCACAAACTAAGTTCTTCAAATGAAAGTACAGAAAAATATATAGTATTGATTAATAGTACTCGGCAATTTTCTATCGTCACAAAGTCGCCAAATTATTATAACCGTATTTTCAACAATTCCGTTTCAGTCGATAAACAATTTATTCAACCCTTTACGTTAGGGGTAGCAATAAAAATAATAATTAATACATTTATATGGTAACTTAATATTAAAAATAACGGTCTATATGACAAAAAGTTCGTTTATTGCCCAAATTCCGCACAATTTCTGGTAAATTTTCGGCGGTCTCGCATCGGGAAATGGGCGAATCTCGTGACCGGAGTATCACGCGATCCGCCAATCATTGCCCCCGCAAATAGGAATCCGTCCCCGAAACAAAAAGCTGAAAGCGCTACGCCACAGCCTTCGTGAGACGGAGAAAAACCCGACGAGAACAAAGCGCAAGTTTTTCGCAAACCAAATGAAACTAACCGAGATGAATGATTTTTTTTTTGCTAATTAATTGTAAGGAACGTAGAAATGTATTTCCTTATTACCACTCAATCTTTTTTCTGTACTGTTTCCTTTTTTAATTTAGTGTAAACGGTGAAAATCTGGAACAAGTGGATGAATTTGTTTATTTAGGAAGTATGTTTACAAAGGATGGGAGGGTGGAGAAGGATATTGAAAGAAGGGTTGGGGCAGGCAACAGAGTAAATGGTGCACTTAAAGTTGTCATCGCAAACAAAAGCCTATGCAAAAAAGCTAAGATGGCAGTGCACAATGGTGTTCTTGTGCCGACCCTTATGTATGGAAGTGAAGGATGGAACTGGCAAAAGAAGGATGAAAGTAGAATAAATGCAGTAGAAATGAGATCTCTAAGACGAATGTGTGGCAAATTTGTTTATGATAGAGTGACAAATGCAAGTATAAGAAGTGAATGTGGTGCGAATGAAAGTGTTATGAACAAAATAAGGAAAGGGTCATTAAGATGGTTTGGACACATGGAAAGAATGAGGGAAGACAGAATGGTAAAGAAGGTATATGTAAACGGCGTGAACGGAGCTAGAAATAGAGGAAGGCCGAGGAAAACGTGGCACGATCAAATCAATCAAATATTGAATGTCGGTCACGTGAGGAGTCGGAAAAATCGACGTGCGTGCATGACAAGATGTATGAAGGTAGAGGAAGCGAGAGACGTATGTCAGGACAGAACAGTGTGGCGTTCCATTCTTTCTGCCTACCCCTCCGGGGAGACGGCGTGATGGTAAGTTAGTTTTTAGTTAGTTAGTTAGTTTCCTTTTTTACATTTGAGGGTACTATTTGCGAACCCGGCAAACTCCACCAACAATCAAAAGCGAGATATGAATTTGGTCTTATTCATAATACATTTGCACACAATTTTTATTGATTTTCAGTTTCAAATTCGGCTTCATTCTAAAGAATTTTGCTATTGAAATATAGGGTTTGTTGCAAACATGGCAACCTCCACTTGAGTGTTGCAAAACTGGCAAACTACAAAAATGAAATTCATTATTTTACTTTAATAATCAACATAATGATGATTATTTCACGGCTGAATACTTTTAAAATACTAACTGGTTGAGATGAAAAAAATAAATCAGTACCAGTTTTTTGCGATTTACTCAAAACATCTAATGATGGAGTTTGCCAGGTTTGCAAATAATACCCTCATTTAATCTTATCACGACTATCCGCAACATCTGCAAGGTGCGAGATATTGTCAGATGGGGCAGACAACGCAGAAGTCACTGGCATGCGCAAGTATAATACAAAGGATGAATCCCCACACATGATGATGCATCAGACTCCTGCTGAATAACGTCCTAATGGAAGAACACCAAATTGATGGAGAGATAGCTGGGAGTGAACTATCTAAGAGAAACGAGCCTTAAAATAAGAACAGACCATGGGTCAAAAAGGAGAAGAGGAAAAAGAAGACTAACTGTTTGATTTAATAATTAACGCGAATGAAAACAGCATGTTGATTATAACATTTGTGGGTTGGTGGTGAGAGTTGAAAGACGGCGGAGGTTTCAGCGTTTATTGCGGATCACAAGTAATTACACGTAAACAGTATGATGTACTCGTGAACGAGCGTGGCTGGATGTCAATAGCAGCGGGGCGGAGTCCGGGTGGTGAGCCGTAGAGGAAGATGGCCCGCTGGGCGGTAGCGTCGGTTGGCTGGAGCGAAGAGTCGTCGAAGGTTTCGTGACGTAGCCGGGTAGATAGTTGTGTACTCGGGAGGGAGGTCGGAGGTTTCTCGTACGTAGACTTGGTAGCGTAGACTCGTGTCGTTTAGAAATCGCGATACTGGCTGACGTAGTAGCGTGGCTTCGTAGGTCCGCGGGGGAGGGAGTCCGATATCCCTCGTGGCGTAGACTTATTAACGTAGACGACACGACACGACGTAACGTCGTGTCTGTTAGAAGCTGTAATACTGACTGACGTATTGGGTGTTCGGAAGTACCGCTTTTATATGCTTCGCTTTCGTCATCCACGATGCCCTGACCTAGTGACCAAACCTCAATAATTCGGGGCCCTCGAATCATCAAATTTGATAAGTAGGTCCTGCGTCGGCGTCGGCGTCGGCGACTATATTTCGTCATGGAATATGCTGGTTCAGCGTCGAAGTCCACTTATGTGGATCACCTACACATTTGATAATGTCTAGACCTAAAACTGAGAATACTCCTCATCAAGACCTATGTATGGAGTATCTTGATGTACGACTGCGAGACATGGTGCCTATCCGAAAGAGATAAGCGGAGACTAGAGGCTTTTGACATGTGGTCCTATAGAAGACCTTTAGGAATTTCCTGGAGAGACCACATCACGAATGAGGAAGTTCTTCAATGAATCGAAGGAGGAAGGCACCTGCTCAGGACCTTGTCCGAAAGGCGTGCAAGATGGATCGGCCATATAATATATCTGTCAAGAAGGTCTCTTGCATGCCATAATGGAGGGTATGACCGAGGAGATAAACTCTAGGGGACTCCCACGCCGAGAGTACCTGGAGGACCTGTTGGTGGACGTGCGCTGCTCATCATATGCAGATTTCAAAAGAGCGCACAAGACAGGGAAGAATGGAAGAGAAGAATAGAAGAAATTGCGGCAAACCAATCCCAGGATTGAAACTTTCTAACTAACTCATGTCTTAGAAAGGGGAAACAGGTCATTTACATAAAATATAATAAAACTTCTAGAAAACGTATGTTTTTATTTGTATTGATTATTTAATATGGAGCTTTACATCATTGTTCAAGAAACAATAAATGTGTTTAATTAAAATTAAATTAAACTAATTTGATGGTAACACCTGATGTCGCAATTCTAATACATAAATTGTGATATTATAACATTATTCCAAATAAAAACAGTAAAAAATACTATTTATAAAAAAAGAGTTTATACGAAGAATTTTAATTCACCCTAATAAGTAAAATGTGATATTAAAATAATTAATTAACATATCTATTATTGTAAAAAGTATTTTTAGTCATTGAAGATTACATTTATTACTATTCAGATGAGATTGTATTCACAAAATTTAAACAACATTCGAGCTTCAATTTATTCGAAACAATATATATATTTTTTTTAAATATCTTATTAAGAATCATAACACTGCCTGTTTACGAAAAAAAACAGCGCCCTTCGGTTTCCAAATAAAGGTCGAACTACTTCAATGTATCTATTCACATAAACAAAAAAAATGTGATGGAAAGGGTAAGTTCCTTTATATAGATTTCATCCCTTAAATACGGATAGTATTATTGGTCCAATTGAGTCAGAATTGTGGAGTTATTTTCGGCTTAATTTCGTTGGATTTAGGGGTTAATATCGAAAAACAGGGCTTTCTTCGGATTCTGTAAATCGTTATCCTAAATAAGTTCGATTAATCCAGAATGAGTTATTTAACTATACATTTTAAAAGAGTTAAGCATGTATGAGAAACAATAGTTTTTTGAAGGGGAGAAAACATTTGGTTTGTTTTTAAAATTAAATTTTGTTGATGAATACGAAGCATTATCACTCCACTCCATTATATATATATTATAAGCCAAGACATATATTTGAGACTGCTTGAGTTGTGTATAGAATGGGGTCTCTTTGTATCAAATACCATCTTCGATCATAAGAGAATCCATCTCTATACTTGGGAAAGAGGATTTGAAAGGTCCATTATAGATTACGTCATTGTAGACTCTAGATTACGGGCGGATACTGTTGATTCAAGGGTCTTCAGGGGAGCCGAACTGGAAACGGATCATTTTTTAGTAGTGGCAAAGGTGATCTTATTCCGGGGATGGCGAACCAGAAGAAGCAAAACAGTAGCCGCACCGACTAGAGTCAAAGTTGAAAAACTGCAAAACAATGATGTAAGAAATAATTTCGTAAGAAAAGTGAAAGATAGATTGAGTGAGCGGGATGTAAGTGAGTTGAGTATTGACGAGACCTGGAAATACTTGAAGGAGAGTTTGTGTGAATCAGCGAAAGAATCGTGTGGTGTGTGTGTACAAGGAAGAAGGAAAGGGGATGCATGGTGGAATGATGACGTAAAGATTGCTGTTAAAGAGAAGAAAGATGCTTGGTTGAATATGTTGTCGATAAATAAGAATTACAGAGTTAAGTATGAAAGAGCAAAAGATTTGTATAAGGTATGCAAGAAGAGAGTGAAGTCGGTAGTGAAAGCGCGGAAAGAAAAGCTGAAGGAGGAAGAAGGGCTCAAAATGACAAACAACTTCAAGCAAATTTAAAAATGTTTTGGAAAGAAGTTAAAAAAGCCCGAAATCCTCCTGATAGTGGATGTGTGAAAGCAATTTTAGACAACGAGGGAAGAATGTTAACGGAGAGTAAGATCATACAAGAAAGATGGATGGAATATTTTAATGAGATGTATGGTGGTGATACAAGCGTGATCGAAAATATGACAGCTAGTGCGAGTGCGGGACCTATGAATGATAATATTGAAAAAATAAGTACGAATGAGATGAAAAGATCCGTGAGTACAATGAAAAGTGGAAAAGCTGTTGGGTTTGATTGTATTGCCATAGACTTTATTAAAAGCGGTGGCGAAGTGGTTTCTACATGGTTATGTAAGTTATTTAACCAGTGCTTGGAGGAGGGATATACGCCGCTAGACTGGAGGAGAGCAGTAATTATGCCCCTGTACAAAGCAAAAGGATCGCGTATGGAATGTGGAAACCACAGAGCTATTAGTCTTTTGAGTGTCGTTGGTAAAGTCTATGGCAGAATTTTAATAGAAAGAGTAAGAAAATTGACGAGTGACAAAGTTTGGGATGTGCAAGGTGCCTATATGAATGGCAGAGGATGTATGGATCAAATTTTTGGACTTCGTACATTGACAGAGAAGTTTCTGGCCAAAAATCGCAAACTTTTCTGTGCATTTGTCGACTTACAAAAAGCATATGATTACGTTAATAGAGAAAAGTTGTGGAAAATATTATCTGAATATGGAATAGTACAAAACTGATCACGGCCATTAAGTCGCTATACACGGAAAGCACTGCTAGTGTCAGAGTAAATGGAGATCTTACAGCCTGGTTTGATATCAATAAAGGTGTCAAACAGGGTTGCGTAATGTCCCCGTGGTTATTTAATCTGTATATGGACAAATGTATGAAAGAGCTGAAAGGGTTGGATGTAGGTGCCAAATGAGCGGAGTGTCAGTAAGCTGTCTCTTGTATGCGGATGACGCTGTCCTACTTGCAGACAACGAACATGAACTACAAGTCCTGGTGAATTGTATGTATGAGGTATGCATGCGAAATGATCTGATGATGAATGTTAATAAGTCCAAGGTAATGATTTTTGAAAAGGAAGAAACCATGACAGTCTGCAACATTAGCGTGAATGGTGAAAATTTGGAGCAAGTAGTTGAGTTCGTGTATTTAGGTAGTATGTTTACAAGAGATGGGCGAGTGGAGGGATATTGAAAGAAGGGTTGGGGCAGGCAACAAAGTGAATGGTGCACTTAAAGTTGTCATCGCAAACAAAAACCTATCCAAAAAGCTAGAATGGCAGTGCACAATGGTGTTCTTCTACCGACCCTTATGTATGGAAGCGAAGCATGGAACTGGCAAAGGAAGGATGAAAGTAGAATAAATGCAGTAGAAATGAGATCTCTTAGACGAATGTGTGGATATTCTGTGTATGATAGAGTGTCGAATGAAAATATAAGAAGTGAATGCGGTGCGAATGATGGTGTCATGAACAAAATAATGAAAGGATCATTAAGATGGTTTGGACATATGGAAAGAATGAATGAAGAAAGAATGGTAAAAAAAATTATATGTTAATGATGTAAATGGTACCAGAAATAGAGGAAGACCGAGGAAAACGTGGCACGATCAAATAAATCAAATATTGAATGTCGGCCATGTGAGGAGTCAGAGAAATCGACGCGCGTGCATGACACGATGTATGAATGTTGAGGAAGCGAGAGAAATATGTCAGGAAAGAAAGGTGTGGCAGTCCATTCTTTCTGCCTACCCCTTCGGGGAGACGGCGTGATGGTTAGTTAGTTAGTTAGTTATAAGCCAAAATTATATTTCTTTTATGTTCACCATACTTTGTGTTGGAGATGTTTTATCTGTCTTTTTCTTTTTTATATACTTTGTATATACAATACTAACTTAAAAAACTTAAAATTAAATATCTGTTTCGGACAACCCGGTCCTGCAGTGATATTATAAAGATATTTATAAAATTATGGAAAACGTGGCACGATCAAATCAATCAAATATTGAATGTCGGTCACGTGAGGAGTCGAAAAAATCGACGTGCGTGCATGACAAGATGTATGAATGTAGAGGAAGAGAGACGTAAGTCAGGACAGAACAGTGTGGCGTTCCATTCTTTCTGCCTACCCCTCCGAGGAGACGGCGTGGTGGTAAGTTAGTTAGTTTTTTAGTTATAAAATTATAAAATTGTTTACAAATATGATCAGTTTTGACAGATGTTAATACTGACCCCAAATAAGAATTTAAAGTTCTTATTGGGGTTTAGGTTTCTTACAACAAAGAAAATAAATCAAAGATTGAGCTTGGCGTAAAATATATTTGATTATCTATAATATTTTCTTTATTTTTAATTGCTTTTTATTATTTTAAAATTTAAATTGTTTCATAATATTTGTTATAACAAAAGCATAACGTTCCAAAATAAATCATAAAATCATCAATTGATGTTTCCGTAATAAATCAAACTCTTTAAAAATTACTGTTTTTTTCAAGAGAGTATTATTTTCTTCAAGTTTTCCCTACTTACATTTTTATTATACTATTTTCATATAAATTTATACAATACAATATAATACAAACCATCACGCCGTTTTTCCGCAGGGGTAGGGAGAGAGAATGGACCGCCACACTACTCTATCCTGGCAAACCTCTCTAGATTCCTCCACATTCATACAACGAGTCATACACGCACGTCGATTCCTCCGACTTCTAACATGACCAACCTTTAAAATTTGATTAATTTGGTCATGCCATGTTTTCCTCGGTCTGCCTCGATTCCGTACCCCATTTACATCATTAACGTATACATTCTTAACCATTCTTTCTCCATCCATGCGTTCCATATGTCCGAACCAACAATAATTTTGTTCATAATACCTTCTTCCGCTCTACATTCCTTGCTTATATCAGCATTTGAGATTCTGTCGTATATCGTTCTACCACACATGCGTCTTAGGGACCTTATCTCTACCGCATTTATTCTGCTTTCATCCTTCTTCTGCCAGTTCCATGCTTCGCTTCCATACATTAGTGATGGGACCAGAACTCCATTGTGAACTCAATTATAAATTTATATATTTTTCAATTTCCTAATCATCTGAGTATTGTATTTTATTATGTGAACTTGAAATGAGGTTATGTTCAGTCGCTTCGCTTGCGTAAAAATGATGTCCGATCCCTAATGATTATCGTGAAATTAAACATTACATGGCGCAGATTTCTGTCAACAAAACAGCCAATCAGAGAGCCTACCTTGTTTGTTTGTTAAATGAATCGGCAAATCACACACAGGACGCCGTTGCTCGTTCAAAAATCAAATTTGAATTTAGCTCCAATTCAAAATTGGAACGCGCATCGATTGAATGGCGCTGTATTTGCAAATGGTAGCTATCAACTGATAATACTTTCGCATTGGTTAAACACACGACAGTTCGTTTATATGTCTATGCAAATCGTTCCATTTTTCAATTCAAATATAAAGAACGTCTTTGTACCAACCTTTATGTATGGAAATAAAACATGGAACTGGTAAAAGAAGGATGAAAGTAGAATAATTACAGTAGAAATGAAATCTCTTAGTCATATGTAGGATAAATCTTTATATGATAGAGTGTCAAATACATATATAAAAAATTAATGCAGTGCGAATGAAAGTAATCAAAATAATGAATGGTTCAGTAAGATGGTTTGGACACATTTATTTTTGTATATACTTTGTATATACACCACTAACATAAAAAAAAATTAAATATCAGACATGTTTCGGACAACCCGGTCCTTCCTCAGTGATATTATAAAAATATTAAAAAATATATTAAATTGTTAACAAATATGATCAGTTTTGACAGAAGATGTTATAAAAAATATCGTCTTATTAAATTATTATTTAAAATGAATTTCCATCAAGAGATTTCAGGGAAATCATTTGATTATCTTACAATAAACCTTATTTGTTCAATCGATACTAATTTATTATTTCTTACCCAAAGTTGCAAAACTCCATACTGAAAAAAATTTGATTGATCAAAACATTGATTTTCTCAATGTTTCATTATATTTTATGTGAATGACGTGTTTGAGCCTTGCCTTTACAGCTTTTAAAAAAAATCTTTGTAACATTATTAAGAAATAA
Organism: Lepidostoma basale; assembly: GCA_022606425.2. Taxonomy (NCBI): domain Eukaryota; kingdom Metazoa; phylum Arthropoda; class Insecta; order Trichoptera; family Lepidostomatidae; genus Lepidostoma; species Lepidostoma basale. The sequence goes on from JAHDVF020001186.1 coordinate 441,929, forward strand.
TAATATTAGGTCCTTACATATGAAATTGGCGTTTTGCCGTACTGGCAACTTTGATCTCAAATATCTTCTCTTTGGTTAGGAATTCCAAATTCAAATTTATACAGCTATTTACTCAAGTATTTGTGTTTTGAAAATTATAATTCATTTGTTTTTTCCTCAATTGTTTTTTTTCTTTGCGTCACTCAGCTTACAAAATGGAAAACTTGAAATATCGCGTTATTTACGAGTACGAGTTCCACCGTGGCACCAGTGCTGCAGAAACGGCTCGAAGGATTAATGATGTGTATGGCGACGGTGCCGCAAAAGAAAACACAGTGCGTTTTTGGTTCCAACGTTTTCGTTCTGGAAATTTCGACCTGCAGAACAAGCCCCGTGGACGGCCGGAGACCAAAGTTGATAATGAAGAATTGAAGGCTATTGTGGAAGCGGATCCATCGCAAACCACGTCCGAGTTAGCTGCAGGCTGCGGTGTTAGTGATTAAACTGTTTTAATCCACTTGAAGCAAATTGGGAAGGTGAAAAAGCTTGAAAGGTGGGTACCTCACGAATTGAGTGAAGCAAATCAACAAACGCGCGTTGACTGCTGCGTTGCATTACTCAACCGGCACAATAATGAAGGGATTTTGAATCGAATCATTACCTGTGATGGAAAGTGGATCATGTATGATAATCGGAAGCGCTCATCGCAATGGCTGAACCCTGCCAAACCAGCCAAACCATGCCCCAAGCGAAAATTGACTCCAAAAAAGTTACTTGTGAGCGTTTGGTGGACTAGTGCTGGTGTCGTTCACTACAGCTTTCTTAAATCTGGCCAGACGATTACGGCAGATGTCTATTGTCAGCAACTGCAAACCATGATGGAAAAGCTAGCTGCTAAACAACCGAGGCTGGTTAATCGCTCTAGGCCACTGCTGCTTCATGATAACGCTAGACCACACACTGCACAACAGACGGCTACCAAATTAGAAGAGCTTCAATTGGAATGTCTAAGACATCCACCGTACTCTCCGGACCTTGCCCCAACAGATTACTATTTTTTTCGAAATTTGGATAACTTCTTGCAAGGGAAAAAATTCAACTCCGATGGGGCAGTCCAAACCGACTTCAAAGATTTTATTGATTCCCGTCCGAATGGTTTTTTTAGTAAAGGGATCGATGAACTACCTATGAGATGGCAAAAGTGCATAGATAGCAATGGTACAACTTTGATTAAATAAATATTTTATATTTAAAAAAAATCAACTTTATGTTCCTCCCATACAAAACGCCAATTTCATATGTAAGGACCTAATATTTGAAATAATGCTGTGAATTTTTATTTCTTTTTTCTACCGATAGATTTCTACGGCGTTTTATAAAATCAAAGCAATATTTCCATATATATTTTATAAATGAATAAAATAAAGTCCATTCAAAAGCTTTATCTGGGATTTATATTAATGATTTCCCTATCGGAAAAGCGTAGGAACAAAACAATGTGAATTTAGCGTCGTTTATTCGCACAAAACCGTATCCCGGACGGTTTCAGACCACTGCACTTGTATTCAGGCATAACGGTTCGTGAAACACGTCTCGGTGGAGATTTTGACCCTGCGAAACCCAGATTATGTTATCTAAATATACTTCAATTTTATATTTTTATAGTAAGTAATACGGCTATCCGCGAAATCTGCAAGGTAGAAGATATCGTTAGATGGGGCGGAGCCTAAGAGACAGAGACAGAAACGGTACGGTGAGAGAAAAAACAAAGATCACTGACATCATCCACCGGGTGGCGACTCTAAAATGGTAATGGGCAGGTCACGTAGCCAAAAGCTCAGACAAAAAGTGGACAAGAAGACTGCTGACTTGGAGACCGTGGACGGCCAAGAGATGTGCAGGGCGACCGCAACTACGGTGAAAACATGATCTGAACAGACACGTCGGAAAAACCTGGATGCAGTCTGCACAGGACAGAGTGACATGGAAGCGAATGGAGGAGGCCTTTGTCCAGGAGTGGACGGGAATAGGCTGAGGAAGAAGTCTCTTAGGCTTATTTCTAACATGGCTCTTTCCATGGCTCTTTGGGTCACTCTTAGTTTCTCGGACAATGTAACAGTTTCAAGACCATAAGTACCAACTGGCAGAACGCAGGCTTGATAGACTTTTCGTTTCAGGTTAATCGGTATTTCACGGTTTTTAAGGATGGCTTAAAATCCGAGAGCGAGTAAAATATAAATTATGTTTGACAGTGTTTAAGGCTCGACACCAGAGAGCGCCAGCGTATATATCGGACCTCTGCGTGACACCCATGCCAACGGAAAGGCAACGTTCACTCCGATCGGTAGAAACAAGTGCAAACAATATAGCAATTCCAGTCAGAGCCAATAAGGCATGTTTCTATGATCGTGCTTTCAGCGTTGCGGGTCCGTTGGCGTGGAATAGCCTCCATGTAAGTATTAAGTATGAGGATAGTGACGTTAAATTTAAGAAACTTCTGAAGACTGCACTGTTCGGTCAGTCATTTCCTAGTGCGCCCTTGGAGTAATTGATTTTACAAAACGGCGCACTTAAAATTCAAATCATCATAATAATAATAATTATAGTGTTTCCGAAAGCTACCCAGCTTAGTCCAATTCTTATTTTTAGCTCTGCGGTTTGATTATCTCGGTCCAATCGAATATTGTGTCTCATGTATGTATATTCTTGGACATTCTCAATTCTGTTGCCGTCCACGCTGATTTCAACCTTTCCGTGCCCACCACCTTGGTCTTAAACCTACTTATTGAGGATTTAATTTCGTGACTTTAAATACTTAACTAGGCGAAGATTTTTTTAAATAAAATGAATGAATAACTCAAATAATAGTTTTTCCTTTTATTAATAAGATATTGGCCGTTAGAGTGTGAAAATTCAAAGCGCGTTAACAAACAATTTAATTCAAGGATTAATTGTATCTCAATAGAGACGAAGATGCAAATTGGAAACAGAATATGGTTGATCGAGGTGTTTACAGGACTTATGACCTGTCATTGGTTGGGTTAAGCGCACGCTTTATGTAATACAACATTCCCCATTCCACCTTTTCTGATGACCACCATGTCTGACAAATTTTTGGAAGTTGTATATATGTTAATCTGTAACACCATCCTTTACATGGTAGTTTCAATCTACACACTAGCGCCATCTATGAAGATTGTATTTTTAAGCACTAAGCAGAAGATATTTTTCACAATTGTATAAGTATTTGTATACATTCAAAATGTTGTAAAAACAATTTAATGTTCTCTGCAGTATTGAAAAAAATATATATTCATACAAAAAATTATTTTATTGCGAATTGCTCCAATCAAAAGACGCTTTAAGCCCGGGTACGGGGGGGTTGAGAGATTTTAGAATTCAGGGGTAGGTTTCATGAGGGCTGTGAATAATAAACATCCCTGTCATTCATCCTACTCGCTGGGAGGTTCCTGAAATTATATTTAATTCAATATCCGACAGGGTGGGCAGTATTAGGGTCATTGCGGGATAACAGAATCGTGATGAGTGTAAAGTTTCTGGGATTATAGTTGCTGGAGTGAAACACGTGAATAGGAAGTGTTGTTTTTGTTCAATCTGTATTTCAAAATTAAACATCCGAAGCATATTTAATAAAAACCGTATTTATTGTTAAATGCAGGTATTATCTAGTCCAGAATAGGTATTTTTTAACTCGTTTATAATGGGATAATAATCCACCAAATTTGTGTTAATCGAAACGCTTTTTATGCTTCTTCTTCTTCTTCGAGTCCCCTGTCGGGTCCCCCAACGTTGGCGATCACCTCGGCGAACCTGTTCCTGTCCTGCGCCGCTCGGAACAGCTCCTCCACACTTCGGATGCCGGTCCACTCCCTCACGTTTCGCAGCAAGGACATTTGTCTCCTTCCGGGCCCTCGGCGTCGCTCAATTTTTCCCACCAATATCATTTGGAGAAGGTGGAAGACTTTTCCCTACGCAGTATATGACCCAGATGTGAGATCTTTCGAACCTTGATAGTTGATATCAGTTCCTTGTCAACTCTAGCTCGCCTCAGGACTTCGGTATTGGTAACCATGTCTGTCCAGGGAACTCTGAGCATTCGGCGATGGAGCCACATTTCAAATGCTTCCAGTCTGTTCATTGAGTTAACTTTCAGGGTCCAAGTTTCACACCCGTAAAATAAAACAGACCACACATAGCATTTGATCATTCTCTGGCGGAGTTTTAAGTTTACGTTATCATTGCTGAAGAGTGATTTCATTTTATTAAACGTAGTTCTTGCTGCCTCAATTCTGCATGTTATGAAAACTAAATGTTTGAAAACCAAATTGTATCTCAATAGAGACAAAAATGTAAATTGTTTTTGAATGTGGTGGCCGAGGCGCTTACAGGACTTATGACCTGTTATTGGTTGGATTGAGCAATCGCTTTATGTTTAACAACATTCCCCATTCCGTCCCTTCTTATGACCACCACATCCGACTTTTTTTTTGGAACTTGTATATATGCTAGAATCCCGCGCTTATCTTTACATATTTTAGTTCACTCTACACTAGCGTCATCTATTAAGATTGGGAAGCATTAAGCAGAAAATCTTTATTAATGCACTGTGAAAGTCTCTGCAAATCATACATTACTAGATTACGCCTGGAGATGTCTTTCCAATTTTTATGACTTCTTGGACCAGTTATTTTATACAACATTTTGAATGTTTACAAATTCTTGTAGATAAATACTGGATTTTACCCATTGCCGATTAAAAAAAATTATAAGTATTAATTGTATCTTAATAGAGATAAAGATTAAATTACGTGGATTAAACAAAGTTTTCCAATTTTTTCAATTATTTTCAATTTCCTAAGTATATTACTATGGAATTCCACAGTAGTAATGCATTAGCGTTCAATTAGTTAAGTAAGGGTGTTAAATAAGTATTATTTGTTGAACGATAATGTAAAATATGTTGTTTCTTGAACAAGAAGTAAAATATTTGTCGTTTCTAGAACAAAGATATAAAATATGTATTATTTATTGAACGACGATACAAAATACTTATTATTATAACTAACTAACTAACTAACCATCACGCCGTCTCCCCGAAAGGGTAGGCAGAAAGAATGGACTGTCACACTTTAACCGATGCGGCACTCCATCCTTCTCTTTTCGGTAATGAAAAGTAATAAAGTTCTTTCGGAAGACAAATACTCTTGACTTTAGATTGTCGATTCGTCCTTCGTCATTCCTGGTTTTATATTGTATATTAAATTTTACCTGTTCTCAACTTAAACTTAAGTATGTTTTTGTAATATCTTTGAGAAGTAAACTGATTTGATTTGAAAAATCACATGTTTTCTAGAAATTCAATAAAATATATTAAAAACTTTTATTTGTTTACCATCGTCCTGTATTGTTGAATAAAAAAAATAATTGATAAAATCTGTTTCTGTATTTTTTAAATTATAAAAATGAAAATATTAAATTTTTTCTTCATGAGAATCGTTTCAAATTAAAAACATACATTAAAACTATACCGAGTTCATTGTTTTGGCCGAAACACTATGATTCTTCAACTTTATTAACTGTTCAAATATAAAACGCTGTTTATGGAATCCCATTTTTTTTCGCGACATCTGTTTTGTCAACCTATGTTGACATCATCAGGTGTCACAATAATTTACAAAAAATAATATATTATTGTAACACCTGATGATGTCAACACATGTTGACGAAACAGCTGTCGCGAAAAATTAATAAATAATAAAAAAATTGTGCCACCAAAAACACATATATTTAATTTAAAAGTTAAAACACTATTTTAACTATTAGAATACTGAACAATGAAATGAGAAAGAAATATAAGGCAGATGACTGCGTCATGGATAAAATTAAAAAAGGATCCCTGAGATGGTTTGGACATATGGATCGAATGGATGAGAGTAGAATGGTTAAAAAGTTGTACACAAGCAGCGTGAGTGGAAAAAGAAGCTGAGGACGACCGAGGAAAACATGGCATGACCAAATTAATCAAAATTATAAAACATGGACGTGCGAGCATGGTACGATGTATGAATGTAGAGGAAGCCCGGGAGATATGCCAGGATTGATATGATTGTGGCGATTCATCCTCTCTCCATACCCCACCGGGGAAATGGCGTGATGGTTAGTTAGTTAGTTAGTTAGTTAGTTAGTTAGTTAGTTAACTCGTTTATAGTGGGATAATAATACACTTAAGTTGTATTAATAGAAATGCTTATTGTGTCAATGAAAAATAAGTATATTTATTTTTATTTTTATCGTCGCAAACAATAAAATTTATACAATTTTTATTTCGCGATGACATTTTTTTTCAACTCCTTCCTCCTTCTTATTATTTCTTAAATGACGATGGATTGTTGTTTTTTAAACAACAACTACTAAACAACACACTACTCTATCCTGTCACACCTCTATAGCTTCATCCACATTAATACAGCGAGTCATACACGCAAGTCTATTCTTCCGGCTTCTAACCTGATCAACCTTTAAAATTTGATTAATCTGGTGATGCCATGTTTTCCTCAGTCTACCTCAACTCCGTATTTCATTTACATCTTTAACGAAAACATTTTAACCATTCTTTCTTCACCCATGCGCTCCACATGTCCGAACCAACGCAGCGATCCTTTCATTATTTTGTTCATAATACCTTCTTTCGCTCTACATTCCGTTCTAATATCAGCATTTGAGGTTTTGTCGTACATCGTTCTACACACATACGTCTTAGGGACCTCATCTCTACCGCATTTATTCTGCTCTCATTTATTCTGCTGCCAGTTCCATACTTCACTTCCATGCATAAGGGTTGGGACCAGAATTCCATTGTGAATACTCATTTTCGCTTTCATTGATAAATTCTTGTTTCCAATAAATATTTTTAAAGCTCCATTCACTTTGTTGCCCGCACCAACCCTTATTTTAACGTCACTATCCGTTCGGCCATCCGCTGTGAAGATGCTACCTAAATACACAAATTCCCTCACCTGTTCCAAGTTCTTTTCGTTCACACTTATATTAAAAACTGTCATTTGCTCTTCCCTTTCAAAAACTAACACCTAGAACAATGATGCAAAATATTTATTATTTGTTGTTTCTTGAACAATGATGTAAAATAATTATTATTTCTTGAGCGGCAATGTAATACAATATATTTCTTGTTTCTTCGACAAAGATGTAAAATATATACGAACACTGTATACAGTATTCATTTTTAGTATTATTTTATATTGTTTTAAAATTGTGTAAAATTACATTTGTGTGTACATTTACAAAAAGGAATGAAAAATGTATCCATTTAGGCGAAACGTCACCGAAGAATTGTGTGTTCCATTAAGGGGTAAGTCTTGGAGAAAATCCCGCACGGGAGAACGAAAGGAACATATTGAATGGAAAAATTCAATATCTCAAATTAAACCCAAAAGTTCCTCAGAGCGGAATGTGTTTGGGATTGAGACGGCGGGGTGCAATCGAGAGGCTGGCTGGCTATGGAACGACAAAGAGCAAATGCGATCAATATGAATCAAAGATTATTGTTTAAATAATTTTTCGAATTTCTCTTATTGTTTATTTAAATGAAAATATTAGGTGTATAACTTTGCTTCCGCCGTTTTGCAATGGATGGCAGTAGCGGTAAGTGGTAGTTGGAATAAATAGATCATAGATGTCATACAATAAGCTTAAGTATTTGTAAACATAACGCCATCGAAATATTAGTTGATTTGTGTCTGCATCATAAAATTATTCCCGATTAAACATGTCAGCTTACGAGCCAAATTCTCGTCATTTGCGGGAGGTTTTAATTTTATGCTTTAATATGAAGAAATCTGCGGCTAAGGCTCATCAAATGCTCTCAAATACCTATGGTGAGGCCGCTATTAGTGAGAGAACGTGCCGAGAGTGGTTTTAACGCTTCAAGAACGGTGATTTTAACGTCGAAGACCAGCATGGCGGTGGAAGAGAGAAGGTTTTCGAAGATGCAGAATTGGAGGCATTACTTGATCAAGACTCGTGTCAAACGCAACAAGAATTGGCGGGATCATTGGGAGTGACGCAACCAGCCATTTCAAAATGCCTGAAAGTCATGGGAATGATTCAGAAACAAGGAAATTGGGTGCCGTACGAGTTGAAGCCGAGAGATGTTGAGCGGCGTTTGTGTGTTTGTGAACAGCTGTTTGCAAGGCAAAGATGGAAGGGATTTCTGCATCGCATTGTGACTGGGGACGAGAAATGGGTTCATTACGATAATCCCAAGCGTAGAAAATCATGGGAATATCCCGGCCATGCTTCCACGTCGACGGCCAAACCGAATATTCACGGTTCCAAGGTTATGCTCAGTATTTGGTGGGACCAGCTCGGCGTAGTGTATTAAAAGTTGTTAAAACCGACTGAAACAATCACAGGCGATCGTTATCGAACGCAATTAATGCGTTTGAGCCAAGCATTGAAAGACAAACGGCCGCAATACAACGAGAGACATGATAAAGTGATTTTACAGCATGATTTTACAGCATGACAATGCTCGACCCCATGTAGCGAAAGTGGTCAAGACATACTTGGAAACTTTGAAATGGGAAGTCCTACCCCATCCGCCGTATTCTCCAGACGTTGCTCCCTCGGACTATCACTTGTTTCGATCAATGGTACACGGCCTAGCTGACCAGCACTTCCGGTCTTATGAAGAAGTAAAAAATTCGATCGAATCGTGGATCGCTTCAAAAGATGACCAGTTTTTTCAACGCGGGATTCGTATGCTGCCCGAAAGATGGGAGAAAGTAGTGGCCAGCGATGGACAATACTTTGAATCATAAATGTATAACCAGTTTTTTACGATAAAGCCTCGAATTTCGGAAAAAAAACGGCGGAAGCAAAGTTATACACCATAAAAATTGAATGCGGTGCGATTGATAGTGTTATAAACAAAATAATGAAAGAATCATTCAGATGGTTTAGACACACAAAAAGAATGAATGAAAAAAGAATGGTAAAAAAAAATCTTCTTCTTATTGCCCTGTCACACCTCCGTAGTGCATAGAGCCTCAAGAAACCTTCTCCGCCGACTCTATCGCATGCTTGATGCCTAACATCATGCCAAGTGAGGCCTGCTGCTTTAACCTCGTCCTGCAGAGCTCTTCTCTAGGTGGCTTTAGGTCTGCCTCGCTTCCTCTTTCCCCCCATAGGGGACCAGTTTAGTGCGCCCTAAGTGATGCAGGCTGGGTTCCGTCTCAGAGTGTGACGGATCCACTACCATTTGCGTCTAGCGACTTGTTTTCTAATTGGCTACAGAGAACGGCATTTGACACTATTTGGGGCCAACAGATTTTGAATATTGAGCGAAGGCACCTATTTATAAACACCTGGAGTTTACCAATAACGTTCGCGGTAGATTTCCAAGTCTCACATCCATACAGCAGTACGCTTTTAACGCTACTGCAGAATATTTGGAGCTTGAGCTTTCTCGAAATGATATCAGAATGCCATATTTCAGTGAAAAAACAATATTCATAATAAATAAAAACATGGATGCCCAGCTGGGTATCAGGGCAAGACTCTCGCGGATGTGCTCTAAGATGAAATATTTTAGACTCATAGGCAATCATCATCATGGGCAAAGGGGAGGGAAAGCGACCAGAAGGACGACCACCAAGCCGCTGGTCCGATCATATCAGGGAGCTGACTGCTCTCTAATTAGCTGCTGTCTGAGAGCGTCGACGTCCATGGATCCAGGGGTGTTGTTCGATGCTCGCTTGTCGTTAAGTCTTCTCATAACTTCACTATGTAATAGCTCCCTCAAAAGACTTGATTTTGTCATTAGAAACCCCAAGATCTTTCGTAATATTCAGGTGCTGAAGCTGCTGTATAACTCTCTGGTGAGAAGTCGGTTGAAATTTAGTTCCATTATCTGGGCGCCGCATGAGGTTCGATATTCCCTGACGGTGGAGAGGGTGCAGAAAAAATTTCTGCGATACCTATATCTCAGGGAGTATGGATATTACCCGTGGCTCTTTCCAACTGATTTCTTGCTAGGGATGCTAGGCTACCAGTCACTCGAGAGGAGACGAGACATTCACTTGGGTGTCCATTTCTTTCGACTGATAAGCGGTTGTATACACAACTCAGAAATCCTGAATGGTGTAGGTCTGTTCGTCCCTGATAATTATCTTAGACAAAAGGGCCATAGATTGTTTTATCTCCCACGATGCAGAACCAACCTGCCAATGGTTATGCCGGTAGGTAGAGCAATATCTATATCGGAGTTTGACATATTTTGTGATAGTTTGGCTCATCTTTGTTATAATTGTATGGTATATTTATTTTATTAATTTGTCATGCATCTTATGTTTCTCGCTCTTTTTATTAATCTATTATGTATTACTTATTATTTTGTATCTTTAACTTGTATCTTTAGTGTATTGGAAAAAAAATCTGTAATGCTTTAGATATGTTTAAAATAAATAAATGAAATGGAAAAATTTATAGATTTGGAAGGAGATTTATATATATGCCGGATACAATAATGTGTTAGTCTATCTTTCTGCCTATCCCTTCACAGAAAAAAGATTATAATATTTTCTTCTTCTTCTCTTTTGGTAGACTCAGGAGTCTGTTATTTCAGGCGGGTTCTCTTGAGATGCTTTCTCTCCACCGTTTCGGGGGTCTTCCTGGTCGGCGTTGTCCGTTTGGCGTTCCATGGAGAGCTATGTGTGGTATTCTATTTGAGCTCATCCTTTCTACATGTTGATGCCAGTATCGCCGTCTTTCACGTCCCCATCTGACCACATCTTCGACCTCGCAGATTTCTCGGATTGCTGTATTACGGATGTTTCTAAAAAAATATTATATTATTTAATAAATTAAATTATTTCGTTTTCACATCTCAAGCCAAGATTGAAAAACGAAATCAAAATGTGAATATATTAAAGGCACGAATGAGGCTACTTAAATATTATTTCAATGTGTGATGGGCATTTATCTAAGTTTTGCTAAATTATGAATATAAAATCCGTATCTGTCGGAAGACTTCTAATAAATTCCGCAATAGTAATATTAGATTATCCTCTCTTTCGAACTCTTCTACTCTGTTACGAAACTCGCGGCGTTTTATTCAAAACGGCGCATATCTGGACCCTGGGACAGGGGAGCGAAACAATTGAATTCACATTGCAAATACGAAACATCGTAAACCCAAGAACGGACACAAATAATAATGGATTAATTAATACGAACAGAAACTTCAGTTTTCTAAAAAATGTATTATATTTTATGGGCTTGAAATGTTTCGCCCTTCTAAGGCATTATCAAATGAGATAATGCCTAAGAAGGGCGCAACATGTGATTCCTATATAATATTATATAAAAAAACTTCTAGGAAACTAACGTTTTCATCAGTATTAATTATTTAATATGGAGTTTTACATCATTGTTCAATAAACAATAAATAAGAAAAGATAAGTTAAATTAAATCAGTGTAAAAAAAATATATGTCAACGATGTAAATGTAACCAATAATAGAGGAAGACCGAGGAAAACGTGGCACGATCAAATAAATCAAATCTTGAATGTCGGCCATGTGAGGAGTCAAAGAAATCGACGCGCGTGCATGATACGGTGTATGAATGTTGAGGAAGCGAGAGAAATATGTCAGGAAAGAAAAGTGTGGCAGTCCATTATTTCTGCCTACCCCTTCGGGGAGATGCCGTGATGGTTAGTTAGTTAGTTTTTAGTTTAATTACATACAATGAACTTATTACAACACAATTCAACATTTTTCCGAAAATTAAAATCAATTTCAGAACAGCGTGGCAATCCATTATTTCTGCTTATCCCTCCGGGGAGACGGTACGATGGTTATTTAGTTAGTAAGTTTTCAAATAGGGCTGTATTCTTAACCAATTGAATTTTTCATAAACCAATTGAAACCCTATTTTATTCACGTTTGAGTTTATTTTTCTCGTCACGTTTCGAAGGTTTTACAACTTCATTATCGGGAGGACGATATAAACTAACCATGAATAATTTGTGCGAAAACGTCTGTTTTTAGCAGTTTTATTTTAATTTATAGGAATGACTTAATTTGGCATTATCAAATGTTACAAATGACATAATGTACGAGTTCATTTTGTATTAATAATTTAATATAGAGTTTTATATCATTGTTAAAGAAACAATAAATATTCAAAAATATTTTTGACTAACAACAAAACTTTACCTAAAAGCCCATGAGACATGCTTGTGTTCTTGTGTTTTATTAACACCTTACAGCGGACTAAGACAATACAGAAAAAGTGTCAGAAAACCATGAAAAAATTATATTCACCAAAATAAAGACACGATCAAGAAATGATATTCACCGAAACGCTGGAAGAAATTAATGGATGCAAATAGCCCAAGAATAAATGACACGGAAACAAATGACAAGTGATGGCTAATATAAAATAATGTTATGCTTAATTAACAACATTCTGTCCCCTAGACTACCACCCGAATAAAAATAATACAAATAATAATAAACGTTTTTCGACCCCTGATACAGCCTAGACCAACTTTTCTGATATTACAATTGTTTTAAATTATGGTAGGGTCAGACGAGCAAGGAATTTCTAATGCGAACTTTTATGGAAATATTGCTAACTTCTCATACTTATTTCGCAAAAAATATTTCTCATTTTGTTGTGATCTCTATCCCATCTTTTAACTCACATCGGATTATAAGCACCCTTGATATTTATTCCTTTTTAAATATTAAATTCCTCCGATAACCATGTTATTCAAATTAGGCTAAATATTGTATTATATAAGAAATAAGGCATGAATAATGGTAAACATATTGTGGTTCATATTTTCTAATATAGAATGCCTCCCGAAAAGATTGTAAGAGTATTTAAAAGATACTGTTTTATTTTTTACATATTCGTCTTCACTTTGTATTGTGGATTCATATTTGAATAAATTTAATTACACTTTGTATTGCAACACTTTTTATTTTCACTTAACACAGACATGTTCCGGTTACAAGTAACCTGTATCAATTTACACAATTTTAACAATTAAATCAAATAGAATGGTCATTTATAAACTAAAAAGGGGTGGAGTTATGTATAAAAATGGAGGGGGTATAATTATAACCAGTTTAATTTAAATTCAATTCCCATGATCGAAATGTTCCCGTTACATCACCCCTCTTCTCAATCCTAATTATAACCCCTCCAATTTTATCTATAACTCAATCCCCATTTTAGTAAATAAGTGACCACTCTGCTTTATTTTATTGTTAAAATTATGTACATTGATAAAGGTCACTTGTAACCGAAACATGTATTTGATAAGTGAAAATAAAAAGTTTTTTTAAAAAAGTGTAATTATATTTATTACGAAGGATAAATATTTTTGTATGAAGCATAAATTATATATAGTTTTTAAACAATGGTGTAAAACTGCATACTAAATAATTAATACATTGAACGCCTGTTTTCTAGAAATTTCGTTATGTTTAATGGGAATGATGTGTTTCGCCTTACTAAGGAATTATCTTCTTATTCTTCTGATTATAGATCTTGCGATCTGTTTAAGCAGGATATCAACTTTCTTTCTGTGATGAAGACGACCAGCCTTCTCTCCATCTCTTTGGTGGTCGTCCTGGTGGTCGAGGGTCTTCTGAAGTCTCGTGCATCACAATATTAGGAATTCTTGGTGGATCCATTCTCTCGATGTGGTCCCTCCAGAATCGTCTTCTCTGCCTACTCCATCTCACTGTGTCTTCAATTTTGCAGGATTTGCAAATTTCTTCATTGGGTATCCTATCTCTAAGCGTTCTTCCCACAATAGGTCGCAATGTTCTCATTTCTTATACTCTTAAGAGATGTTTGGTTCTGACAGTGTCTGCTCTTGCTTCGATTCCATATGTCATTATGAGCCTAATGCATGTTTTGGGATTAAGGAATTATCAATTGTATTATATTTATTGTTTCTTGAACAATGATGTATAATTCCATATTAATTCATTAATAAAGTACGAATCATAAATTTTATAAACTTTTGTATTTTTTTATGGGAATGATATGATATGCTTTACTGAGGAATTATAAAATTGAATCATTATCGAATTAATATTTGATAGTGCCTTCGTGAGGCCGTTCCCATAAAATATAATAAAACGTTTAGATTATTTTTAAAACCCCATTCGTATTGAAAATGTTTATTTTCATTTGTCATTTAATGTATTGTTTGACTATTTTTTTAAATTTCGATAATGTTTACAAGTTTTTGTTAACTTAACCCTCCCTTCCCTGTGATAAGTATCTTCTACACGTTGCTTCTAATAACCATCAATATCTCTATAAATATAATAAATACACGGTTTAGATTTTAGGTATTCCTACATAATATATTTACGCATTGATTTAAAAAATAATCAGAATTTATCGGGTACATCGGAGGTATTTTGTGAAAATCGAAAAATTAGCGTATAAACAGCGCTGTGAGTGCGGAACACTATATTCGCATCTCACTCTTGCATACCATTCAATATGGTAAACGCGAGGAGCTCAATGTTCTCACTGCCGCCGGCAGTAGCTCTCGGGCTTACAACCAGAGTGGACGTATGCCCGTTCCGTGAGCGTTGCCAGATGATGTTTTTTAATGTTTACAGCAAATAAATTTCAATTATTATATTTTTTTACTTCAATTATAATTAATCAAGGGGATTAGCTATGAATGTTCATATTTTTCTGATTTAAAATCGCTATGTTTTGATCGGGTACTGACTACCTAGCACCGGAACGCGCGGCTTTATTTTAGTACCGTAAGGGAAAGGTTAAGAAATGTATATTAGAGAAATATGTTGTGCTGAAATGCAATCAATACTGCGACTCAAGTAATTATAACACTACATTCTTGAGTACTGCTTTGTAACCCCGCCGGTTAAAACGTAAGATAGTTTGAAACTATTTCAGCTAATATTATGAACCTTAAACGATTTAACCCGAGCTGTTTGGCGGAGTTATTAATAATTCAAAGCGGCTCTCTAATAGGTTGGAGGAAACGCTCGTATCAAGCGTCAGGCTTGACAGACAAATTGTTAGGAATATTATTTTAATGATCGATCTTCACCCCAAACAACCCTCTAAATGTTCAAATTTTAAAAGAAAACAAATGCTTTATTAAATCAATGAATGTATCAACAGAGAGCTTCAACAGCACAGAGTATTATAATTTTTGTATCATCCTTATCTTCTTCTTCTTCTTCCTTCTTGTAGAACTATGTGGTATGTTCTCCAGAGTATTGTTCCTCCTGTGAGGTAGATTCCCAGCTGTCCTTCCATCTTTTAGGAGGTGTTCTACGAGGACGGGTGTGCAATGCAATATAGGGGAGTCTAGTGGTGTCCATTCTTTGAACAAGACCGTACCAGTCCCTTTTTCGCTGTCTGCTCTATCTTATAATATCCTCAACCTCACATATCTCTCTTATATTGGTGTTCCTTACACGATCTCTCAGTGTCTTGCCTGCTATCGTCCTCAGTGTCTTTATTTCGGAAGTCCTCAAAACTTGTTTGGTCCTTACTGGGTCTGCCCTTGCTTCGACGCCTTTATTGGTCTTACGCATGCTTTATAGATTCTCATCTTACTCTTAATGGCCATGTTTTTGTTTTTCCATATTGTGCAATGTCACAAATCCTCTCTATATGAACACGTAAAGTCAGCCTACTCTCATAGATGATCCCTAGATCTAAATGAAGAAACTAACCAACTAACTAACCATCACGCCATTTCTTCGGAGGGGTGGGCAGAGAAGATGTCCTGGCATACCTCTCGGGCTTCCTCTACATTCATACATCGTACCATGCACGCACGTCGATTATTCCGACTTCGAATGTGACCGCCTTTTAGAAATTGATTAATTTGGTCATGCCACGTTTCCCTCGGTTGTCCTCGGCTTATTTTTCCACTTACGCTGTTTGTGAACAACTTTTTAACCATTCTACTCTCTAACCATCTCAGGGATCCTTTTTTAATTTTATCCATGATGCAGTCATCTGCCTTACCCTCTTTTCCCGCACATTATTCTTAGTGATCTCATTTCTACGGCGTTTATCCTGCTTTAATCCTTCTTTTGCCAGCTCCAAGCTTCACTTCCATAAATGGGGGTTGGCACTAGAACTCCATTGTGTACTGCCATCTTTGCTTCTGTGGATATATTTCAATTTGCAGTAATGACTTTGAGTGCGCCATTTATTTTATTCCCAGCACCAACCCTTCTTTCGGTGTCTTTTTCAATTTTTCCGTCTCTTGTAAATGAAAGAAATGTAAATGAAAAAAGCAAAAGCAATTAATGAAGAAAGCAAAGTTTACGCATATAAACATAATGTGTTAAGAGGATAGAATCCATCGGATAGGTATGTAATAATCTGACCAGGATATTACGGAAATGTTTTATGGATAGGACCCACTAAATATGAATGTCCCACAAATGGACCAAAAATAAATATTATTTTTCTAATCCGGAATGGTTGCTGTCTTTGCTGTATTGTAGCCGGAGCATAAACCATTGTATCGTTGGTCGTAAAGCGAAATAGCTATCATTCCGGGGCCCCGCTTCTAAATTCGGTCGCTAGGGGCGGGGGAATTGATATCGACGTAAAAAGGTTATGGCGACATCAGAAATTAGTTATTTGTAAATTATTTCACTGTGATGGGTGTAGACGATAATTTTCTGAAGTGGGTACCTACAGGGTATTTACGAAACAATGTTACTTCATAAATGGGTAACTACAAAAGATATTGAAGTGAATTTAAAAATTCTCTTCACTATCTAATCCAGGATTTAATTTTACCAAAACGTTTCTGAATGTTCATCCAACGTGTTTTACATCCATGTCAAATTCCACAACTACTAACGTATCAGAAAGAAGTTTTAGTTTAATTGTTTACAAAAAATATTATTTTTTCTTACTATTTATAATAAATTTGTTAGTATGATCGAGACATTTTGCCTAGCTAGAGTATTTTTTTATAATGCCCTAGCAGACAAAATCGGCTAATCCCATTAAATATAATAAATCTTCCAGATAACAAACGGACTCTATTATCCATTAGTTTAAAAAAAATGTTTCCTGCTTTACATTAATTCAAACCTTCTTAGTTTTCATTTTGCTGATTTATCTCATGTTTCATAATATAGGGTTGTATTAAATGCTTATCTAGTGGGTTAATTGCACTTTATTCATTATTTCGTATTTTTAACGGGTGCCTTTCACATGTCCAAGTAATTAATTTAAGAGTGAAACCGGTCAACACGTAGAAATGTGTACGTTATTTTCACACAAAAACAACCTTCGTGGTCTGGCAAGAGCTATGACTGCCACACGCAGGTCGCAGGTTCGACTCACGACGATGGCAGTGTGATTCTCACATTGTTTTTGTTGTGGTATAGAATTCACATGACAATAAAATGCCAATAGATTAACTTCTATCACATGTCATGAGAATGGGAAGAAACTCAAAAAGGGTGTAGTTCACAAAACAAGTGTTGGAGAAAAAATAACAATTGCATTGTATTCAAAACACCTTCCGCATTTGTTTAAATTCATGGAACAAACATGTTTTTTCCGTCATTCACCAAGCAGTTTGGTTCATAAAAATATTTATTATATACAGCGCCTTTTATGAGCGCAATTTAATGAAAAACGTATTGAAAACGAACGTTATCCATAATAATTGACCGCCCCGTTAAATATTTGAGTTGCTCTCGACAGTCCGGTGGCGGACGGCCGGCGGGGCAGCCCTGCTCGCCTTTTGTACCGCCTGAGAGATAAAATATTCAGCGCGGCCATTGCCGTGCCTAGCAAATAGGGTTGCCACAAAACTAGATAAAAATAAAATAAATTAAATATCACATTTATTCATTCTGTCGATTCCAGCAAGCCTGGCGAAACTGTTCGCCGTCGAAATAAAGAAAAAAGTTTAAAAAAAAACATCGTTGTATTTCATTATAATTGGGAAATGTTAAAATCTAGTTATAAACTTTACATATTCTGTATCAGAACGTACTAATTCTGGATCTGAACTCTAAAAAAGGAAGGAATATTATTCCAAAAAAGAACAACATGCCACATTGAAATCAATTTCAGGACACCTATCAATAGCCTCGCGACCTTCGTGGCAGAGTTAAAAAAAATATGTTAGCCATATCCAAGGTCCCGGGTTTGGTTCCCAGCGATAACAGTGTGACTCTCACGTCATTTCTGTCTGGTGTAGAATTCGTCTGCCAAGAAATGACAATACATTAGTGACATTTCATTTGGCATGAGAATCAATATAATAGCTGTACCTTTTACTTGCTCCCGCTTTAGAAATCTCCACTTGGCTAGTTTTAAACCAAAAAAACGTTTTTTTTTTAATGAGAATTGGTCAAAGCGTAATAAAAAATCAAAGTTGCACAATGAGCCATAGAAAGATCCATGTTGGCTATCTTGCTAAGAGACCATATACCGATGGTAGGTCACCTATGTAAGGATACGCATTGCGAAGATGAAGTGGCAGTGGGCTGTTCATGTGTGTCGACGGGATGATGGAAGATTGAGCCAGAGGGTTAGTGAATGGAGGCCAAGGTTGGGCCGGAGAAGTGTAGGGAGACAGCCAACCAGGTGGAATGATATTGAGCGGACGGCGGGAAGGGCCTGGAGAACACTGGCGAGAGACCGAGAGAGATGGCGTGGGAGTGGAGAGGCTTACGTCATTACCGCAAATAGAAATATATCGATTGAAGCAAAGATGGCAGTGCACAATGGAGTTCTAGTCGCGACCCTTATGTATGGATGTGAAGCTTGGAGTTAGCAGAAGAAGGATGAAAGTAGGATAAATGACGTAGAAATAAGAAGAATGTACGGAAAAACAATGTATGATAGAATATCTAATGATGAAGTAAGATAGAAATGTAAGGCGGATGAATGCGTGATAAATAAAATTATGATAGGGTCACTAAGATGGTTTGGACATATGGAACGAATGGATGAGATTGAAAATATATATACAACTATTGTGAATGGGAAAAGCTAAAAAAAAACAAAAAAGATAGGATGGCAGTGGCACATCAAATCAATCAAATATTAAATGTCGGTCACGTGAGGAGTCGAAGAAATCGACGTGCGTGCATGACAAGATGTATGAATGTAGAGGAATCGAGAGAAGTATGTCAAGACAGAACAGTGTGGCGTTCCATTATTTCTGCCTACCCCTCCGGGGAGACGGCGAGATGGTTACTTAATTAGTTAGTTAGTGAATGGGAAATGAAGTCGAGGAAAGCCAAGAAAGACATGGCATAACCAAATTAACCAATTACTGAAACGCAGTCATGTTTGAAGTAGGAAAAATCGACGAGCGTGCATGTCACGATGTATGCCATGATGAAACGGCGTGATGGTTAGTTAGCTAGTTAGTTAGTTCGTCTTCGTTTGTAGATTAACCCGGCCCTGTTCATTCTATTTGCTCCCATCCCCCTGATGGAGCGCGCTCCCTGAAGCATAGACAATCTCACAAAGGCCGGCGCTCGTGGCAGACGGAAATATAAATTAACTTTTTCTAACGTCCAGCCATTATTGTGCCCCTAGACCAGAGTATGGAATACAAACTGAACTAATTAACCATTAGTATCATTAAACAACTTGTTTACTTTTAAATTTTCTTTGTGCTGTCAAAAAAACATTTTATTTTATTGCGAATTAAAATTAACCAGAGAGCACAGAAACTATTTTTGTCTCAATGATCAGATGCATTCGTATTTTTCTCCCCTAATCACGTCACATAATTCAAAAGGGTAGTAGGGCTACGATGGGGTATGTTTTGCTGGAAAATATGCCTCTACAAAATGTCGTAAGGCGCCATGTTGCATTTACAACAGCAACACTACTATCAAGTCCAACTCTCTAGCGTCCACGAGAGGTCTTTTTAAGACCCCGCGAACCCCGGGCAATGTGGCGCATATTACTTAGTGCCATAGCAGATAGAGAGACGAATGGCGAGCTACCAGCGCCATAAAACTGGATACACCCAGATAAAGGAAGGTAACCCCGACAGAAAATCCTCCAGAGAAGGCAAGGGGATACCACTCTGGATATTTTTCCGCAGGTCATCACCATGAAGCCTACTCAAGGGTGATAGTCAACGTTAGGGAGACCTGACAGGACACAGAAGAAGAATTACATCACTGGCTTAAAATCCGGGAACGATTAAAATACAAATTGTGTTTGACAGTGTTTAAGGCTCGACAGTACAGAGCGCCAACGTATATTTCGGGCCTATGCGTGACACCCGTGCCAACAGGAAAGCAACGTTCACTCCAATAGAGCTAATATGTTAGTATTAAGTATGAGGATAGTGACGTTAAATTTCGAGAACAATTTCGAGAAAGAAGCCGACCGAAAAATTCATTTGGGTTGGGCGGCCTTTGGAAAATTACGTCATGTTCTCACCTCTAAAATACCACAATGCCTCAAGACTAAAGTCTTCAACCAGTGCGTCTTGCCAGTCATTACGTACGGAGCCGAGACGTGAACACTGACAAAAGGTCTAGTCTACAGATTCAAGATCGCCCAGCGCGCCATGGAAAGAGTCATGCTTGGAAAAACCTTGAGGGACAGATTTAGATACGAATTTATTCGACAACAAACCTTGGTGACTGAGGTGACTCTGAGGATGGGCGGGCTGAAGTGGCGATGGACTGGCCATATCTGTCGGAGAACCGACGGCCGATGGGGGAGACAGATTCTGGAGTGGAGACCGAGTACAGGATTCCGCAGAGTTGAACGTCCCCCTGCCCAGTGGACTGACGATCTGAAGAGGATTACTGGACATAGATGGATGAAAGCGGCAATGGACAGGGGGCGGTGGCTTGCTTTGGGAGAGGCCTACATTCAGCAGTAGATGACAGACGGCTGATGATGATGACGTTAAATTTAAGAAACTTATAAAGACTGCACTGTTCGGTCAGTCTTTTCCTAGTGCGTCCTTGAAGTAATTGATTTTACATAATAACATTAAATTTACAGAAATCGTTAGTTATTTGTTTGCAAATTTTCTTTGAAAAACATTTTATTCGTAAAGAAATGTTGATATTCAATAAGAAATATTGTTGGAGGACTTTAACATTAAAGTGAGGTAAGAAATAAATAAAATCAGTTTTATATTTAATATATAGTTCACCTTATAAATATGATGACGTATTTGCTGTAACTAGCTTCCTGGTTCAGTGCGAGAGGTATATTAGTGAATACTGAAGGATCCGAGTTCTGCCTTATCCTGTTATCCTGGATAATCCTGAGAAGGCCAATTTAAGTTTCCTGCGTAGAAGGATTACTAGCTAGCTACTTCAAATCCAAAGAGATAACACTTTACTGTTCGGAACTACACATTGGTTAAGCAAACTTTGTTTGTTATTAAACGAACTGAGTGACTTTTTGCGTATTGAAAATAAAAAATAAGTGTAAATACGTTTTTTTTTCTATTTTCGCCTTCACTTGGATTTACATTTAAATAAATAGAATTTTACTTGGTATCATTGGTTATAATTCTTCGTATACTGATTATATAATCCCTCAATCCTAATCAGATCAAATTTATTTACCCCCAAAATTAGACATTACTCCACCCCTTTTTAGTAAATAAAGACGATTATGTTTCAAATACATCGATGTTAGTAAATCACTTATTGCCACATATCCAGTACATTTACGCGCTTTGACCGTAGTTGGTTCGATAAGCAGGAAAGTGGAATACTTGGCTCACTGTGTGTCTGGTACGAAACTTAGCGGATTTACATGTCAACTTAATAAGTTGTATATTTTGAAGTGTATAAGCAAATAAGGGTATTATTTGCAAACCCGGCAAACTCCACCAACAATCAAAAGTGAGATATGAATTGGGTCTTATTCATAATACATTTGCACACAATTTTTATTGATTATCAGTTTCAAATTCGACTTCATTCTGAAGAATTTTGCTATTAAAATATATGGTTTGTTGCAAACATGGCAAACTTCATTTGAGTGTTGCAAAGCTGGCAAACTCCAAAATGAAATTCATTATTTTACTTTAATTATCAACATAATGATGATTATTTCATAGCTGATTACATTTAAAATACTAACTGGTTGAGATGAAAAAAAAATATCGTAAAAAAGCGCATTTTATAAGCGTATCAGTTTTTTGCGATTTACTCAAAACATCAATGATGGAGTTTGCCAGGTTTGCAACTAATACCCCCAAATTAACAATTCGTAAAATTCTTCGTTTTTTTTTATAATTTGTAATAAAATATTCTACGCAAAATGTTAAACATTTAACATAAAATATTCTACTGAATTTTATCGTACGCTCTTCCTTAATATCAGATGTTGCAAAAACCATCAATGCCTTTATAAGGCGAAACATGTAATTCTTGTA
Source organism: Lepidostoma basale (assembly GCA_022606425.2). Taxonomy (NCBI): domain Eukaryota; kingdom Metazoa; phylum Arthropoda; class Insecta; order Trichoptera; family Lepidostomatidae; genus Lepidostoma; species Lepidostoma basale. The sequence goes on from JAHDVF020001186.1 coordinate 464,393, forward strand.
TAATATTATACTTTTATAAATTGACGTTTTCAAATTAAAACACTTAATAATTGATACGAATGAAAACGTCATTTTTCTAGAAGTTTTAGTATATTTTATGGAAATGACATGTTTCGCACTTCTAAGGCATTATCACACATTTGATAATGCCCTAGAAGGGCGAAACATTTCATTCCTATAAAATATAATAAAACATCTAGAAAACTGACATTTTCATTTGAATTAATTATTTAATATGGATTTTTACATCATTGTTCAAGAAACAATAAATACTGTTACATAATTATAAAATTATATCATTAGTAATTATGTTTTAATGTAATATATATGGTGACATAATATATGTGTTTCGGCCAAAGCAATGGACTATTTAATGTAATATTTTTTACACCGCTTTTATTATGACAAATGTTTTTTGAACATTTGAAAGCTTAAAGAGTAAGTAAAGCTCGTAGACACCTGACTTAAGTACAACATCTGACAATAACCAGCCATTGTTATTTAGTTCATCACACGTGTTATATATATTAAAGGGAGATAGATTGATTAACTACAAGTCCTGGTGAATTGTATGTATGGGGTATGCATGCGAAATGATCTGATGATGAATGTTAATAAGTCCAAGGTTATGATTTTTGAAAAGGAAGAAACCACGACTGTCTGCAACATTAGCGTGAATGGTGAAAATTTGGAGCAAGTAGTTGAGTTCGTGTATTTAGGTAGTATGTTTACAAGAGATGGGCGAGTGGAGAGGGATATTGAAAGAAGGGTTGGGGCAGGCAACAAAGTGAATGGTGCACTTAAAGTTGTCATCGCAAACAAAAACCTATCAAAAAAATCTAGAATGGCAGTGCACAATGGTGTTCTTCTACCGACCCTTATGTATGGAAGCGAAGCATGGAACTGGCAAAAGAAGGATGAAAGTAGAATAAATGCAGTAGAAATGAGATCTCTTAGACGAATGTGTGGATACTCTGTGTATGATAGAGTGTCGAATGAAAATATAAGAAGTGAATGCGGTGCGAATGATGGTGTCATGAACAAAGTAATGAAAGGATCATTAAGATGGTTTGGACATATGGAAAGAATGAATGAAGAAAGAATGGTAAAAAAATTATATGTTAATGATGTAAATGGAACCAGAAATAGAGGAAGACCGAGGAAAACGTGGCACGATCAAATAAATCAAATATTGAATGTCGGCCATGTGAGGAGTCAGAGAAATCGACGCGCGTGCATGACACGATGTATGAATGTTGAGGAAGCGAGAGAAATATGTCAGGAAAGAAAAGTGTGGGAGTCCATTCTTTCTGCCTACCCCTTCGGGGAGACGGCGTGATGGTTAGTTAGTTAGTTAGTTAGATTGATTAAATTAAAATTAAAATTCGACATTATTATGTATAATTTGCAAAGTTTGTGCGTGTTCGGTTGAGAAAGAGTTAGACAAATTTGTCTGGATTTTGTACGTAGCTAGAAATGTCAATACTTACCATCGCCAATCTCAGGCGTGACTCGCCCTAATTGAACAAGCGGAGACTCGAGTGTTAATTATTCCCAACTCCAGTGGACTTAGCCGGCATTAAGTTATCAGGGAGTCTTTACCTATTTTTGTTCCGCTACGTGTCTGCACAACTCGCCCGTGCGACTTACCAGCGTGGGAAATACGAGTATCCCAATCAATAAATAAGACACGATCTCTTCGCGTATTTCCGTAAATACGTAGTAACAAAATAACTCTAATATTGATGAGAGCAGAATAAATGCAAAAGAAATGAGATCTCATAGACAAAAATGTGTTAGAACGATGTACGACAGAATCTCAAATGCTGATTAGTTAGAAAGTTTCAATCCTGGGATTGGTTTACAGCACTTTCTTCTATTCTTCTCTTCCATTTTTCCCTGTCTTGTGCGGCTCTTTTGAAATCTGCATACGATGAGCAGCGCACGTCCACCAACAGGTCATCCAGGTAATCTCGGCGTGGGCGTCCCCTAGAGTTTGTCCCCTCGGTCATACCCTCCATTATGGCATGCAAGAGACCTTCTTGACGCTGATATAAGAAAAGAATGTAGAGGAATGTAAATTCTGATATAAGAAAGGAATGCAGAGCGGAAAAAAGTATTATGAAAGGATCGCTGCGTTGTTTCGGACATATGGAGCGCATGGATGGAGTAAGAATGGTTAAGAAAGTATACGTTAACGATGTAAATGGAGTACGGAGTCGAGGTAGACCGAGAAAAGCATGGCATGACTGAATTAATCAAATTTTAACGGTTCGTCATCTTAGAAGTCGGAGAAATCGACGTGCGTATATAACTCTTTGTATGAATGTGGAGCTGTAACTCTAAAATCTTTGCTGGTTCTTAAAACACTACTTGCGCCTTTAATGCGGTAGTTCACCATTGTTTTGCACATTTTCGAACCTAATATATGTACAATTTTATCGAATTATTAATAAGAAAGAAAACCTCAATTTTCTAGACGTATAATTTTGTTAGTTCATTTCCATATCAAAAAATTTCTCTTTTGTCTGAGCTTAACTTCAATCTCGTTGCGTACTGTCGTTTGTTAACTGTTAACTATTATTTTATATTTGTAGTAGCATGAAATTAGCCATACATTATTTATTCTTTATGTGTTTTTTTTTTATTGTATGTAAATGTTATTGATATCGAAATAGATCTGCAAGATGGAGGATGTCGTGAGATGGGGCAGACAACGCAGAATATACTGGAATGCGCACGTGCAGAGGATGGATCCCACCAGAATCCCACACGCTGTGGCGCATCAGATTCCTGCCGGCTGCCGTCCCCCCGGAAGACCGCTGAAAAGATGGAGAGATAGTTGGGAGTCAACCTCCCAAAAGAGGCCAGCCTGATTTCAAGAACAGACCAAAGGTCTATAAGGAGAAGAAGATATGGAAATAAATAAAAAATGAAATGAAAAATTCCATGACGATTCTTTTATGAATTAAAACACGTATATTCGCATATGTTAGTTTATTTTTCGAAGGTTTAACATCTTTACATCGTTCTTCTGTCGATGAAGGCGTAAAATCTTCGAAAACATATCGAGAAAAATAAACTCTAAATTGAAAAAAAACTGTGTTTTATATGTTTCATAAAAATGATAAATTCTTTTGTGTTTTATATGTTTCATAAAAAATTCGTCAAAAACATATATTTTCAAATGTAACAGAAAACACGTAACTATTTGGGGAAAATATTTTCGTGTAAATTAATCGAACAACGAATTTCGATAAAAGAAAGTAAATTTATTTTATATAATAACAAAACTTGTGAACGACGTACATTGTGTTGTACGGGGTGGTCCATAAAAATGGCTATAAATTGTTATTTTTAATTAAAACCAGCATGAAGCATTTTGCAAATATTGCCCACCCAGTATGGCGCCATTGTTCCCTTCTGATGAAATGTCAGGTGGGAGAACTTCCCTAATTTGAAAATGGAATATCAAAATATTTTTCAACAAAACCTTAACCCAAGCTTCGACACGTAGTACCATCGTGATGGGAACGGTTTTTTTTTTTTTTAAACAACAACAACAAACCATCACACCGTTTCCCCACAGGGTTCGCTTTCATTGATAAATTCTTGTTCCCAATAACTATTTTTAAAGCTCCATTCACTTTGTTACCCGCACCAAACCTTCTTTCAACATCACTGTCCGTTCGGCTATCCGCAATGAACATGCTACCTAAATACACAAATTCCCTCACCTGTTCCAAGTTCTCTTCATTCACACATATATTACAAACTGTCATTTGCTCTTCCCTTTAAAAAACTAATACCTTTGTCTTTCTGACATTCATCATTAAAACGTTCGACTTGCATACCTCATACATTCTCGACACCAAGACTTGTAATTTGTCTGCACTATACGCAACGAGAAATTATCAAATTAAAATTAATTAATTAAGCAACAGTCGCGTCACGCCGACTCCCCGAATGGGCAGGAAGAAAGAATGGATCCCCACACTGTTTCCGTCTCACTTCCTCAACATGCATACATCGTCTCATGCACGCACGTCGATTTCTCCGATTCCTCACGTGGCCGAAATTCAATATTTTTATCGTGTCGCGTTTTCCTCGGTCTTCCTCTATTTTGAGTTGCGTTTATATCTATGCGTTTGAGTTGCGTTTATATAGATATACAAGGCATGCGTTTGCCCCATCATGACGTATGGAATAGAGGTCAGAGCCGATACCAATATAACTAAGAACCTTCTTAGAGTAGCAGAAATGCGAACCCTGCGCTCCATCGCAAGCAAAACCCTCAGATATCGGATCAGAAATGAAACGATAAGGCCCATCTGTGGTGTTGAAGACATAGTGAGATGGGGAAGAAGCAGAAGGCGCTTTTGAAGAGACCACGTGGACCGCATGCAGAAAACAATAATTTCAAAAATTGTAAGGATGAAAACCCAAGCAGCAAGAGATTACCAGGAAGGCCGCCGAAGAGACAGAGAGATGGCTGGACATCATCATCCCAGGACAGCCCACCGTCACAAACAGGTCATACGACCTAAAATAAGAGGAAGAAGAAGAAGAAGAGAAGTTAACATCGTTAACAAATAATTTTACTATTCTTTCTTCATTCGTTATTTCCATATGTCCAAATCATATCAATGATCCTTTCAATATTTTGTTCTAAACACTTTCATTCGCGCTGCATTCACTTCTTACATTTTAATTCGACGCTATCATACACAGATTTTAGCGATCATTTTGGCAATGTACAAAATAACACTGTGGCAATTCATTATTACTGCCTACCCCGTCGGAGAGATGATGGTTAGTAGTAGGCAGAAAGAATGGACTGGCACACTTTAACCGATGCGGCACTCCATCCTTTTCCCTTTTCGCCCGCGGGAGAGGCGGTGTGATGCGAACCTCATCGCCACCAATCTCCAGGCATCTCCCGCACACATCGATAGACCAATGTTCACAAAATAAATAATATAAAATAAAATAACAAAATTAAAATAATTTAACACAAATTGGTGATTTTAGGTGGTGCACATATTGTCTCTTTCATTTATGTTCCACGTATCTACCGTATTTTTTGAATCAACAGTAATTAGGTACTTAAAAAAAATACCACCAGCAAGAACTTTAAATGAATATTCAAGAAATTATTCAAATTATCATAGGAACAAAATAAAAATTATTTTTACACCTGTCAAAATTCTTTATATAAACGAAAAAACTTGTATAATTTTAACATCAAAACTGTACAAACGTATTACGTGTCACAATTAACTATTATAAAGTGCGGCAACAGTTAAATTGACCAAAACAATTCACTTATACAAGAAATATCTCCAAATTTACGGGAGCATCACATTTCATTTTGTATTTTTTGCAATTTGTTACATTCTTTTTAATGTATCTTCATAACACTTCATTTCATCCCGGTAGGATTCTCTCGCAATCTTGGGATTAGGAACATTGTTTAGAAAGGGAACGAAATGATTCAGTTTAGAAGATAAACCGAGATAATTGCGTGAGACCCAGCGTCAGGAAGATTCAAAACTCAATTTGCAACTTTAATTGTTTCGGAAAGTTATTCGTTTTTCCTTCCGGTAGAAAAAAACGCGTTGGCCAATCCGAATTTCAAATTTCACAAAGCTTTCAAAAAACTCGAAACTATTCGTAGCATTAATACGAATGAAAACGTCAGTTTTCTGGAAGTTTTTTTATTAATAAGGAAAACCATTTTTTTATACAAAATGTCTTTATTATTTTGTATTAAGTTTACTTCGAAACCGGTCGAACATAAACACAAGTGCAAGCACACTAATTACATAATATTGAAGAAATTTGATATCATTTTTTTTTGTTTTCATTATTTAAAATGAACTTCTACAAAGTAATTTAAATTAAAAACATTAATTATTTGAAGTTTTATTATATTATATGGGAATGACATGTTTTGCCCTTCTTAGGCATTATCAAATGTCTTAGAAGGTGAAACACGTCATTCCCATAAAATATAATAATACTTCTAGAAAAATGACGTTTTCATTCGTATCAGTGATTTAATATGCAGTTTTACATCATTGTTCAAGAAACAATAAATATTCGTTACAAATTTATTATTTCTTGAACTCTAAGTTAAAAAATTAATATTAATGAGAACGTCTGTTTTCAACAAGTTTAATAATAATTTATGGGAATGGCATATTTTGCTTTGCTCAGGCAATATACAAAACTGGTTTAAACCCTTGTTTTCTCCATATTTCTTTATTGTTGCGAGTCTTGGACTATGCGAAAATCGGAGAGGTACAAAATTGATTCTTTCGAGATATGGCGCCGGCGACGAATGCTGCGGATGCCTGGATGGCAAGAATAACAAACCAGTCAATCATTGACCAACTGGGTATCAAGGCATTCATGGATTTGCTCTCAGAGAGTGTCGAGTTATTCTGAACAGCTAGCCCGGAGAGATCAGGACAACCTTAAAAAGCTCAAAAAGCTCATTATCATCGGCAAAGCGGAGACAATGCGACCACAATAACAACCACCGAGCCACTGGTCCGATCAAATCAGGGATCTGACTGGTCTCTCATTAGCTGCAGCCTGGAGACTGACGGGTGACAGAAGCGTATAGCGTGCCATGGTCAATAGTTTACAGGATGGACACGACTCTCAATCATGAAGAATACGAGTGAAAAGAAAAATATGAAGGCAATATAAAACGCCAATAGCATTGTTTAAGAAACAATACATTTAGAGTAACAGATAAACCACATTCATACGCTATGAATAAAAACGTACAAATTCCAATTAATGTGAGTATTACCTAAAAATAATATTAGTTTTTGGCCCTAGCAATAACCTTAACAGACATGGTTATGGGCTATTAACATATTAAGGCTTTACTTATATTTTCGTGGCATGAAAAAACTTATCGATCTACGCTGCATTGAAGGTTGAGAGGGCTAAATCGAAAATAGCGTGACGAGAAATAGGGGCGGGGGTGGTTTTGAGTATTCAAAACGACTTTCTCTATCATATTAAGTAGATATTCTTGAAATATTTTTAAGTAAAGCATTCATCAAATAGATATTAGTTATTGCAAGTAAGCGATATGTTCCATTCTAGGGTATTATCAAATTGATTTTTAATAATACCTTAGAGCGAGAATAAATCGTATCATTTTATTTTTATTGATTGTTACTCGAACAATGATGTAAAACTCTATATTAAATCATTTAACAAACAAACCATTACGCCGTTTCCCGCAAGGGTAGGCACAGAGAATGGAGCGCCACACTTTTCTATCCTGACACACCTCTCTAGCTTCCTCAACATTCATACAACGAGTCATACACGCACGTCAATTCTTCCGACTTCTAACATGGACCACCTTTAAAATTAGATTAATTTGGTCATGCCATGTTTTCCTCGGTCTACCTCACTCCGTACTCCATTCACATCCTTAACGAATACTTTCTTAACCATTCTTTCTCCATCCACGTCTTTCATAATTTTGTGCATATTGCCTTCTTCCGCTCTACATTCCTTTCTTATATCAGCATTTAAGTTACTGTAGTAATACAAATGAAAAATAATGTTTATCTGTCATACCATTTGATAATGCATTAGAAAGGCGAAACTTGTCATTCCATTTAAAATGTAATAAAACTCCTAGAACACGCACGTTTTTATTAAATTGTTTTCTTTTTACATATTTATTATTGTCAATCAAATGATAGATGATCTGTACACATCCTCCAAAAACCCACCTCTTACCATCCAATTATATCCAACCTCAACGTCCACGAAAGAAATTTCCGATATGTGGGGGAAGAATAGCTTCCTGTCTGGAACTACCGACAAAACCATATCCGAATTAAATAAAGATAAACACGCGTGTATTCGAATGCAACGTTGTGCCAAAATTTCAATGCAATCGGCGGATAATTTTCGAAGATTTCGGAGATTAGGAACAAACGAACATTTACATTTTTATTTATGTAGATAGGCTCTATTGAGAACCCCTATGTTTTGGATCAAATAGGTCTTTTGTTCCTGATAATTACCTGCGACAGCGCCGATATCAATTGTTCTTTGCTCCATCACGCAGAACCAACCTGCCTTTGGTGATGTCAGTAGGAAGAAAAATTCGGACGTTGAATCTAATCGTCTCGGATTTGGACATTTTCAGTGTCAGCCGTCTGTCATCTACTGCTGAACGTAGGCCTCTCCCAAAGCACGCCACCGCCCCCTATCCATTGCCCCTCCCATCCATCCATGTCCAGCAATCCTCTTCAGATCGTCGGTCCAGGAGCAGGTGGACGTCCAACTCTGCGGAATCCTATACGCGGTCTCCACTCCAGAACCCGTCTCCCCCATCGGCCGTCGGTTCTCCGACAGATATGGCCACCCCATCGCCACTTCAGCCCGCCCATCCTCAGAGCCACCTCGGTCACCTTGGTTTGTTGTCGAATAAATTCGTTTCTAAATCTGTCCCTCAAGGTTATTCCAAGCATGGCTCTTTCCATGGCGCGTTGGTCGATCTTGAATCTGTAGACTAGACTTTTTGTCAGTGTCCACGTCTCGGCCCCGTACGTTATGACTGGCAAGACGCACTGGTTGAAGAAGAAGAGAACCGAACTACTGATTAAGATTCAAATATTTCTAATTTAAAGTGTAAGAATCTCATCATATGTCTTAGTTACGTGCACCGATCTGAATAGATAATTTAACTAACTAACTAACTAACTAACTAATTAACCATCACGCCGTCTCCCCGAAAGGGTAGGCAGAAAGAATGGATTGCCACACTTTAATCGATGCGGCACTCCATCCTTCTCTTTTCGCCATCGCGAGAGACGCGGTGTGATGGGTTGCGAACCTCATCGCCACCAACAGGCATCTCCCGCGCACAGTTCGATCGTTCAACGTCTACATCATAAATCTAAAACAAATTATCTGAAATACAATGATATAAAATAAAATAACAAAGAAACATATATTTAACACATAATGTTCTTTTAGATGGTGCACTTGTCGTCAGCTGGACGATCCGGACATTTGTGTTTATTTAATTTTTATTCCACGTTATCCACTGTTTTTATTTTGTTTACTGTAATAAGGCACTTAAAACAATCCAACACCAGCAAGAACTTGAAAATAATAATAATAATAGATAATTTAAATTATTTATTATATGGGTAGATACGTCTATTATAAACAATTAATTCAAAATTAGAATTAATATAACATTTTTATAAATCAAATAAAAATTCAATGTTCTTTTTAATGAAAACATTACTTATGAAAAAACTCGAACCGACCATCTCTAGATTATAAGTCAACATTTCTCTCATGATAGAGTTGTATAAAAACGCGCTAAATCCCATACAAAAACTTTAACAGCGATAATTTGAGTTTTCCTTATAATATTTAATATATTCATAATATTTCAAGCAAACCCTTATAATGACAAAACAATTTAATAATTTTCCTTTTGAAATATAAAGATTTTAGCATTGAAACCGATATATTTTGAAATAAATTTATTTAACGCTCAGTTTTTCATCCCTTATGATTTACAACTACCCGCAGACACGCGAGGGATGTTAAATATTCAATTAGGGGTGGATTAGAGGAAGAGGATTTTTTCCCGCCATAATGGAGATATAAACGCTGTCTGACCGAGGCTCAACTGAAGGAAAATATTATTAATTGATGTTCACATTCAAGTCGGTTTTTTTGTAATTATGTAAGATAAATATAAGATAATTATATTGATAACTCATTTATAATAACATAACAATCGTCATGTAAATAAAAAGAAATGTTGATATATAACAGTGTTTTAAATTTTAACAGTAATATGTTTTTATTAATACTGAATTAAAATATAATATGTTATATATCTTGGTCCGTTTGGTTGGCGTCGCCTTATTTGGTTTTTCCGTCCAAAAAAAAAACTAACTAACTAACCATCACGCCGTCTCCCCGAAGGGGTAGGCAGAAAGAATGGACTGCCACACCTTTCTTTCCTGACATATTTCTCTCGATTCCTCAACATTCATACATCGTGTCATGCACGCGCGTCGATTTCTCTGACTCCTCACATGGCTGACATTCAATATTTGATTTATTTGATCGTGCCACGTTTTCCTCGGTCTTCCTCTATTTCTGGTACCATTAACATCATTAACATATAATTTTTTTACCATTCTTTCTTCATTCATTCTTTCCATATGTCCAAACCATCTTAATGATCCTTTCATTATTTTGTTCATGACACCATCATTCACACCGCATTCACTTCTTATATTTTCATTCGACACTCTATCATACACAGAATATCCACACATTCGTCTAAGAGATCTCATTTCTACTGCATTTATTCTACTTTCATCCTTCCTTTGCCAGTCCCATGCTTCGCTTCCATACATAAGGGTCGGTAGAAGAACACCACTGCCATTCTATATTTTTTGGATAGGTTTTTGTTTGCGATGACAACTTTAAGTGCACCATTCACCTTGTTGCCTGCCCCAACCCTTCTTTCAATATCCCTCTCCACTCTCCCATCTCTTGTAAACATACTACCTAAATACACAAACTCAACTACTTGCTCCGTCCATTAGTTCTTAAAAAAGACAAAAGTGGAAGTAGTTAAAAAAACTCGTTTTGGTTAATAAATATTTAAAATGAACTTCCATCAAGAGATTTCAGTAAAATCATTTGAGTAATATTTGCTTTATCTGACTATTTGCATACTCGTACACAGTATGAACATACCAATGGCTATTTGCACATACAATAGTGCATGCGATTGGCTATTTACACATTCGGTATTTAAATACAATTGGTGAGATTAGTTTAGGTTAGGTTAGGTTAGATGAGGTTAGGTTACTCTATTTACAAATAATCAATTGCATCCACAAACTATACATGCAAACAACAGTCTCGAGCGGTGGACGTTACAATGGAAGAAGACCCTCCTTCCAAACAATAGTCTGACCCATATTTTATTGTTTCTTAAACTACATTGTAAAACTCTGTAATTAAGATTAAATATTGATGAAAACGTCTGTGTTCTAGATGTTTAATATTTTTTTTTTTTTGTTAATTAGACGCTATCTAAATATGTAAACTATTTTATACTATTTGTCTTTTTCTTTTTTATATACTTTGTATATACAACACTAACTTTAAAAAAAATTTAATTACATTGACGACCTTCGTGGCCGAGTGGTAAGTGCGTTGACTGCCACGCCGAAGGTTCCGGGTTCGATTCCCGGCAAGGGCAGTGTGATTGTCACACTGTCTTTGGTCTGGTGTAGAATTCACGTGACAATAAAATGGTGATAGATTAGCTACCTATCTCATGTCACGAGAATCACTATGATAGCTATAAAATCCTTAACATCGATTTGGCTCACGCTGTCATGATGTAAAGAGCGATTCAACAAAATAATAATAATAATAATATCAGACATGTTTCGGACAACCGGTCCGTCCTCAGTGATATTATAAAGATAAATATTTAAAATATTATAAAATTGTTTACAAATATGATCAGTTTTGACAGATTTTATAAAGATTTATTTTGGAACGTTTATGCTTTTGTTTTAACAAATATTATAAATCATGAATCAATTTAAATTTTAAAATAATCATTTTAATTTTTTAGTGGGGTTCAGTTAATTAATCAAAGATTAGACTTGACGTTAAATTTATTGGATTATTTATAATATTTTCCTTATTTTTAATCTCTTTTTTAATTTCTAAAATTTCAAGATAGCTTCAAGTCATATTTCTATTATTAACATGCAGAATTTCAACGCCATTGTCTTTATTAAATGAATGATCTATCTGAACCCTAATAAGAACTTGTTTTTTTTTTTTTTTTAAATTGATTCATGATTCATAATATTTGTTATAACAAAAGTATAAACGTTCCAAAAAAATAATTTATAACATCTGTCAAAACTGATTATATTTATAAACAATTTTATAATAATTTAAATATTTATCCTTATAATATCACTGAGGAAGGACCGGTTGTCCAAAACATGTCTGATATGATTTTTATTAAATGTAGTGCTAAAAATGGAATATGATTTATTTATCAATTTTAATTTCCTGTATTCGAAGTTTGAAGGGGCTTCAATGTTGTAATGTAAACAATTCCTTCTTTTCTTCTTTTTTTTAATAGATGTGACACATAAATCATGTTTCGTGGAATGATGAGGTCCAGCTGACCCCCTATCTCCTGGTGTCCGGAGGGGATTTCATAAGCGGCTGTATATGCGAGTCTGTCACCAATCATTCGGGCTACGTGTCTCTCCAGTACCTTCTTCGGGATCTACTCCACCGAAAGATTTTTGCGATATTTATAATAATTCCTAAATAGATTAATTAATTAAATAAAATCTGATCACTTAACCCAACCAATCACAGGTCATAAGTCCTGTAAACGCAAAGTATGTAAAAAAAAGACAAATAAAACATCTACAACACAAAGTATGGCGAATTCTCTCTGGCTCTGCAGCCCTGAGTGGACCTCACCCCAAAAGTTTCTCCAGCCGTTCCTACCCAGACCTCTCAACTGCCACTCCTAAGGTCTGATTCCCAACAAATTGCAGATCCTCCACAACACGGTCAAGCCAACGTATATATAATAATAAATATCAAACTCAACATGTTTCGGAGGTGACCTCCATCCTCAGGTGTAAATAAATACATAACTGAGTACAAAAAAGTTTATAATTCGGCCCAAACAATGGATTGTACAATATTATACTTGTAGCACTATAAGGACTCAGCTGTCCCTACAAGTATTAGGCTATTAAATCCACCGCAACATGAAACCTCTGTAAGCTCACAAATCACCTGACCGACATGCAATTGTTTTATATTTGATTGCTGTCATGCATCGTACCGAGCACGCTCGCTTTTAAGGCTTCTAGTATCGTGTATTAATTAAAATTACGGCATACTCAACTATCCTGCCCACTTGATTTGACACATTATCCATTGAAAACTATTTTCTTTAAACAAATAACTAACTAACCAACACGCCGTTTCCCCCTAGGGAAAGGCAGAAAGAATGAACAGGCATACTGCTATGTCCTGACATACCTCTCAAGATTCCTCTATATTCACACTTCGTAACATTCACTTTCGTCGATTTTTACAACTTCGAATGTGGCCACCTTTTAGTATTTGATTAATTTGACCGTGCCATGCTTTCCTTGATCTTCCACGGCTTATCTTTCCATTCACATTGTTTGTATCATCATCCTAAGCTCGACAGCCCTGGGTGGGCCTTGGCTGAATCCAGGAGCTTCCTCCATTCTTGTCTGTTTGATGCCCTTATTCTCCAATTTCTCACTTGCAACACCGATGCATCCGTGTTGACACTGTCCATCCATCGCATTTTGGGCCTTCCTGGTCTTCTACGTCCCTGTGGTACTGAGAGCGTGAGGCGTTTTGTAGGGTTGTCGTCGTCCATTCTGATTATGTGACCATATGTGATTATGTTTGTATACAACGTTTTAACCATTCTTCTCTCATCATTCCATATATCCAAACATATTTCTTCCTTATTTTGCGGTTCTGAATTCTATCATTAATCGTTTTACCGCACATTCTTCTCACTGATTCTACGGTATTTACCGTTATTTTGGAAGCTCAAAGCTTCACTTCCATACATAAGGGTTGGTACTAGAATTCCATTATTTCTTCTTCTTCTTTTTAAACTGGTTGGCGGTCTCTAGGGCCTGTTTGTGTAGAGTTTACAGAGAGGATGGACCGCTAGTTGAAGTAGTTATATATGATAAATACAATTATAGACATGAAATAATGGAGTGGTTGTGGAATTTCAACATTTCATAAGGTCAAATCATATTGCCTAAGTATGTTTTTTTTTTAAATAAATTTCGAATCAATTCGATATTTAAACGCAACTATTGCAGAAATAGCAAAGTTTTTAATGTAATAATAGTGCTATAAAAATTTATTAATTTATATAAATTAAATCTATGTCAAACCATTAAACAATCATGTTTATTATTTTTTATAAGGATTAATTGTATCTCAATAGAGACGAAGATGTAAATTCTTTTTCTGGGAACAGAATGTGGTGGCCTGAGGCGCTTACAGGACTTATGACCTGTCATTGGTTGGGTTAAGCGATTGTTTTATGTTAACAACATTCCCCATTCCGCCCTTCTTAGACGTCTTCGTCAGACGTGGAGTCGTAAGAAGGGCGGAATGGGGAATGTTGTTAACATAAAGCGATGGCTTGACTATTTATTTATTATATATACTTGTTTATCATGTATAAGTACAGTTTTTTCACCACATTCTGTTCCCAGAAAAACAATTTACGTCTTCGTCTCTATTGAGATACAATTAATCCTTATAAAAAAAAAAATTATCCGCAATGGGTAAAATCCAGTATGTCTACAAGAATTTATATACATTCTAAATGTTGTGTTTATTATTATAATTTAAAAAAAAAAACATTTTACATCATTTAGTGTTATCATAAATAATGTATGGTATTATATTTTATAGTTAGTTTATACTAAGAATAAAATGCACATATATATCATATTTACTCCCCTTTCTTCTAAAGAGACCCTTGCGATGGTCTATCTCCGACATGTATACAGCATTTTGATTGTGCCTAGAAACAAGAGAGTAACAAAAAAGAAGAAAGCGAAATAAAAGAGATCGAAACAAACGAAGGTTTATAGCATTGTATTCTGAGCTAACGTGATAAGGCACAAAAGCGGCACGTAGAAATTCTTAACGTTTATCGTTTCTCACACAGGAATCAGCCAATAACGCAATTGAAAAATATTTAAGCAAACCAAGTTTTTCTTCTAGATAAGTGAGTTGATTGTTTTGATTAAACCTTAGCAAGGCGAAACGTGTTATTCCTATAAAATATAATAAAACGTCATGAAAACAGACGTTTTCATTGGTTTTAATCATTCCCACTTGAGTTTTACATTATCATTCAAGAAGTAATATTATGGATTATTTTACGCAAATATTAATTAGTGAATAGTGCGTATGAGGTATGCATGCGGAATGATCTGATGATGAATGTGAATAAGTCCAAGGTAATGATTTTTGAAAAAGAAGAAATCATGACAGTCTGCAACATTAGCGTGAATGGTGAAAACTTGGAGCAAGTAGATGAGTTCGTGTATTTGGGTAGTATGTTTACAAAAGATGCGAGTGGAGAGGGATATTAAAAGAAGGGTTAGGACAGGAACAAAGTGAGTGGTGCACTAAAAGTTGTCATCGCAAACAAAAACCTATCCAAAAAAGCTAAAATGGCAGTGCACAATGGTGTTCTTGTATCGAACCTTATGTATAAAAGCGAAGCATGGAACTAGCAAAAGAAGGATAAAAGTAGAATGAATGCAGTAGAAATGAAATGTCTTTAAATAATGTGTGAATACTCTGTGTATGATAGAGTGTCGAATGAAAATATAAGAAGTGAATGCAGTACGAATGATGGTGTTATGATCAAAATAATGAAAAGATCATTAAGGACAGATGGAAAAAATTAATGAAAGAAGAATGGTAAAGAAAGTATACGTTAACGTCATAAATGGAACTAGAAATAGAGGAAGACCGAGGAAAACGTGGCACGATCAAAAAAATCAACTATTGAATGTCGGCCACGTGAGGAGTCAGAGAAATCAACGCGCGTGCATGACACGATGTATGAATTGAGGAAGTGAGAGAAATGTGTCAGAAAAGAAAAGTGTGGCAGTCCATTCTCCCTGCCTATCCCTTCGGGAGGTTAGTTAGTTAGTTAATATATGAACGCCCTAGCAATAGGAAATCAGAATGGTCGTCTAGGGAACAGGACGCTTGGCTCCTGATCTAAAGGATTTGGATACAAGCCAAGGACTAGTTTTTTCCCCTTAATAATGAAGTATTTCTGTTTATATTGAAGATTGTAAAATACAATTATTTATAATACCATTGATTTACATTCTTCAAAAATATGTAACTCCCATTTATTATACAAAGCTTACGTTTCACAACGTATGGCGTACCGCTACTGGAGAGGTCGATACAATATGGAGGAATAAAACTATGAAATACAATAGCGATACTGCCAAATGTTTATTTTATACATATATTTAGGAACCAACCGCTCTCGTGAAAAATTCCCCCTAACGTCCTTCCGTCACGCACGCCACTGCTCTAAATTCAAATAAATATGACACAAAAATGAAAGGACACCCTTTTTTTATTTGCCTACCCTTTCAACTTCGTAAGGTCATTGGGGGTTGTGGAATTACAAGAGGTGGTAAGTGGTAAATGCCGTGAAATGAATAGGCCAGTTTGTTCGCTCTACGTACCCAGTATTGCGTTCCCGGTAATACGCCGTGGAATATAATTTACTCGATCGCCATTGGTATTTTATATAACCAGGCATTTAGGGTGTGCTTGGGAATACAAGCTTCCGTGATAACTGCGTGGTACAAGCTAGTATTAGCAAATAAAAATACCTGTATATTAATTTATGGATTTGTTTATTAAAGATAAACGGATATTTTGGTCACTGAACTACTCCAACAACTTAAAACGTAATATGAAATTTAACTATCTAAATAACCAAAATGCCGTTCTTTCGAAGGGGTAGGCAGAAAGAATAGACAGCTACTTTCTCTTCTTCTTCTTCTTTGCTAGCCTTCTTCCCTCCACTACCGGATATAGGCCTTTTCCAATTACCTCCACTCGTGTCTATCCTGCCCCCTTTGTATCCAAGATTTTCCAACCCTTTTGACAATATCATCGGTCCATCTCATCGGTGGCCTTCCGACACTTCGCCTATTTGCCCATGGTCTCCAACTGAGTACATTGTTAGCTACACCGTTAACTAACTAACTAACTAACCATCACGTCGTCTCTTCGAAGGAGTAGGCAGAAGGAATGGACTGCCACACTTTTCTTTCCAGACATATTTCTCTCTCTTCCTCAACATTCATACATCGTATCATGCACGCGCGTCGATTTCTCTGACTCCTCACGTGGCTGACATTCAATATTTGATGGCAGTGCACAATGGTGTTCTTCTACCGACCCTTATGTATGGAAGCGAAGCATGGAACTAGCAAAAGGAGTATGAAAGTAGAATAAATGCAATAGAAATGAGATCTCTTAAACGAATGTGTGCATATTCTGTGTATGATAGAGTTATGAACAAAATATTTGGTGTTATGAACAAAATAATTTAAAGATCATTAAGATAAGGTTTGGACACATGGAAATAATGAATGAAGAAAGAATGGAAAAAATATATATGTTATCGATGTATTGTAAATGGAACCAGAAATAGAGGAAGACCGAGGAAAACGTGGCACGATCAAATTAATCAAATATTGCTATACTGTTCTTTCCTGATATACTGATTCCCGGCGATGGCAGTATGATTGTCACACTGCATTTAGTCTGGTGTAGAATTCACGTTACAGTAAAATGAGGATAGATTAGCTACCTATCGTATGTCATGAGAAACAATAGCTCAAAATTGTATAACGTAATTGGATTCAAATATACTGCTGTAACTTCTTCTTCTTCAAGTGCCCTGTCGGGTCCTCCCAACGTTGGCGATCACCTCGGCAAACATGTCCCTACCATGCGCCGCTCGAAACAGCTCCTCCACACTTCGGATGCCGGTCCACTCCCTCACGTTTCGCAGCCAGGACATCTATCTCCTACCGGGCCCTCGGCGTCCCTCAATTTCCCCTCCAATATCAGTTGGAGAAGGTGGTACTTTTCCGGAAGATTTCACATCTGGGTCATATACTGCATGGGGATAAGTACCACCTTCTACAACTGATATTGGAGGGGAAAATTGAAGGACGCCGAGGGCCCGATAGGACGATAGGAGACAAATGTCCTGGCTGCAAAACGTGAGGCAGTGGACCGGCATCCGAAGTGTGGGGGAGCTGTTCCGAGCAGCGCAGGACAGGGACAGGTTTGCCAAGGTGATCGCCAACGTTGGGGGACCCGTCAGGGTGCTTGAAGAAGAAGAAGATACAATGGCTATTGTAAATGTTAACTAAATTGAATTCAATGTGTTCATTATCAAATGATTCTCTCCGAAACTGCGAGTATAAACGTAGGATTTCTATAATACTTTCACACGTTCCTAACACCTCTCTTTATGTCACACAATACGCAGTATAACAGATTCTTACAATACTCTAGTCAGCAAACGTTCAAAATGGTAACGCAAGAGAGGCGACGAGGGGGTGTAGACATTCGAGATTTTGAAATGAGATGACTATAACAGATTTGCTAAGAGATATAAGATCTGGCCAATAGCGAAAGAGGATTAGACGAGTGCGCAAGTTGAGATCAGAATAATCGACAGTGTAAATAAAAGTCGCTCGGATCACGTAATACGTCGCGTGAAAATGGACATTTAAAGACAAAATTCACGTTGATGTATACTTCATTATTTACTAAGTAAATAAAAACAATATACTTTTATTGAAAGCTTATCATACGTTTATAAATATTGTTTTAAGCTTTGGATTTAATACTGAGCTACTACTTAAAGAACTTGAATAAATCCTAGGCAGGATATTTGTGCTTTTTATTATACGAGTATTCTGATATTTGATTTTGATTTTTTTTTTTCAAATAAGTAGTGTAATTCGTTTAAATATTTATTTGTATAAAATAAATTAAAATAATATTTGTTTTATTTAATGAGGACAAACACTTTTTTAATTGTAGTAAATTTTTAATAATTTAATGATTTTACTGAAATCTCTAGATGGAAAATCATTTTAAATAATAATTTAATAAAATATGTTTTTTTATTAACTAATTCCACCTAACTAACTAACTAACTAACTAACCATCACGCCATTTCCCCGGAGGGTTACGCAGAGAGGATGGATCGCCACAATGGCCTGTCCTGGCATACCTCTCGGAATTCATCTACATTCATACATCGTACCATGCACGCACGTCGATTATTCCGACTTCGAATGTGGCCGCCTTTTAGTAATTGATTAATTTGGTCATGCCATGTTTTCCTCGGTCGTCCTCGGCTTCTTTTCCCACTCACGCTGCTTGTGTACAACTTTTTAACCACCTATTGTTTTTATTTTCACAGCTACCGTATTGACAGCAACAATGTTGATATTGAAATGATAATATATATATTTAAATTTAGTTTATATTTTATTATATATTTTTTTTTATTGTTATTGTATATAAATGAGTAAGTTTATAACAGTGTCACCAGTCTGCAGATGCCAGCTAGCCTGGCGAAACCGGTCGCTCTCAAAGTAAAGACAATTAAATAGTGAAAACAAAAAAAATTATACAAAATTTCTTTATTATTATGTATTTAGTATGCTTCCACTTGTGTTTATGTTCAACCGGTTTCGGCAGCTTGCTGCCATCTTCTGGTCTAGCAACCTATGGCAGCAAGCTGCCGTAACCGGTCGAACATATACACAAGTGGAAGCACACTAAATACATAATAATAAAGAAATTTTGTATCAATTTTGTTTTGTGTTTATTATTTAAATTGAACCTACCAAATTTTTTTACTTAAAATCATTAATTATTTAAAGACAATTAGTCTAATTGGTTATATGAAGAAATAAAAAGGTTCTATTTATTTTTAATTAATAATTATAGTTCAAGATAGTCCCTGTTTTGGCGGGAATACTATGTCAACATTATTAGCTGTTTAAATAAAAACACTGTAATAAAATATCTAAATTGATTATATTTCTTTCGAAATTATCGCCACAGCTGTTTTGCTAACCGATGTTAGCATCATCAGGTATTACAATCAACAAAAAAATACAACAGAAGACTTAGTTGATAGACGAAATTAGGAGGGGATGAAACTACTCACAATAGTGTAAACAATTATAATAAAGATGGGGAAAATAGTAATTATGTAACAACAGAAATTCAAGATTGATGAGTCAAACCAAAGTAGGGGAAATAAACAGGGAATCAAATAACATTATAAATCCTAATAATTATCCTTGTACATTTTGGAAATTGAAAATAACTTTGTTTATAATCCACAAAATATTTTTAAAAAAACACTACATGTTTCAGAGGATACCTCCATCTTCAGGTGTAAATATATAATAAAAACTAAAGAAAGACTTATATAAAAATAAGTAAAGACTGATATAAAAGAAATAAGTGTATTAATATGGAATTCCACAGTGTTAATGCCTTAGTTTTCAATAGTTTAATTATCCTTTTAAATTTGTATGTAATCTAAGCCTTTCTATTGTATTTTTTAATTGATTGTAACATCTTAGCGAAATAGCTGTCGCGACAATTTCGAAAGAAATCAATTGTGAAATTTTATAAGTGTTTTTATCTAAACAGCTAATAATTATAACATTATTTATCGTAAGTTTAAATAAGTTTTATAGGAGTTATACATGGTTGGCATGGTTATAACATCAAGACAGACTGAGGGAAACGTGACACGACCAAATTAATTAAATTTCATGTTTCTGCCAAGATAATTGTCGGAAAGTGCGAGCATGATAAGATATACAAATGTTTAGTAGTATTTCAAGATTGTACAGCGTAAAAGTCCCTTTCTCTCACTGCGTTCACATTAATCTCTCAAGCTCTCATCCCCATCAGTAATATTTAACTAGGCATCAATAATAACTGAGTGTCTAGGGAAAAATATTTCTATGTAAATATATTTAATTTTTCCCAATTACAACTTTGTTTAATTTTTCTACATAAACTTGTGTTTCACTAATTTTATATTTTAAGTATTGTTCAGTATATATTTACTTTACAAATCTTTCCATGGTTTTAATTTAGTTATATTTACATAGGTCATGGTCATGTGCTAAGGGGAGAGAAATACCACCTCCCCATATTAATGGGTAAAGTGGAGGGACGTCGGGGATTTGGTAGAAAGCTTGTCCTGGGTGCGAAACATATAATAATGGACAGGAATTTCCAGAGTTTAGAACCTATTCCAAGTAGCGCAGAACGGGGATACCTTTGCTGAAGTGATCACATTTGCGAAGCCCGGAGATATCAAGACAACCTTGAAAGGCTCATCATTATGGGCAAAGTAGAGGGAGCGCGTTGGTCCGATCAAATCAGGGATCTGACTGGTCTCTCATTAGTTGCAGCCTGGAGACAGACGGATTACGGACGTGCCCTGGTCGATAGTTTACAGGATAAACATGACCCTCAATCATGAGTAATACGACAAAGAAGGAGCGATATTTACACCTGAGGAGCGATATTTACACTGAAGGAGGTCACCTCCGAAATAGTGTATAATATTTGTATTGTGTTAAAATATTTAATAAAGTTAGTGCATCGAAGAGTGTTTTAAAATATCCTTCCCTTCAAATTAGCTTAGTTCTTTACGAAACCAGGTAAATTTAATAGTATTTTTTTTTTAAAGGCTCAAGGATTTAAATCAGTGATATTAGAAATTATTTTACAATCTTCAATGTGAGCAGAAAATAGCTCATTATTATGAAGAAGGAATCTGGTCGTGTCCAGGCTTGAACCCATGTCCCCTGGATCAGGAGCCAAGCGTTCTATCCCCTAGACCACCACCCGATAAAGTTTGTAAGTTAATAATCTTTAAAAATAGTTAAAACGAATGAAAACGTTAGTTTTCTAGAAGTTTTATTATATTTTATGGGAATGACATGTTTCACCTTTCTAAGGCATTATCAAGTGTCACGTTTGATAATGCTTTTGAAGGGTGCAGCATGTCGTTCCCATAAAAAATAATAAAACTTCTAGAAAACTGACGTATAATTAATTATTTAATATGGAGTTTTACATCGTTGTTCAAGAAACTATAAATATTTTAAAATAGATATTGGAAACAAGAATTTATAAATGAAAGCGAAAATGGCCGTTCACAGTGGAGCTCTGGTCCTAACCCTTTTGTATGGAAGCGAAGCATGGAACTGACATAAGAAGGATCAAAGCAGAATAAATGCGGTAGATATTAGGTCCCTTAGACTATGTGCGGTAGAACGATGTACGACTGAATTTCAAATGCTGATATTAGAAAGGAATGTAGAGCGGAAAAAGGTATTATGAATAAAATTATGAAAGGATCGCTGCGTTGGTTCGGACATATGGAGCGCATGGGTGAAGAAAGAATGATAAAGAAAGTATACGATGTAAATGGAGTACGAATTCGTGGTAGACCGATGAAAACATGGCATGACCAATATATCAAATTTTAAAGGTTGGTCATGTAAGAAATATGAAGAATCGACGTGCGTGTATGACTCGTATGAATGTGGAGGAAGTTAGAGAGGTATGTCAGGATAGAGAAGTGTGGCGGTCCATTATCTCTGCCTACCCCTTCGGGGAAATGGCGTGATGGTAAGCAACACGAACATCAATATGAAACAAGAAAGAAAAAAAAACCCATTCAGAAAAAAAAATCTCAGAATTCCCTTATGTATAAAGCATTAAAAATTTATGAAGATATACCGTAGGAAGTCAAAAGTGTGCAGAGCATAAAAAAGTTTTGAATCGAATAAATACATATGTAAACAAAATGTAACCTTATATTGATGTGTATGTGGATTATTATAATTGAATGTTTAATTCAAGAATTAATTGTATCTCAATAGAGACGAAGATGCATATTGGAAACAGAATATGGTTGATCGAGATGTTTACAGGACTTATGACCTGTCATTGGTTGGGTTAAGCGCACGCTTTATGTAATACAACATTCCCCATTCCACTTTTTTTTCCTTATGACCACCATGTCTGACAAATTTTTGGAAGTTGTATATATGTTAATCTGCAAACACCACCCTTTGCATGGTAGTTTTTTCAATCTACACACTAACACCATCTATGAAGATTGTATTTTTTAAGCATTAAGCAGAAGATCTTTTAAATGCAATGTGAAAGGCTACCGCCATTAGCGCATTGCTAGAATCCGCCTGGAGATGTCACTTCAATCTATATGCTAATTTTTTCACCGGTTTTTGTTTTTACCACATTTTGAATGTATACAAATACTTGTAGACGAATACTGTTTAATTGTTTTTATATTAGAACATGAGTTGTGTACATGTGTACTATTTCAAGTAAACAAACAAATAAATTTGTTCGTTAGTCAAATAATATAATATATATTTATATATATATTGTGATGCTGTTCACATTCGTTATCTATTTCAAATACCAGATTCAACCCACTGCATCAAATAATGTAGGTCAGCTTCCGACAGTACATGGGTGTTATTTTTCCTTCGTTCAAAAAATAGACCCATTCCAGAAGGCTATAAACCCAGATTTGAGAATCCCTTACCCGCAGAACTACACATAACAGTGTGCCGTCATCTCGTGAAGAGGGTAAGCAGAGATGAATAAAATCTTATTTTAATATTGATTTACGCTTATTATTAACAACAATTTATTTAAATATTCCATTGCTTTGGCCGTAATACTAGGATACTTAATCATTATAAACTGTTAAATTAAAAAAAACTTTGTTGTATGTATCACAATTGTATTTTAATTTACGCACTTGCTGTTTCGTCAACATAGGTTGACGAAACAACTGTCGCGTAAAATAAAATACTATTGTGATACATTAAACAAAGTTCTTTAATTTAACAATTTATTTATTTATTGTTTCTTGAACAATGATGTATTATATAATTCCATATTAAATAATTATTACGAATAAAAATGTATGTTTTCTAGATTTTTTATTATATTTTATGTTAATATCACGTCTAAGGCATTGTCATTTGATAATATACTTAGGAAATTGCAAAAATGAAACAAATTTAATAATTAACCGGGGCTATTTGTTATAAGTACTAATAACTATTTTGTATCAGTAAGAACTAATTAATAATATAAGGAATAATAATACATAATGAAAATATAAAAATATATTATTGTAATTTAGAAAAAATACAATAGGGTTAAAAAAAATACATACATTTGAAAAGACGTGAAAAGACAATCATTTGCAAATTAATCATTTATTAATTTTAAAGATAATTTTGCTGAAATCTCTTGATGGAAGTTCATTTTAATAATAATTAAATAAAACGATGTTTTTTTACTACTTCACTTTTGTCTTTATTTCGACAGCGACCGATTTCGCCAGGCTCGCTGGCATCGACAGACTGGTGACACTATTGTAAACTTAGTATTTTATATACATACAGATCAGAAAGGGTAAACATGATTCCATACAAATCTTCAAATATTTATGTAAAATTTACTGAATTTAAATACTGGTATTACAAGTATTCAAGAAGATTCATATTCAATACAATGGATTTTAAATTTGATTATAACAACATTGATATTCTTATAAGATCTAAGCTGAAAACCCATCATTTTATAATAATATTTCATATCTAAGTGAAACCCCACTCATATATATTTGTTTTATTTTACTTTCTAACCATCACTAATATCAGATGCAGTGTGAATACGCCCTTGAGGTGATAACATCACAAAAAACGGCGATTTAAAAGTAAGCATATTATTATTATTATTATAATTCTTATCTTTCTTCTTCTTTCGATATTCTATCACATATTTTTTTTCCAAACATTCTTCCTTGTAATCTATTTAGTAATGTTATTTCTATACTTCTTCTACCTACTCCAAGTTTCACTTCTATACACGCCAATAAAGTATTTAAAATATAAGAAAGTATAATTCAAAAATGTTACATAAAAAAAACTTGTTAAACTTTGACTTGAACAATACGTATCTTCCTTTTTAATACATATGCCCACGTTCTACGAATTATAATAACCCTTAGTTTTGCATGTCTTGATTTAAAATTCCACCCGATGCTAAGGGTGGGGGACAAAGGGGGCCCAGGAGGACGAATGTTGCCGAGGAGTCTCTGGGAAGGTCATAGGAGCGCATGTCGCCGTGGAAAAATCTATATCTATTGGCGCCAGCGAACTGTCTGTAATGCCAAGGGCGAGCGAGATCAACTCTGTGCTAAATACATTTCGGATAAAAAAAACTTTGAATATTTTTGATCTATTCCCTTTTTATGACGATGCAGTGTAATCACTTCGCATTTAGAAATAAGATACCGCAATATACTGATTAGCGCGCGATACAAAAATATGACTATATAATCCATTGTTTTGGCGAAAACAGTTTGATATTTCAACATTATTAACAGTTTAAAAATTAATAAAAACTTCGTTATAAATACCAAAACAGATTATATTTTTTCGCGACAGCTGTTTCGCTAACCGATGTGAGCATCGTCAGGTCTTACAATCAACTTCATTTTTGTTCAATTCATTTTTTTATTTTTAATTCTATGATCGCCGTAACTTTGTGTTGTAGATGTTCATATTTCTTTTTTTATATACTTTGTATACAACTCATATTTATTAAAAAACAAAAATTCAATATCAAACATGTTTCGGAATAATCAGCCCTTCATCAGTGATATTACATTAATATTTAAAACATTATACAATTGTTTACAAATATGGTCAGTTTTGACAGATGTTATTGACCATAGTTGTAAACAATTTTATAATATTTTAAATATATTATTTATATAATATCACCGATGCTGTGAATAAAACAATTATTTTAAATATAATTTCAGACTTTTCCATGAAGAATTTTATTTAAATCTATATTCCATGTAAGAATAGTGTGGATACTAGAAAATATATAGGGTCGATTAGGCATCTCTGACACATCCCTTCTGTGACACGATTTTGATGTTAAATTAGTTTATATATTATAATAAATAAATAAATAGATATGTAATTTTTTTACAAATGCCAGAAAAGGAAATCAAACGCTTTTTTTGCTAATGGATTTGTCTCGTTTCAATTCTAATGCAGCCAGAAGAAGATTTATCAGTCGCGAAGTTCTTTAACTCTCCGTCTATTCCGCAACCCATCCCCCTATGACGTTATGGGATTCCAGGGTGAAATGGGGTGACTCACCCCCTCCCATCTTCCAATCTTGCTCTAATCCACGTTTACAAACTAGAAACATAAGATTAGCACTAAACGACTCTGAAGATATGTTAATTGTGCTCAAAACAATAAATATATTACGGAACATCTATACTTTCGTATGAAGAACTTAATTTGTGGTGTGACATTATTGAAAATGACCTTCGTGGCCGAGTAGTAAGTGCATTGACAGCCTCCCCGAATTTTCCGGGATCGATTCCCAGCGAGGGAAGTGTGATTGTCACATTGTCCGTGGTCTGGTGTAGAATTCACGTGACAATAAAATAGCGATAGATTAGCTACCTATCACATGTCACGAGAATCTATATGATAGCTATAATACCCGTTTGATCGATTTGGCTCATGCTGTCATGATGTAAAGAGCGATTCAACAAAATAATAACAATAATGAAAATAATATTAACACACATTTACTAGTTTTTACACCACTTTTTTTTCCTATTAAAACCAACCGGTTTCGCTCCTGCCGATGTTAGAAGCTAGTAACTAACTAGAGTGTAAAAACTAGTAACTAACAAACTCAAAAACTAACTAACTAATAGTAGGCAGAGAGGATGGATCGCCATACTGTTATATCCTGGCATAACTCTCGCGCTTCTTCACATTCACATATCGTGACATGCGCACTCGTCGATTGTTCCTACTTTGAACGTGGCTGCTCTCCAGTAGTTGATTTGTTTGGTTATGTATGTCTTCCTTGGTCTTCCTTGATTTATTTTTTTGCCGCAAGGCAAGACTCTCGCGGATGTGCTCTCACAGGGTATTGAAATATTTTGGTCACATAGCCCGGAGAGATCAGGACAACCTTGGAAAGGTCATCATCATGGGCCGAGTGGAGCGAAGGTGACCACAAAGGCGACCACCGAACCGCTGGTCCGTCCATATCAGGGATCTGACTGGTCTCTCATTAGCTATGGCCTGGAGATTGACGGGTGCCAGGAGCGCATGGGGTGGCAAGGTCAATGGTTTACAGGGTGGACATGACCTTCAATCATGAGGAATATGATTGAGAAGAATATGAATGTAAATGAAGATAGAGACGTGTGTCAGAATCGAGTAGTGTGGTAGTCAATTCCCTCTGCCTACCCCTTTGGAAAAACGCTTGATAGTTTGTTGTTGTAAAATTTGACTTTGTCAAATTTTCTATCTGATTAAAACACTTCCATATCAATATTTATTAAGAATTAATTGTATCTCAATAGAGACGAAGATGTAATTTTTTTGGAAACAGAATATGGTGGTCGAGGCGTTTACAGGGCTTATGGCCTGTCATTGGTTGGGTTAAGCGATCGCTTTATTTAATATAACATTCCCCATTCCGCCCTTCTTATGAACACCACGTCTGACAATTATTTTTGAAAGTTGTATATATGCTTTTAGTTCAATCTACACTAGCGCCATCTATTGAGACTAGATTTAAGCATTAAGCAGAAAGTCTTTATTAATGTAATGTTATCAACCCAATTATCACACATTACTAGACAACGCCTGGAGATATTTATTATCTATATGATAAAAAAATTATCTGGTCCAAAATGATACTTCATTGAAGCAATGAAATTACCAAGCGGCGATCAGGGTAATTTAAACAATGAATTTTTTTACCGCAAGACTCCACTCCATCTTGTTACGCGGAGTAACTTTGGGTGTAGGGAAACTTTTTCCTCAATAGTAATTACTTGCCGGGCGTTAACTACTTTTACTTTACTTACCCTCGTTTCATCCCTTGCCAAAACTACCCCCATCTTACACATTCTCAATCTCAATTTGATCCGTCTACGCATCATTCAGCAGCGAAACCAACGAAATTTCTAACTGACAATATTTAATTTGGACAATTCAAGAAAGTTTATGTTTTTATTTGACGACCTTTGTGACAGAGTTCCAAGAGGTATGACTGTCAAAGGTCCAGGGTTTGATTCCCGGCGATAATAATAATAATAATAATTAGGCTAATTTGTATAGCGCCGTTTTCGTGAATAGCTCACCTCAAGGGCGCTTTGACAATGTTTTTAGTCATGAGAGCTGCATGTGACACCAGCAATCAGATAACCGTTGTTTACATTTTATGGGATATTTTGAAAAGGTGGGTTTTTAGGTGAGATTATCACGATGGCAGTGTGATTATCACACTGTCTTTGGTATTGGGTTAAATTCATGTGACAATAAAATAGCGATAGATTAGTTCCATATCACATGTAATGAGAATAAATCTAATAGCTGAAAACAAATTATGTAGGTAGATTTATTGTTTCTTGAAGAATGATGTAAAATTCCATATTAAATTATTTTCTGTTTCTTGAACAATGATGTACAACTCCATTTTAAATTATTTATATGTTTTCAGGGAGTTTTATTATAATATTTATGTATGACATGTTTCGCCCTTCTAAGGCATTATCAAATGTCAATTGATAATGCCAAAAATCATTTGATAATGCCTTAGAAGGGCGAAACGTGTCATACACATAAATATTATGATAAAACTCTCTGAAAACCATAATTTTTTTCATACATACTCTTATTAATAATCCACATTAAATAATTCTAATTTCTCGTAACGAGCTAAAATTTCGTCACATTTGATAATACCTTAGTAAGGCGAAACATGTCATTCCCATAAAATATAATAAAACTTCTATAAAACTGACGTTTTCATTCGTATTAATTAAAGTTTATACAGTAATTGTATTCAATCGACCTGTTGCATATTTTTTTTTTTAGTTTTAATAATGCCCTAAAAATGTAAAATATATCATTCCCATAAAATATAATAAAATTTCTAGAAAACAGACGTTTCGTTTAATTCGTATTTATGATTTATTGTGGACTTTCATAACATTTTTCAAGAAACAATTAATTAATTTCTTCTATATTCGCCTTCATTTTGTGTTGTGGATTCATATTTGAATAAATATAGTTACACTTTGTATTACAACACTTTTTTATTTTTACTGAACTCAGACATGTTTCGGTTTCAAGTAACCTTTATCAATGTATACAATTTTTAAATTTGTATACATTGACAAAAGTTACTTGTAACCGAAACATGTCTGAGTTAAGTAAAAATAAAGTGTTGTAATACAAAGTGTAACTATATTTATTCAAACAAAAAATAATGAATTAATTTCACATTGTTAACGGCTTCAAATTACACTATTTAAAATGGTCTGTTCATGTCAACGCCTATAAAAAAAACTGACTTTAATAAAAATATCTCTCAAGATAATATTAGTAAAATAACTTCGATTGTCACCAAAGGTTTTAAATTAAATAAATATTTTTAGGTAGCTTTCCATTAAGTGATATTGAATGTAGAGGAAACGTCAAGAAATTTAATGTTTTTCCTGAAAATTACGGCGAAACAGAGTAAATTTATCTTTACATATTTTAATGAGAAACAGAACTTTGAAGCGAAGCTAGAAAGACTATGCTACCGATTAAGCACACCATAAAGGAAAGAACATGGTTATAACTTTAGTTTTTACAGGCAATTTGAGACTATGGTCAGTAATTTATAAAACTATTCGATTCTACTTCTTCTGGTATTTTGATTAGATGCCTTAAAACTTCGCCCTTTGATACAAAGCTTTGATGCCCACCCTCAAATAGACCTTTACGCAAAAAAATATATGTTGCTTAACTACCCATAAACACACAAAGTTTTTTTTTAATTAAATTTTAAGGATTACCGAGGTCACGGAATAATTACATTTATTTATTCTATCTTTGTTGTGTTAACCTTTTGATATTACATTTATAAACGTAGTTTTTTTTCCTGGTAAAATAGCGATAAAGTTAATTATAACATTATTAAATGTTTTTTGAAATGGATATGAAACTTGGACCTAAAAATGACTTGGACAACTCAATGAACAGACTGGAAGCATTTGAAAAGTGCCTCTATAGCCGAATGCTCAGAGGTCCTGAGGAGAGTTAGAGTTGACAGGGAGCTGTTGTCAACTATCAAGGTTCGGAAGATTTCACATTGTGGTCATGTACTGCGTGAGAAAAAGTACCACCTTCTCCAACTAATATCAGAAGGGAAAATTGAGGGACGTCGAGGGTCCGGTAGAAGACAGATGTTCTAGCTGCGAAATGTGAGGGAGTGGAACTGCACCCGAAGTGTGGAGGAGCTGTTCTCAGCGACGAGGGAGGTTCGCCGAGGTGATCGCCAATGTAAGGGGGCCCGACAGGGCACTTGAAGAAGAAGAAGTAATGTTTTATTTATGAAACACTGATATAACCTACTTTCTTCCAATAGCCATACAACTCTTGAAGAGTTTTAGCCTCCTTGATGATTTTTCGCCAAGGTCCTCGATCCTGCGCCTTTTGCTCCCAGCAGTCCGATTCGCCCAACCTAGCCAAGTCAGCCAGAACATTGTCCATTACGCTGTCTAGGCCTTCCTAGAGGTCTAACTCCAGTCGGTCTAGATGTGTACAGGGTCTTGATTGCTCTGGATTCTTCGGCTCGACATACGTGCCCAATCCATTCTAGGCGACCGGCTCTCACGGTGCTCGTTGTAAGGGGCTGCTGGGTCATCGTACGGATCTCTTGGTTGGTCTTTTGCCTCCAAGATCCTGGGTCTGGGTCCCAGGATAATTCTAAGTATTATATCATCGTGGCAGCTGTTTCACCAACCCATATTGGCACCATCAGTAAACAATGAGTAGTTTTTAATCCACGATGCTTTAAAATTTATCAATGTTGTTAATACGTAGACACCGTGAAGCCCAAATAAAATACGAAAGTGCCATGCTTCATTTAAGACTCTTTAACCGGAAAAGTAATTATTAACAACGTAGATGGTCAGGTGTAACGAATATTATCGAGAGGGTAGCTACATCATTTGCGAGATATGTTGCCAGAATGGGAGACTAAAGATAGACCAGAACGTTTTCCTCGGTCTTCCTCTATTTCTGGTTCCATTTACATCGTAACAATATAATTTTTTCACCATTCTTTCTTCATTCATTCTTCCCATATGTCCAAACCATCTTAATGATCCTTTCATTATTTTGTTCATGACACCATCATTCGCACCGCATTCACTTCTTATATTTTCTTTATATTCGACACTCTATACTTTTTTATTATTCTATATTTATTTATTATTTTCATGTGTCCAAACCATCTTAATGATCCTTTCATTAATTTGTTCATAACACTATCATTCGCACCGCATTCACTTCTTATATTTTTATTCGACACACTATCACACACAGAGTATCCACACATTTGTCTAAAAGATCTCATTTCTACAGCATTTATTCCACTTTCATCCTTCTTTTACCAGTTCCATGCTTCGCTTCCATACATAATAAATGTATCTTATTGTTATTTTTATAAATGTGTATCCTGTTGCTTTTGAAAAGAAGTTTAATTTGATTATACCACGTTTTCCACGTTACTTTATTGCATTGCACAACCGAATTGCAAACATCGCAGAAGAATGGAAACCAAATAAAACATAATTTGTTACTCGTGGCACGGTGGTTACCGCGATATCTGTACCGCTCTCGAATATGTAAAAATTCAAATACGGAACTGTCAACTTCCGGTTCCGGATATTCAAAAGAGAGAACGGAAGTTGTGGAACTAATCATTTATTCCAGAAGTGCGCTATAAGTTTCCACTCGAGTATTTGTGAAGAGATCAATTCTGTGAATGATCTGAAAAGAAAAAATAATTTTTAAATTAAGATATTTTTAAAAGTACGTTGTTTCAAAACAAAAATGTTTGATAAATTAATTTTTATTACATTTTTTTAATAAATGTGAATGTTGTATAAAAAAGTATATTAAAAAAAACATTATAATTTTAAATAGTCCATTGTTTTGGCCGAAACACTATGATATTGTAATTTTTCGAATCTTTGTGTATTTGTTCCTAAGTCAATTTGAATAATTTCTTTGATTTTATATCAAAGAAATTATTCAAATTGACATAGGAACAAATACACAAAGATTCGAAAAATTACAAAAATTTGACATTTCATATATATTTTTGTAACACCTGATGATGTCAACATTGGTTGATGAAACAGCTGTCGTAAAGTAAAATAAATACAATTTGTGATATAAAACAAAGTTTTTGAATTAACAGTTATATTATTATTTTCTATTCAAATATTTTTTGTATTAAAACTGGTTATTCAAACCTTACATTTGGATGTTAGTTTTTTTTAATTAATTCGTGTTCAAATACATATCTCTGACATTTTGATTGGTTTCAAATTATTTGCCCACAAAAATTATCCGTAACAACGGCAAAATAGAAAATAGATTATTTCACTTGCTACTTTGTAAAACTAATCTTTCCAAAGTTTTACCTGTGGGGATGGGAATAATCCTTCTAAACCACATCATTTCAGTGGGGACATTATTTACGATAACGGGAGTATCCCGAGAAAATGTCTATCTCTAATATGTTAAATTACTGTATTTGAAATATAAATGTTATTAATTGGAATTATCTTTTTAGAAAATTCATAATAATTAATAAATGAAAATGATTATAGAAATTCCGTTACATTATATATTTAGTTTAATTATGTATGGAAGCGAAGCATGAAACTGGGAAAAGAAGGATGAAAGTAGAATTAATGCAGTAGAAATGGGATCTCTTAGACGAATGTGTGGATACTCAGTGAATGATAGTGTCTAATAAAAATATAAGAAGTGAATGCGGTGCAAATAATAGTGTTATGAACAAAATAATGGAACGATCATTAAGATGGTTTGAACACATGGAAAGAATGAATGAAGAAAGGATGGTAAAAAAAATTATATGTTAACGATGTAAATGGAAATAGAAATGTGGAAGACCGAGGAAAACGTGGCACGATCAAATAAATCAAATATTGACTGAAAAATCGACACGCGTGCATGACACGATAAATGAATGTTGAGGAAGCGAGAGAAATATGTCAGGCAAGAAAAGTGTGGCAGTCTATTTTATCTGCCTACCCCTTCGGTTAGACGGCGGCGCCGGCGTGATAGTAAGTTAGTTAGTTAATTAGTTTTATTTTAATTCCATTTGATTTTTTTACTTTGACCAGTTTCGGCGGCTCGCTTCTATCTTCTGATAAAAGTTTCTAAAATCGGTCGAAGCCATAAAATCAAATGGATTACAAACTACAAACGATTTTTTTTTTATATTTTCATTATTTTAAAGGTTGGTCATGTAAAAAGTTGGAAGAATCTACATACGTGTTTGAATCGTTGTATGAATGTGGAGGAAGCTTAAGAAGTGTGTCAGGATAGAGTAGTATGGCGGTCCATTTTTTCTGCCGACCCCTGCGGGGAAACGACGTGATGGTTTGGTGTTATTATTTAAAAAAAAGGTATGTTCGGGTTATAAAAGATATGGGTTAAGATGAGGGCGCTCTTGAGATGAATAATTCATAGATATGGCGCTCTATAAATTATCCAATTTATTATTATTTATTATTATATTAAGTAAATGACATTTAAACAACCACATACCTACAAATAATAAATTTTATTGTGGTTACCTAGAAGCAAATAAGATTTTATTCAAATGATTTATAGGTATTACTTTTGTATTTTTTACAATACAATTTTAAAATTCTGTACATTGAAAAAGGTCGTTACTAACTAACTAACTAACTAACCATCACGCCGTCTCTCCGGAGGGTTATATAAAGAGGATGGACCGCCATACCGTTCTGTTCAGACATACCTCTCTTGATTCCTCCACATTCATACATCGAAACATGCACGTTCGTCGATTTTTCCGACTTCGAGTGTGGCCACCATTCAATATTTGATAAATGTGGTCATGCCATGCTTTCCTTGGTCTTGCACGCCTTCTCTTTTCGCTCACACTGCTTGTAAACAATATTTTAACCATTCATTTTTTTTTAAAGTACACAACAGGTCGTTTGGACCCAATTACTGTTTACAATTTTTATTATTTTTTAGCTATTATATTGATTCTCGTGACATGTGATAGGTAGCCAATCTATCGCCATTTTATTGTCACGTGAATTCTACACCAGACCAAAGACAGTGTGACAATCACACTGCCATCGCCGGGAATCGAACCCAGGACTTTCGGCATGGATATCAAAGCTCGTAATCACTCTGCCACGAAGGTCGTTCTTCTCTCGTTCATTCGTTCCATATGTCCAAACCATCTTAGGGGTCCATTTTTTAATTTTACTTATGATGCAATCATCTGCCTTACATTTCTTCTTTTTTTCATCGTTTAGTATTCTATCATATATCGTTTTCTCGCATATTATTAACAGTGACCTCATTTCTACGGCATTAAACATTAAAAAGGTTTTACATAACCGAAACCTTGGTCCCATTTGTGGTAGCATGTAATTGGCTTTATTTATTATTTTTCTTAATGTTTCTTAATTAATATATTGATATCGTTGTATGCTGCCCTTAAGGAATAAATAAATAATCAAAGTAAAGGCGATTTAAAATACTTTTCAAACGAAATAAGAGGAATATTTTGATTTAAAATGATCAAATATAATAATATAATATAATCTCAAAACTTTAATATTTAAAATGACGAAAGCTTATTACATGCTATGAAGATTGCAGGAAATTGCGCCTTGAATCGTTTGGAAAGTAATATTCTATTATACAATAATATACTTTTTACATTGAAATATTCGATTTTCATATGTTTCGTTCAATTATTAAAAACGCTTTTTTAAGCGTTTCTTAATAAAAAGGTACATTGAAACTTTCAAGGATAAAATAATTTTAAAATGTTTGCTCTACAAAGTAAGTCATATTAAATGTTGGAAGACAAGTTTCGGGGGTTAAGAAAACGATGAACATTTGTGTATGTAAATAGACTAAAACTAACTAACTAACACGCCGCATACCCGTAAGGGTAGGAAGAGATAATGGACCGCTATACTCTTCTTTTCTGACATGCCTTGACTCCGTTTTAACTCGCTTCATCATAATCATAACTAATACGAATGAAAACGTCAGTTTTCTTGAAGTTTTATTATATTTTATGGGAATGACATGTTTCGCCCTTCTAAAGCATTATCAAATGTGACGAAACTTCAACTTGTTGTAGTTTGTATATATTTGTAAACAATTTGTAAGAAGATGTTTTTCTTAGAAACACTTTATTTCGTCCTACATCAAATAACTCTTTTTTTATTTATATATCATTTAGTATCCCTAACTATATAATCATCGTCATAAAAGTTCCTAATGAGTTCTAAAAAACACTTTCCAATATTTCTGGACCCACCCAAATAATTCTATGTTAAAAATGTATAAAGTCACATCAATTTTCGTTAATTACCATATTCTGCTCCATTTACTAATGTAAATAAACTGCAACGAGTTGAAGTTTCGTCACATTTGATAATGCCTTAGAAGGGCAAAATATGTCATTCTCATAAAATATAATAAAACTTCTAGAAACCTGACGTTTTCATTCGTATTAATGATTTAATATGGAGTTTTACATCATTGTTCAAGAAGACATAAAATCATAGACACAAAAATCATGTCTCTTTCAATGGTAAGGACTAACTATTTCCCCATTTCTTAGGTTATCTGGCAGGTGAACGGTGTCCGGAGATGATTCCGTAAGCGGTTGTATATGCGAGGCTGTCACTATCTATTCTAGCTACATGGTCCCTCCAGTATCTTCTTCTGGATCTATTCCACCGAACGATATCCTCTATTTCGTAAGTTTTTCTTATGTCTTCGGTACGGACACGATCTTGGCGAGTTTTTCCCGTAATCTGTTGTCAATAATGAAATATACTTAATGATAACGTGTTTCACAGTAATATTTTAAGAATTAATTGTATCTCAATAGAGACGAAGATGCAAATTGGAAACAGAATATAGTTGATCGAGGTGTTAACAGGACTTATGACCTGTCATTGGTTGGGTTAAGCGCACGCTTTATGCAAAACAACATTCCTCATTCCACCTTTGTTTTCTTATGACCACCATGTCTGACAAATATTTGGAAGTTGTATATATGTTAACCTGCAACACCACCCTTTGCATGGTAGTTTATTCAATTTACACACTAACGCCATCTATGAAGATTGTATTTTAAGCATTAAGCAGAAGATCTTTTTTACGCAATGTGAAAGGCTACCGCCACTAGCGCATTGCTAGAAACCGCCTTTAATTAAAAAAAAAAACATCATTAAAGTAAGGACAGACACAGTAAAGACCAAACAAGCCAATTGTTATTTTGGAATTAAAACATGTATCTACTTGACTCCACTAAACAATCGTGTTTATTATTATTTAATTACTTGAAAAGTGTTTTTGTTTCTAACTATGTCGCTAATAGAACATATATTCTGCCTAAATATGGCTTCCAAATAACACGTGTTCCCAGTTGAAATTCTCAAAGGTAGCAAGCAAATGCAATAGGATTAGTTAATTAGATAGTTTAAGGGGACTGACAATCGATTCACTTGTTTAAATGGAAGTCTTGCCACTGGGGAGAGCCAATTTGTATTCCGAAAGTGCATTCAGAGCTTACCGTCCTTCGGGGTGACTGTTATCAAATGCA
This sequence comes from Lepidostoma basale, assembly GCA_022606425.2. Taxonomy (NCBI): domain Eukaryota; kingdom Metazoa; phylum Arthropoda; class Insecta; order Trichoptera; family Lepidostomatidae; genus Lepidostoma; species Lepidostoma basale. Next base: position 500,987 of record JAHDVF020001186.1, read on the forward strand.
ATTAAACTGTTAAATTTACTTTATTTCGAGTTCATTTAGAATTTACTCTTATAAAAATGTTGACGGAAAATTCTCATTACTTTGAAAGATCGCCAAAATATTGCAATAAACATTTTTTTTTTCATATGAACTACTCACTTTGTAGTTAGACATTGTAAAAATATAAATTAAATAAAAAAAATCTTTGTATTCAACCACGGTATGGTTATTATAATAATAATAATAATAATATAATAATAAATTGGATGATTTATAGAGCGCCATTTTTATGAATTAATCATTATATTTTATGCCAACTAGTTTTGCTTGGACCTAAGCTTCATCAGGGCACTATAACAACTTAATTTAAAGACAAAATTTACATGTACATATAATAAATAAACGGTGGTGAAATCATAGCAAGGGGTCCGAGAGGGAAACGGATAATCGAACAATTATTTTCCAATTATCCCTCCCCTGACTTCACTTCTGTTTACTATTATATATTCGCATAAACAATATATTATATAGTCATACAACAATAATCAGAAGAAATTTCAAAATAATCCTGAAAAGTTATCGGGCATGCGCATCGTATGCATTTCGAATTACTTTCGGAGAGAATCGAAATATTCCTTACTCTCGCTCTCTTGTATTCAAAATATTCTCATACGCTTTCTTGACGACATATTACGAAATCAGCCGTTTATAATGGAGTTCGGGCCCCAACCCTAATGTATGGAAGCGAAGCATGAAACTGGCAGAAGAAGGATGAGAGCAGAATAAATGCAGTACAGATGAGGTCCCTAAGACGTTTGTGTGATAGAACGATATACGACCGAATCTCAAATGCTGATATAAGAAAGGAATGTAGAGCGGAAGAACGTATTATAAATAAAATTATTGTTGGTTCGGACATATGGAGCGCATAGATGGATAAAAAATGGTTAAGAAGGTACACGTTAATGATGTAAATGGAGTACGGAGTTGAGGCAGACCGAGGAAAACATGGCATGACCAAACTAATCATATTTTAAAGGTTGGTAATGTTAGAAGTCAGAAGAATCGACGTACGTTTATGACTCGCTGTATAAATGTGGAGGAAGCTAGAGAGGTGTGCCAGGATAGAGTAGTGTGGCGGTCCATTCTTTATGCCTTCCTCTACGGGGAAACGGCGTGATGGTTTGTTGTTGTTGTTGTTGTTTTTGTATATTATGATAATATAACAAATAAATTCTTTGTGCATTTATAAGATTGCAAATAAAATGAATTATTGATTTAAACCGCAATTAACTCACGTATCTACGATGAAGGATCTCGGAATCATCTATGAGAGTAGGCCGACATTTCGTGCACATATCGAGAGGATTTGTAACATTGCACTGAACATGTTGGGTTTCATGAGATCCCAATGTGCTCAGAGTCCTATACAACGCATTGGTTCGGAGCAGACTCGAAAGTGGTTCTGTGATATGGAGTCCTCACGAGGCGATATATTCCGTTATGCTGGAGAAGGTTCAGAAAAAATTTCTGAGGTATCTCTGTATGAGGGAGTATGGTAGTTATCCGTGGCTCTATCCCACGACATTTCTGTAAGGAATGCTTGGAACCAATTCATTACAGCTTCGAAGAGAGGGGTATCTAATTACCCATTTTAAGAGATGGGTATCTAATTACCCATTTCTTTAAATTAATCAGGGTATATTTTGAGAACTTAGCCGTGCTAGAGAGGATGTTGGTCGTTTTGTCCCTGATAGATTTCTCCGACAGCGACAGCACAGATTGTTGTACCTATCGGCCACCAGAACCAATCTGCCTCTGGTGACACCAGTGGGAAGAGCAATTAGTCTGCTGAATGCGATCTCCTCGGAGATTGACGTCTTTCATATTAGTGAAGGTGCGTTCAGGAGACAAATACTCTTGACTTTAGAGAGTATTTTGTTTTCCTAATGTTGAACTATCTCTAATGCGTTCCTGGTACTATGTTGTATTTTTATAATATTTTATTTGTAATGTGTTTTGAGTTAATAAACTGATTTGATTTGATTTGATTATTTGTATTTGTATAATAACATTTTAAACAATTTGATTATCAAAGTAACCCTCGAAAAAGAATTGACCCCGTTTTACATTCGGGGACCGCATGCAGTGAGCTGTAACTAAAGGTAATGACGTAATAGAGTACCTACACAGCTATTCCGTGTACCTGAACTGAAGGTACACTACGCTATACGCTACACTATACTCCCAACTCGGTAAACTGCAATTCGTTACGTCCGCACGTGCATAATATACATATTCAACATTAGAAATCTAATCTTGCTCTTGGGGTGAAACGCCTAAAATAAATACTGGGTAATTAAAAGTTGTTGGTTCTATAACGAACTAACAATCTAACCATCACGCCCTTTTACCGAAGGGGTAGGAAGAGAGGATGGACCCCCACGTAGCTCTCAATTTCAATTTAATCAGAAACATAACAGCATATAACTAAAGCTTTTATGACTATACAATTCAAGAAAAATTTAACTTAATAAACAATTATGAAATTTAAAATATACAATGTAAGAAATAGACAAACACAAAAAACACGATAATTAAAAAATTAAGAACAATAGAAGCAAATATCAAGTTTATACATTTTATAGGAGATAGATGTTTTCTGAGGGTTGCCTCACTATCGCGGAAGATGTCCATATCCGAAGAGATGCGGTTTAGAAGGATTATTGCCCTACCCACGGGCATTACCTTAGGTAAATTGGTTCTACACAGTGGCAGGTAAAATAATCTATGTTTTCTTTGTCGCAGATAATTGTCAGGGACAAACAAAGGCAAGTCATTCAAAATATCAGAGTTATATATTCGACCACGAATCAGTTGAAAAATATGAACACCCAAATGGATAGTTCGTCTAATTTCCAATGATTGGTAGTCCAGCATACCCAGCAAGAAATCAGTTGGGTACAGCTAGAAGTAATAACCGTTTCTATTATTTATTCACCCCGTAACACAGATGCTCGTCGATTGTTCGTACTTCAAACATTGCCGCTCTTCAGTAGTTGATTTATTTGGTCATGTATGTCTTCCTTAGTTTACCTCGATTTATATTTTTCATTCACACTTATTCTTCTGCTTTATTGAGGACTGCGTCCTGTTATTCTCGGAGCCTGTTCCTGGGATGTAGATGCCCAACTGTCTCGCCATATTTTGGGTGGACTTTCTAGAGGTCGATTTCCTGTTGGTACTTATTTGCGACTGTATTTATCACTCTTTCAGAACATGCTATTTCCAAATGATCTCTCCAGTAGCGTCTTCTCAGTCTTCTCCATCGCACGACATCTTCCACATTGCAGATCTTTCTAATTTCAGAATTTCTTACTCTGTCTCGAAGTGTCGTTCCCACAACGATCAGATTTTGATTATATCTATTTTAACTATTCTTTCCTCATTTCTTGATGTTAAAACCCTATTTTTGACCCTTCTTAATTATATTTAGGACTCATTCATCCGTCCTATATTCCTATTCTTATTTCTTCTACACAGAATAAAGAGGCCTACGCCAGAGTGATAGCCGACGTCTGGAGGGCCCGACATGGCACTCCGATAAGAAGAATAAGGTATTCTATCAAACATTGTTTTTTCAGACATCCACTCGATGACACCCCTATAGATGGACCCTCTTCCGGCGTCTTAGAGTCTGAAGCGAATGTGAGGACATAAAAGTCATCTTACACCAAATTTTAATTTCTCACTTCTTTAATATTATAGAATTCGAATAAGAATTTGATAATTGAATACATTTGTTTTGACTAAGTAACTAACTAACTAACCATCACCCCGTCTACCCGGAGGGGTAGGCAGAAATAATGGAACGCAACACTGTTCTGTACTGACATACTTCTTTCGCTTCCTTTACACTCATACATCTTTTCATGCACGCACGTCGATTTCTACAACTCCTCACGTGACCGACATTCCATACTTGATTGATTTGATCGTGCCACGTTTTCCTCGGCCTTCCTCTACTTCTAGCTCCGTTCACGCCGTTTACATATACCTTCTTTACCATTCTGTCTTCACTCATTCTTTCCATCTGTCCAAACCATCTTAATGACGCTTTCCTTATTTTGTTCATAACACTTTCATTCGCACCACATTCACTTCTTATACTTGCATTTGTCACTGTATCATATACAGATTTGACACACATTCGTCTTAGAGATCTCATTTCTACTGCATTTATTCCACTTTCATCCTTCTTTTGCCAGTTCTATGCTTCACCTCCATACATAATTGATGATACACTGTAAACTTCTTTATGTAATATATTTTAAGGGGTCGAACATTTGGCTAGAAACATAAGATTTCCTTTTAAGGCAAAAAATTAATTGTGGGGTTACGCCACTCTGAAATTTTCAAAAAATCCGAGGAGATCAAAAGGAATCAGAGGACATCACAGCAACAATAGAAGACCTCATGCATAGTTCAAAAATCGCAGACTAAAGGTCATTTTAAATATATTTGATTTAAAGACGCTGACGTCCTGCTTTTTTTTCTATTGCGTTTCTCTCGAAACTACTTTTTTCAAAACGGTGTGTACGATATCTCCCGATCTACTTAACCGATTTGATTGAAGCTTTACAACAATTAGTATCTATAATATTTTCTATAATGCTATTTAGGCTTTATTTTATTGGGTGTCGTGTTCAAAAGTTATAAATATTTTTAACTCAAAATTTCTAAGAAAATTTTAGTTTTTTTTTCAAACGGCGGCCACTTATACAAATTAAAATTAAATCCTTATCCCTACATCACTTATAATTCTAATTAGAATTCCAAATAATAAACAATTTGTTGTTTAATTCTTCATATAAAGCACTCACTTTGTGGTTAGGCATTTTAAATAATCATATAATTAAAACAACTTTGTATTTAACCACGGTAGGGTTATTTTAGGAGCCGGAGCCAAGAGAGAGCTGTTGTCGAATGTCAAAGTGAAAAAGGTCTCATATTTGGGTCACGTGCTGCGTGGAGAAAAGTACCGCCTCCTCCGACTTATATTGGAGGGCAAGATAGAGGGAAGACGGGGAGTTGGCAGAAAACAGATGTCCTGGCTGCGCAACATTAGAGAGTGGACCGGAATGAGGACGGTGGATGACCTGTTTCGGGCAGCGCAGGACAGGGAGGTTTTCGCCGGAGTGATCGCCAACGTCGGGGGGACCTGACACGGCACAGGAAGAAGAAGAAGAAGGGTTATTTTATTGATGCCAACTAGTTTCGCTTGGACCCAAGTTTCATCAGGGCAGTATAACAACTTTTCAGGTTGTTATACTGCCCTGATGAAGCTTGGGTCCAAGCGAAACTAGTTGGCATCAATATAATAACCCTAACGGTGTTAAATACAAAGTTGTTTTATTTATATAATTATTTAATTTGTTTTTTTATTTCAGATAATGCATTATAAAGAAATCATGTACACCATCGGCAAAGATTTTCAAAACAGGGCTCTACATATCGACTTATATCTCCACCATTTAATTTTTTCAATATTTAATATTGTAAAATACACGTATTTATAAAAATACTATGTATATGTATAAAATAAAGATTATTTTTTATACATAATGGCTATGTTTAAAAAAAAGTTTATTTTAATACCTATTTTTCTGAGCGCCAAGGACATCTTAACGCGATGTCACATGTTATTCGTCGATTGAATATTTTTAAGTAATCTCAAAACCTTTCACGAAAATTCTTAGAATACGTCACATGAATAAATCAAAATATAAAACCTTTTCATGATGTGATTATCTCATATCAACGCGGCTCCGAATGTTATCTAACCCTTCCAAGTTCACATAACATTGTGACCCTTCTCATATATGAAGGTTTGATATATTTAAAAGCTAGAGGAAATGCCAAAACATTTATATACCCTTCAAAACAAAGGTTTGCCGAATTTAGAATACCTTTTATCTGTTAAATAGATTCTGAATAATTAATTTAACTTTGGTTAAAGTATAAAACAAATTGTAGGTATATTGATTTAAAATTTTTTAAATAAAATAAAAATATCACACAGCAAATAAAGTTTTTGATGTGAAATTTCATAATATTATATTAATGAAGACATACAGTTTTTGGTAGTATGTAGTATTATACTGGGTTAACGTGTTTCGGCCTGCTAGGATATTTTTAAATATAACAATTACAAAATCAAATACTAGATGAATTCTTACGGTTAAAATTTAAAACATTGTTTTAATATCACAAATTCTTTTTATTCACTGAGAGTGTCGCAAAAGCTGTTTCGCTAACCGATGTTGGCATCATCAGGTGTTACAATAAAATCATTTATTGTAAGACCTGATGATGCCAACATTGGTAGGCGAGACAGCTATCGCGACACTCTTAGTGAATAAAAAGAAATTGTGATATTATAACAGCGTTTTAAATTTTAACGGTAATAATGTTGAAGTATCGTAGTGTTTCGGCCAAAACAATGGACTAGATGAATTCTCGCTATATTCGATAAGGTTGTAGAGAAGGTAAAATATTTCAATAGCTATTAATATACAATATTAAAAATTATAGAAAACTTTCGGTTTCCTCAATATTGAAAAAAAATTCATTACTATATTCTAAATTTAATAATAACAAGAAACGATATTTTTTTCGAATTTCGAATCTTAAAGACATGCGTAAGTCCTATAATGACATTTGGAAGAGAAACGAGAGCTGACACCATTAGAACAAAAAGTCTCCTAAGAACCACAGAAATGAAGACTCTCCGATCCGTTGCGGGAACGATACTCCGAGACAAAAAAAATTTCTGAAATAAGAAAGATCTGCAATGTGGAAGATGACGTGCGATGGGGAAGACTGAGAAGACGCTACTGGAGAGATCATGTGGAAAGAGCATGTTCTGAAAGAGTGTTAAATATAGCCGCAAATAAAGTACCAACAGGAAATCGACCTGCAGGAAGACCACCTAAAAGATGGCGAGACAGTTGGACATCTATATCCTAGGAACAGGCTCCAAAAAATAACAGGACACAGTCCTAAATAAAGCAGAAGAAGAAGATATTTTTTAGCTACTTTCACTTTTGTCTTTATTCCGGCAGCGACTGGTTTCGCCGGGATCGCTGGCATCGACAGACTCGTATAGTCTACAGAGTCTGTCGATGTCAGCGAGCCTGGTGAAACCGGTCGCTGTCAAAATAATGACAAAAGTGGAAGAAGTCGAAAAACATCGTTTTATTCCATTATTATTTCAAATGAACTTCCATCAAAAGATTTCAGTAAAATCATCTGATTATCATAAGAAAATATGAAATTTAAATTCATCTGTATGATTTTCAATATTATGAATATTCTTTTTGTGAATAATACATTATAATAAACTAAAAATACATGAAATTCATGAATGTCAATTCAGTGTATTTAAACATAAGAATACAACAATGTGAATAGTGCACTTAAAGTTGTCATCGCAAAAAAAAACCTATCCAAAAAAGCTAGAATGGCAGTGGACAATGGTGTTCTTCTACCGACCCTTATGTATTGAAGCGAAGCGTGGAACTGGTGAAAAATAATGAAAGTAGAATAAATGCAGTAGAAATGAGATCTGTTTGACGAATGTGTGAATACTTTGTGTATGATAGAGTGTCGAATGAAAATATAAATAGTGAATGCGGTGCGAATAATGGTGTTATGAACAAAATAATGAAATGATGAAAGGATAAGATGGTTTGCCATATGGAAAGAATGAATGAAGAAAGAATGGTAAAAAAAAATTATGTTAACGATGTAAATGGAACCAGAAATAGATGAAGACCGAGGAAAACGTGGCACGATCAAATAAATCAAATATTGAATGTCGGCCATGTGACGAGTGAGAGAAATCGACGCGCGTGCATGACACGATGTATGATGTTGAGGAAGCGAGAGAAATATGTCAAGAAAGAAAAATGTGGCAGTCTATTATTTCTGCCTACCCGTTCGGGGAGACGGTGATGGTTAGTTAGTTAGTTAGTTAGTTAGTTAGTTAGAATACATTTTTAATTATTTGCTTATATTTCGCAATATAATTTTTAACGGTAATACCTCTAGCTGAAAACTTTACGAAATCAATTTGAAGGTTTCGGATCTGTGAATGTCTTTACTTTTAAATTATGTATTGAAATTATTTAGCGAAACCAAAGCAAGGCTTATCTTAAGAACAAAATTCATTAAACATTTAATCTCCAGTATCCGAGAGATGCTGGAATCATTAGAAATAGTCTATTTTTAAGAATAACTTAAATTATTATGAATTTTGATTCCTCCGGGGTGTACGATTTCCATTTTGTATTTATTTAATTTTATCATGTTTAATTATAGAGATTTTATACAGAACTGTTTACACTATGTTATATAAAAATTTACATTTATAATTGCTGAGCAGTAGCTAGAGGGAGTGCTGAGATCAGCAGCAAAGTGAGAATTTATAAGACTTTTGGTGGTCAGGAGAGGACACCACTTTGGGGATGTGGTGAGGGGGTTGAAAGACGGTGGAAGTTTCAACGTTTATTCTCGACCACAAGTAATAAAAGATATTAATATTAACTCGTGATGGAGCGGGTGGATGTCGATAGCAGCGGGGCGGAGTCTGGGCGGCGAGCAGCTGATGACGATGTTATGATGGGCGGTAGTATTGGTCAGCTGAAACGAAGACTCGCCAGAATCTGCGTGACGTACTCGAGTGGCTTCGTAGATCGGCGGGAGGGAGTCCGAGATCCCTCGTGACGTAGACCTAATAACGTAGACTCGTGCCTGTTAGTCGTGATACTGACTGGCGTATAGAGTGGTGGGCTGTACGGCTTTTATATGTTTTGCTTCCTTGCACACGCTACTCTTCCGGACAATCTCTAGTAACCTTTGTGTATGAACCCGGGCCCTGATTCATCGTTTTTCGCACTCGGTCATCGGCTTCGTTAGGCTGAAAATCTATTGTGTCGGGTATTTTGATTATCCATGCAATGTATTTCGCCTTTGCAATATGCTGGTACAGCAGTCTGAATCCATTGCCTCCACTCGTGTGGTCTCAAAGTCCTGCATGGTTTGTTAACCCAACAGACTTGTGTGCGACCCATCATGAAATATGGGATCGAGTGCAGAGCGAACACCACAATCACAAGAAACGCGCTCTTAGAATCAAAAATATTGACACTCTGAAACATATCTGGCACGACACTATGAGATTGAATAAGAAACTCAAAGATAAGGGAGATATGTGAGGTCGAGGATGTTGTTGGATAGGGAAGACAAATGAGAAGATACTGGTAGGCACACGTGAGGAGAATGGATCCATCCAGACTTCCCTTCATTGTGTTGCACGGCCAGCCCCAAGGTAGACGACCCCCGAGCAGACCACTAAAGAGATGAATCGACAGCTGGGAGTCGACTTCGCAGGAGACCTATTCCTCTTAAGAAACAGGCCACAAGACCTATATACGAGTATACACTAAAAAAAAGAAGAATAATTCCTGAGCAATGGTATATATCTTCACATTAAATGAGGTATAATAATAATAATATAAATAATTTTAATAATTTGTATAGCGCCGTTTTCGTGAATAACTCACCTCAAGGGCGCTTTGAATGTCTGAATTTATTTATTTTTATTACAGTTTGTATTTCTTAAAATATTATTTTAACATTATTATCTCTTTGATGATCCAAATACTTTTAACTTTAATAACTTATTCTAAGCATAATTTTTACTGTTACTGTATTATAATGTTCTTATATCAATAATCTGTGTTATTATATATCAACAAAAATGTAAATTAACCGATTCCGTCAAAAACTAAATGATTAATTTTATTTTACTAGTTAAGTTTATTCAATAATTATACAAACGTTTCGGTGTTTAAAATGTAACAATTTTTATTCATAAGCTAAAATTAACAAATTAATACTATGAAAACTTCTGTTTTCTAGAAGTTTCATTATACTTTATATAAATGACATGTTTTGCCTGTCAAAAGCATTATGAACTATTTGATTTAATATGGAGTTTTACATCATTGTTCAAGTAACAATAAATAAAATAGCCTATTTTCATAGTATTTATTAAATAATAATTAAATAAAACGATGTTTTTCACTACTTCCACTTTGTCTTTATTTCGACAGCGACCAATTTCGCCAGGCTCGCTGGCATCGACAGACTGGTCTGTGAGTCACACCAGTCTGTCGAAGTGGAAGTAGTTAAAGAACATCGTTTTATTTCATTATTATTTTAAATCCAAGTATTTACATAAATCAATGGCATTAGAATTTATTTAACAATCTTCAATATGAACAGAAAATAGTTCATTATTATAAAGAAAGAATCTGGTCGTGTCCAGGCTTGAACCCAAGTCCCCGGGATTAGAACCCAAGTGTTTCATCCCCTAGACCACCACCTCGATTTAGAATTGTATTTTATGGGAGTACCATATTTCAACGTGTATTTTTCAATATTGATAGTGCTCTTGTAAGGCGAAACATATCTCTTCCATAAAATGTTATAATGATCTTGCCGTTACTTCACCTTGTCCTGCAGGGTTCATCTCCGTGTGACTCTAGATCTGCCTCGCCTTGAGCGATGCAGGCTGGATTTCGTCTCATGCTGTGACCGATCCACAGCCATTTATGTCTAGTGACTTGTTCTCTGATAAGCTTGTCGCCTGTCATGGTCCAGAGAACAGTAATTGACACTGTTTGGGACCAAAATATATTGAATTGTGTTAGATCCAAGTCCCGCATGCGTACAGCAGTTCGCGTTTAACGCTACTGTCAAATATTTGGAGTCTGAGTTTTCTCGAAATAGTATTGGAACGTCTTACAGGACAAAGCATTGCAAAAGCCCCTCTTGCCTTGTTGAGTCTGTTTTTCATCAATATAATATATTTAACACGAGTTCTTCGTCATTGTTATCCACCTTTACAAAATATTCCATTCAATATAATAAACCAATACACAATAGCTAGTGTCAGATGCGACTCCCGTGGCTCAATTGCACTGTAAAAGCGTCCTTGAGGTATTTTTCTAACGAAGACGATGCAATACAAATTAGATAAATTGTTACAATGGCGGTTCAAGAAGCGATAAATTAGTTAACCGATAATTAATCTTATACTGTTATATTAAATAACTTTAATAATTAAATAGCTATTTATTATTTTTTATATAAATTTTTTCTTTTCAAATTTATGTGTTTTTTCTAAATTATATTATCATCATGTATTATTATTATTTAATGTTATTTAGTATTAAAAAAATAATTGTAAGTACCTACTTATAACACATAGTCGAACTTAATTTGTAATTTTGAATTTTTGTATTGAATTTTAAATGCGTTTTTATAAGTCTTCCTTTGTTTTGTTTTGGTTATATTTTTTGCACCTGAAGATAGAGGAGGTATCCTCTGAAACATGTCGTGTATTTTAATATTATTTTATTAAAAAAGTGGTCTAAACAATGTTTAATTAATTCCCAAAGTAGATTACTATGGAATTCCACAGTGTTAATGCCTTAACTTTCAATAAGTTTAAATAACTTTGTTTTATGTATCACAATTGTATTTTATTTTACGCGACAGCTGTTTCGTTAACCTATGTTGACATCATCAGGTGTTACAATATTCTAACACCTGACGATGTCAACATAATTTGACGAAACAGCTGTCGGGTAAAATAAAATACAAGGGTAATACATAAAACAAAGTTATTTAATTTAACAGTTTAAAATGTTAAGGTATCATAATGTTTCGGCCAAAACAATGGACTAGATAATTAATCTATTTGAACTAACTAACTAACTAACCATCACGCCGTTTCCCCTGAGAGGTAGACAGAGAGGATGGACCACCATACTGTCCTGACATAACTCTCTAGATTCCACAACATTCATACATCGTAATATTAACGCTCGTCGATTTTTTTTCAGTATTTGATTAATTTGGTCATGCCATACTCTCTTTGGTCTTCCACGACTTCTCTTTCCACTCACACTGTTTGTATATAACATTTTAACCATTATTTTCTCGTCCATTTATTCCATTATGTCCAAACTACCTCATGGATCCTTTTTTAAATTTTACTTATGATGCAATCATCTGCCTTACTAATATTGTTTCTTGAACAATGATGTAAAACTCCATATTGAATGATCAATACTAAAGAAAACGTTTTGTTATATTTTATAAGAATGACATGTTTCGCCCTTCTAAGGCTCTTCGCCCTTCTAAGGCCCTCGCCCTTCGCCCTACATTTGATAATGCTAATAGCATTTTTTCCTTATTTCGTCGTTCGGTATTCTTTCATATATCGTTTATCAGCACATTATTCTTAGAAATCTAATTTCTACGGCAATAATCCTACTTTCATCATTTTCTTGCCAGCTCCAAGCTTGTTTGAACACGTGTTAAATCTTTTTAATCGTTCATGCATAGTCATTTTTTATTAATAATAAAATAAATAATTTAATACACCAGAACTTTTCTGAATTCGCATATCATCTTATTAAAAACATCATTCGTTTAAATAAGAAAACGTTGTTAAAATTTTTCTCATTAAAATTGGAAATATAATTTTAAACAACCTTGAAATTTTGGCGATGAGGTTCGCAACCCATCAGACCGCGTCTCTCGCGATGGCGAAAAGAGAAGGATGGAGTGCCGCATCGATTAAAGTGTGGCAGTCCATTCTTTCTGCCTACCCTTTCGGGGAGACGGCGTGATGGTTAGTTAGTTAGTTAGTTTTTGAAATTTTAGGAACTAATAAATCCATTTAAGATAAAAAATAATAAGTATGAATTAACACGTCTATTTCCTAAAAGTTTCATTTTAATTTATGGGAGTGACATGTTTCGCCTTTATAAGGCATTATCAAATGTACACACATATCATTTAATTATTATTATTGTGTTATTTTATTTGATAACATTTTATTTTGTATTATTTGTTTTAGATTTATTATGTGGATGTTTTACGATCAAAGTGTGCGCGGGAGATGCCTATTGGTGGCGATGAGGTTCGCAACCCATCACACCGCGTCTCCCACGGGGCGAAATGAGAAGGATAGAGTGCCGCATCGGTTAAAGTGTGACGGTCCATTCTTTCTTCATACCCTTTCGGTGAGACGACGTGATGGTTAGTTATTATTTTGTAGAATCGCTCTTTACATCATGACAACATGAGCCAAATCGATGTAAAGGATATTTTTGCTACCATAGTGATTCTCGTGACACGTGATAGGTAGCTAATCTATCGCCATTTTATTGTCACGTTAATTCTACACCAGACCAAAGACAGTGTGATAATCACGCTGCCCTCGCCGGGAATCGAACCAGGAACCTGCGGGGTGGCATTCAATGCATTTACCAGTCGGCCATGAAGGTCGTCAATATACTTGGCGTATTTCACACGTACAATTAATCTATTTGGCAGATCCTGTATGGCCTTGTGTGTGGCATAAGTGTCGGCACAATACGCCATTGTGTACTGCAAATTTTTATTTTGGAGTAGGCTTTTTTTATATTTGTATTAAATCCACATTTAATAATAATGATTATAAAGAGTTCACTGAACGTTAGGGGACGCTCCGTCTTAAAGAATAAAGTTAGCAGTCTGTCTTTTTATCTATTGTTGGCTTTGTGCAAAGTTTCTTCAATTCTGAAACATCAACAATGTGAAGATGGCATACAAGTCACGTAAAACATTTACCATCGCATTGCAGATGAAAGGAATAGCTCGGGGGTACAACGTGACAACCAATAAAATCGTAAATGTTTTATCATTTAATGTAATATTCATATTTTGAAGAGAAAAAAAAACATATCCAGGAATCAAATGATTTAATTCTCCTCTGTCTACACTTCCATACCATATAACAATACTGGAAATACTTATCAACGGACAAAACCCATTTTACGATCCATGGAAGGGTCATTATTGGTCAGGATGTCTTGGCTGGTCAGGATTCTATACAAAAATAATCTTAAAATAAATATGTAAATTATAAATTTACTGAATTTAAATATTGGTATTAAAGTTATATAAGAGAATTCGTTTTCAATATATTTTTTTTATTTTTTTAACTTTTACATTTTATGCATTGATAAAAAAAGTTTATGGACTGTAGTTGTCACACTAGGCATGGCCTGTATCGTGGCAACTACATAAAATAGGATGTTAGTAGAATTGTTAGTAAAATGGCGGTTTATTAGTAAAACGGCGGTTGTTAGTAATCTTATGCTAACATTGGTAATCGCAACATGATGATATAATTAAAATTACTAAATCTAAAAGAAAAAGACTTTTTCTATGTCTATGGTTGACCTCTTTATATATTTGGTTAGTGCACGTTTAAATTTCTTAGTGTCGTTAATTGATTTGAGATTCTCAGGAAGACGATTGAAAATATAGGGCGCGCGGAATGGAAATTGCTAATTTTAAATTTCATTATAGTAGACATATTTATAAACTACGTATGAAAAATTGGTACATATGCTTGTATTATCACTGGATTAAAAAATAATATATTATAAATCTTAGTCCATTAGGTTGGCGTCGCCATATTTGATTTTTCCATCAATTAGAGCTGCAAACCGGTCGCTGTCGAAATAAAGACAAAAAGTAGTTAAAAAACATCGATTTATTTAATTATTATTTCTATAGCTATTAGAAAATAAGCCTGTACAAAATGTCGTAAGGCAACATGTTGCATTTACAACAGCAACACTACTATCAAGTCCAACTCTCTAGCGTCCACGAGAGATATTTTAAAGACCCCGCAAACCCCGGGCAATGTGGCACATATTACTTAGTGCCATAACAGATAGAGAGAGGACGAATGGCGAGCTTCCAGCGCCATAAAACTGGATACACCCAGCTAAGGGAAGTTAACCCCGACAAAAAATTCTCCAGAGAAGACAAGGGGACACCACTCTGGATATTTTTCCCCAGGTCATCACCATGAGGCCTACTCAAGGGTGATAGTCAACGTTATGGAGACCTGACAAGACACAGAAAGAAGAAGATAGCTATTTGGTTTGTAAGAAAAAAATATTTTTAAAAGTGACATTTTAATCAAAACGCATAGACGGAGAATGTGCCACGAAGCGATGAAAATAAGATAGCATTTGTGTTAATAAATCAATATTTAATAAAAATTATTGTCTCGTTTTTCTTACAGTAAAATACACATGCATTCTTTAGATACTCGTATATCGTTATATAAACATCTGTCTGAGACGGCACTGTCTATAATGCAAGACTCTAGTATGAAAGCGAGTAATGAACATTGAAATACTCGTACACACCCTCTTAGTGTTACTCGCAGACTGACAGAACGAAGTTAAAAGCTTCGTGCATAATTACTTTTGTATTATTAATAATAATATCAAACGGGAGTGCTAACATTACATACTCATATCACACCTTGTGAACACATCTGTGTAGAACACAAAATTGTTCCAAGAAAATATGCCATGATGATATTAAAAAAAATTTAAAAACATTTTGAATTTATATAAATACTTGTAGACGAATACTGGATTTTACCCATTGCGGGTTATCACTTCAAGGATTAACTGTATCTCAATAGAGACGAATATGCAAATTGGAAACAGAATATGGTGGTCGAGGTGTTTACAGGACTTATGACATGTCATTGTTTGGGTTAAGCGCACGCTTTATGTAATACAACATTCCGCAATCCACCCTTCTTACAACCACCATCTCTGACAAATTTTTGGAAGTTGTATACTCGTATATGCTACTATGTAACACCACACTTCACATTTTTTATTTCAATCTACACACTAGCGCCATCTATGAAAGGGTGGAATGGGGAATGTTTTATTAAATAAAGCGTGCGCTTAACCCAACCAATGACAGGTCATAAGTCCTGTAAACACCTCGACCACCATATTCTGTTTCCAATTTGCATCTTCGTCTCTATTAAGATACAATTAATCCTTAAAAAAAATTAAATGTTAACCAGGTGAAGTATCGGAGATATCGACGTTCGTATATGACATAATAATTCAAAATTAATATATCAGAATAGAATGGGTTAGTTAAAACTTGATTTAATATGAAAATTGTGTATTTTTTTTTTAGTTCAATTTAATTCGTAAATGAAAGTATCGTTTATTAACCACCCTACGTATTTAAACGTACGTGATACGTTCACTTCGACTACCATTCTGCGCTATCCCGTATCACGTACGCGCTTGAGAAAAAGAAATGTACGTAAAAGGTACAAACTGTTAGGGATACGCGCGTGTGCCAACAACACTTGAGTACAAGTCTTCAAAAATATGATAGTTTTACAAGGGGCAGGCGAAGTGTGCGGCTGAGTATTTAACGTTTCGTAATTTAAAAAAATATAATAAATATTTAATTAAATTTCATTAATTAAAAACCTGCTTTTTTCACGTTTCTCGTAAAATTACCTGAAGGTAGGTATGTTATTAATATGACCGGTTTCAAAAATATAAGAAAATATGGAATTAATAGGCGGGGTAAAGCAAGTCCCGCCCATTTAAGCCCCATTTCCCAGTTCATAAGCCCAAATACCTGAGCCCCATGTAAGGGGTGGAATTTTAATTATAAATACGAATTCCATATGGTGTTCTGGTACTGTCAGCTGACGGCGAACAAGGGATGAATATTTTAATAGTCCGGGTTCTAAACGCGGAAATTCTGCAAATTAGGATTCAAATCTTAAACTTATTAGACTAACATTTGAACCACGCTCGTAATTGAATGAATAAATATCTATGGAATGGAACGAAAATGAATATGATATCAAGGAATTCTTAAATTTAAAATTTAAAATAGTTCTTAATTTGAAGGATTGAATTTATAAATTAACTAAAATTATAAAATTGATAACTCTGTAAGAATTATAATGTTTAATAATAATAAAATAAAAATTATAAAGGTGATGGGCACGAAGAGGCTTAAAATCAACGTGGATGGCAACATAATTGAGAATGTCCAAGAATATACATACCTGATAACCAAACTGCAGAGCTAAAAAGAATAATAGAACTAAGCTGGGCAGCTTTCGGAAACATAAGTTACATCCTTGAAAACCGGAAAATACCGATCAACCTGAAACGAAAAGTCTATGAAGCCTGTGTTCTGCCAGTTGGTACTTATGGTCTCGAAACTGTTACATTGTCCAAACAAAGTGCCGAAAAACTACGAGTGACCCAAAGAGCCATGGAAAGAGCCATGTTAGGAATAAGCCTAAGAGACAGAGTCAGAAATGATACGGTGAGAGAAAAAACAAAGGTTACTGACATCATCCACCGGGTGGCGACTCTAAAATGGCAATGGGCAGGTCACGTAGTCAGAAGCCCAGATGAAAAGTGGACAAAAAGACTGCTGACTTGGAGACCGTGGACGGCAAAGAGAAGTGCAGGGCGACTGCAACTGCGGTGGAAGGATGATCTGAACAGACACGTCGGAATAACCTGGATGCAGTCTGTACAGGACAGAGTGACATGGAAGCGAATGGAGGAGGCCTTTGTCCAGGAGTGGACGGGAATAGGCTAAAAAAGCCTCAGCTATTTCGCTAACGGGTGTTGAAATTATCAGGTATTACAATCAGTTCACTTGAAAGTTTTTCAATGTCTTTGTAGAAAAACATTTTGCCTTGTTCTATAACAGAAGATGTCATTAATGCAGCCGAAACCGATCTAGAACTGTATCGAAATTTTTACAGTCATTTCCGAACACATTTTAAAATGTAAATGGAGGACATGGAATCCATAAAAGGTATTTGAAGTGCCTCTGAATCATTCATCAATGAACCGGTTTTGAAATTGAGGAGGGTTTGTTTCTCTTGCTGATGAGATGCTTTTAATTCCAAATACCTTACATGATACGTGAATCTAAAAATATTATATTTTTATTTCTTGGTGGGAGTCCATTTAAAAATATGAAAATAAATAAATAATTCCTTTAAAATATAAATTCAGTTTTATTGATTTTTAACAGTTTAGGCAGTTTGCTGCCATATTGAGGTTTCACAGGACGATCACAGGGAGCGAGCTGCCGAAACCGGTGGAAGCTAATAATCAACAACAACGACAACAAACCATCACGCCGTTTCCCCGAAACCGCCACACTACTATATTCTGACACACATCTCTAGCTTTCTTCACATTCATACAGCGAGTCATACACGCACGTCGATTCTTTCGACTTATAACATAGCCAACTTGGTCATGCCCTGTTTTCCTCGGTCTTTCTCGACACCGTACTCCATTCGCATCGTTAACTTATCGCTATCGATTCATACGTTCCATGTGACCAAACCATTGTGACCAGACCACCATTCTGTCGTATATCGTTTTACCACACATACGTATAAGGAATCTCATATATACTGCATTTACTCTGCTCTCATCCTTCTTCTACCAGTCCCATGCTTCGCTTCCATACATAAGGGTTGTAACTAGAAGTCCATTGTGAACGGCCAGCTAGAAATCAGTCAAATCGGCCAGTTATAAAGTAATTTTTATTTCGAACGTTTTTCAAATGTTGAATTTGGAATTATTTTTAATTGATTCGAAGAGTTTTTATACAGAATGTGGAATTAATTTGAAATGCGATATTATTCAAAATTATTGAAAATAATTGAATTCGAAACAAGACTGTATTTCTCCCGAAACATTTCTAATAAAGCAATGTTCGTATGCAATATAATACCGGAGCTTCGTAGAATATCAAAATATAATTGAAATCCAATCTGCTCATAATTCCAGACAGACAGGCATTTTATGAGAATGTGTATTGTTATCAGTTAATTATAAGCACGAGAACAATTTTCTAATAACGGTTCATGTGAAACAGAAAATACTCTGCTTTAAATTAATACGCGGCAGTTTCCATCATGTTTTCCACCCTTACACGTCTCTAGCAACCTCTCCATTCATACATCATGTCTTTTTAAACCCCTTCAGTGGGCAATCCATAAATGTGAATAATTACAAAACCACAAACATTTTTTCTTATCTTTGTATTAAGCGTCGACACGACCTTCGTGACAGATTGGTTACCGCTGTGAGTGGCACACCAAAGATCTCAGTTTTGATTCTGGTCTTGTAGAATTCAAGTGACAATAAAAATTGCGAACTACTTGCAACCTATGACATCTCATGATAATCTTCTTCTACTTCTTCCTTATTGTGGACCTATGTAGTCTGTTTTCCAGAGTGTTGCTCCTCCTGTGAGGTAGATTCCCAGCTGTCCTTCCATATTTTAGTGTCTCATGAGGTTGATTAGGCAATGCAATATAGGGGAGTCTGGTGGTGTCCATTCTTTGAACATGACCGTACCAGTCGCTTTTTCGCTGTCTGCTCCATCTTATAATATCCTCAACCTCACATATCTCTCTTATTCTGATGTTTCTCAAGCGATCTCTCAGTGTCATGCCTGCTATTGTCCTCAGTGTCTTCATTTCGGAAGTCCTCAAAACTTGTTTGGTCCTTACTGTATCTGCCCTTGCTTCGACGCTTTATGTTATTAACATGAGAATCAATAGTTAGAAAGTTGTATACAGTAATTGAGTTCAAATAACGTTCTGTAAACCATAATATAGAAAGCAACGGAAAACTACCACATTAAAGAACCATTTAGCATCCCAAGAATCAGCAAAACATTACGGTGCTGCAAGCCTATCTCTATGATTGAAACTCTTTTTAGGTATAGTATTGAGTATAGTACAACAATAATGTTCTCATATCGTGATATAAGAACATTATCGCTGTTTAGAAGATACTTTTTTGAAAATATTAATTAAATTAAACAGACTCTGTCGATGCCAGCAATCCTGGCGAAACCGCTCCTTAAGAATTCTGACAAGGACGAATTTTTTATGTACGAGTATTAAAACACTGTTTTTTCCACTTTCGAGTTTATTTTGCTAGACAAGTTTCAAAAGCTTTACACCTTCATCATCAGGAGAATGATATAAATTATCGTTCTCCCGTTTGTTGTATATTAATTAATACGAAAGTAAACATACGCTCTCTTTCGGATTAATTATTTAATATGGAGTTTAACATCATTGTTTAAGAAACAAATTAATGATTTTATTTTTAATACTTTCTTCATTGAATGATGATGGTGCGAATGAACAAAATAATGAATGGATCTTTAAGATGGTTTGGACATAGGGAAAGAATGAAACCAGATATAGAGGAAGACCGAGGAAAACGTGGCACGGTCAAATAAATCAAATATTGAATGTCCGCCATGTGGAGGAGTCAGAAAAATCGACGCGCGTGCATGACTCGATGTATGAATGTTGAGAAAGCGAGAGAAATATGTCAGTAAAGAAAAGGGTGGCACTCCATTCTTTCTGCCTACTCCTTCTGGAAGACGGCGTGATGATTAGTTAGTTACTTAGTTTTTTTACTTTCTTCACCTCTACATTCCTTCCCGGTAACAGTATATCAAATTCTGTCATGAAATACTTACATCTAAATCAATATAATTAAAACAATAAGGAGATTTACATCATCTAGAAGATGCCAACGAACTGACGAAACCGGTCCAAGAAAAAGGTAAATAAAATTGAACTAAATATTTATTAGATGATTTCTTTATTTATTTTTTTTTTTACGTCATTATGCTTTCTAGGATCTTGGGAAAATCTGTGTCACTTGGCTTTACCGACCGACGTTTCGGAGATCATTTAAGTTTCCATCTTCAGGGTACCTAGTCATAAATACTCACGTTGGTACTCTCTATATAACTCTAGTTAGGTATTCATCAAAACTATTATAATAACGAGGAGATTCAAATGTGTGAAGTCAGAAAAATCGACGTGCGTATGTGACACGATGTATCAATGTTGAATTGTTATGAATCGAGATAAGTATGTCAGGAAAGAACAGTGTGATGGTCCATTCTTTCTTCCTACCCTTTTGAGGAGACTGCGTGATGTTTAGTTAGTTAGTTCAAATGTAGCACTAATTAATTTTTTCCAGCATCCAATGCGAGACAGAACCCAATCTGCTCTTCCCATGGCATCCGTTGAGCTCAAAACAACGGAGAAAAATTGTTTACCACTAAGCGGAACTCCGGAATATTGATTCTAAAATATTTGTAGACCTGTCTGACGTAGGGTTGGGAGGGCAACATAAAAGCAGGGAGAATAATGGCTTTATTAAGGGGAAACACAATATGAAATAGTTCTTAAATCAAAGTTTTTCACAAAATGTAATCGGGGGTATTTTATATTGAGTAGAGATTTAGTAAAATAAACATAATATGCTATGCAGATGATGCGGTGCTAATAGCAAACTCTGAAGATGATCAACAAAGGCTACTGTACAAACTCAACATATCATCTCAAAGATTCGACATGAAAATCTCCATAGCCAAGACAATTGAGCATGGTTACATCAAGACAACCAGTACGATGCAAGCTTGCATTAGATAATAAAATAATAGAACAAGTGATGCATTTAAAGTACTTAGGTGTTGATGTATCAAGCAGCAGTGACCTCTACGGAGAAGTAAGTGAACTAACAAACAGGGCCGCCGTTGTGGCTGGCTGGACATGCGTACAAGACATGCGTACGGCCTATAATGACATATGGAATAGAAATGAACTCCATAATGACGATTTTTTATGAATTAAAACACTGTTTTTTCCACTTTTGAGTCTATTTTTTTCGACATGTTTCGAAGGATTTACACATTTATCATTGGAAGAACGATATAAACTGTTATAAGATGTTGGACGATCGAAATGTGCGCGGGAGATGCCTATTGGTGGCGATGAGGTTCGCAACCCATCACACCGCGTCTCCCGCGGGGCGAAAAGAGAAGGATGGAGTGCCGTATCGGTTAAAATGTGGCAGTCCATTCTTTCTGCCTACCCTTTCGGGAGACGGCGTGATGGTAAGTTAGTTAGTTAGATATAAACTAACCAAAATTATAACAAACTCAATCAAACAAGAAAAATAATTAAATAAAATGATGTTTTAACTACGTCCACATTTGTCTTTATTTTGCCAGGCTTAAAAAACATCGATTTATTTTATTATCATTTAAAATGAACTTCCATCAAGAGTTTTCAGTAAAATCATTTGATTATCAATACAAGAAGCTTGCCAGGTTCATATTCAAACCTACAGATTTGGATACATCGTTTAGTTCTTTAAGCATTTCAGTTAGTTCCTCCGGAGTGTTGTTCACGAGTACGATGTCGTCGGCAAAACGTAGATGGTTTAAATATGTTCTATCAACACGGATTCCTTTAGCTTTCCAGTTCAAATTTTTGAAAAAGTATTGGAGGGCAAATGTGAAATGAGCCTGGCAAAGACCAAGGTGATGGGCACGGAAAGGCTTGAAATCAACGTGGACGGCAACAGAATTGAGAATGTCCAAGAATACACATACCTGGGACACAATATTCGATTGGACCGAGATAACCAAACCGCAGAGCTAAAAAAAAGAATTGGACTAAGCTGGGCAGCTTTCCGAAACATGAATTACATCCTTGAAAACCGAAAAATATCGATCGACCTGCAACGAAAAGTCTATGAAGCCTGCGTTCTGCCAGTTGGTACTTATGGTCTTTAAACTGTTACACTGTCCAAGCAAAGTGCCGAGAAACTACGAGTGACCCAAAGAGCCATGGAAAGAACTATGTTAGGAATACGGAGTCAGAAACGATACGGGAAGAGAAAAAACAAAGGTCACTGCAGATGCAGTCTGCACAGGACAGAGTTACATGGAAGCGAATGGAGGAGACCTTTGTCCAGAAGTGGACGGTACTGGCTGAAGAAGAAGAAGAAGACAAGAAGCTTGTTTTGTTGTTTATTTATTTAATTTAAGGCACATTTGAAAATGCTTTAGATATTCACACATAATATAGTAAAACTTCGACAAAACAAATATTTCGGGTACAAAAGCCCTTCAGCAGTAATATAAATTTTATACATACTCGTACATATTTTTTAATTTAATATTTATATAAATTTATATCAATGATAAATGACTTCTGTGCCCGAAACATGTTTGTTGTCTTTTAATTTTCATTTTTTAATAAAGTTAGTGTTATGTACAATTTTTAATAAAATAAACATTTAACAATAGATTAGTTCATATTTCTTGATCGAGCTCATGTCTCAAATGTCTTTCTAATTAAATTACCAGTTCAAAATTTGAAATAACTTATATCATTTCTAATAAATAAATATTAATTTTATCCTAAAAAAACAACTAACTGAAGATGGACTGCCATAGATAGGCTTAATATGTCATTCAGATAAAATGTAATAAAATTTCTATAAAACGGATTTTTTATTCAAATTAATTATTTAATATGGAGTTTTACATTATAGCTCAAGAAACAATAAATTGTTTGAATAATTTTTTTGTTTTCTTGATTCTCCTCATTCTTTGAGAACGTTCTCCTGTTCTCCAGGGCAGCCCAACACTAGGACGAGGCCGGTTGGATTGAAAACATCCTGAAATCACGTAGCCGTCCGTCCTGCCGATATTCTATATAATTTTCACCGCGCCATGATATATGCCCGGGGCACGTGATTTGCTTACCGCAAGCGGTGGGACGTGATGTTTCTGGGGCGTTTAGCGATCGGCCCAGATTTGGAGGCAGCGCATAGCTATTCTGAACCGATCTACTGCAGAAGTGGAAGAATGTTGATAAATCGAATTTATTACAGAATATGGATTGATTTGAATTTTAAAAGAGGTTGTGATTTCAAAGCCGTAGAATTTAGGTAACTAAAAGTATATTTAATATTCTGATTTTGAAAATTTGGTTTGGTTCATGTGGTGGTCCTGTAAATTTGGAGATATTTCACGTATAAGTAAATTGTTTTGGTCAATTTAACTGTTGCCGCACTTTATAAATAGTTCATTGTGACACGTAATACGTTTGTTTTGTTTTGCTGTTAAAATTATATTAGTTTTATCGTTTTTATAAAGATTTTTGACAGGTGTAAAAATAAATTTTTCATTTATTCCAATGACAATTTGAATAATTTCTTCATTATTATTTTAAATTTCTTGCTGGTTAAATGCCTAATTACAGCTAGTTTAAAAAACGGTGGATACGTGTAACATAAATTAAATAAACACAAAACTTCGGATCGTCCATGTCAACATGTGCAACATCGAAAAAAACATTATGTGTTATTACATTATGTGCTTAATTTAAAAAACGGTGGATTCGTGGAACATAAATTAAATAGACAATATGTGCACCATCTAAAAAGAACATTTCGTGTTAAAATATTTTTATTTTATTATTTTATTTTATAACATTGTATTTTATATTATTTGTTTTAGATTTATTTTGTGGATGTTGAACGATCGAAGTGTGCGCGGGAGACGCCTATTGGTGGCGATGAGGTTCGCAACCCATCATACCGCGTCTCTCGCGGGGCGAAAAGAGAAGTATGGAGTGCCGCATCGGTTAAAGTGTCCAGTCCATTCTTTCTGCCTACCCTTCCTGGGAGACGGCGTGATGGTTCGTTAGTTAGTTATTAATACGAATAAAACCGTCAAATTTTTTTAAATAACTAATTAACTAATTAACCATCACACCGTCTCTCCAAAGGTGTAGCAGAAAGAATGGCCAGCTAAATTGTTCTTTCTTGACATACTTCTCTCACTTCTTCAACATTCATAAATCGTGTGATATACGTACGACGATTTCTCCGACTTCTCACGTGGCCGACATTTGAGATTTTCCTCGGTCTTCTTCTATTATTAGTTCCGCCCACATCGTTAACGTATACTTTTTTTACATTTTTTACATGTGTCCAAACCATCCTAATAATTATTTCATTTTTATGTTGATAACAATTTCATTCACACTGCATTCACGTCTATATATTCATTTGACACTCTTTCTTACACAAATTTTCTCAGATTTTATTTGTCATTATTTTTTGCCAGTTCCATGTTTCACTTGCATACATAAGGGTCTGTTTTATATTTAGATGTTTTTTTTATAATTTATGGGAATCTGATAAGGAATGGCGAAACATGTCATTCTGAAATTATAATAAAACGTCTAGAATACAGACGTTTTAATTTGTATTATTTAAAAATAAAAATGGTAAATATTTTAGACACGTAAATAAGCCATAATTCAAATTAAGGGTTTCTAAGTTGGTTTCGAATCAATCAAATACAAAATTTGATTCGTTCTCCCGATAATAAAAGTGTAAAGCCTTCGGAACCCGTCGAGAAAAATAAACTCAAAAGTGTAAAAAACAGTATTTTTAGTTCAAAATGAATCTATGACATGATCAAAATAATTTTAATATTTTAAATGTTATATAATAAAGTGCGTGTTACGATTTCTGCATTTGCAGATAAAGCTCAGTATAAAATAGATCCGTGTTCCGTCCTTCTTTTTTACAAAGAAATTCAATTCAATTCAGTTGACTTTACAAATATATGTTATTTACCGTTTAAGGTATATATTTGTGAACAGGAAAAATACCAGGAATGCATGAGTGATGTTTCGACTTCAGGAAGACAAGACACTCTCTAAAGTCAAGAGTATTTGTCTTCTGAACGTACTTTCACTAATATGAAAGACATCGATTTCCAGTGCTTTATTAATAAGGAAGGAACTAAAGAGGTATTTTAAGATAGAGAAGTGAAGTGCTGCATTATCTTCGCCTACACTTCTTCTTCGATGGCCCTACAGTCCATATAGAGCCTTAACCTTCAATATTATTCTCCTCCAACTCCCTCAGTCCTCCGCTTCGACCCTCCAATCTGACACTGCTAACAACTTTGCCCCATCTCTTCATCCTCCCATCGCAGCCGTAGTCGTCAAATTGGTCTTCTACCACCTGGGTGCCACTCCAGCAATGTTTTTAGGGTTCGCGATGACGGCATCCTCTGCACGTGACCGGCCCATCTCAGTCTATTCAGTCTGACCTGTGTGTAGAGACTGGAAGCTTTGTAAATATTGTACAGTTAGTCATCATGCCGTACTCTCAGAATTATGGGTAGCACCCTTATTTCAAAAGTATCCAGTCGCTTTGCGGATTTTGCTATCATAGTCCACGCCTCACACCCATAAGTAACCACTGTTCGGATGATTGTCTTACACAGGATGATTTTGGTTTTCCAGTGAACGTTTCTTGATTTGAGCACCGGTAGTGGAGAGAATATTGTTTTGTTGCCTATTGTGATTATTCTTTGGGTTTTTTTTTTGTTATAGACAATCCCAGGTAAGGGAAGTCCTCCACCATCTTAAAGTTATACTTTTCGCCTACACACAAGACGATTATTTGAAGCGTTCTATTTTTTAAAGTTATACTTTTCGCCTACACACAAGACGACTATTTGAAGCGTTCTATTTTTTAAATCACAGATCAAAAGAATGATTCCCAAATCTTCCTAGCAAGGTCGTTATGATAAAGCGACGTTCTTTTGTTTTCATGTTTTCAGAGTGGAGAAGAAAAAATATGGCGCAGTAAAATCAAGGAATCATTTTAATAATAAAAGTTAATTTAATAAAGTACCCCTCCCATTATATTACGTAAGTGGGGTCCTTTACGCACAATAAAAATATAAAGCCAACAAAAACACTGAATATTTTAAAAGCTAACAACCGCATTCTATATTGTATAAGCGCCTCAACTGAACAAGACCTGGGGAACTGCCATTAAATTGAAAAAAAAAAAATATTAAATATATATAAATGAAATACATAAATAACTTCCGCTCAGGTAGACAGTATTTATTGTTTCTATCGAGCTGCCAAAACCGGTTGAAACTAGAAGAACAGTGGAATAAAACTAAATATAACCAATTAAAAGTATATTTTAATTGATTATTAGATAAAATATTTTGTTATACGAAATTTCATGACAAAAATTCATTGTGTATATAATAAAAATATTAAAATGATGTATTTTTTAATGTATATTGATTAAAATCCACGAACATTTGTGTCTTCGGCCGGTTTCGGCATCGCGCTGCCATCTTCTGGTGTGACAGAACACCAGAAGATGACAGCGCTAACTGCCGAAACCGGTCGAAGACACAAACATTAGTGAAATTTGACTAAATATCTTCTTCTTCTTCTTTTTCTTTTAATAGATCTGACGATCTGTGACACAGAAATCATATCTCTTGGGATGATGAGGACCTGCTTTCCCTCCATATTTTAGTTTTTTTCATGGTCTTCCAGGTGTCCAGTAGGGGTTTGAAAGCGGTGATATATGCGAGTCTGTCGCTAAATATACACTTTTTTTTTACAATTTTCTATAATTTTCATTTTTGTTTTTTTTCATATTTGACAATGTACTTCGTCCAAAGAAGTTAATAATAAGCAAGAATACCTTATAAGCCTGGTTATACCTGGTTTTATATTCAGAAATACGTTTTATCTATTTTTTTAGTATACAATTATATTTATATAAATTTTTGTAATTTTTTTTTATTAATTTTAAGCTTACAAATTTAATAAAGTACCCCTCCCATTATATCACGTAAGTGGGGTATAGACGTATCGTGTCTGAAACCCCTATAGTTAAATACTGACCATATTACGACAAAATTTTCACTGCTTATTAATATTTCTTCAACAAACGTTTTAAAAAACTAATTTGTTACGAACGAACCGAAAAAACTAATAATTAAAAAATGATTTTTTTTTTTAATTTCTATGGCCCTCATATATAGGCCTTAACGACAGTTCAACATCTTAAAGTTGACATTATGTACTTGTAATTTGTCATCCTCTATTACTTATTCCATTTACGCCGTTTACATCTACTTCGCACTAAATTTATCATACAAAAGTTTAACACACATTCTTCTAAGAGATTTCATTTCTTTTCCATTTTAAATAATTTCACCCTTATTTTGCCAGTTCCATATACGATAACGATTTTTTTTATTAAGCTTGTGGCATTTCCCCGAAACCTTCCTGCGCGTGTATAAGCACTCACATTTCCCCCGAGTACCTTGCTCGTATAATTTATTCAAGGATTTCATAATATTGTGGCCATATAAAAGGATTGCGCTCGGGTAAATGCCGCATTACCGAACAATTGCCTCAAAGGGGAAAAAAAACAGGTTATGAAATCCTAAATGAATTTGGATTTATCATATAAGAAAGTTAATATGTTTCGCCGATGGGTGTCCTGTGAATTTTCACAACAATAAAATACAATTTTCGTATGTGTAATATGATTATAATAAACGATAAAACATAAACCATTGGCAGGAGTAAGTGCAGACATTAAGTTGCTTTCGAAATGTTATGTTATAGACGCATCATGGAGATGCATTGGTCGGAACAGATTCAAAACAGTGAGGTACTGAGAAAGGCTGGAGAAATCAGTCAAATGCATAAGCAACAAGTAAACTGGATAGGCCATAACATCAGGCATCCGAGCCTGGCTATTACTATCGCAGAGGAAATGGTTGAAAGCAGAAATTGCAGAGGCCGCCTAAGAGACACCTATATGGACCAAGCGATAAGAGACATGCGCTGTGGTAGCTACACACTGATGAAAAGACTGGCTGGAGACAAGACTGAGTGGAGGGAACAAGTGAGAAGCCAAGAAATGAAAAGTGTTGCAACTGATTGTTCAAGGTAAAATTAACGGAATACGAGGTATCGGGAGAATATGAAAATCCTGGCTAGAAAACCTTTGAGAATGGTTTAGTTGAAACAGAACATCTCTGTTAATAGTGGCGGTACTCCCATAGAAACCCAGAGGCCCGGCTTGCGTAAGAAATTATGAATCAAAACCTCTTCTGACTTACAGAGGTTCAGCTCTGGTGGTTATTCCTCTGACGTCTGATGGGAACATTGTTGGAAGGTGATTTAATGTGTTGTTGGTTTATGCGGGGGCATGATTACTTAGATTTGGGGGTTTTGATTCAAAATTTCTTACGCAAGCCGGGCTTTTTGGCTTCTATGGAAGAACCACCTTTGCGCTGTTAAGAGTAGCTGTATCAAATGTAGAAATAGTCATTATGCTGTCCAATCCTAGGTAGGAGAGCAACAACAAAAATAAGAGTAATGTGTAGATATATGAAAAACGTGTCGGAAATCATCGATAAATGGCAGCGTTCAAATGGCGCTGGGCAGGCCATTTCGTCGTAGCTCTGACGGAGATGGACGAAATGCCTCCTTTGCTGGTGTCTTAGAACTGCGACCCGAAACCCAGGAACTCCTCAACTTTGATGCAGGGACGACGTTGAGGGTGTTGCTCAAGATCAACAGACGTGGAAGCAGATGGAGGAGGCCTACCTCTAAGAGTGGACGGTTATAGGCTGATGATAATGATGATCATCCCTCTCAATATTCTAGCATCGTCTTCCTGACGTCTACAATTCTTCGCAATCTGATAATTAATGCTTCAGCAACAAAATATGTGACCGGCAAAGTCATCATCATCATCATCATCAGCCATCTGTCATCAACTGCTGAATATAGGCCTCTCCCAAAGCACGCCACCGCTTCCTATCCATTGCCGCTTTCATCCATCCATGTCCAGCAATCCTCTTCAGATCGTCGATCTAGCGGGCAAGGAGACGTCCAACTCTGCGGAATCCTTAACCCATCTCCCTCATCTAGCCAATCCATCGCCACTTCAGCCCGCCCATGCTCAGAGCTACCTCAGTCACCTTGGTTTGTTGTCGAATTCGTTTTTAAATCTGTCTCTTAAGGTTTTTCCAAGCATGGCTCTTTCCATGGCGCGTTGGGCGAACTTGAATCTGTAGACTAGACATTTTGTCAGTGTCCACGTCTCGGCTCCGTACGTCATAACTGACAAGTCAGGCAAAGTGAAAACCCAAAAGATAATGGTTTACGTATATTCGAAATGTTAAAAAAAAATTAAATATTATGCCCAGGGCAGTCGATTTGTATTACTCGTATGGGAAAAGTTGAGCTTCGGAATTATTACGCCACTAGTAGAATCTCACCGTTGCCTTTGGAGATGAGGCTGTGAGCGATAAGCGAGAGGCTTTATTAAATCTGAAATATGGATTGTTAGTCTCCGATACAATAAGCTGTCAAATGTCGTCTTACGCCTAAATCACGTCAGGAGTTATTCAGGGGTCGGCAACATTCTCACGACCTCCAACATATAATTTTAATAATACTTAGTGCACAACGGTGTTCTTGTACCGACCCTTATGTATGGAAGTGAGGCATGGAACATGGAATGATGAAAAAAGATAATACAGTAGAAATGGGATCTCTTAGACGAATGTGTATATTCTATACATGATAGAGTGTCGAATGAAAATATAACAAGTGAATACGATGCGAATGATGGTATTATGAACAAAATAATGAAACGATCATTAAGATGGTTTGGACACATGGAAAGAATGAATGAAGAAATAATGGTAAAAAAATTATATATTAACGATGTAAATGGAACTAGAAATAGAAAAAGACTGAGGAAAACATGACACGATCAAATAAATCAATTATTGAATGTCGGCCACGTGAGGAGTCAGTGAGAATTATGTCAGGAAAGAAAAGTGAGGCAGTCCATTCTTTCTGTCTACCCCTTCGGGGAAACGGCGTGATGGTTAGTTAGTTTTTACTTATCGCTTTAGAACAATGTCCTTCAACTTTTTTTAAACCCACCTCTCTTCCTTTTTTATTGATTCTTAAACATTGATGTAAAACTCCAAATTTAAAATTTAAAACGCTTGAAAACGTCTGTTAAATAGAAGTTTTACTACATTCTATGTGAATGACCTGTTTTACCTTGCTAAGTGTTACAATTTTTTATTTTATTTTTTTAATTAAGAGTAAATATAAATCTTTTCTTTTAATAAATATTGAGTTTCATTCTACTTGATGTTCTAGTTCTAACCGATTTCGGTAGCTTGCTGCTATCTTCAGACGAAGATAACAGCAAAACTATTTTAAATTAGAACTGCTTCTTCTTAAAGTGCCCTGTCAGGTCCCCTCGACGTTGGCGATCACTCTGGTAAACTCTTCCCTATCCTGCGCTGTCTGGAATACATCCTCCACAGTTCTGATTCCCGTCCATTCCCTCACATTGCGCAGCCAAGAGATCTGCCTTCTCCCTGCCCCCCTGCGGCCCTCTATTTTTCCCTTCAATATTAAATGCAGCAGGCGATACTTCTCTCCTCGCAGAACGTGACCCAGATATGCAATCTTGCGGACTTAATGTCAGCAGCTCTCTATTTACTCCTGCACGATTCAGGACTTCTGTGTTCGTCACTCTGTTTGTCCATGGGATCCTGAACATTCTTCGGTGAAGCCACATTTCAAATGCCTCTAACTGGTTCATTGTATTTACTTTTAATGTCCATGTCTCACACCCATATAACAGAACAGACCACACATAACACTTTAACATCCTCTGTCTTAGTTTTAGTTAAAACTACTAGTGGAATAAATGATCAATGATCGAATGCTATGTGTGGTCTGTTTTATTGTACGGATGTGAAACGTGGGCTTTGAAAGTTAACTCAATGAATAGACTGGAAGTATTCGAAATGTGGCTTCATAGCCGAATGCTCAGAGTTCCCTGGACAGACATGGTTACCAATACCGAAGTCCTGAGGCGA
Organism: Lepidostoma basale; assembly: GCA_022606425.2. Classification (NCBI taxonomy): domain Eukaryota; kingdom Metazoa; phylum Arthropoda; class Insecta; order Trichoptera; family Lepidostomatidae; genus Lepidostoma; species Lepidostoma basale. Next base: position 532,601 of record JAHDVF020001186.1, read on the forward strand.
GCTAGAGTTGACAGGGAACTTTTATCAACTATCAAGGTTCGAAAGATCTCACATCTGGGTCATATACTGCGTGGGTAAAAGTACCACCTTCTCCAACTGATATTGGAGGGGAAAATTGAGGGACGCCGAGGGCCCGGAAGGAGACACATGTCCTGGCTGCGAAACGTGAGGGAGTGTACCGGCATCCGAAGTGTGGAGGAGCTGTTCCGAGGACAGGGACAGGTTCGCCGAGGTGATCACCATCGTTGGGGGGACCCGACAGGGCACTTAAAGAAAAATAAGAAGAAGTTGAATAAAACTTCATATTTATTACGCAGATTTTTTTCATTATTTATAAAAAACATGTTATTTAGTTTACCAAATTCTAAAATATCAACAGTGGGTACAAACCGTGATGTATAAAGTTGAGATATATGCTGAGTTTACGATCGGTAAACAAAGGTTATCAACCACTGTCAGGCGTATCGTTAGTCCTAACGCTCCCCTCCCTAATAGCGAAACCAATTAGTAATGACATGTCTTGCGGGCGAAGTATAATATTAGGATAAGGGGAGGCTGTGATGAATCATTACTTTAATGTTTTAACAAAAAAATATTAGTTTTGAATAATTTCTTAACCTATTAAACTATATAAAAATTGCATGGATATTTAATTTCAATTTCAATTTATTCAATTTTTTCAAAAAAAATATTAACATTTCAGAATAACAAATCCATATCGTTTATAATCACAATATACAAAAATAAAATTAACAATTTAAAAAAAAAAATTACAATTAATATAATAAGAAAACAAATGAGAGCAAGTAAGAAAAAAAAAATAGAAGACAATTTAAAAAAAATATGTACTTGTAGGATATGATCACGGTGAAGCTGGTTGTATAAGCAGAAGGGTACTTGACAATAGTGCACAATGATGTCCTTGTACCGACCCTTATGTCTGGAAGTGAAGCATGGAACTAACAAAAGAAAAATGAAAATATAATAAATTCAGTGGAAATGAGACCTCTTTTCAAGTGTCGAATGAATATATAAGAAGTGAATGCAGTGCGAATGAAAGTGTTATGAACAAAATAATGAAAGCATCATTAGGATGGTTAAGACACATGGAAATAATGAATGAAGAATGGTAAAAAAAAGTATATGTTTACGATGTAAACGAAACTAAAAATAAACAACAAACAAACAAACAAAACCATCACGCCGTTTCCCCGCAGGGGTAGGCAGAGAGAATGGACCGCCACACTACTCTATCCTGGCACACCTCTCTAGCTTCCTCCACATTCATACATCGAGTCATACACGCACGTCGATTCTTCCGGCTTCTGACATGACCAACCTTTAATATTTGATTAATTTGGTCATGCCATGTTTTCCTCGGTCTACCTCGACTCCTTACTCCATTTACATCGTTAACGTATACTTTTTAACCATTCTTTCTTCACCCATGCGCTCCATATGTCCGAACCAACGAAGCGAACCTTTCATAATTTTGTTCATAATACCTTCTTTCGCTCTACACTCTTTCCTAATATCAGCATTTGAGATTCTGTCGTACATCGTTCTACCGCACATACGTCTTAGGGACCTCATCTCTACCGCATTTATTCTGCTCTCATCTTTCTTCTGCCAGTTCCATGCTTCGCTTCCATACATAAGGGTTGGAACCAGAACTCCATTGTGAACGGCCATTTTCGCTTTCATTGATAAATTCTTGTTTCCAATAACTACTTTTAAAGCTCCATTCACTTTGTTACCCGCACCAACCCTTCTTTCAATATCACTGTCCGTTCGGCCATCCGCTGTGAACATGCTACCTAAATACACAAATTCGCTCACCTGTTCCAAGTTCTCTTCATTTACACTTATATTACAAACTGTCATTTGCTCTTCCCTTTCAAAAACTAACACCTTTGACTTTCCGACATTCATCATTAAATCGTTCGACTTGCATACCTCATACATTCTCGACACCAAGACTTGTAATTCGTCCGCACTATCCGCAACGAGAACGGCGTCGTCCGCGTAAAGCAGACAGTTTACAGACAGATCACTCATCTTAGCACCAGCATTTATACCTTTAAGTTCTTTCATACACTTGTCCATATACAGATTGAACAACCAAGGGGACATCACGCAGCCCTGCTTAACACCCTTCGTGATATCAAACCAGGGCGTGATGTCCCCATTTACCCTAACACTGGCAGTGCTCCCTTCGTAGAGAGAAGCAACCGCCCGTATCAGTTTTGTGCTCACTCCGTATTCGGACAAGATTGACCACAGTTTTTCTCTGTTCACTCGATCATAGGCTTTTTGCAAATCGACAAACGCACAGAAAAGCTTACGGTTTTTGGCCATAAACTTCTCCGCAAGCGTTCGAAGTGCAAAAATCTGATCCATACAACCTCTTCCGGTCATAAAAGCGCCTTGCACATCCCATACTCTTTCAGTCGTCGTCTTTTTTACTCTTTCTATTAAAATTCGACCGTAGAGTTTACCAACGGCGCTTAATAGACTTATTGCCCGGTGATTTCCACAGTCCATACGAGACCCCTTTCCCTTATAAAGAGGCATGATAACAGCCCTCCTCCAGTCGAGCGGCGTATATCCCTCCTCTAAACACTGGTTAAAGAGTCTATATAACCATGCTGAAACCACCGGCCCACCGTTTTTGATAAACTCTAAGGCTACACAGTCATATCCGACAGCTTTTCCACCTTTCATACATCTTACAGCACTTACTATCTCGTTCAAATTTATTTCAGTAATTTCACTTCCGCTGTTCGTGCAACTCTCATTTGTAAAGCTCATTCTTATTGAATCTTCAGTCATTTCACTGCCATACATATCTTTAAAGTACTCCATCCATCTTCCTTGTATACTTTTGAAATCAGTAATCATTCTTCCCTCACTACTTAAAATTGCTTTCGCACAACCACTTTCGGGAGGATTTCGGGCTTTTTTGACTTCCTTCCAGAACATTTTTATGTTGCTCTGGAAGTGATTTGTCATCTTAAGTCCGTCATCCTCCTTCATTTTATCCTTTTTCGCTCTCACTTTCAACTTGACGTTCATCTTGCAAACTTTGTACGCTTCTTTCGCTCTTTGATATTTCACACAATCACTTTTATCCACAGACAACATATTTAACCATGCATCCTTCTTTTCTTTAACAAGATTTTTTATACAGTCATCCCACCAAGCATCTCCATTTCTCCTCCCTTGCACACATGTACCACATACCTCTTTCGCTGCTTCACATAGACTTTCTTTCAGTTTCTTCCAGGTCTCATCTATGCTTATACATTCCGATTCTCGATCACTAAGCCTATCATTCACTTTCATCATAAAACTCTCTTTTACGCCATCGTTTTGTAGTTTTTCAACTTTTACTCTAGACGGGGCGGTCACTGTCTTGTTCCTCTTGGTGCGCCAGCCTCGGAACAAATTTACCTTTGTTACCACCAAAAAGTGGTCTGTTCCGAGTTCGGCCCCTCTGAACACTCTGGTATCTACAGTGTCCGCCCGTAATCTAGAGTCCACGATGACGTAATCGATCGTCGTCCTTTCATTTCCTCTCTCCCATGTATACTGGTGGATCCTCTTATGGTCAAACATCGTGTTTGACACAAAGAGGCTCCACTCCAGGCACACACCAAGCAATCTCTTCCCATTATCATTCGTTCTACTATCACCATACTTTCCGAGACATTCTTCATAACCGGCCCTTTGAATTCCTACCCATCCATTCAAATCTCCTGCTATAATAATTCTTTCGTTCGCATTTTTACTCGCTGCTATCTCGTTTACTCTATCCCAGAACTCATCTTTCACAGCTTCATCTTCGCTATTAACAGGAGCATACCCAATTATGAGTAGTACTCTTGTCAATCCAATTTTGAAGCGGATCCACATTAGTCTAGGATTCACACATTCGTATCCTTTCATGCATTCTATCATCCTAGGAGCTAAAATTGCTGCCACACCCTGGCCTCCTCTTTTTTCTTGTGGTACCCCTGACCACAAGACGACCTTATCCCCATGCTCTCTGGATCCACACTCTTTAACCATGCATTCAGTCACACACAGAATATCTAAACATTTATTCTCAAATTCATCGCACATCTCATTTAACTTCCCTTCCATACCTCCTCTTATGTTCCAAGTACCGATACGGCACTCCACTCTCCTCTGTTCGCCCCCGCGGGAAAAGCGACGTGATGGGTGGCGGACCTCATCGCCGTCTCCAGGCATTTACCCGCATCAACTTACAAAAACCTTAAAATTAGTTACATTATATTATTTATACACATTTTAACATTTCAAATATCCTATACAAAATAAAACAATATATACATATTTTTTTCCTCCGGATTATCCTAAATTTACAGTATAAACACAAACTTCTCTAAGAAATAAATACTAATTGTGGGTTTTACCAAAATAAAATTAAAATTAAAATTAAAATTACAGTTCTTTGAACGCACAAAATTCTTGGAATTATAATAAACAAATTTGGTCAGGAGACGGTGGCTTTAGCAAACATCCTCGGCGCATGAGGAGGTGTGCTTGATGATGGTGAAGGTGATGGATGCCGAAGATGATTGGTTGTAGCACGTACTAAACGCTGTTGAAGATGACGACGGGAAATCCAAGAGCGGTATTGACATTTTCGAGGCCATCACGCTTCCTCGGAGTGGATTGAGCCGGCATGAGCTTCTTGGGTGGCGGTGTGTAGGCATACGATGAAGTAATAGAACTACGGATACGAGTACGTAGAATACTGTAGACGGAAACAGCCTAAAGGTGTACCGGGCGAAATACACGTGGCGGCATTTGCACGCCGTGATTTGCACACGTGATGTGACGGCGCATGGCGAGGTAGGTCCACGTGGAGGCACTTCAAACAGCGGCAAAAACACAAACACACGAAGAAGATACACTGATGATCAAAGATGAGTGGCACAAACAGGAAGCAGAAAAAAAAAAACAGAAAGATTCTGAAGCGATCACAAGATGCGAAATAAACAGAAAAAATTCAGGAGCGATCACAAAATGCGACCGCTCGCCACGGCGGCCGGGCTAAGACTCAAAATAAAAAATAAAGGAAGACCGAGGAAAACTTGGCAAGATCAAGAGAACATTATTAAAGCGTTTAAAAAGTGTAAATAGGAACATGAACCTCTAAATGAACTTGAAAAACACGCCAGATTGTTTCAATTAATTTGTTTGAGCCATGTTTTTATCTGTATTCCGCGATTTCACGATCCGTGAAATTATTTATATATGCTAAAATTGTTAAATATAAATTATAATATATTATTTTAACCTTTCATTCATACTTGTAAATACTCGTATTTTAAAATAAAGAGAATTATGATGCTTTCATATTTTACATAAAGAAGTATTGGACTTCGTTTTATTATTATCTAATGTTAAATAATGTTTATGTTTTTAACTTTGAACGCAACATCAACTTCACAACACTTAAATAAACATTTTTTATTGAATCCGCAAAACAAAGTTAAGGCGAATATAGATGAAATAATGTTTAATACTTGTATTTTATAATCAAAATCATTACTTTCTTAATATTCTTACATTATACAAAATTCGTTTTCTTACAATAATATTATATTCAAGGAGTAGCATATTTTGTCATACATAAAAAATGTATGGAAGTGAAGCTTGGAGCTGGCAAAAGAAGGATGAATGCCGTAAAAATGAGATCACTAAGAATAATGTGCGGTAAAACGTTGTTTGATAGAATACCGAACGATGAAATAAGAAAGAAATGTAAGGCAGATGACTGCATCACGAATAAAAATAAAAAAGGATCCCTGAGATGGTTTGGAAATATGGAACGAATTAATGAGAGTAGAATGGTTAAAAAGTTGTACAGAAGCGGCGTGAGTGGAAAAAGAAGCCGAGGACGACCGAGGAAAACATGGCATTACCAAAATAATCAATGACTAAAAGGCGGTCACATTCGAAGTCGGAATAATCGACGTGCGTGCATGGTAAGATGTATGAATGTAGAGGAAGCCCGAGAGGTATACCAGGACAGAGCATTGTGGCTATCCATCCTCTCTGCCTAGCTCTCCGGGGAAATGGGGTGTTGGTTATTTAATTAGTTTTTAACATTAGTTTAAAATGTCAAGGAAAAATGTCTAGTGGAAAAAACAGTGATATAATTCATTAAAAAAATATATTCAAGATAGGAATTATAACGTTTTAATATCAGGATAACGGATTCCGATTTTGGTTTGTTTTTAATGTTCAATTATTGTGTCACGATGCGCCCCTTTCTCCTCTCAATATATTATCTGTATAGTTAAGTTAACTGTGAAATATCTCCCAACCGCCAACATAATTATATTTACCACCTGTCATTCTCCAATATTTCTCATCCAATCCTTCAAGCACACATTCCTAATAGCCAATCAACCGTGTGAGAATATGTTGTTTCAATCAATTAATTTAAAATTTATTTCGATTTTTTTTATGAATTAAAACAATGTTATTTCCACTTTTGAGTTTATTTTTCTCGACATGTTTCAAAGGCTTACACCTTCATTATCGGAAGAACGATATAAACTCGAACGATATATAAGTTTAAATCGTTCTTCCAATGATGAAGGCCTTCGAAACATGTCGAGAAAAATAAACTCAAAAGTGGAAAAATAAATGAAAAAAAATAATAATAAAACGTGTACGTTCGTGATGAATGAACGTACACTTTTAATAATAATTGTTTCATGATGAATGAACGTACCTTTTATTTAATACCCCTGGTTTCAATCGATAAAATACCAGGCCATTAATTAACTTCTAAATAATTGACCACATCTTTATACATAACGAAACCAAATAGCTGCATTATTTTTTTAATAAATATTCATGACTTTAATAATCATTGTTTCAAATACCTTTCAGTATTTATAAACACAATGCACAATGTCTTACTCAACTAATGTCAAGGTCTAGGGGATAGAACGCTTGGCTCCTGATCCAGGGGACATGGGTTCAAGCCTGGACACGACCAGATTCCTTCTTCATAATAATGAGCTATTTTCTGCTCACATTGAAGATTGTAAAATAAATTCTAATATCATTGATATAAATCCTTGATATAAGTCTCTTTTTTTTTAATAAAAAAAAAAATTAAAAAAAAAAAAAAAACTGTACCAGAATAATAAAAAAAGAGAGAGATAGAGAGAGAGAAAGAGGGAGAGGGGGGAGGGATAAAAAGAGATGCAATTTAAAAACAATATAACATCATAGTTTCATCTTCCTGAAGGGTTGCTCTAGCCATTCTATCATTCATTTCAGTCCTTAATTTTTTTTTGTTCCATTCAGTTCTTCGTTGGGCATCCTATATATTATTATTATTATTTTGTTGAATCGCTCTTTACATCATGACAGCGTGAGCTAAATCGATGTAAATGGTATCATAGTGATTCTCGTGATATATTTATTTATTGTCACGTGAATTCTACACCAGACCAACGATAGTGTGACAATCACACTGCCCTCGCCGGGAATCGAATCTGGAACCTTCGGGGTGGCAGTCAATGCACTTACCACTCGGCCACGAAGGTCGTCATATAAGGATTCTACCCACGATGGGTCGCAATTTTTTAATTTCTGCTACTCTTAGGAGATGTTAGGTGATAATTATAATCAAAAACATATTTTAACCATCGGATGTTAATGGGTTAATAAACAATTTGAATATTTTATTTAGTATTGGATAAGCGATGAACAAATTGATTCTTGTTTACTCTCGCGGGTCGCGGTGACGATCCTAAGCGATCAATCATCGATCCTCCTGGGCCGAAGAGGCTTAATAACCGTTATTAGGTACAGACTAATTATATATATTTTTAAAGGTAAAGAGAAGCGAATCAATTTTCATAACAAAGATTCATCGACTATATATGAAAAAAACTGTTTCAATCGTGAAGACTTGCATTAATGTATTCATTGTATAATAAATTGATGTTTGCCATTCAATTATCTTGAAAAAAGTTCGTTATAATTCATAAAAATAAAAAATATTCATTTATTGTCTTATTCTTCTTCTTCTTCTTCCTCAGCCTATTCTCGTCCACTCCTGGACAAAGGCCTCCTCCATTCGCTTCCATGCCACTCTGTCTTGTGCAGACTGCATCCAGGTTATTACGACGTGTCTGTTCAGATCATCCTTCCACCGTTGTTGCGGTCGCCCTGCACTTCTCTTTGCCGTCCACGGTCTCCAAGTCAGCAGTTTTCTTGTCCATTTTCGTCTGAGCTTCTGGCTACGTGACCTGCCCATTGCCATTTTAGAGTCGCCACCCGGTGGATGATGTCAATGACCTTTGTTTTTTCTCTCACCGTATCGTTTCTGACTCTGAGGCTTATTTCTAACATGGCTCTTTCCATGGCTCTTTGGGTCACTCGTTGTTTCTTGGCACTTTGTTTGGACAATGTTACAGTTTCAAGACCATAAGTACTAACTAGCAGAACACATTTATTATATTTTGAGAAATTAAAAAGTCCGTTTTCCAAAAGTTATTATTAAATTAAATAATGTGGTATATCAAATGTGAACATGCGATAATGTCTTTGACAGGCAAAACGTGTCATTGCCATAAAATATAATAAAGCTTGACATAAAATATAACAACGTTTTCTTTCGTATTTATCATAGAATTGTATAATTGGAAATCTTTTAAAAATAAAATACAATTATTTATTGTTTTTCGAAGAGTGATGTACCTAATACTCTGTATGAAATAATTAATACGAATAAAAACGCCTATTTTATAAATATTTATTATATTATAATTAAGGCCAATGACACGTTTCGCTTGTCTAAGGTATTATCAAATAATGTTGCATTGTCAAATGTGAGCATTTGATAGGACGATGAGGACGGGCCTAGGGATTGAATGAGCAAACCCGGCCGAAGGCGTTGTTCGCCTATAACAGCTTCGGGTTAACGCTGAGAATCCTCTATGTCTCTATGTATATGTGTCCTGTTATTTTTCGGAGCCTGTTCCTGGGATTTAGATGTCCAACTGCCTTGTCATTTTTTGGGTGGTCCTCCTAGAGGTCGATTTCCTATTGGTGCTTTATTTGGCGCTTTACTTGTCACTCTTTCAGAACATGATCTCTCCTGTTGGGTCTTCTTGGTCTTCCCCATCGCACGACATCTTTCACATTGCAGATCATGCTTATTTTGAAATTTCTTACTACATCGTACAGTCCTCATTTCTGTGGTTCTTATGAGACTTTTTGTTCTGATGGTATCAGCACTCGTTTCGATTCCATATGTCATTAAAGGGCGAATGCACACCGCACTCATTTTCATTCGTATTCATAATTATTCCATAGTCCATTGTTTTGGCTAAAACACTATGATACCTCAACATTTTAAACTGTTAAATTAAATAACTTTGTTTTATGTATCACAATTGTATTTTATTTTACGCGACAGCTGTTTCATCAACCGAGTCAACAAAAACAGAAACATCGTTTCGGAAATAGCCAATCGTTGTGTGAATTTTGACCATCATTTCAAGACCAAAAACACAAAAGTTTTACATATAGCAAATAATTCTCAAAAATTAGGGAAATTAGAAAATTCAGAAAGTTTATAGGCCAAAAAATGTAAACTGAACAACAACAACAACAAACCATCACGCCGTTTCCCCGCAGGGGTAGGCAGAGAGAATGGACCGCCACACTACTCTATCCTGGCAAACCTCTCTAGCTTCCTCCACATTCATACAACGAGTCATACACGCATGTCGATTCCTCCGACTTCTAACATGACCAACCTTTAAAATTTGATTAATTTGGTCATGCCATGTTTTCCTCGGTCTGCCTCGACTTCGTACCCCATTCACATCATTAACGTATACTTTCTTAACCATTCTTTCTCCATCCATGCGTTCCATATGTCCGAACCAACGCAGCGATCCTTTCATAATTTTGTTCATTATACCTTCTTCCGCTCTACATTCCTTTCTTATATCAGCATTTGAGATTCTGTCGTATATCGTTCTACCACACATACGTCTTAGGGACCTCATCTCTATCGCATTTATTCTACTCTCATCCTTCTTCTGCCATCTCCATGCTTCGCTTCCATACATTAGGGTTGGGACCAGAACTCCATTGTGAACGGCCGTTTTCGCTTTCATTGATAAATTCTTGTTTCCAATAACTATTATTAAAGCTCCATTCACTTTGTTACCCGCACCAACCCTTCTTTCAACGTCACTATCCGTTCGGGCATCTGCTGTGAACATGTAAACTGAAGGTTATAAATAACCAAATTCCTTCTTATTCTTCGTTAGTATATAATACGAGTACATTAAAACTTTTCTTCTATATAATCTAGCTAAAAAATAATAATACTACCTTCAACTTTTGTCACCTTTCCTATTAATGCAATCTATGTACTTCCTGTTATTGTTTATCGTTTTTAATTTATTATGTTCCATCGTCTTTGACTTTATACTATGTGTTATCGTTCCTTTCAATTACTGTTTTTTTATTATTTTATTATTATATTTTCCACCTGTAATATTTTCTTCTATAAATAGTAACTAACCGTTATTTTAATTAAAATATTTAAGTACCTAACTTAATTTCAGCAAGAAGTTCAAAATTATATCAATGAAATTATTCAAATCGACTAGGAACAAATACACATAAATATTCGAAAAATCACGAAAATTTGACATTTGATATATTATTGTAACACCTGATGATGTCAACATAGGTTGATGAAACAGCTGTCGCGTAAAATAAAATACAACTGTGATACAAAAAACAAAGTTATTGAATTTAACAGTTTAATAATTATTCACAATTGTTTTCGTTCTCATGGTCTGTTGTGTTGTTGGAATAAACGTTTCAAGTAACAACTGAAACTATCAGAGCGTGAGCATACTTTGTACAATTTACTGGAAGATAAATCTCCACCAATGATATGTTAATTATTTTTCTAAAAATGTTTTAATCTCTTCCCAATCCCCGAAATGGTCATTACAGAGGAAGACCGCAGAGGCCGGCTGGACCGAGGAACATTTTTAATATCAGATTAAAACGGATTCAATCTTTTTATTTCGTCTTTATTTTACTATTTTGTTTCTCGAGAATGGATCAGTTTCGGGTCATCGCTTTGTCGGTACGTCTCAAGCCCCTCAAACTCTGGGGCCTGTCTTATTATTATAAAATAATTAATATTTTGTATTTTTTTTTCAATTATATATATGATCCTTGCTGGTGTTTATCTCAAGAATATTACTAATTTTTTTTTTTTTTTAAATCTGTATTTTGCACTTAGTTTCAACATTACAGAGCTGACTCAGTCAAGCTCTGGGGTCCATGTGTTATTGAACCTATTCCTTCTGTAGGAGAGGTTATTTTTTATCAATTATGTCATGTAAGTCACTATTCAAAAGTAAACCATTATTGAGATAAATTATTTTTTTTAATAAATAAATAAACTTTATATTTAACCACGGCATGTTATTATAATTGATGCCAACTAGTTTCGCTTGGACCCAAGCTTCATCAGGGCAGTATAAGAGGTTGTTATACTGCCCTAATGATGCTTGGGTCTAAGCGAAATTAGTTTGCATCAAATATAATAAACACACCGTGGTTAAATACAAATTTTTTGTTTATTTATTTTTATTTAATCATTTTTAAAATGTAAGGTTTTTTTTTAATTTATCGAATTCAGTGGTTTTAAAAATATATTTTTATAAAGCTTTTGGTCATAATTAATATTTTGTTTTTGTCTTATATATTGAAAATAACCAGCATTCATTATCAATACAAAACAAGAACTGTCTGTCTATATTAGAAAATACCTGATGGAAACATCAAATATTTTAATTATTTTAATTGACAAATTCTAAAAGAAAGGCGATTTACAAAAAAAAAAAACTTTTTCATACAGATTATTTCAAAAACATCTACGTATTTTTAGCCTTCAAACGAAGTGTGTAAACTGAACATCAGAAGTAAGTAGAAAATCGTCTTATTACGTAAATCGTCAAAACGTTGAATTAAATAACTAAATGTATTAATAAATATATAATATTATAACGTGAATGCTTATTTTTTTAAATTCAATCCTTTCCGTTTTCAGTTCTGAGGGAAAGGGAGTTATCACCTTGTCTTCTATTTTTACATTATAATTAACAAAAAATCAAATTTTTGAGAAGCGCTGGACCGAATATACCGAGTTAACCCGTTAGTGTTGTGAGATACACATCTTAATTGGTTACTTCTCACCCTAGACCATTAGAGGGTTAATGGGGCCGCTCCCCCCGCTCCAACAGGAAAAGAAGAAGAAGATAAAACAAAATCCAGCACAACAAACAAAAACAAAACAGCACTCCGAGTTATTTTGTTTTGTTTATAAAAATGTTACACCCTTTTCCAATGGGAATGCGATGTTTATTTTTAGTTAAAGAATATTTTACGATAATTATAAAATAGAAGCATTACAAAAACTGTTTTAATAAAACTTAACTATTTAACTTTTTTTTCAGAAAGTATGTTAATAAAATATGAGCGAGATGAAATGCAGGCAACATATTGCCATCGCAGATAAAGCTTGAGAGATTTACATTCAAAATTCAAATTGATTTGATCGTGCAATGTATTCCTCGGTCGAACTCTATTTCGTGCTCCATTCACATTTTTATACCATGCTTTCGTCTCCTTTTTTCTCCTTTCTCATTATTTTATATGGCCAAATCATATGAAGATCATTTTCGTTAATAACCATATTCTGCTCCATTTACTAGTGTATATAAACAGCAAAGAGCTGAAATTTTGTAACATTTGATTGAAATTTAGTCACATGTCACTTAGATGGGCGAAACATGAAATTCCCGTAAAATATAATAAAACCTCTAGAAAACCAACGTTTTCTGTCTTATTAATTATTTAATATGGAGTTTTATATCATTGTACAAGAAACAATAAATACATATAATATAATATTTTTTTATAAAACATTCGTTTTCATAAATTTGAATTCTTAGACAGAATGATTTATTGTTTCTTGAACATTGATTTAAAACTCTATATTAAATAATTAATACGACTTAAAACGTCTGTTTTCTAGAAGTTTTATTATATTTTATCTGAGTGACATAACTCGTCTGTCTAATGCATAATCAAACAATATCAGGACATTTGATAATTCTAATTGATAATGATCAAATGTCCTGATATTATCAGTCGAAGGAGGTGATATTTTTCACCCCTTATCACATAACCTAAATACGAGACCTTTCTAATCTCATCTCTACCGCATTTGTGCTCTCATCCCTACTTCTTCTAAGTCCATGCTTCGCTTTCATACATCAGAGTTGGTAGTAAAATAAAATTGTGTATCAAAATAAATCTGAGAGTCATCACGCATCAGCCGTCTGTCATCCACTGCTGAATGTATGCCTCTCCCAAAGCCCGCCACCGCCCCCTATCCATTGCCGCTCCCATCCATCCATGTCCAGCAATCCTCTTCAGATCGTCGGTCCAGCGGGCAGGGGGACGTCCAACTCTACGGAATCCTGTACGCGGTCTCCACTCCAGAACCCGTCTTCCCCATCGGTTGTCGGTTATCCGACAGATATGGCCAGCCCACCGCCACTTCAGTCGTAGTTATCCGTAGAGCCACCTCAGTCACCTTGGTTTGTTGTCGAATAAATTCGTTTCTAAATCTGTCCCTCAAGGTTATTCCAAACAAGGCTCTTTCCATGGCGCGCTGGGCAACCTTGAATCTGTAGACTAGACCTTTTGTCAATGTCCACGTCTCGGCTCCGTACGTCATGACTGGCAAAACGCACTGGTTGAAGACTTTAGTCTTGAGGCATTGTGGTATTTTGGAAGTGAAAACATGACGTAATTTACCAAAGGCCGCCCAACCCAACTGAGAGTCATCGCTTTGTAACAAATCAAAATATTATACTCTATTTTGCGCTATTATATACGCTACGGCATAACTATGTACGTATATTAACAAACATAGTTGCCAGAGCAAGTACATTAGCATTTCGCAAGCCATTGAATACGACATTTTACAAATGCCAAGATTGCGTAAATCAGAGGCGTGGACACTCATATATTTATTTGTTTATTTATTAAGTTATTGGGGTCCTAATGATTGGTTAGGCGCGACATGTCTTGCTGCAAGGTATGGAAAAATGCATAACATCAGCAGCAACTCCCAGTTCAATCTAGAGTCCACGAATAGTCGAACTCTTCCCACCGGTGTCACTATAGCAGGTTGGTTCTGGCCACCGGTAGGTAAAACAATCTATGCCGTTGCTGTCGAAGATATCTATCAGGGACAAAAAGTCGAACACCCTCCACCACGACCGATTTCTCGAAATATCCCCTGAGTAATCTAAAGAAATGGGTTACGAGATGCCCATCTCTTTGAAGCTGCAGAGAGTTGGTCCCAAGTATTCCCAAAAGAAATACAGTTGGATAAAACCACAGGTAGCTACCATATTCTCTCATGTAGAGATTATTTTCTTAACCCTCTTCAGCATAACGGAATATCTCGCCTCGTTGGGACTCCATATCACAGAACCACTTTCGAGTTTGCTCCGAACCAATGCGATGTATAGAACTCTGAGCACATGGGTATCTCTGAAAACTTTTCCAATCCGGACGATGAAGCCAAAGCGACGTCATTCATATTAGTGAAAGTACGTTCAGAAAGCAAATACTCTTGATTTTGGAGAGTATCTTGTTTTCCTAATATTGAACCATCTCTCATGCGTTTCTGGTAGTACTATATTCAATATAAGAGTATCATTTTACCTGTTCTCAATAGATGCCTCAAACCTTAATTTTGTAATGTCTTTTGATGAAATAAACTGATTTGATTTGATTTAAGACCCTGCGAATCCCAGGCAATGTGCTTGGCGCGACAAGCCTTGCAGCAAGGCATAGAAAACTGCATAACATCAGTAGCAGTCCACGAGTAGTCTTAAGATCCAGTCAATCCCGAGCAATGTGACTAATGACTAATTATCCATTGACGCGGACAATTGTCACAAACTTTCACTGACTAAAATAAACTCCCACCAACAAGTCTACTCCACCAACGGTTCTATAATATCTGATTCAGATCACGTGAGAGATTTTGGAGTCACAATCGACCCAAAACTACTTTCATTAGTCACGTAGATGACATGGTGGACAAATCTCTCAGAAAATTTGAATTTACATTGCGTATATGCAAACCCTTCCAGAATATCACTACCCATAAATTACTGTATGTGATTCGCTCACGCCTTGAATATGTATCTACCGTTTGGTCTCCTTATTATGCAGCACATATCCAACACATTGAAAGAGTCCAAAGAATGTTTATTAAAATAATAATTTTAAAATGTGCATGTCGTTTTTGGAATACAAATCTGCCCTAACTTTATATTTTTTGGACATTCTTGAAAATAAACGTCCTCTTAATGATATGATGTTGCTTCATAAAATAAATAACTTTAAATTTGATAACTCTGAACTTCTTGCAAATTGACACTCAATACCCTTATGTCTCGCACAAGACACACCGTGAGCCAAGTTTTCTTTTTATATATTTAATAATTATACATTTAAATATTTATTAATATTTAAATGACACACCCCAAATAAAGTGCGTCATAGGAATAAGAAAAAATATCACTAGTCGCCCCTGTAGTCAAGTACGCCAAATTCTCTTGTCGCGCCCTTCTGACTAATGTTACTCTTGAATATTTATACGCCACTGATTTACGTACTTCTACGTAGACAGAAGACTATGAACATACCAACTGATTCCATTTACTAAGATTGAATGATCTTCGTACTATGATAATTATATTCTTCAACATATGAACTATTTCTCCTCTCTAACGAACTTACTTCTAATATATTTACAACAGTAATTAATACAGGATTCAGATTTTATCTATTTCTCCATTATATCAAATAAAATCAATCTATATATAATAAATGGCAACAAAATAATTACGTTCAATCTAAAATCGGAGACAATTTACCGATACCACAAGGTATCCTTTGTAACATACTGGTGGCGCAATGCATATTTTATATATACGAGTACACTCTTTATATGTATCGTCCGGACCGGCAGAGTTTTCAGGAATCCCAATGTGCTCAGAGTCCTATACAACGCATTGGTTCGGAGCAGACTCGAAAGTGGTTCTGTGATATGGAGTCCTCACGAGGCGAGATATTCCGTTATGCTGGAGAGGG
This sequence comes from Lepidostoma basale, assembly GCA_022606425.2. Taxonomy (NCBI): domain Eukaryota; kingdom Metazoa; phylum Arthropoda; class Insecta; order Trichoptera; family Lepidostomatidae; genus Lepidostoma; species Lepidostoma basale. The sequence goes on from JAHDVF020001186.1 coordinate 548,888, forward strand.
TTCAGAAAAAATTTCTGAGGTATCTCTACATAAGGGAGTATGGTAGCTATCCTTGGCTCTATCCCACGGCATTTCTTTTGGGAATGCTCGGAACCAATTCTCTACAGCTTCGAAGAGATGGGCATCTAATTACCCATTTCTTTAGATTAATTAGGGGATACTTCGAGAACTCGGCCGTACTGGAGGGTGTTCGGCTTTTTGTCCCCGATAGATATCTCCGACAGCGACAGCACAGATTGTTTTACCTACTGGCCGCCAGAACCAATCTGCCTCTGGTGACACCGGTGGGAAGAGCAATTAGTCTGCTGAACGCGGTCTCCTCGGAGATCGACGGCTTTCATGTTAGTGAAAGTACGTTCAGAAGGCAAATACTCTTAATTCTGGAGAGTATCCTGTCTTCCTAATGTTGAACCATCTCTTATGCGTTTTTGGTAGTATACTATATATAATATATTATTTTACCTGTTCTCAATACATGCCTTAAAAATAAATTTTGTAATGTCTGTTGATAAAATAAACTGATTTGATTTGATTTGATAACAATTTCGCTACTTTTATATCAGCAAGTGCAAGAAATGTAAATTATTGTTAAATTAATTCGATTATTGTAACACCTGATGATGCCAACACAGGATGGGGAAACAGCTGTCGTGGCAATCTTAAATAAATGTTATTCATATAAAGAAAGTATTTCAAAATTGAATGTTTTATTTAAAATTGTATATTTTTTATTTCAATGAAGAAAGTTAAACGAAATTAACTCCAAAGACAACAAAATAAAATAATAAAATAAGCATATAATATAAACTATCTTACCCCAACCATACAAGTTTACAGACAAACAAAACAAATGGACATATCAGACCTGACCAAATTTGAGACCGTGAAAATTATACACAGAGTGACAATGGAAAAGACAACAGACAGCAGCTACAAATTAACCAAAAATTCAGACATACACAGACACTGGACCAGGAACTGTGACAGATATCACTTACCGAATGCATGAACTGAGACAGGACATTCAAGGATATTGAACAATGGACTGAAACTTTACAATGAACTACCAAAAGACACAAGGAGTCTCACTACAACTCAACATTAAATATATCTGAAACAATACGTAATTAATAGTAAGATCTAAAAATGTATCCATATAACCCAATTGGGTTTTATAAAGGATAAATTTAAAAAAAAAAATTAAAAAAAAGTAGAAATAGAGGAAGACCGAGGAAAAACGTGACACGATCAAATCAATCAAATATTAAATGGCAGCATCTTACGGAGGAGTCGGAGAGATTAACGTACATGCATGACACAATGTATGAATGTTCGTTCGAGGTATGAACGCCCGTTCTTTGATCCAGGATACTTGTTGTTATAATAGTTAGCTAGTTAGTTACAAATACACTTTATAATATCATAGCCCATAGTAGGAATCCTCATCTAACCAAAACACAGATTAAATTCAGATGTAAGTGAGCATCTCACAGTAACACAATTCATCTTGTTATTAATCATTAAAGGGTCCATTAAGTCCTCGCGCCAGGCATCTCACGGCTCTTAGTGGTTCCGTAAGTTACGCCCGAAGGCCGCAGTTTTAATTACGGCCCTTTAACCCTTCGAGCGCGGAACGTTGCATTTAAGCAACGCAATAATATGTATAACAAAATAAACACACATTCTCCTACGAGGGAATGAGATTTCAATATCCATACTGCTAATTTACCTATATTAACTGACACATAACTCCGTCTAGTGTTTATCTTAAATGATATTTTAAGCGTATACGTAGGTACATGGTAGATCTTTTAGACCAGTGGTTCCCAAAGTATTCCGTACGGATCCCCAAGGGTCCCTGGGATCATTCGAGGGGTCCGTGGAAAAATAAAATTGATTAAGGGGTCCCTGAACAACGTCAAGGGGTCCGCGCAAGGTTCACGGCGAACATTTTTTTAGCTCAGTCGTGAAAATCGGCCGGTCGAAATTGGCGGTGACCTTTTTTTTAATTTTGCTCTATGTCAGCTTCAGAAACTCAATTTATAGTTTTAGGTGAATTTGTAAAAAAATAAAAAAAACAATATTACGAAAGTAAGGGGTCTGCACTTAATAAAAGAAATCAGCAGGGGGTCCACGGGACTAACAAGTTTGGGAACCACTGTTTTAGACCATAGGTTTCTAACGGGGGCAGTACTGGAGCTTTTCAAAAGAGTCATTTAATTCATATATAGTGGGGTATCAATAATGAGAGTCGTATCACGATACTCCCAGATTAACTCGAATAAATAAATAAATAAAATAATTGTAATAATTAAAATAATAATAATAAATCCAATGATAAGGTCAGTTTTTTAGAAGATTTATTACATTTTTTGTGAATGATACGTTTCGCTTATTGAAGGCATTATCAAATGATAAAGCCTTATATGTTTTGCGTTATAAAAATATTATTTACGATGTTATTTACCCCTGATCATGTTATCTACCCCTGATCTGTATGAACCATATATTATATTATATAAATAAATCAATTAATATCAGTGTAACCTGTCTTTCGATGCCAACTGGTTGCTGTTGAAACAAAGACAAAAATGGAAGTAGTTAAAAAAAACATCGTTTTATTTAATTATCATGTCAAATTATCAAAACTCGTAATTCAGTAAAAACCCTATTGGAAAAAAATGCTGACAAATGGACAAAAAAGTGTATATTCCAAATAAATTAGAAAGTATTGTGAATGGTTTTTGTTTATTGAATGTGGCGCCATTTTATGATGATGATATCAATTATTCGCGTGGTCAAAATGACCCACGTGGCAGACGAGTGGTTAAGCGTTATATGTTTGCTTTATGGGCTGAATGGGTTAATTAAGTATGAGGGATAAACCGCAGAATAAAATATGGGTCATAAACGACCCCCATATTACACCTGTCTCCTATATCGGCCGATCGGGAAATGTCCTCGCGGCGACACAATTAAAAATATTATTACCGGACATTATTGTTTCGTGATTATTTATCGGTGGAGGGGGTGCGCGCACCCTTATGACCTTGGGGTGTTAATAAACTAATGAACCTCTTAGAATAAACTTTGTTTTCGTTTAATTATGTGTTGTTTCTCAAGTTGTGTATTCTTCTTCTTGTTCTACTTCTTCTCTTTATAGACCTTTGGCCTGTTCCTGAAATCAGGCTGGCCTCTCTTGGGAGGTTGACTCCCAACTATCTCTCCATCTCTTCGGCGGTCTTCCGGGGGGACGGCAGCCGGCAGGAATCTGATGCGCCACAGCGTGTGGGATTCTGGTGGGATCCATTCTGGTGCGTATTCCAGTATCTTCTGCGTTGTCTGTCCCATCTCACGGCATCCTCCACCTCGCAGATCTCGCGGATAGCCATGTTATGTATTAATTTTTAAAAATCCTAAAACGATGAGAACCACAGTTAAATATTTATTTTAAATAATTTAACTAACTAACTAACTAACCATCACGCCGTCTCCCGGAGGGGTTGGCAGAAAGAATGGAACGCCACACTGTTCTGTCCTGACATACTTCTCTCGCTTCCTCTACATTCATACATCTTGTCATGCACGCACGTCGATTTTATATGATCATACCTTCCAGCTGGGTATACGAGTATTCTATCGTAGCATTTACAGTTTGTACATTCCAAATTCTGATATTTTGTTAATAGGAATTTCTTAGACCAAAAGTGTATCTAAATTATAACCGTAGTATTCTTCTGACATACTTAATATTTATAATTATCTGACCTAAAGGGTGCCTACCTAAAGGTGCCTACTTATATTTTTGACCTCTGAAGATCCCAATAAGTACAATACTGATTAAATTTGACCCCCGCTGTTAAAAAATCATTATGGGTCTAATAATTCTAGCGTACTCGTACTAACGAGTGTTCTCACCTACATAATATTTTAAAAGGGGGCATCGATTGTCAATTGGGTTGAACCTTTAGACCTTTCATTATGTATGGAAGCGATTTTTCAAAATAATTTTAGAAAAAAAAATGCTGTAAGCTTTATCATAATATGAATAGGCAAAAATACGGATGTCATCAAGAGAGCGTACGAGAATATTTTGACTGCAAGAGAGCAAGAAATGAATAATTTGATTCTCTTCCAAAGTAACACGATTCGCATGCCCGAAAACGTTTATTATTTCGAATTTCGTTCCGATTATTATTTTATGACAGTGATGTAGAAAACAAAATAAGTTTCATTTGGTATTGTTAATTGTGAAATTTTAAGCGTGTGTGAAAAAACAGATTTACATTAAAAGTTAAAACTTTTAACTGATTACGATTTTATAGTGGACCAAGTTTTTAAAGGGTAGAAAATCTCTACTTTCATGAATATTTCACGGGTTGCAACTAGTTTTTAGATGTATCTTATCATTTATTTAAACAAAAGATACTGGAAAGACCATGTAGTCAGAATGGATAGTGAAAGACACGCATATAGAGCTTCTTCTTCTTCTTTCTCTTTGCCATTTCCCATTATCTGGGGTCGGCCCTCCTCGTACGAAAACGCCAAACTTTCCTATTTTCACTCATTTCCACTGTCAGGTTCTCGCGTTGGAGCTCCTTTTCCATGTTGGCCCACCATGTTGCCATTGGGCGACCTCTTCTTCTTGGTTTTGTGGGAATGCTGAGGGCTTTTTGGACAATGTGCTCGCTGTCTCTTCGCATCACATGACCGTACCACCGGAGTCGAGATTCTCTTAATTTTTCCGTTATTGGGGCAACCTTAAAGCTACCCCTCACGTATTCGTTCCTAACGTGGTCCAGCCTTGTGACGCCTCCAGCCCACCTCAACATTTTCATCTCGGCAGCGTGGACTCGACTTTCGTGGACTTTTTTGTTGGTCCAGCACTCTGCTCCATATAGCATGGCGGGCCTCACTGCAGTCTTGTAGACTCTGCCCTTAGTTCTGATTGGAATTTTCGGATCACACAGGACACCTGATAGAGACCTCCACTTGAGCCAGGCGGTGTTTGTCCTGTGTTTGACATCCGTGTCTACGTTGGCGTCCGCAGTAAGGACCGACCCGAGATACTTGAATTGGGACACCTTGTTAACTGGAGTATTGCCAATGTGAATTGTGTTTTCATGAGCCAACTCTGTAGCGATGTCCTCATATTCACATTCTAAATATTCGGGTTTACTCCTGCTAATGCGTAGTCCATTACACTCTAAGGCATCTGCCCACTCATTCAATGTAACTTGCAATTGTTCTGCCGAGTCCGCAATCAAAACTATGTCGTCTGCGTAGAGAATGCACCACGGTACAGACTGCTGTATATTCCTGGTCAGGTAGTCCATAACTATGTTAAAAAGGAAAGGGCTCAGGGCTGAACCCTGATGGACTCCGACCTCCACCGCAAAAGGTTCGCTGATGCCTGCGGGACTTTTTACTCTTGTTGTTATTTGGCAATACATGTCTTGGAGCAGTTGAATGTAGTATTCCGGGATGCCCTGGAATCTCGCAGCCTGCCACACCAGCTTGCGTGGGACACGGTCAAAGGCCTTCTCCAAATCGATGAACAGTAGGTGAAGATTTTTGCGGTTTGTTCTATATTTCTCCATCACTATCCTTATAGCTTGAATGGCTTGAATGACACGCATATAGAGCAGCTAAATAAATCCCATCTGGACACCATTTCCCTGGATGACCATCTAAAAGTAGGTGAGGCAATTGGTCCTTACCATCTCAGGAGACATAATATCTGTGTCACAGATCGTCAGATCTCTTCAACGAAAAAAAAGAAGAAGAGTATTTAAGAATTCAGGGTTGTGGTTTTTATTTTGTAAAACTTCGTTATAAATTATATGTAAACGCGATTGTTTAATCGGGCTTACAGAGATTTTTTATTTATCCATGTATGATATTGAGGCATGAAACTGACAAAAGAAGAATGGAAGTACAATAAGTGCAGTAGAAATGATATCTCTTAAACGAATGTGTGAAAATCTTTGAATGATAGTGTCTAATGAAATTATAAGAAGTGAATGCAGTGCGAACTTCCGAAATGAAGAAACTGAGAACGATAGCAGGCAAGACACTGGGAGATCGCGTGAGGAACATCAGAATAAGAGAGATATGTGAGGTTGAGGATATTATAAGATGGAGCAGACAGCGAAAAAGGGACTGGTACGGTCATACACCACGAGACTTCACTATATTGCATTGCATAATCAACCTCATGGGACTCGTCCTCGTGGAAGACCTTCTAAAAGATGGAAGAACAGCTGGGAATCTACCTCACAAGAGGAGCAATACTCTGGAGAACAGACCACATAGGTCTACAACAAGGAAGAAGAAGAAGAAAAATAATACAGTGCGAATGAAAGTGTTATCAACAAAATAATTAAAGGATCATTAGGATGGTTTGGACACATGGAAAGAATTAATGAAGAAAGATTGGTAAAAAAAAGTATGTTAACGATGTAAATGGAAGTAGAAAAAGAGGAATACCGAGGAAAACGTGGAAAACGTCAAATAAATCAAATTTTGAATGTCGGCCACGTGAGCAGTCGGAGAAATCGACTTGCGTGTATGACACGATGTATGAATGTTGAGGGAGTAAGAGAAGTATGTCAGGAAAGAATAGTGTGTGGCAGTCCGTTTTTTCTGCTTTACCCTTGCCACACTTTTCTTTCCTGACATATTTCTCTCGCTCCCTCAACATTCATACATCGTGTCATGCACGCGCGTCGATTTCTCTGACTCCTCACATGGCTGACATTCAATATTTTATTTATTTGATCGTGCCACGTTTTCCTCGGTCTTCTTTTGTTTCTAGTTCCATTTACAACGTTAACACCTACTTTTTTTACCATTCTTTCTTCATTCATTCTTTCCATATTTCCAAACCATCTCAATGATCCTTTCATTATTTTGTTCATAACTCCATCATTCGTACCGCATTCACTTCTTATATTTCCATTCGATACTCTATCATACACAGAATATCCACACATTCGTCTAAGAGATCTCATTTCTACTGCATTTATTCTACTTTCATCCTTATTTTGCCAGTTCCATGCTTCGCTTCCATACATAAGTGTCGGTAGAAGAACACCATTGTGCATTGTGTTAATTTTTTTAATGTATGAAATTTAAATCTCTGTAATACAAATAAAAAATATCTTTATTATTTTATATTTTAGAACATAAATGAGATCTATCATATTTTTTATGTACCCTTAATGGAATATCCAAATATCAAATTCACCTCATAACACAACAAACATATCTCATATATATGACATTCCTTTATTTGTAAACAATGGAATATGCTTACGCTTATTTCATTTTGAAACGTATTCAAAATTTAAATACAGAATTCCGTATTCTATGATTCAAATTCTGTCAACATTGTCATTTTTTATTAGGTTCGATATTTGAATTGCTTCCTTGTACGGTGCTTATAAAACAGCAGGCTGTCCTAGTTTCTGTCATTATTTACTTTTTCTTTGAAAACTAAACACTTGAATATATATTTTCTTAATATTTTCAATTAATTAGTGGTTTATATTTTAAAATGACGTATTTCGTGTTGTGTTATATTTTAGTTTTTGCCATTGTTCAATCCATTAATGGACAATCTAGTAAGTACAAACATTAATTATTAACGCTGCTTGAATAAACTAAATATCTAATCAATTGAGGTCTAATCAATCTAATCAAAAAGGATCCCTGAGATGGTTTGGATATATGGAACGAATGGATGAGAGTAGGATGGTTAAAAATTTGTACACAAATAGCGTGAGTGAAAAAAGAAGCCTTGGACGACCGAGAAAAACATGGCATGACCAAATTAATCAATTACTAAAAGGCGGTCACATTCGAAGTACTCATAATCGACGCGCGTGCATGGTACGATGTATGAATGTAGAGGAATCCCGAGAGGTATGCCAGGACAGAGCATCGTGGCGATCCATACTCTCTGCCTACCCCTTCGTGGAAATGGCGTGATGGTTTAGTTAGTTAGTTAGTTCTAATCAATTTATTTAGAAATAATTTGAAAATTAATCAATAGCAGTGTTTTCATTCCACTTTTATTTTTTGTATTTTTGAATTTTTTTAATCATAACCAGTTTCGGGGCTGATCTTCTCCATCCTTAGGTGGAAATATAGTATATAATGTAACTATGTACTAAAGATGAAAGAGTTCACCTTCGAAGCATTACTATGGAATAAAAATATTTAATAAATAAAAATGTAATAGAAACAGTGTTATTAATTATTTTTAAAATTTCAAATTACGCTTATCCATATTAAAATATACTTTTATTTTTCAATGTTTTATTCTGTAAAAGGTATACAATTTTTGATAAATAAATAAAAAGTATTTGACAATTTAGCTTTTTTGATTTATTTTTTTTGACAATCATGGAGACATGGGTAGACATGTAAACATGGGTTTTCATAATTTTAACTAACTATCTAACCATCACACCGTCTCCATGGAGGGGTAGGCAGAAATAATGTACCGTCACATTGCTCTGTCCCGACATACTTCTCTCGCTTCCATTCATATATTACGTATTACAACTATCACGCCGTCTCTTCGAAGGGGTAAGCAGAAAGAATGGACTGCCACACTTTGATTGAAACAATTCGTATAACAATATTATACAATATATGCTTATATAATTCATAACTAATTCTGATTTTGAAAATTTGGTTTGGTTCATTTGGTGCTCCCGTGAATTTGGAGAAATTACGTGTATAAGTGAACTGTTTTGGTCAATTTGATTGTTGCCGCACTTTATAATAGTTTATTGTGAGACGTAATACGTTTGTACTGTTTTGATGTCAAAATTATACAAGTTTTTTTCGTTTATATAAAGAATTTTGACAGGTGTAAAAATAAATTTTTCATTTGTTCCAATGACAATTTGAATAATTTCTTCAATATTCTTTTAAAGTTCTTGCTGGTGTTGGTTGGTTTTAAGTGCCTAATTACTGCCAAATAAAAAAGTGGATACGTGGAACATTAATTAAATCATATAACAGCTAATTTAAAAAACGGTGGATACGTGTAACATAAATTAAATAAACACAAAAGTCCGGATCGTCCATGTCAACATGTGCAACTTCGAAAAAAACATTATGTGTTATTACATTATGTGCTAAATTTAAAAAACGGTGGATTCGTGGAACATAAATTAAATAGACAAATGTGCACCATCTAAAAATAACATTTTGTATTAAATTATTTTTATTTTGTTATTTTATTTTATATTATTTGTTTTAGATTTATTTTGTAGATGTTGGAAGATCGAAGTGTGCGCGGGAGATGCCTATTGGTGGCGATGAGGTTCGCAACCCATCACACCGCGTCTCCCGCGGGGCGACAAGAGAAGGATGGAGTGCCGCATAAAGTGTGACAGTCCATTCTTTCTGCCTACCCTTTCGGGGAGACGGCGTGATGGTTAGTTAGTTAGTTAGTTAATTATACAATATATGCTTTTTGTATAATTTTATAGAATCAATAATAAAGCTTCTCGAAAAGTACCGTACAAACTTACATTATATTAACAACTAAATCATTACATCTTTGTTCATTTTTTTCGTATCGGTTAATGTTTTTATTGCCTTCCTAACTATGTATTACATAATATAAAAGAGACTTACTATTTATTGTTCTGTAGCACTGATTTCCAAAATCTGAAAAAAGAAAAGAAAAATATATAAATTATTAAAATTTTGGTATTACATATAATAGATTTCCCATAAATCGCAAATTTAAATTCAAATTTATCAATGCAAAATCATTTTACAGAGTCAAACACTATTTTTCTAGAAACAATAAGTTCTTATTTATGAAAAATGTTAAATAATAAAAATGCATGTTTATAGTATGTATGAGGTATGCAAGCAATACGATTTGATGATGAATGTAAATAAGTCTAAGATAGTGATTTTCGAAAAAGAAGGAAGCATGACAGTCTGCAACATTAGTGTAAACGGTGAAAATCTGGAACAAGTTGATGAATTTGTTTATTTAGGAAGTATGTTTACAAAGGATGGGAGGGTGGAGAAGGATATTGAAAGAAGGGTTGGGGCAGGCAACAGAATAAATGGTGCACTTAAAGTTGTCATCGCAAACAAAAGCCTATCCAAAAAAGCTAAGATGGCAGTGCACAATGGTGTTCTTGTGCCGACCCTTATGTATGGAAGTGAAGCATGGAACTGGCAAAAGAAGGATGAAAGTAGAATAAATGCAGTAGAAATGAGATCTCTAAGACGAATGTGTGGCAAATCTGTATATGATAGAGTGACAAATGCAAGTATAAGAAGTGAATGTGGTGCGAATGAAAGTGTTATGAACAAAATAAGGAAAGGGTCATTAAGATGGTTTGGACACATGGAAAGAATGAGTGAAGACAGAATGGTAAAGAAGGTATATGTAAACGGCGTGAACGGAGCTAGAAATAGAGGAAGGCCGAGGAAACCGTGGCACGATCAAATCAATCAAATATTGAATGTCGGTCACGTGAGGAGTCAGAAAAATCGACGTGCATGCATGAAAAGATGTATGAATGTAGAGGAAGTGAGAGACGTATGTCAGGACAGAACAGTGTGGCGTTCCATTCTTTCTGCCTACCCCTCCGGGGAGACGGCGTGATGGTAAGTTAGTTTTTAGTTATAGTTATATATAATTATTATAATATATTTCATTTTAATAAATTTTTCTATAAAATATTATTGCGCACTCTTTTGTTTAGAACGATTCAGCTGACATTGAATTCGAATATGATTCCATTGTATAAAAAATGACTAGAGGCATTTATACATATATCATGTAACAGTGCCAGCGTTAATTTTATTGGGGTCATGTTATTTAAAATACAAGAACTAAACATTAAATGTTTTAATTTTGAAATTGTATTATATAATAATATTATACGTATAATAATATTATACGTAAACCAAAGCATATAAAAGCAGTACTCCCGAGCACCCAAGAGGATCAGTTACTCTTACGACTTCTAACAGACGCGAGATATCGGACTCCCTCCGACGCCGAGCAACGAAGCTGAGGCAGTCCACTCTAAACGTCAGTCAACTCTAAACGTCAGCCAGTATCGCGATCTCGAAGAGACACGAGTCTCCACTACGCAGTCTACGTACGAGAAACCTCCGACGACTCCTCGCTCCAGCCACTCGACGATACCGCCCAGCGAGCCCTCATCCTCTACGACTCACCACCGGACTCCGCCCCGCTGCCATCGACATCCAGCCACGCTCCATCACGAGTACATCATACGGTTACGTGTAATTACTTGTGATCCGCAATAAACGCTGAAACCTCCGCCGTCTTTGAACTCTCAACCACCACCAAATCCCCACAATTATATAATTTTAAAGTTATTTCGCCAAACTATTGTATATCGGTATCATCAAGTGCAACAAACATGTGATAAAACTTGAATTTTTATATGAAGCACTCACTTTGTGGTAAGACATTTTAAAAATATAAAATAAATAAAAATATAACTTCGTATTTAACCACGGTATGGTTATTATAATTGATGTCAAATATTTTTACTTGGACCCAAGCTTCATCAGGGCAGTATTACAACAGTTAGTATATTGCCCTGATGAAGCTTGGGTCCAAGCAAAACTAGTTGGCATCATTTATAATAACCATACCGTTGTTAAAAACGTTTTTTTTACGTTTGATAAACTAGATTTTGAAATTTGATGAAGTATCATAGTGTTTCGGCCAAAACAAAGAATTATCTAAAACTAACTAACCACCACGCTATTAGGCAGGCAGATCGGATGGTTCACCGCACTCCTAACATGTCTATCGATATTCTTCTATGTTCATACATCCATTTTTTACTTCTAACATTGCAGCCTTTTAGTAATTGTTTAATTTATTAGTTTAATGATTTTTTCTTTCTCAACTCCCTTTTCCATTAATTCAACCATTATTTCCAAGTCTTCGTGTGTCAGACCGGATTCCCCCGACGTCAACTATCACTTGAGAGTATGTGTCTCTGTCCATACGAGTATATCTAAACCATCTTAATGACATTTTTAATTTTATGTGTGTGCTCATATTGCTAAATGAACAATAAATTTATATCTCACTGGTTTAAAACATTGGTTCAAGTATGTATTGAAAGCAGTGTTAATGATTTATATAATAAAAGCATATTAATTTATCTACGTGTTTTATAAAAAATGTTCGATATAATTAATACAACTGAAAACATATAATGGTCTATTGCACCTTGCTAAGGTTTTATCAAAATTTGATTACGTCTGATAAAGCCTTAGCAAGACAAAACATGTCAATCTCATAAAATATAATAAAACTTATTTTATTTGTTCCAGACCATTATTGCGTAGACCCCCATACAGGAGCTCATCATCCAGTCAATACCACGTGGCCTGCCGCAACGTTCTGCGGAGCTTACACGTGCAATGCTAAATTAGTTCCGAAATTCGATACAGAAGAAGAAGACGACACTCCAGCAGCAAAACTGTTAAGATCAGACGCCACTAGAGAGAATGAAGAAGACCTAGAGAAAGATGCAACCGATATCAAAGAGATATTCAATAGCCACTTCGAAAACATCGATGAGTTGGTAGACGGTCAAATACTTGGTCCGTCATCAAAATATCCAGAATTGAAATCTGATATTGATAGATTGATCGATTTGTATAAGGCCACACAAATTCTTGGTGATGCTATTGTTCAATCCGGTGTTATTGACAATGATCTGAATACAAATGCAAAACGAGCCGAACCATTAAAATCTGGTGTAAAAGACTCTAGTTTACTACCCCAAAACAAAATTATGACACCAGAATCAATAAGTGAATCTTTTCAAGCAATTTACAAAGAGTACAATAAATATCTCAACAAATACTATTCTCTCTATCCAGAATTTAAAAGCGCTTTAGATAACGAATTAGTTGATGACATAGATATTGATTCATGTACGAATTCTATGATTCAATCTGATGCAAGCAGTCATCCAAGTGATGCAATTCAAATTTTAACAAGCAATCCAAATGACGTTAAACAAGAATATGATAATGGTGAAACACTGTATAAAGATGCATTTAATGTTGATACAAGCACTCAACCAAAATATCCTGGATACTTTTACGACTATAGCAAAAAAGAATATGTGTATTACTATGCACCGAATCAACCATATTTGGGACATGGAATTACTTATCCAGAAGCTAAAGTAAGTGAACAAGTTGGCACGTTTACTGACAGACCTATCATTGGACAAGATGGTGTTTCAACAACTGAAAAGTACGAAGATATTACAACTTCAAACGCAGCAGGACCCCATGATAACAATGATCACTGTTTGACAAATCAAAGCAAGGAAACTTGTGAAGAACCAATTGAAAACAATGATAAAATATTAAATAATGGTCTATTGATAGCTAAATTGCATGAAACAGGGAACGAATCGAGGTATCCGAAGCTCTTAAAAAAACTTCAGCAATTTTCAAAAGGACATCAAAATAGAATCAAACAAATAAAACAGATTAATATAATTCAAAGCAATGCTGGAAAGAACGATGAAGAAGTGTCATCACACACTGAAAGTACTCAACATAATATTAACAGTAATAAAGAAACATCTGAATTATTTTTTAATAATGAAACAAGCGCACAAATAAATGTGAATGATACATCTAATGACAATAAAAATAATTATAGTGTATCATATTATAAATATGATCCAGACACAAAAAAATACGTTTTAAAAGTCCCAAAGAATGCAGAGGAATACGAAAAATATAGGCAAGAGTATATGAGAGTGTATAATTTGACAGAAACAAATGATAATCAGAAATTCCCTGATCTAGAGTCATATAGAAAATATTTCGTAGCTCACTTTTCAAAAGACGTAGTCAATGCTACGATTCCAAAAGTCGGCCCCGCCGATAGCCACGGAAGTGAGAGTCAAAATACGTATATAAAATCAGGAATACAGGATTACAAGGACAATGAAAATTATCAAACAGTCAACATGAGAGGATACGAAATACCAACGTATGAATATAAATTTGTAATTGCTTCTAAAACAGATGATAAAGAGATTGAAAATAACTCTGAAAACACTAAAAACGCAGATGAAAGTTATTTATCTCCATTTTTAGTATCACAATCAGACACTCGAGATGCTTTTAACGGTATTTTAACGAAAATAAATCAAGGTAATAGTGCTTTCGATATAATCGAAGAGTCTCAAAGAAGGATAAAAGAGAGGCTGGGAAAGTTACCGAAAGTGAATCAAAAGAAGTCTGTTTTATCTCCGCTTTTGCGTCATAAGAGAACTGCTGATTTTAAGGATAGAGCTGATGATGATAAAGAGTGGAAGACGTACATCACCGTTGAAGGGTAGGCTTTACATTTTTTAAACACTTAATTTAATCTGAATGTGAATGAAATAAATCTCCATGTTTTTATGCATATATTGTAGAATTAACTGTTTATTTATGGGAATATATTTACATTTATGTATTTCAACGGCAGTCCTTCGTCATTAGAAGAACGAAATTCAAAATTATTCATTTTTTCGTTTTCAATATCTGTTTGCAAATGAATATTTTTTTAAACGTTATATTCACATCACTTTACTAAGAGAAGCATGGAACTGTTGAAGAGTAAGAAATAAATGAAGTAGAAATGAGATTTCAATCTTGAATATGCGGTGAATCTATATATGATAGAATGTCGAAATCAAATAATAAAAGTGAATGCAGTGCCAATTAAAGTGTTATGAACAAAATAATGAAAGGGTCGTTATATTCATTTGAACTCGTGGAAAGAATGATTGAAAAATGATATACAAAATAATGAAAGGTTCATTAAGATTGTTTGGACACATGGAAAGAATGAATAAAATAATGTTTAAAAAGTCTATGTTATCGATGTTAACTAGAAATATAGGAAGACCGAGAAAAACGTGGCACCATCAAATAAACAAAATAACGCATTGAATTTCGACCACGTGAGGAGTGAGAGAAATCGATGTGCGTGCTAGACACGATGTATGAAAGTTGAGGAATCGATTGAAGTGTGTCAGGAAAGAAAAGTGTAGCAGTCCATTATTTCTGCCTACCCTTTTGGAGAGACGGTGTGATGGTTAGTAAGTTAGTTAAAAAAATATACGTTAACGATGTAAACGGAACATGAAATAGAGGTCAACCGAAGAAAACGTAATACGATCAAATCAATCAAATATTAAATGTTAGATATGTGAGGAGTTGGAGAAATCGACGTGCGTGCATGACACGCTGTATGATCGATTAGTGTGGCGGTCCATTATTTCTATTTACGTCTTCGGGGAGAAGGCGCGATGATTGGCTACTTTTTTTATTTTTTTATTAAATCCACTGATATTCAGTATACGTTTTTCTACATTTGTTTTATATAACCCGCGTCAGTAAATTTAAGTATTTCGAATTGCGAGATTATTAATTAACTATTAAAAATTGAGAACCTTATTTTGCAACGATAATCTCAATCTGAAACTCCGACAAATAATGAATGGTCTGTTCTACTATATGGCTGTAAAACTAGGTATATAATGAACCGCAGAATGCTCCATATACGGAGGACCGATAGAATTAATAATGCAGACGTGCTACAGAGAGCAGTTGTCGAGTATAAAAATTAGTAGATAGGTCTCATGTTTGGGTCATGTGCTAAGGGGAGAAAAATATCACCTTCTTCGGTTGATGTTAACGGGTAAAATAGAGGGACGTCGGGGAGTTGGTAGAAATCAGTTGTCCTGGCTGTGAATTATACGAGTATGGACAGGAATATGCAAGGTTCAGAACCTGTTTCAAGTGGTGCAGGATATGTTAGAGATGCCTTCGATGCAGTGATCGCCAATGTTGGGGGACCTAACACGGCACCAGAAGAAGATCAAAATTAACATTTCAATTATATTTTTCAGATGCTTTGAAATACTGGAGCCTGGCATGTTCACGAATGGAGACCAGACAAAACTCTTCCCTCAATGCTGTCCTCAAAAGATGAAATGATTACCCCATATGAATTACAATAATTAAGTTAACGCCAAAACCACAATTAAATATTCATGAAAACCAAAATTGGTTTTCAAGAGTTTTTTTTTACATTATATTATAAGAGAAAGATTTGTTTTGCCTTGCATGTGCAGTTTTTAAACGTACACGAAGTTGAATGTATTACAAGATGTTCTATAGTTACTACACATTTTGGCGCTATCATCAATGTTTATAGTTAATTTTAAGCTTTTTTACCAATGTCCATGGAAAAATAAACAAGAGAGTAATATTTATTATTTTTAACCTGTAGTTTTTTTTGTTATTTATATGTATATAGAAATATCATGTTTAAGTTATTAATAAAAAAATTAAAATATAACACTTTCGTACTTGTCTTCTCTCCTAGCCATTTGGTTGGTTTGGTCACATGTAACGCATAGAAGAAGAAAGAATCGTTAATAAAGTATACGTTAGCTATTTGAATGGAGTACAGAGTCGAGGAAGACCGAGGAAAACAGGGTATGACCAAATCAATCAATGTTAAAGGTCGGCCATGTTAAAATTCAGAAGAATCGACGTACGCGTACGACTCGCTGTATGAATGTACAGAAATCTAGGGAGGTGTGTCAGGATAGAGTAGTGTGGTAGTCTATTCTCTCAGCTTACCCTTTCGGGGAAACGGCATGATGGTTTGTTGTTGTTGTAGTTGTTTCCAGCCATTTTCCATGTATTTGGGGTCGGCTCTTCAAATTGAAAATCAGGTTTCTCGGTCTTGGACCATCCCATCTTGCTTTACAGATGAAACTTTTATTTTTTCAATAATACTTCATCTTCTTTCAACCCTTATCCCATTCACTAAGGGTCGGCTCTTCTTGTATGGCGTCTCCAGGACAGGCTGGTCGTACCGTAAAAAAAAACATAAAGTTGTCATCGCAAACAAAAGCCTATCCAAAAAAGCAGTTTAGTGCACAATGCTATTATTTTACGGACCCTTATGTATGGAAGTAATGGAAGCATGAAACTGTCAATAAAAAGATAAAAGCATATTATTACCCTTACGTATTGAAGTGAAGGTTTGAGTAGGCAAAAGAAGAATGAAATTAGGATAAAAGGTAGAATGTGCGAAAAACTATATGTAAATCAGGTGATTGATCATAAGTTAAATTAATAAAGGAATCCTGAGATGGTATGGAAATATGGAATAAATGGACGAAAGATGAATGGTTAAAATGTTATATTCAAGCAGTGTGAAAGGAAAGAGAAGCCGTGGAAGACCAAGGAATGTATGGCATAACAAAAATTAATCAACTAAAAGGCGGGCACTTTGGAAGTCGGGAAAATCGACGAGCGTGCATTTGACGAGGTTTGTCAGGACAGATCATTATGGCGGACCATCATATTTGCCTACCCCTTCGAAGAAACGGCTTGATGGTTAGTTTAGTTTAGTTTATTACTCATTTTGAGGTAATTAATTTGATTATTTTGTCATAATTACTACACAATATATCAAAAAATAATTTATTTTAAAAAATGTATTGGCAACATTATTTATCAGTCCATGCATATATTTTCGAAACAATTTCTAACGATACTAAAAAAAATATTTCGTTTATTTTAACAACACGTAATACGCAACGTATTTCGTATTTATTATGCAAAAATAGTATATTGACACGAAAGCCACCCTGTATTTACACATGTCGTCATTAAATGTTATTCGAATGTTTTTTTCTGCGATAAAGTTTGACACTTTTCACCACCGGGTGTTCGGGAAATTTCACACCATTAATCATGCGCGATTTAAATTGTCACCGCAGTGAAATATTACCTGACTGTCAGGCGATATGATCCCCCTGTACTGCATGCTCTTTTTCCGGTACGCCCTGTACTTGTAATGAAACATACCTGTTCAGGAGGTAAACTTCGGTAATTCTATTTAATTATGTATTCAACGGTCTAACATGAAAGACTTTCTTCGAAGTATTAATTTCGCATATATTTATTTTTTGCATATATATAAATTACTTGTACCATATATCTAATCACTCCCCTTTTTCTCATTTATTTTACCGTCACATGCATATAACAGTCATACACACACGTCAATTCTTCCGACTTCTAAAACAATCGTGTCTAAATATCACAGTTTGGCGGTTCATTGTCTCTGCCTAACCCTTCGGAGAGACGGAGTAATGATTAGTTAATTAGTTAGTTATTAAGATGATAATTTCTTAATATTTGTTAAATGAAGTTTTTCTCAGAAACACTTGATTTTCAACATTTCTGTTTTTTTTAAGTCATTTAGTATTATATTGATGTGCTCTTTTAAGTCGCTCTTTTAAGTCATAAATACAACAACACGTTTGTTTTTCGCTACATTTAATTTTGCCTAAAAACGGTGAAAAATGTCATCCCCATAAATTATAATAAAACTTCTAAAAACAAAACGTTTTCATTCGTATTAATTATTTAATATGGAGTTATACATCATTGTTCATATTATAATAATAAATATATTCTATGTTCGCCATACTTTGTTATTTTTCCAAAATAAATCTTCAGAACATTTGTCAAAACTGACCATATTTGTTAACAATTTTATAATATTTTAATTATCTATATAATATCACTTAGGAAGGGCTGGGTAGTCTGAAACAAGTTTGATATTTAATTTTAATTTGTTTAAAAAGTAAGTGTTGTATATATAAAAAAAGAAGAATAAGTATATTAATTAATAGTCCATTGTTTTGGCCGAAATACTATGATATTTTAACATTATAAACCGTTCAATTAAAAAAAATGTTTTATGTATTTTTATTTTTCATGACAGCTGTTTCGTCAACTTTGTTTGATGAAACAGCTGTCGTGAAAAATAAAAATACAATTGTGATACATAAAACAAAGTTATTTTAATTTAAGGGTTTATAATATATAAATAAATAAAAGTCGAACAAATTGTTTGTACTGCAAATGTAGCCAGCCGCATTATAATGGTTAATAAGACATGATATGTTTTGAAACTGTGATTTTACAAATGTACTGAGTCAGAATAACCTTCACCGTTTATACTAGTACTTAATGGGCCACAATAGCGAAAATCTTTCGAAAAAAGGACGATAATCGCCTTCCTTTATTCGCCCTTACTCTCAATGTCTTTATTAGGGCACTTTACCTAAATTATCTTAAAGGAGAAACTCTAAATTACATTTAGAAGAGCACCAGCGTAACATCAATCGTGTAACATTAAATTTTTAGCAATTCCCATCCAGGAGAGGCAGATAAGGATAATTTATTTAACTAGGATCCTTGCTAATTGCAGAAGAATACGTAAATCCTTGATGGAACGAAAGAAATCTTTCTTAAAAGGATATTACACGTGGTTAAAGAGTAGCCGCTGAACAGCGCAGGCCTGGAGATAAGGAGTAATAGAATTAATTCCGTTGATAAAAATTTAAATATACAAATTGTAAAAAATAACATTTTTTTAACTTTGTAGTCACACTATAACTACTCTCAGATTTTTAATCGTTTTGATTAGTCCAATTGATGTATGAAACCAAAATAAATTAAAAAATCTAAAAGATTTAGATCCTAAGTTAAATTAATAAAGGATTCCTGAGATGGTATGGAAATATGGAATAAATGTACGAAAGATGAATGGTTAAAATGTTGTATTCAAGCAGTGTGAAAGGAAAGAGAAGCCGGGGAAGTTATCCTAAGTCCTAAGGCGAGCCAGAGTTGACAAGGAGCTGTTATCAACTATCGAGGTTCGGAAGATTTCACATCTGGGTCATGTACTCCCTGGGGAAAAATACCACTTTCTCCAACTGATATTGAATGGGAAAATTGAGGGACGCCGAGATCCCGGTTAGGAGACGGATGTCCTGGCTGCGAAACGTGAGGGAGTGGACCGGCATCCAAAGTGTAGAGGAGCTGTTCCGAGTGGCGCAGGACAGGGACAGGTTCGCTGAGGTGATCACCAACGTTGGGGGAACCCGACAGGGCACTTGAAGAAGAAGAATAGATTTTAAGATAATCTGTTGATTTCACTGAAATCTCTTGATGTAAGTTCATTTTGAATAAGAATTAAGTAAACAATGTTATTTTTGATGGTCGAGGATGCGTTTAAGTGAAGAAGGCTTAGGAGAAGTTACTGGTATGCACATGTAAAGAGAATGGGTCCATCCAGACTTCTCTTCGTTGTGTTGCACGGCCAACTCCAAGGTAGACGACCCCCGGGCAGACCACAAAAGAGATGGATCGACAGCTGTGAATCCACCTCGCAGGAGGCCAATTCCTCTTAAGAAACAGGCCACAAGGCCTACACTGATAAGAAGAAGAAGATTTCATTTTTTTTATTAACTACTTCCACTTTTTGTCATTGTTTCGACAGCGATCAGTTTCACCGTTAATAAAAAAATCATCGTTGAATTTCATTATTATTTAATCGACATTATTTGTACAACATTTTGAATGTATATTTAATTTGTATACAGTTAAAAGGTTGTATAAAATAACTGGTCCAAGTTAAAAGCATAAAAATTGGAGAGACATCTCCAGGCGTAATCTAGTACTGTATGATTTGCAGAGCCCTTCACAATGCATTTAAAAATATTTTCTGCTTAATGCTTCCCAATCTTAATAGATGACGCTAGTGTAGAGTGAACTAAAAAATGTGAAGATAAGTGCAGCATTCTAGCATATACGTATAGACGTGGTGGTCGTAAGAAGGGCGGAATAGGGAATGGTGTTTAACATTAAGCGATCGCTCAACCAAACCAATGACAGATCATAAGTCCTGTAAGCGCCTCGGCCACCATATTCTGTTCCCAGAAAACAATTAACATCTTCGTCTCTATTGAGATACAATTAATCCTTATATAAAAATTATTTGTAATTGGTATATTTATATTTGTGATTACATAAACTGGATAGACTACAATCTAAAATTAATGCTGAAACACGATTAATTTTTGGTGCATCAAAATTCACACGTGTAACCTCAATGCTATATATATATATATATATATATATATATATATATATATATATATATATATATATATATATATATATATATATATATATATATATATATATATATATATATATATATATATATATATATATATATATATATATATATATATATATATATATATATATATATATATATATATATATATATATATATCGACTTCACTGGTATAGATTACCTAAGCAAATCGATTATAAACTATGTCCGGTTGTTCACATAGCCTTACATGGCAAGCACCCAACTACCTCAAAGACCTTTGCAAGCTAATCGACTTGAACCCTCGGCAGTCAACGTTACAATCTGCAAAAGAAGAGTCTACAAACAAACTTCTTGTCCCACGGCGCCACGGAGCTTCAAATTTCGCGGATCGTGCTTTTGGCATCGCGGGACCGGCTAAAAAAGGAGTTTTCAGAAGCTCTGTTAAAACTTTCCTCTTTTTAAGGGGAGATTACCAGACGCAGAGCACCCTGAAGTGAATCTCTCGTGAAAATGGCGCTATACAAATCATGATCATCATCATCTTCATTACACTGGATTATTTCAAAAGAAAACACTGTTTAATATTCCACTGTACTATATTTATAGACTACTAACCATCACGCCATTTCCCCGGAGGGGTAGGCAGAGAGGATGGATCGCCACAATGCTCTGTCCTGGCATACCTCTCGGATTTCCTCTACATTCATACATCGTACCATGCACGCACGTCGATTATTCCGACTTCGAATGTGACCACCTTTTAGTAATTGATTAAATTGGTCATGCCATGTTTTCCTCGGTCGTCCTCGGCTTCTTTTTCCACTCACGCTGCTTTCATACAACTTTTTAACCATTCTTCTCTCATCGTTCCATATGTCCAAACCATCTCAGGGATCCTTTTTTAATTTTAGTCATCTGCCTTACATTTCTCTCTTATTTTATCGTTCGGTATTATATCATACAACGTTTTCCCGCACATTCTTCTTAGTGATCTCATTTCTACGGCGTTTATCCTGCTTTCATCCTTCTTTTGCCAGCTCCGAGCTTCACTTCCATACATGAGAGTTGGCACTAGAACTACATTGTGTACTGCCATCTTTGCTTCTGTGGATATATTTCTATTTGTTTAATTATACTTGAAATAATTGTACTAACGATAATAAATATAAAGTGTAACGTCTTTTAAAAGGCATCCAAGACCATGGAGATTATCTCAGACTATTCTTTCAGCATCATTCCTTGGCGTAGTCAGCGTTCCCTGCGGGCGTTCCTTGCCCTATCTACGGTACTAATTTATTGCCTCAGGCCCTTACTAACGCGTTAGCGAGGAATGCGAGGGCTCCCTGTAATGTACTTACATATCCGCCCGCTTCAAATGTACTTGTTACTAAGCATAATCCCAAAGAACATACGAAAATCAGTTGAATATTTAGATGTGATGAAATAAACACTGTTTTCATTATACATACCTATGAATTTTTAAACTAAATAAACCTTAAAGACAGAGTGAAGACAGTGAAACACGATACAGTGAGAGAAAATACAAAGGTCACTGCTATCATCACTGAGTAACTAACTAACTAACTAACTAACCATCACGCCATTTCTCCGGAGGGGTAGGCAGAGAGGATGGATCGCCACAATGGCCTGTCCTGGCATACCTCTCAGGCTTCCTCCACATTCATACATCGTACCATGCACGCACGTCGATTATTCCGACTTCGAATGTGGCCGCCTTTTAGTAATTGATTAATTTGGTCATGCCATGTTTTCCTCGGTCGTCCTCGGCTTCTTTTCCCACTCACGCTGCTTGTGTACAACTTTTTAACCATTCTACTCTCATCCATTCGTTCCATATGTCCGAACCATCTCAGGGATCCTTTTTAATTTTATTCATGATGCAGTCATCTGTCTTACATTTCTTTCTTATTTCATCGTTCGGTATTCTATCATACAACGTTTTCCCGCACATTCTTCTTAGTGATCTCATTTCTACGGCGTTTATCCTGCTTTCATCCTTCTTTTGCCAGCTCCAAGCTTCACTTCCATCATCACTGAGTAACGACTATAAAATACCAACGGACAAGTCACGTAGCCTGGGCAAAAATGGACAGTAACAAACAAACCATCACGCCGTTTCTCCGCAGGGATAGGCAGAAATAATGGACCGCCACACTCCTCCGAAAACGACTTATAAAAACATTGGTGTGGGGTGTTTTACTATACGACTGCGAGACTTGGTGCCTGGGCGAAAGAGAACGCAAAAGGCTAGAGGCATTTGAAATGTGGACCTACCGACGAATTGCCCATGTTTCATGGAGGGACCACGTTACAAATGAGAAGGTTCTCAGCAGAGTTGAAGAGAATAGGCACATGCTGAACACCATAATGGAGAGGCGCGCGAGATGGATTGACCACGAGGACGACCTCGCCAGGAGTACCTAGACCAGATTTGCCGAGATATGGACTGCACCTCTTATGCAGAGTTGAAGAGAGTTGCCGAGTACCGAGCGGAGTGGAAAAAGAGATGCGTCGCCTTACTGCAGACCAATCTTAAGATTGAGACCGGAGAAGAAAATTTTCATCCACATCCATACAACGAGTCATACACGAACGTCGATTCTTCCGAATTCCAACATGAGCAACCGTTCAAAATTGATTGATTTGGTCATGCCATCATTTTCTCGCTCTGTCTCGACTCCGTACTCCATTTACATCATTAACGTGTACTTTCTTAACCATTCTTTCTTCATACATGCGCTCCATATATCCGAACCAACCCAACGATACTTTCATAATTCTGTTCATTATACCTTCTTCCGCTCTACATTCCTTTCTACTATCAGCATTTGAAATTCTGTCGTACATTGTTTACCACACATACGTCTAAGGACCTCATATGACAACTTAAAAAATAATAAATTTGATAATACCTTCTTCTTCTTCTTTTTGTCCTGTCACACCTCCGTGGAGCATAGAGCCTCAAGGAATCTTCTCCACCCGACTCTATCGCATGCCTGATGCTTAACATCGTCCCAAGTGAGACCTGCTGCCTTAACCTCGTCCTGCAGGGTTCTTCCCCAGGTGGCTCTAGGTCTGCCTCGCTTTCTCTTTCCCCCCATAGGGGACCAGTCTAGTGCGCCCTGAGCGATGCAGGCTGGGTTCCGTCTCAGAGTGTGACCGATCCACTGCCATTTGCGCCTAGCAACTTGTTCTCTGATTGGTTTTTCACCTGCCATGGTCCAGAGAACGGCATTTGACACTGTTTGGGGCCAATAGATTTTGAATATTGAGCGAAGGCACCTATTTATAAACACCTGGAGTTTACCAATAACGTCTGCGGTAGATTTCCAAGTCTCACATCCGTACAGCAGTACTATAATACCTTAGCAAGTCGAAATAAGTCATTCTCATAAAATAAAATAGGACGTCTAGACGCGTTATTCAAATTAATTATTTTGTTAGTAAAAAAGACTTTGACAGATGACAGTACACCTTCGATAAGTTGTATGCATTTTAACACTGCGTCTAATCCTTAATTTTAACGATTTTTTATAAAAGAGTTTCTTTATTAATGTGTTATAAAAATAGCCAACAGCCTGAACCACTTAATAAACAATCACCTCACTATCTTCCTCCACATTCCTCTCTTATCTCAGCTTCTCTGCGGAGAGCGGGGGGGGGAGCACCCGAGGGTTAGAAAGGGTTAACTTATCTCATTTCTTATACCCTACACCACACGTTACTTAGTCTCGGCTGCTAATGAAGTACTCAAAGGGTTAAAGATGGGTGTTACAAAAAACATAACTAATTAACCCGCCCTTTAAATAATTATGATAATAGTAGAATAAAATTATTCTATTCACATTTGAATAACTTTTTGGTAACATTGAATTATCACAACACATTTTTGCGCTTTTCACAAACATGTTTTGGGACACCAACTTCCTTTCTTCAGTCTATGAATCTTAACTTTTGTAGAATAAATTATCGTATTGAATATAATCTTATGATTTTACTTAAATCTCTTGCTAAATATAATAAAATGATTTTTTTATGTATTCAAATACTTGTAGACAAATACTGGATTTTTACAGTTGCGTTTTCACAATTCATTTATACAGTTTTTGATGGTGCTAGTGTAGATAGACCTAAAAATGTGAAGTGCGTCTCAACATAGTAGCATATATACATCTTTCAAAAAAATTGTCAGTCGTGGTGGTCGTAAGAAGGACGGAATGAGGAATGTTGTCAACATAAAGCGATCGCTTAACCCAACCAATGACAGGTCATAAGTCCTGTAAACGCCTCGGCCACCATATTCTGTTTACAAAAATAAAAAACAAAAGAATAAAAATATAAAAAAACAATTACATCTTCGTCTCTATTGAGATACAATTAATCCTTAATGATAATAAAATGTTTTTTTTTATTAGCTATATCAACTTATTGCCTTTATTTTGAAAGCGTCCGGTTTCGTAAGGTTAGCTGACATCGACAGACTGCTGAAACTTTTATTTTCAATATTACTGAATTTAATTATAAATATTGAATGTCAGCCACGTGAGGAGTCAGAGAAATTTGACGATGAAATGACACGGTGAATGTAGAGGAAGCGAGAGAAAAAAGTCAAAAAAGAAAAGTGTGGCAGTCCATTCATTCCGCCTACCCCTTCGGGGAGACGGCTGAAAATGATTATTTTAGTATCTTTTTTTAAATATAATATGTTACATATTTTGGTTGGCGTATAAGAAGTGAATGCGGTGCGAATGAAAGTGTTATGAACAAAATATTGAAAGGGTCGTTACGATGGTTTGGACTCATGGAAAGAATGAGTGAAGACAGAATAGTGAAGAAGGTATATGCAAACGACGTGTACGGAGCTAGAAATAGAGAAAGGCCGAGGAAAACGTGGCACGATCAAATCAATCAAATATTAAATGTCGGTCATGTGAGAAGTCGGAGAAATTGACGTGCGTGCATAACAAGATGTATGATTGTAGAGGAAGCGAGAGATGTATGTCAGGACAGAATAGTGTGGCAATCCATTATTTCTGCCTACCCCTCCGAGGAGACGGCGTGATGGTTAGTTAGTTGTAATTTAGTTAGAATTGTGTCCCGAAACATGTTTGTGGTATGTGCAAAAAAATATTGTTAAAATAAAAAATGCAATGTTTTCAAAAAGTTATTCAATTAAAATTTTATCATGTTCTTTTTTTTGCGTAAACTCTAGAAATTATTTCGTTTTGGTGTATTTTTTTTATACTTGTATTGTGGCAAAACCAATCAATTGTATTAACTTGGAATCAAAACTGAAATCTGTATTTATTCAGACGGCTACAAGGTTTAGCCATTTTTCGGCAGGTCCAGTGTGATAAAGGATTAATTAAATACGGATTAGTGATGGCTGGATTCACCGCAGTTACGACTCTTAACACATCGCCTATCGCAGAACTGATTTATTTCGTTCGCTATCACTCTTAAACACACATACATCACAATTTATAGGGTGCTATAGGCCTGAAAATTTAATAAATAATCTTATAGATACAAAACAGCAAAATACTTTGTCCATTGTTTTGGCCGAAACACTATGATACCTTAACATTTTTAACTGTTATATAATTACTTTGTTTTTTGTATCACAATTGTATTTCATTTTACGCGACAGCTGTTTCGTCAACCTATGTTGACATCATCAGGTGCTACAATAATATATCAAATGTCCAATTTTCGTGATTTTTCGAATATTTATGTGTATTTGTTCCTATGTCAATTTGAATAATTTCTTTGATATAATTTTGAAGTTCTTGCTGAAATTGAGGGGGAAAATAAAATATAATAATAATAAAACAGTAATTAGAATGAACAACTACGTATAGTATAGAGTCAAAAACGATGAAACATTATAAATTAAAAACGATAAACAATTACAGGAAGTAGATTGAAGGTAGTATTATTATTTTTTTAGCTAGATTGTATTAGGATTTTTTTTAATGTACTATATACTAATGGTGAATAAGCTGGAATTTGGTTATTTATAACATTTAGTTTACATTTTTTTGCCTTTAAAATATCAAAATTTTCTAATTTCACTAATTATTGAGGATTATTTGCTATATGTAAAAATTTTATGTTTTTGGTCTCGAAATGATGGTCATAATTCACATAATGATTGGCCATTTCCGAAAAGATGTTACTGTTTTTGTAACACCTTACGATGTCAACATAGGTTGATGAAACAGCTGTCGCGTAAAATCAAATACAATTATGATACAAAAAACAAAGTTATTTAATTTAATACTTCAAAATTCTTTGTATTAAATATTTCACAGTAGCGTTAAAGATGTCAGAAATCGTTTGTTACCCATCATGATGTATGGAATAGAGGTCAGAGCCGATACCAATAGAACTAAGAACCTTCTTAGAGTAGCCGAAATGCGAACCCTGCGCTCCATCGCAGGCAAAACCCTCAGAGATCGGATCAGAAATGAAACGATAAGGTCTGTCTGTGGTGTTGGGGACATAGTAAGATGGGGAAGAAGCAGAAGGCGCTTTTGGAGAGACCACGTGGACCGCATGGAGAATACAAGAATCGCAAAAATTGTTAAAGGTGAAAACCCAAGCAGCAAAATACTACCAGGAAGGCCGCCAAGAAGATGGAGAGATGGCTGGACATCATCATCCCAGGACAACTCACTGCTTTACGGGTGTGAGACTTGGAAATATACCACGGACGATATTGAAAAACTCCAGGTGTTTGTAAATAGGTGCCTTCCTATTGTTATTGTTACTCACCCTCGGGAGAACATACCATCACGTCGTTTCCCCGGAGGGGAAGGCAGAAAGGATGGACCGCCACACCGTTTTGTCCTGACATACCTCTCTAGCTTCCTCCACATTCATACATCGTAACATGCATGCTCGTCGATTCTTCCGAATTCGAATGTAGCTGCCTTTCAGTATTTGATTAATTTGGTAATTTCATGCTTTTTTTGGTCTTCCACGACTTCTCATCTCACTCACACTGCATGGATACAACATTTTAACCATTCTTCTCTTGTCCATTCGTTTCATATGTTCAAACCATCTCAGGGATCCTTATTATTATTAATATTATCATTATTTGAAATAGTGGGAGACCGATGAAAACGCAGAACGATTAAATAAATTAAATATTGAATGTCAGCCACGTGAGGAATCGTAAAATCGACGTCAGTACATTACACGATGTATGAATGTTGCGGAAGCAAGAGAAGTATGTCAGGAAACAAAAGTGTGGCAGTCCATTCATTCTATCTACCGCTTCGGAGAGATAGAAAGGTTAGTAGTTAGTTAGTCATTATTTTATCATTCTTTGTCGGAGTTTCAAGTTAAGATTAGTCAGAATGATCAAATGTTATATATGGTCTGTTCTACTATATGTCTGCGAAACCTGGACTCTGAAAGTGAATGTAATGAACTGGTTAGAGGCGTTTCAGATATGGATATACCGCAGAATGCTCCGTATACCGTGGACCGATAGGGTCAGTAATGCAGACGTACCGCAGAGAGTCAGAGTCAATAGAGCTGTTGTCTAGTGTGAAAATTAGAAAGGTCTCATATTTGGGTCATGTGCTAAGGGGAGAAAAATACAACCTCCTTCGACTGGTTTCAATTTATTTCATTTCATTTATTTATTTATTTCATTTTTTTTTATAATAATCACAAACATTACAGACGTACAATTCCAAATCGTTTGCAATTACATTACAAACAGAGGAGCATTAAAAAAATAAAAATTGAGCTTAAGCTTAATGGGTAAAGTGGGGGGACGTCGGGGAGTTGGTAGAAGGCAGCTGTCCTGGCTGCAGAACATCAAAGAGTGAACAGGAATACCAATAGTTCAGAACCTTTTCCAAGTGGCGCAGGATAGAGATGCCTCTGCTGTAGTGATCGTCAACGTTGGGGTGACCTGACACGACACCGAAAGAAGAAGAAGTCATTATTATTAGTTTTATCATAATATATGTAGCTAGTTGGTCATTAATCCACCCTGTATTAATGCGCCAAGTCCGTTTTACTCCCGCACGAATTTGTTGCATTTTGAACACTAATTCGTTTGTGTAATTTGGCGGAATTGATTCGTAATTGTTGGGGGTGGCGTCCCACCGCACCTGTTAAGCAAGGGAGATAGGTATCACTACATGAAACTTCGCGTAAATAAGTGAAGCCAATCGAACGTAAAAGCTGCAGCATTACTACAATTTTGAAAAAGAAGAGTGCTTCCACGTATGGCGTATCGATTGATATTTTGTGCTCAGATCGAGAAGGTATGTGACGTTTCGTTAAAGATGCTGGGTTCTGTTCTTCAAACTGTTAGGGTTTTTAGAGACACCCGGGTTCTAAGAACTCTATATAACTCCTTAGTCAGAAGCAGGCTCGAGAGAGATGCCATGATATGAAGTCCTCATGAGGCTCAGTATTCTCTCATGTTGGAGAGGGTTCAAAAAAAATTGTAAAAAGCCCTCTACATGAGAGAGTATGAGGTATATCTTTGGCTCTATCCAACGGCATTAATCTTGGATATGCTGGGATATAACTTCCTCGAACTGGCCGGAGAAGGGAAGGCCGTTATCCTTCCCTCCTCAGTTCGAGGGAGATGCCTATTCTTGGCTAAACTCATCGCTACGAATAACACATTTCTATTGCCAACGTCCATAAATAAATCTGAAATACAATGATATAAAATAAAAATAATTTTTTTAAATTATTTAACACACAATGTTATTTTAGATGGTACCTACATTTGTCGTCAGCTGGACGATCAGGACATTTGTGTTTAATTATAAAGAAAATATATGTAAATGACTTAAATGGAACTAGAAATAGAGGAAGATTGAGGAAAACGTGCCATGACCAAATCAATCAAATATTAAATATCGGCAACGTGAAGAGTCCGAGAAATTGACGTGTGTGCATGACACGATGCATGAATGTTGAAGAACCGAGAGAGTTTGTCAAGAAAGAATAGTATAGCGGTCCATTCTTTCTGTCTAACCCCTCGGAAAGACGACGTCATGGTTAGTTAGTTTGTTTAATAAATTATTTCACAATTTCTTTTTATTCACCGAGTGTCGCGACAGCCGTTTCGCCAACCGATGTTGGCATCATCAGGTGTTACAATAAAACATCATCAGGTGTTACAATAAATCAGGTTATTGTAACACCTGGTGATGCCAACATCGGTTGGCGAAACAGCTGTCGCGACACTCGTAGTGAATAAAAAGAAATTGTGATATTATTACAGTGTTTTAAATTTTAACAGTAATAATGTTGAAGTATCATAGTGTTTCGGCCAAAACAATGGACTATTAAATTATTTCATTTCGACGTCAAAAATGTTCACATTAATGACAGCAAATGTTCCCGAATATCTTTCCTCTGCGCGTTGAACACACCGAATCTGCAAATTAACCCGTTTTAGGGTAATTTATTGTTCCGGATAAAAAGGCATTTTTGGAATTTAAATCCCCTTCTAATAGGGGATGTTCGAGTGACCGGTGAGGAATTAGCGGCCGCTACGGTCGATTCTCATTTCCTTTGATATTTCATTAACATTATTTTTTGTGTTCTAATCGTTAGCGATATAGTTGAATATACCAGAAGTCACAAGCTATATTGTATTGTAACAAATTATATATTGTAACAAAATATTGAATATTGCTTTATTTACTATATTGTAACAAATTATTAATTTCTATATTTACTATATTGCAATAAATAAATTAATACTGTATTGTAACAAAATATTAAAATTCACAAAACAATCGAGGAGCGTGCATAATACCATGTATGAATATAGATAAATATAGAATATAGATGTAGGTAGAAAGAATGGACCGCTACACTGTTCTTTTCCGATATATTCTCTCGATTCCTCAACATTCATGCATTGTGCCATGCACGTGCGTCGATTTTCCGACTCCCCACGTGGCTGACATTCAATTTTTGATTTATTTAATCATTCCACGTTTTCCTCGGCCTCCGAATAATAATAATAATCCCTAAAAAAGTTTGGACATATGGAATGAATGGACGAGAGACGAATGGTTAAAATGTTGTTTACATGCGGTATGAGCGGGAAGAGAAGTCGCGGAAGACTAAGGAAAGCATGGCATTACCAAATTAATCAAATACTGAAAGGCGGCCACATTCGAAGTCGGAAGAATCGACGAGCGTGCATGTTACGATGTATGAATGTGGAGAAATCTAGAGAGGTATGTCAGGACAGAACGGTGTGACGGTCCATCCACTCTGCCCGATTCGATTTCTCCGACTCCTCACGAAGAGATGGGCATCTCATAATCCATTTCTTTAGATAAATCAAGGGTTATTTCGAGAACTCGATCGTGGTGCAGGGTGTTAGTCTCTTTGTCCCTGATAGATATCTCCGACAGCGACAGCACGGATTGTTTTATCAACCGGGCGCCAGAACCAATCTGCCTCTGGTGACATCGGTGGGAAGAACAATTAATCTTCTAAACGCGGTCTAATCGGAGATCAACGTCTTCTTATTAGTGAAAGTACGTTCAGAAGACAAATACTCTTGACTTTAGAGAGTATCTTGTCTTCTTAATGTCGAACCATCCCTCATGCGGTTCAGGTATTATACTATATAAAATATATTATTTAACCTGTTCTCAATAGATGCCTTAAACTTGAAATAAACTGATTTGATTTTATTTGATAATGACCAAAACAATAAGGGTCGTTAAGATATTTAACATATGGAAAGAATCAATGAAGAAATAATAGGAATGAACAGACCAATAATAACATATATGGTGTCGAAGCAAGTTTTGAGGACTTCCGAACTGATGATACTGAGGACGATAGCAGGCAAGACACTGAGAGATCGCTTGAGGAACACCAGAATAAGAGAGATATGCGAGGTTGAGGATATTATAAGATGGAGCAGACAGCGAAAAAGGGAGTGGTACGGTCATGTTCAAAGAATGGACACCACCAGACTCCCCAATATTAACTAACTAACTAACTAACCATCACGCCGTCTCCCCGAAAGGGTAGGCAGAAAGAATGGACTGCCACACTTTAATCGATGCGGCACTCCATCCTTCTCTTTTCGCCATCGCGAGAGACGCGGTGTGATGGGTTGCGAACCTCATCGCCACCAACAGGCATCTTCCGCACACACTTCGATCGTTCAACGTCTGCATAATAAATCTAAAACAAATTATCTGAAATACAATGATATAAAATAAAATAACAAAGAAAAATAATTTAACACATAATGTTCTTTTAGATGGAGCACTTGTCGTCAGCTGGACGATCCGGACATTTGTGTTTATTTAATTTTTATTCCACGTTATCTACTGTTTTTATTTTATTTACTGTAATTAGGCACTTAAAACAATCCAACACCAGCAAGAACTTAAAAATATTATTGAAGAATTTATTCAAATTGTCATTGGAACAAATGAAAAATTTATTTTTACACCTGTCAAAATTATTTTTATAAACTAAAAAAAAAACTAAAAAACTTATATAATTTTAACACCAAAACAGTAAAAACGTATTTTTTGGCACAAATAACTATTATAAAGAGCGGCAATAATCAAATTGACCAAAACAATTCACTTATACACGAAATATCTCCAAATTGACGGGAGCACTATATGAACCAAACCAAATTTTCAAAATCAGAACCAATGAACCAACTCCCCAATATTACTTTGCATAATCAGCCTAATGGGACTCGTCCTTGTGGAAGACCACCTAAGAGATGGAAAAACAACTGGGAGTCTACCTCACAGGAGGACCAACACTCTGGAGAACATACCACATAGGAAAAAGAAGAAATACAAGATGTAAACGAAACAAGTAATACGGAAAGCGTGGCACAATCAACCATTAAAATGTCGGCCACATAACGAGTCGGAAAAATCGAAGTCCGTGCATGAAACGACATGAACGCTGAAGAAACGAGAGAATTGTGTCAGATAAGAACAGGGTGGTGGACCATTATTTCTGCCTACCCCTTCGAAGAGACGACGTAACGATTAGTTCGTTAGAATTTTTCCTCTTTTTTTGTTGAAAAAAATGTTATCAAAACATGTAAAATCGTTTACTGCTTTCTCACTAAGATAATAAAATAGAAAGAGTCCGTGCGAAACGCAACAAGGGAAATATAATTCAACTCAGAATTCGTGTTGTCGATCCAGGCGAATTTAGCCCAAAACGAAAATATGAATAGCCTTCCCTTCAAAAACGTAATTTGGCGAAACATTAAAAAATTCTCGAGGGAAAAAGTACTCCCGGAGTACAAATCGATATGGCACCATTTAGGGGTGCATACACGCAAAATATTATAGAATAATCGATTCAATCGAAATTTTTAAAATCATAATAAGGCATTGAAAGCCAACACTGTGGAATTCCATAGTAATCTTCTTGTTCTTCTTCTTCTTTTTGTCCTGTCACACCTCCGTGGTACATAGGGCCTCAAGGAATCTTCTCCACCCGACTGTATCGCATGCTTAATGCCTAACATCATCCCAAGTGAGGCCTGCTGCCTTTACCTCGTCCTGCAGGGTTCTTCTCCAGGTGGCTCTAGGTCTGCCTCGCTTTCTCTTTCCCCCCATAGGGGACCAGTCTAGTGCACCCTGAGCGATGCAGGCTGGGTTCCGTCTCAGAGTGTGACCGATCCACTGCCATTTGCGTTTAGCGACTTGTTCTCCAATTGGCTTTTCGCCAGCCATGGTCCAGAGAACGGCATTTGACACTGTTTGGGGCCAAGAGATTTTGAATATTGATGATCTTAGGATTTAAAATACTCCGTAACCTCATTGATAGCCCATACCTCTTAGAGTGTTATGGTCTCAATGCACCGGACAGGTATGCTCGCGCTAGAAGACACGATCTGTTGTGCATACCGCATAGCAGGACAAATGTCTTGGCGCAGCATACAATGACTCGGGGTATGGTGCTCTTGAATGAGGTGTCAGTCGATGTGGACATTTTCCAAATGACCTATACGTCCTTTAAGCAAGAGTTAAATATTGTTAAATATTTAACTCTTGCTTAAAGGTTCACTGTTAAATATTGTTTTATTTTATTTTAATTGTTTTATTTTAACATGTATTTTAAAATGTATGTAAAATGCATGCAAAATTTATGTAAATTGTATACAGTAATAGGGTCATAAAAACCTGTTGTATACAAAAAAAAAAAAAAAAAAATATTGAGCAAAGGCAACCTGGAGTTTACTGTAAGAATGTTGTAAATTACACCTGTAAGAATGAAGGGAAAAAACAATGTGTAATAGAATACCTAATGAAGAAATAAGAAATGAATGTAAAGAAAGTATGTATTAGAATCGCGTAAATATGTATTAGAATCGCTGTTTGTTACCGTAAATACCTAAACATATGAATTTCCAAAATATGGAAAATTTACTCGTAAAATCTGCTTTTGAACCTTCATATAACAACAAAAACAAATTGTAAATCACAAAATGTTTTGATATCCAATAACATCGATTATAAATCGATTTCTCTTTGCATCAAGCCAATCCCCTCCCTAGTTGAGACCATTTAAATCGTGTCCTTAGACTTTGAAAGGCAAGGAAAGTGTAAATTTTCACTAATAGCGTTAAGATTTTTCCTTCTTCCCACGGCAAGGGAGCGAATGGATATAGGACGGAAATTTATTTCCCAAGGAGAAATCCCTTATTACATTAATCAAAATTTACACAAAACCTGAAAAATCCTTATTGCATTATTGTATATATGACTAAAGAACCAAAAATTAGAACTCAAAAC
Source organism: Lepidostoma basale (assembly GCA_022606425.2). Classification (NCBI taxonomy): domain Eukaryota; kingdom Metazoa; phylum Arthropoda; class Insecta; order Trichoptera; family Lepidostomatidae; genus Lepidostoma; species Lepidostoma basale. Next base: position 583,775 of record JAHDVF020001186.1, read on the forward strand.
AGTAAATAGAATACACTTATTCAAAACAATTAACTGACACCTGTCAAATACTTGAAAATGGCTTAGATAGGCGAAACATACCATTCCCATAAATTATAATATAATAAATCTTTTAGAAAACAGACGTTTTCATTCGTATTTATTATGACACATTTATTATTATTGTGTTGTTGAAAAGGTCTTTACATCATTACAGCGTAATTTAGACCGAACCAAATAGATGTAATGGTCGAAAAATAGAATATTAAAGAAATTATACATAGGACAATGTGAATAGAAAGTAAAGGTATTCACAAATTCGCTATAATTGCATCCAAATAGGTCTATCTTCTTTGTCAATCATTTAAAAGACGAATCTCAATATAGGAGAACTTCAAAGGGTCTCTGTGTGGAAATTTGGGTTATTATTACTTAAACCCTCATTTTTTAATAAATTGCAATATGTTCAATAAAACATACAGTCTCAAGAACCACAAATATTGTTTTAAAATACTCGTGTATCTTCATATTCTTGTTGTTCCTCTCCTATCGGAGGTTGGACATCATGGATGTTGTGCTGCATCTGAACCATTTTTGAAGGTTTTCTTTCCAGAATTTTCTTCAGTTTGAATATAAAATATTATTGAAATATTTAATGCATTTTCTATTTTGAGAAAGTACAATAAAAACAGGGTATATTTTTTTGTAAACGCACTGTCGCTAGTACTATTGCAAATAATCTTCCTGAAATGAACGGACTCCAGCACGTTACATCGAATTATTCAATCTTAAAAGAAACTTAATTGAAATGTCCCTTAAGTTTCATTCTATTTGATTTTTTATCTTCGACCAGCTTCGGAAGCTCGCTACCATTTCTGCGATTGACGATAAAAAAATGTTTATCATCATTTACATATAACACCTTGCTTGCCAAAATAATGTGTCATTTTATAATTTTCCAGCAAGAAGAAAATAATTAAGACTATATCAATCACTTCATTTGTTGTTTATGGAACTAGTACATCAGTTATTTATTTAATAGGTCGACAAAATTACGTCTTATGGAAACTAACTAACTACAACATCACGCCGTTTCACGAAATGAAAGGGGGGAAATGGAAGACAGCCAAACTGCTCTTTCCTGACATACTTCTCTTGCTTCCTGAACATCCATACAACGTGTCGAATGTCGTTTTCTCCCCCTTAAGGTCAACATTATTAAGAACTTCGTGGCAGAATGGCAAAAGTTATGACCGCCGCACCGAAAGTCCCGGGTTCGATTTTCGGCGATGGCAATGTGATTATGCCTTTGGTCTGATTTAGAATTCACGTGACAATAAAATGGTGATACCTCTCACGTATCATGATAACCTGATAACATGAAAGCAACGGGAAACTACCAGAATAAAAGCCCAAGTGGCACCCCAAGAAACAGCAAAAATGTTACATATTTCTGCAAAACAATCGCTTTAACTGAAACAAGCGAGGAAAAAACTAGAATTAAAATACATTTTCATTAGTATTCATAATGATAATAAATAAAAATTATAAAAAATCTTTTTAAAATGTATATTTAGTTCAAATCCATTAATGTTTATGTCTTTGACCGGTTTCGGCAGCTCGCTGCTATCTTCTCGCGTAGTACATTTTAAAATACATTTTTACTTACTTTTATATTCATTATTTACAAAGAACTTCTGCCATGAAATTTCAAATAACAACATAATTATTTTATTATTATAGTAATAAGAGTTTTACATTAATGTACTAGAAACAATGTGTGATTTCCACAGTGTTAACACCTTAAGTTTATCAAGAATCTTTGATTGTTTAAAAACTTGGATCGTCTAAGTTGTATTTATTTGAATAGGTGTCGCTCTGGTCGGTGTGGCTGTTAACCAATTAGAGGCTACCCACCAGTGGCCGATTTAACCCTAGCGACGCGGAGGCGGGCCGCGTCACGGAAACCGACGACGTCATCTCTCATTCGAAAGTTCCGCCTGACACGTCCGTGACATCTCGGAGATGGATGGACAGGGGCGGGGGACGGGATTAAGAGCAAGTGGGGCGGCGCGAAAAGATTTCTAAATGCATTAGGCAAATGATAGATTAAAACGTGGCAGAGTGTTAAAAACTTTGACAACCATACTGAAGGTCCCGGGTTCGATTCCCGGCGATGGCAGTGTGATTGTCACACTGTCTTTGGTATTGTGTAGTATTCGCGTGACAATAAAATGGCGATAGATTAGTTACCTATCACATGTCATGAGAATTAAGAATAAAATGCGTAATTTTATCTTTTACGAGAGCATTGCAACTTAAACGTGTTTCAACGACAAAGGATCTTGTTATTGTTTATGAAAGTAGGCTGACTTTCCATGCTCACATCGAGAGAATATGGAGTTGCACTGAAATTGTAGAGATTTATCTTCGACAGCGTCAGCACAGACTATTTTATGTGATGCCGGTGGGGAGAGCAATCAAGCTGCTGAACATGATCGCTTCGGAGATCGACGTTTTTAATATTCGTGAAAGTACGTTCAGAAGACAAATACTCTTGACTTTGGAGAGTATCTTATATTCCTAATGTTGAACCATCTCTCATGCGTTCCTGGTATTATATATTAAATGTTCTTTTGAGAAAATAAACTGATTTGATTGATTTCATTGATTTGATTTGATTTGAATAGCTAAAAACATTTTTTTATATAATAGAAATTGGGTTCATACAACCTGTTGTATTAAAAAAAAAATACTTATTTGATAAATTCAAAAATACTCTAATAACTTAATTTTCTAGTAACTAATTAACCATCACGCCGTCTCCCCGAAGGGATAGGTAGAAAGAATGGACCGCCTCACTGTTATTTCATGACATACTTCTCTCGCTTCCCTAACATTCATACATCGTGTCATTCACGCAAGTCGGTTTCTTCAACACCTCCTCTTTCTAGTTACGTTTACGTTGTTAACATTTACATATTTTTAATGTTTTTCTTCATTCATTTGTTCCATGTATCCAAACCATATTAATAATCCAGCTGTTTGTAACACCTGACGATCCCAATTGCCTGGCGAAACAGCTGTCATGACTTTCTCAAAAAGCGTATATTAAAAATTGTAATATTATAACAGTGTCGAAAGTTTAACAGTTAAAAATGTTGAAGTATCATAGTTTCATAGTGTTTTGGCCAAAGCAATGGACATTCTGATTTGATTTGATTTGAATGATTACAAAAACTAATAAAAATACCAATGATCTCCTAGATGGCACAGTGCAGCAGTCTGGTCCAAAGATATGGAAGAGGAGAGCTGATTTCAACAGCCAACCTGATTAGTGAGTTGCCAGGGGGAAGAAGAAAAATTTTATCGTAATAAAATTATTCTAAATATTTGTAAGTATTGTATATAAATCCTTAGATTCTGAGCATTGGGGGGGTTATGATAATGCCTTCAAAAGGTGAAACAAATTGTAATATTATTATAAAATAATCTGTTTACGTATATAACAACTTAATTAAGAACCTTATAATTTCTTTAAGAACCTCAGAATTTAATTATTCGAGTACGTTTTGAATTAAGAGCGTAAATTTGAAATTAGAATATTCAGATTTTAATGCTGCGGACAACACTGAAATTATGAGGAGGGAGGGGGGGAGGTTTGTAATCCAAAATAAATTATAGCCATCTGTTGTTAAACGTCGGAAGCTGCCAAAATATTTTGATACTATGAAACACAACACTTAATCACTCCGAAAATCACCTGTTTTGTGCGCTTAGCTTTTGTCTTCGCGAGTCGAGAGAAAGCTCTGGACCGGAGCTTTCGAAAAATTAAAATTACGACAAAATTTATTTATTTACTTTGTTGACTTATTTACATGTACATACTTGTTTTTTGACTTGTGTATGCATTAATAAACGTGTGTTTTTTAATAATATATTTATTTTATAATGACCGTTGTAAAACTAAAGTAAAACTAAGGTAATGACCGTGGATAGAGATGAGCGCCAAACAAATGTGTAGATGGCTGGAACTGCGATCAAGAATGTAAAGACTTTGTTTACCTGGGGAACAGTATTTCATGGGATGGTCGATCCAAAAAAGACGTCGATAGTCGTATCCACCAGGCTAGACTTGCCTTCAACAAAACGTCTAAAATATTTGAGTCCAACAACATAGACCTGAACCTCCGAAAACAACTTTTAAAAACATTGGTGTGGAGTGTTTTACTGTACGGCTGCGAGACTTAGTACCTGGGCGAAAGAGAGCGCAAAAGGCTGGAGGCATTTGAGATGTGGATCTAACGACGAGTTGCCCGTGTTTCATGGAGGGACCACATTACAAATGAAGAGGTTCTCTGCAGAGTTGAAGAGAGTAGGCACGGGTTGAACACTATAGCAGAGAGGCGCGCAAGATGGATTGGTCATGTGTTGCGACACAAATGTTTCCTGCATGATGTGTCGGAGGGAACGGTCGAGGAATCGATTGGCAGAGGACGACCTCGCCCGGAGTACCTAGACCAGATTTGCCGAGATATGGGCTGCACCTCTTATGCGGAGTTGAAGAGAGTTGCCGAGGACCGAGCAGAGTGGAAGAGGAAATGCGTCGCCTTGCTGCAGACCAATCATTAGATTGAGACCGGAGAAGAAGATAATATTAAGTGCGTATGCACGAAATAAGAATAAAAATTTTGCCGAAATCATCAGAAAGATAATAAATATTGAAATCCCTATTCCATACAGGAAGACGTTCCTAACACGGTTTTTCTTTTAAGTGTAATAATGTGTATAACGGTGTACGTTTTAATCACATACGAAAAAAAACGTTATTTTGTTAAGTACTTCTATCCATACAAAATAATTCATAATCTATATTAATAGACTGTTTGTATATTGTGGCCATTTTATTTGTCAAATCAAATCAGTTAATTTACTCAAAAGACATTACAAACAGCATAAATGTTTAAGGCATCTATTGAGTACAGGTAAGATATTATACACATACAACATAATACCAGGAACGCATTAGAGATGGTTCGACATTAGGAAGACAAGATACTTTCCAAAGTCAAGAGTATTTGTCCCCTGGACGTACATTTACTAACATGAAAGACGTCGATCTCCGAGGAGACCGCGTTCAGCAGATTATTATTGTTATTATATTATAATTCGTAAAAGCACCCTATCCAAATATAAACTTCTTCTTCTTCTTCTGAGACGTAGAAATGAGACATAGAAATGAGGCATCGAGAGATGAGAAATATGGTAGAGATGAAACATAGAGGTGGGGCATAGAAATGAGACGTAGAGATGAGATATAGAGATGGAATCAGTATTTTTGATTTAGTATCAATGAGTACGAAAAATCAACACATGTACGAGCGCCTTACTTTGTGGTTGTGGAGTATACTACAGAATTGTCAGGATAGAAAGTATGGCAGCATATCTTTACTCTCTCTCTCCAGGGAAAACCGTCAGATGTTAAGTCAGTTAGATAGTTTAATACAATATTTGTATGCGTCTTCATAATTAACTTCCAAGACTATATCCGCGCCTCCGTGTCCACAAGGCGTTGGTTCGACACTCAAAAATCAATAATGAGAAATCTATATGGAAAGTGTTGCCGCCTTATAAGGAGGCCAGGAATGTATGAGTGCGGCGCAGTTGACTCAACAAACAATGATTGTGCAAGCTCTGGACTACTTGGGTCGTGAGAAACAAACTTTACATCCCAAATTTGTTATCTATATTACTGTTAGCCTTATACGGATGGACACAAAAAATTCAATGTTTTTTGTTTGACCGACATTGCTCTTGAATGACTGTATTGAAGAGTAAGGAAAAATTAAATATTATATAATATTATAATTGTAGTCCATTGTTTTGGCCGAAACACTATGATATTTTAACATTTTATAACTGTTAATTCAAAAACATTGTTTTATATTACAAATTTTATTTATTTTACTTTACGACAGCTGTTTCATCAACCTAAGTCAATTATTCAAATTGACTTAGGAACAAATACACAAAGATTCGAAAAATTACGAAAATTTGACATTTGATATATATTTTTGTAACACCTGATGATGTCAACATTGGTTGATGAAACAGCTGTCATAAAGTAAAATAAATACAATTTGTGATATAAAACAATGTTTTTGAATTAACAGTTATATTAAAATTGTATTTAATTTAGAACATTTTGTGTTAAATTATTTATATTTTGTTTTTTTTTTATTTTATATCATTTTATTTTATATTATTTGTTTTAGATTTATTTTGTGGATGTTGGATGATCGAAGTGTGCGCGAGAGATGCCTATTGGTGGCGATGAGGTTTGCAACCCATCACACCGCATCTCCCGCGGGGCGAAAAGAGAAGGATGGAGTGCCGCATCGGTTAAAGTGTGGCAGTCCATTCTTTCTGCCCACCCTTTCGGGGAATGGTTAATTATTTTTGACAGGTGATAGTTAGTTAGTAAGTCAGGTACAATTTGTGTTCTGAGTTCACATTTAAATAATCATTTTCGATCGAGGTTTCACATATTGTGTTTTGACTCTAGTGCACAATTGGTTGTACGGTAACGCCCCTGCACTATAAGCAATTCTAACTCAGATGCTGTTGGCGGCACGGTACTGCATATATTAAGCTAAGCATGCATTATCTAAAGGGGAGCCAATTAACCGCGAGCGAGTGCCCATAAATGTAATCTTATTAAAATTCATTTTTTTTAAAGTACCCCCTTCTAAAACTGATATTGGAGAGGAAAATTAAGGGACGCCGAGGGCCTGGTAGGAGACAGTTGTCCTGGCTGCGAAACCTAAGGAAGTGGACTAGCATCCGAAGTGTGGAGGAGCTGTTGACAGGGGCAGGTTTGCCGAGGTGATCGCCAACGTTGGGGGGACCTGACAGGGCACTTGAAGAAGGAGAAGAAGAAACGATCTACAATATGAACATAAAATAGCCCAATATTGTGAAGACGGAATCAGGAGCCAAGCATTCTGTCCCCTAGACAAACCACAACTTGGTTGATGATATTTCGTTCATTACGAAATACTTAGGACTAGGAATTTCCTACGTACAATGAGTATGTAAATTTAATTTAATTTGATGTATCTATGGCATGTATATTGTGGCAATGTAAATACATAGATAAATCATGTTCTGTAATAGTGTTCCGATAAATAGATGTGTAAGCGTATGCAGACTGCAGTGTCGCCTCTCAGGGCGCCTGGCACTAAATCTAGTTGATTTGTGACCCAATAAACAGTATCGGCAATTAAAAAAGTCATTATTTCTTTCCGAGACGACACTAGAGTCGTGACGTTTGGTACTCTCAGAGATTCCATGCAGCATCTGTACCAAGCTGAGTGATATTCTAGTTTCAGCAACATGATCAGTTATATATTTATACCTGAGGATGGAGGTCACCTTCGAAACATGTGTGGTAAATATTTTTATTTTCTAAAAATATTTAATAAATTAAATAAGAACATTAACAGTGTTTTTTTTCAACATTTTTTTTTCAATTCCAAGGTTATAACAATGTAAGTCCTCACTGTTATGCCTTAACTTTCAATAAAGTGAAAATGATTTGGTAATGTTATAAATATGTGAAATTGTCAACATTAATTATTTACATTAAAAGTTTTAACTTGTTACTTATTATGATTACTGAGTAAGTTTTTTAAGGGTAGAAAATTGTTACTTCCGTTAATATTTCACGGGTTGCAACTAACACATTAATATTTCTTCTATGAGCTTTGGCATAACTTGATTCATATTAAAATAAATAATGTTAATCCACTTTTGAAAAATCCTTCCTTGCGCTTTTCACAAACTTGTTTCCCAGTAAACAAGTTTGTTTTTAAAAAACATAAAATTAGACCGAGGAAAACGTGGCACGATCAAATAATTCAAATGTTGAATGTCGGCTACGCGAGGAGTCGGAGAAATAGAAGTGCGTCTATGAAACGATGTACGAGTATGAATGTTAAGGAACCGAGAGGAATATGTCAGGAAAGAAAAGTGTGGCAGTCCATTATTCTACCTACCCCTTCGGAGAGAAAGGGTGATTTTGTAAATAATAAATCCTATGAACACTACATATAAAAAATATTTAATTATAAAAAGTATAAAAAGCTTCTCAAATAAAATGTACAGTTTAATATGATATATAATTATTTTATAGATCTTACAGCTTGAATATGCAATGAATCAATTATTATTGCAAATAGAAAAACAAGCAATTTTTGTAAATATGTCGATTATATGTGCCCTATTTTTTTTCAATTTAAACCTATTACCATTAAATTCACTCATTTTATAGGAAAACTGTGGTCCAGGGTTCCAGGCTGCCTACGCCATTCTTCTCGTTCATTAAAATATCTTTAAATTCGGTTTCTGTTAAGAAAAAATATATTCCTCGTCCGCTGGAGGTGGACTGTTAACTGAACTAATGGTTAATTCTGAGGTAATCTGTATAATCTATTAGGTACCAACTGGAGGAGAGCGGGGATTGTTACCATACAGAATACCGTGTAATTAAACCTATTTTAATTAACTTTTTTTTTAATTGGTTTCAGCAAGCCATAGTCGAAAATGATAAAAATATATTTATTCGGTTTATGTGTTCTTGATTCATATTTGAATAAATATTCGTGAAACTCTATTTATCTCAATACTTTACTAAACTTTGGATTTTTATAATGAGAACGAATGAAAATTATCTTATGCATCTCTGAACTTGAAAGCGAATTAAAATGATGTGATTAAATAACATTTTATTTCGAATAAAATGATATTTTTATTATTATTAATATAGATATATAGTGTTGTGTTACTGAGTAGATAGTAAATGTTTACTGGGCGGTATATTATGTATTATTATTTTTATTTATTTTAAGTATTGATTTTAGAATAAAAAGTGATCACCCATATTTTGTTACAACAGTAATAAACAAATGGTAAATATTTTAATAAAATGGTTTTTAAACCTACCCGCGTAAACACAGCTAACCACAACGATTTATTTTACCTACCCTCATAGAGTCACTATCAATCAGCAACATCAACCATCTACAGTGAAACCTACTACCCACAAAATTCGATGTCTACAAATCTCTCTGTTTTTCAAATTCCATTATCCACATACTTTCACCACAATATCCACAATATAAATTAAATCCCATTAACATACGTCCACAAAATTCCTCACCCACAAAATTCACTACCCACAAAATTCACCTCCCATAAAATTCACAGCCCATAAAATTCCACAAAATTCTTCTTCTTATTCTTTTTCTTCCTTATTGTAGACCTTTGTGGTCTGTTCTCCAGAGTGTTTTTCCTCCTGTGAGGTAGATTCCCAGCTGTCCTTCTATATTTTAGGAGGTCTTCCACGAGGACGAGTCCCATGAAGCTGATTATGCAATGCAATATAGGGAAGTCTGTTGGTATCCATTCTTTGAACATGACCGTACCGGTTCCTTTTTCGCTGTCTGCTCTATCTTATAATATCCTCAACCTCACATATCTCTCTTATTTTGGTGTTCCTCATGCAATCTCTCAGTGTCTTGCCTGCTATCGTCCTAAGTGCCTTTATTTCGGAAGTCAAAAATTCACTACCCACAAAATTCACTACCTACATATTTTACCACGCACAAAATTTATCATCCCCAAATACGCTTACTTAAAAATTTTCAAACATTTTTTTTTTACACAATAAATGATCGACTATCCCCAGTCTCCCCCAGATAGTGGCCAGTGAATCTTTATTACCCGAGTGGGTAGCGGAACACACACGGGGTAATGGACCATCGGGATAAATCCAGTTTGAATAAACAATAAAGGGGGAAGGGCGGGGCAGTGATTAACTATTCGGGAAGAATGTCAACTACTGCGAGCGGACCAGGTCGGCGGGGCATCTGATTACCATCTCACGGAATAAATCATCTGGTAATTAAAATCTGAACAACCTGTGATTAAATACCGTTGTTTGTGTATTATAATGCTTTATCTGCTAAGGTATCAGCGCGCTGTTGTGTTATAATACCGACACTTCTGTATTGAAGTGAAGAATGGAACAGGCGAAATTAAGAAAAAGTTTAACTAAATATAATATTGACAATTATTTGAATGAATTAAAAAGGAAATTTGTATTTTCACAACACATTGTTTCTTAAAGGCGGGCCACACTGTTTGAAACAAACTCTCCACAGGGGTGACCTTGGTGGAGAGCTGTGGAGCCCACGGTTGGTGTAGCGTCCACACACTGTTATAAACAAGCTCTCCACACGTGGAATGCGTGTTTAAACGCGCGTCCCTCTCCAAAGTTTTTTGAAGGTCAAACGAATTTTGGTTTCAAACAAGTGTCTACACAGTTTTAAACTGCCGGTGGAGACCGATGTGGAGAGCTTGTTTAAAACAGTGTGGCCCGCATTTTAATCCACAAAATATTTAAAAACACGACATGCTTCGAATGATACCTTCATCTTCAGGTGTAGATAAATAATAAAAAAAACAAAGAAAGACTCATAAAAAATGCATTTTAAAATCGATACAATACAAAGTATACAAAATACATTTTAATTTAAAAAAATAATATGGGTTAATTGCTATAAGTACTAATAATTATTTTTTATCAGTAAGAACTAATAAATAATAGTTAACAATAATAATATAAATTAAAATAAAATGATGATACAAAATTGTAATTTGGAAAAAATATACATTTGAAAAGACATATTTTGTATAGAAATTAATAAATAATTAATTTTCATATGATTAGGAATGGGAGCTTGAGAGACTAAAATGTATGTTTATTTCAAATTACGATTTTTTATCATTGTTTTATTATTATGTATTATTATTGTGTACTTTTATTTAGTTCATATAATAAAAATAATTATTAGTACTTATAGTAATTAACCCAGGATATTTTTTTTATTTAAATTAATTTACTATGGAATTCCAGTGTTATTGCCTTAGCTTTCAATAAACTTCATTTCTTCATTTGTGGACATATTTCGGTCCTTCTTCAATGCACAAAAATTTTAACAATAAATTAACACAGAATCGTCACTTATATTCTAAAAATGGGGGTTTAGTTATGGCTAAGGGTGAGGGTAAGTTTTAACTAATTAGGATTAAGAGAGGGGAAGGGAAAATAGTACATCAAATATGAGATGCAAATTTAGTCTGCCGAAGTTTAAAGCCAATTTTTGACTGGAAATGTAGTCAATTGCACTATAAAGGTTAACCACTCCATAAAATTACGTTTAGGAGTTATATCTTCTAGTGCATGATTTTAAAAATATTCAAAGTGTCGATTTCATACGCATCCATCACATACGTTGAACATGACACATTATCGCTTTGTACAATATCCATTTAAAGGCATGATTAAGGCAGCATAATTAAAACATCTTAAGGCTAGAATTGTCCATTAATTAACAAAGACTAGCGATACGTCTCTATTGGCCTCCAGTGGGGACATCCAGAGTTATGCGAGGCTGCTTGGTGCCTGTGCCTGCCTCATTGGACATAACTCACAGGGCGAGCTACCAATCGGAGTCTGGCATTTGACATAACTCTGAATTAACATACGCTAATGCGATCAGTATTGGGTATTAGAAATATATATCCAAAACTAACTAACTAACCATCACGCTAACTCACTGAAGGGGTAGGCAGAAAGAATGGACTGCCACACTTTTCTTTCCTGACATACTTCTCTCGATTCCTCAACATTCATACATTCTGTCATACACACACGTCGATTTCTCCAACTCCTCACGTTGCCGACAATTCATATTTCAAAAAAAAAATATTTAATACATTTTTAGTAACTTACTAACTAACTAACCATTACGCCATTTCCCCGGAGGGGTAGGCAGAGAGGATGGATCTCCACAATGCTGTATCGTGGCAAACCTCTCCGGCTTCCTTTTACATTCATACCTCGTACCATGCACGCACGTCGATTATTCCGACTTCGAATGTGGCCGCCTTTTAGTAATTGATTAATTTGGTCATGCCATGTTTTCCTCGGTCGTCCTCGGCTTCTTTTTCCACTCACACTGCTTGTGTACAACTTTTTAACCATTCTATTGTCATCCATTCGTTACATATGTCCAAACCATCTCAGGGATCCTTTTTTAATTTTATCCATGACGTAGTCATCTGCCTTACATTTCTTTCTTATTTAATCGTTCGGTATTATATCATATAACGTTTTCCCGCACATCCTTCTTAGTGATCTTATTTCTACGGCGTTAAAGGTTAAACATTTCTTGGAACTTTTTTAGTTCTTTGTATAAAAACCACTTTATTATAACTATGTAGCGACAACCGGTTTCACTATGTAGCGAGCTTTCTCAGAGATATAAACAAACAGTTTGTGTATAGCCCTGAGGAAGTTTGATACAGAGTGAAACCCGTTGGAACCGGACGTGGTTTTTATACAAAATTTGATATAAAAGTCTTTATTTCAATTTTTAATTATGTCAAACCACCAAGAATCGGCTTCTTCCAAAAAAAATTATTTCATTTATTTGATCGTGGCACATTTTTCTCGGTCTTCCCCTATTTCTAGTTCCGTTTACGTTATTTTAATATATATTTTTATCATTATTTTCATGTATCTAAGAATTGTTAAGAAAGTATACATTAATAATGTGAAGGAGTACGTAGTCGTAGGAGACCGAGGAAAACATGGATTTACCTAATTAATCAAATTGGAATCAGCACGTGCAGAGGATGGATCCTACCAGAATCCCACACGCTGTGGCGCATCAGATTCCTGCCGGTTGTCGTCCCCCCGGAAGACCGCCGAAGAGATGGAGAAATAGCTGGGAGTCAACCTCCCAAGAGAGGCCAGCCTGATTTCAGGAACAGACCAAAGGTCTATAAGGAGAAGAAGAAGAAGAATCAAATTTTAAAGATCATTCATGTTAGAAGTCGAAAGAGTCAACGTGCGTCTATGATTGTGGATGAAGGTCTTTCTACCTACCCTTCGTGAGAAATGGCATGATGGTTTATAATGTATTATAGCTCATATTATGTAAAATCCACGAACGACCCCTGTACGAAATGTTTTCCCAGATCGGCGAAAATTTTAATAACGTTCGGCTAGGCTTTAAAAATAGCGAAATGTTTTTCCTCTGACCTCAAAAACTTCATTGACCTCTCTTTTAAAATTAAATATAATTATTTCACAGCGAAAATCACTTCAGCGTGGATAAAATTATTTTAAATGAAATATGAACTCTCGTGAAAATTGAATAAAAACTTCGAAATAATTGGAATATCGAATTTAATTTATTTTTTAATCTTATCTCTTATAAAGTTAAAAATATGTTTGTGAATTTTTAAGTTTGCTCTACTAGTGTCAATGACATGTTTCACCTTGCTTAGGCATTATCAAATGTCTCTCTTTCAACATATAATCTTATAATGTAAAAATCGCTAAAAAATGCTAAGGCATTCTTGAGTTAGGCGAAACGTGTCATAAACTTTATTTATTCTCTCACCCAGATGAAGCAGCGGGAGTGAAACCGGTTGGTGTTAACAAATCAAGTGGTTTAGATACAAATATCAAAAGTGAATTATTAATTTATTTAATAATGTCACACCACAAATTAAGTGCTTCATGCGAAAGTGCGGTTTATTATACATATTCCATATACCTATATGGCAGTGCATAATGGTGTTCTTGTGTATGGAAATGAAGCATGGAACTGGCAAAAGAAGGATGAAAGTAGAATAAATGCAGAAGAAATGAGATCTCTAAGACGAATGTGTGGCAAATCTGAATAAGATAGAGTGACAAATGCAAGTATAAGAAGTGAATGTGGTGCGAATGAAAGTGTTACGAACAATATAAGGAAAGGGTCATTAAGATGGTTTGTAAACGGCGTGAACGGAGCTAGAAATAGTGTAAGACCGAGGAAAACGTGGCACGATCAATTCAATCAAATATTTGAATGTCGGTCACGTGAGGAGTCATAGAAATCAACGTGCGTGCATGATAAGATGTATGAATGTAGAGGAAGCGTGAGGATGAGGCGAGAGATGGCGTTCCATTATTTCTTCCTACCCCTCCGGGGAGACGGCGTGATGGTTAGTTAGTTAGTTTTTTTTTATTCCATTCAAAATATATCTGAAAAAATACTATATAATAAAATATAATACACAGTCTTAGTATCTATTGATACAGAGGATTTAAAATACTCCATAACCGCATTGATAGCCTATAACTCTTGGAGTGTTATGGCTTCAATACACCAGAGATATTATCGCGCTAGGAGACACGATCTGGTGTGCATACCGCATAGCAGAACAAATGTCCTGGCGCAGTATACCATGACTCGAGATATGATACTTCTAAATGTGGTGTCAGACGATCTGTTCATTTTTTCCAATTAGATGTTTTTATTCTATTTTTTTTTTTTATTATAGAAACAAACAGCGATTGTAATACATATGGAATATATAAATTATTAGAAGAGTTAACATTACAGACTAAGGAAGCGAAATCGAATTTAAACTAATTTCAAACAAAACAAAAGCAATATGTTAAAGAGTTGAGAGAGAGAGAGAGAGAGAAAGAGAGAGATAGAGAGAGAGAGAGAGAAAGATGGAAAGATTTAAAAAATAACTATTGTAAAAGTACATTATGTCTTTTATTATATGAAACTATATAATTAATACGAATGAAAACGTCAGTTTTCTAGAAGTTTTATTACATTTTATGGGAATGACATGTTTCGCCCTTCTAAGGCATTATCAAATGTGACGAATAAGTTACCTTGAAATATGTAAAATCATCTGTAAACAATTTGTAAGAAGATGTTTTGCTTTGAAACACTTTATTTCGTCCTACCTCAAATAACTTATTTTTGATTTATATAATATCATTTAGTGTCCCCTATCTATGTAATCATTGTCATAAAATCTCTCAACGAGTTCCAAGAAATATTTTCCAGTATTTCTGGACCTACCCAAATAATAGTTTGTTAAAAATGTATAAATTCACATCAATTTTCGGTAATTACCATATTCTGCTCCATTTACTAATGTATATAAACAGCAACGAGTTGAAGTTTCGTCTCATTTGATAATGCCTTAGAAGGGCGAAACATGTCATTCCCATAAAATATAATAAAACTTCTAGAAAACTGACGTTTTTACTCGTATCAATTATTTAATATGGAGTTTTACATCGTTGTTCAAGAAACAATAAATATAAAATTATGTTATATATTGTATCTTTTAAGGTGCATATAGGTTCATACTTAGCAATTTTTTAATTACATGTTAATTGTATGTATTAATTGTGCTGAAAAAAAGCTGGTGTATATAATTATAATAATAATAATCATTCGATCGACCTTCGTAGCAGAGTGGTAAGAACTCTAATTACCACACTGAAGATCCTAGGATCGATTCCAGGCGATGGCAGTGTGTTTGTCTTTGATCTGGTTAAGAATTCACGTGCCCATAAAATGTTGGCAGAGTTACTACCTATCACATGTCAAGAAAATCAATAGAATTGCTAAAAACAAATTGCATAAAATATATGTAAAATAACATTTATGGAACAATTATTATGATAAAGAAGTTAAGGTGATCATCTTTTGATTTTTTTAATCAAATTCAATACGTGAATTTTCTTTTTTGTTCATTATAATAAATACGAAAGAACTTGTCTCTGATCGCCTATTGTCGCCGTGTTACAAAGAACTTGTGACATGTTAATTTTTCTATGGTTTATGACGTATTACCGACATTTATCAAGCATTATTCTCTTCTATGGATAAGCATCCCCCAAGCAGTCGCGTGAAAGGACACTCGAAAAGGACAATAGAAAAAATCTAGGACTTTTGTAAAGGAAATGTATCAATTCGGAGAGAACTATTCGTTTATATGCAAAGGCACTCATACTCTTAATATCGGTGATTGATCATTTTGTCGACTTACAATGTTTCTGCTCCAACTATCTTATTAATAAAACGACACGTGAAATATTAAAATAACCTGAAAATAAAACAAGACCTGAACTGTCTAGGTTTCAAGCAATTTTGTAATCAAATCTTTAAGTATTACCAGAGTTGTAAAGACAGAGGCGTATATGAGTTTTTCAAATGTTAATACACAATATAAAATAATGGTAAATAAAACAGGCAGTTTAACTTTACATTAACTAATTAATTTTGCTATTTCAATCATATTAAAGGTTTTAATGTAGAATTCACGTGACAAAAAATTGTCGATAGATTAGCTACCTATGACATGTCACGAAAATCACTATGATAGCTATAGGTAATACCCTTTACATCAATTTGGCTCAGGCTGTCATGATGTAAAACAGTGATTCAACAAAATAATAATAAAAATAATACTTTTAAACAATAATGTTTTTTTTTTCTACTTCCGGCTTCGCTAGACCAGCTGACATCCAGATCATCAGTCTGTCGATGCCAGCTAGTCTGGCGAAACCGGTCGCTATCAAAATAAATACAAAAAGTGGAAGTTGTGGTCACAAAATATAGATTTATTTCATTATTATTTATCACTTCTTAGTATTATGATATTATAACAACAGCTGTTTCGCTGTTTAATGTTGGCATCATCAGGTATTACAAACAACTCAGTGATGCCAATGTTTCCTTCTAATAATAATCGTACCTATGCCATATTTAATAACATTTTTTTCGGATACCCAAAACATTTTTAATTATGTAATAATCATTTCTTTTTTCTTTTTACATAAATCTTGAAAGTTGCTTTATTAAAAATAAAAAGTATTAATTACCTGGTTTTAAAATTGTTTTCGTTAAGGTGGATGTTTGTATAACTTAATTTCGCACCAATTTCAGCAAAATTGTGATTAAATTGGATTTTTATGTTTTTTTTAATAACAATTTAAAAAAATACAACCAATATCAAGTATTCGATGTAACTAAAAGTTTTTTTTAATATTTATGTACCATTTAACATATTTTACCCAAAAAAGGCATCATCCGAATACAAATAATTTTTATTACTTCATAGTATTAACAAATCAATTGGATAATGCCCTTGAAAAGCGAAATATGTCACCCCTAAATTTATAATTAAACCAAGTCTTTCATAACAACATTATATAATACTAAATTATTGAATGAAAATATATATTTCTTAATAGAAGATAACGAAATATAAAAAAAAATTGTAATATAATTTTTGTTTTTTCCAATTATTTTTTGTTTTTATCGATTTCAGACGTAAACATCGTTCTAGCAAAACAGTTCGAAACTAAAAAACAAGCGGAAAAAAATTAAATATATATTAAATTCACATTTTTTATCTTCAATACAACAAATAATAAATATTTTAATTTTTTTCTGAAGAGGCTATATTTTTGGTAGATAATCAAATGATTTTACTGAAATCTCTTGATGGAAGTTCATTTTAAATAATAATTAAATAAAACGATGTTTTTTAACTACTTCCACTTTTGTCTTTATTGAGACAGCGACCGGTTTCGCCAGGCTTGCTGGCATCAGTCTGTCGATGCCAGCAAGCCTGGCGAAACCGGTCGCTTTCTAAATAAAGACAAAAGTAGAAGTAGTTAAAAAAAACATCGTTTTATTTAATTATTATATTTTTGGTATAACAGAAGATGACATCGAGCTGCCGAAACCGGTCGAAACTAAAAAAAATGTGTACTAACAATAGATAATAATTAATATTTTGATGAAGGGTCAGTTATTATTTTTTGTGAAAAATGGTTTGTAACTTATTATATTCGCTTTAAGCGTTAAGGACGCTTTCTTTCGTTCGAAATCACCGGCCTTAGAGTAGAAATTTAATAAATTCTTAAGTATTGCTTAATACAATACTTAAAAGTTAGGTTAATCAGAAGTTAGTTAATAGCCTGTTGGCCAAGGAAAACTAATAACTTTAAACTTATAACTGCTTTAGAGAAAGTTCTGTATATTAACTTATTGTTTTATTTCCAGCCTCTTCGAATTAAATTAGCAAGCTTTTAACTCGTAACTTTATTTTTATATTGCTCCTGGAAAATTTCACCACTTTACTAAAGTTTTCATCAAAATAGAAAACATCTGCCGTAGAATGTGATGAAAAATATAGTAAAATCAAGATTATTAAATTTTTGCTTGAATAGTGAAGCAAAACTCCATTTTAAATATTCGAGATATCTTTAAGGGGTTATGGGCAGTCACAGGTATGAAAAAAACAAGTTTTTTTTTTTTGTCAGTAATTTTATTTATTTTATAAAACCAACAATTTAAGATGAACCTGTAAAAATTTATAGTGGTCACCGTCTTATGGAACTGGGTCCAACAAATATGGCATTAACTATACACAAAAAAATTTAATTGTTGTTTTTTCATATCTGTGACTGCCCGTAACCCCTTAATCCATGAAAGAGTTTACTTTTCGGTGAAAGTAGAAATACTTATTTAAAAATATAGTTTCATTTATTTATTTACTTAGGGTTTAATTTATTTACTAACTGAACTTAAAGGAAATATATAATAGTTAAAATAATAAAAATAATAAAAATAAAAATATATCACTGAGGAAGGACCGGGTTGTCCGAAACATGTATGATATTTTATATAATTTTTTTTTAAAGTTAGTGATGTATACAATGTACATAAAAAATAAAATGTACTTTTTTAACTAACTAACTAACCATCACGCCGTCTCCTCGAATGGGTTGGCAGAAAGATTGAACCGTCATAGTCTTCTTCCCTGACATGCTTCTCTCCATTCTTCAACATTTATACACCGTGTCATGTACTCACGTCGATTTCTCTGACTTAATTTGATCGTGCCATGTTTTACTCGGTCGTCCCCGATTTATAGTTCCATTTATATCAATTTTCATTTATTATTTTATATTTTTTTTAATGTAGGAAACATTCTGAAATAATCTCCTTCAGATTCGACAGCTCCTTAAGTAGGTGGAAAGTTGTAGAATCGTTCGCGTTAACACGCTCAGACAATGCCTCCCTTGTGGGGCATTAGACCCTACAAAGGGAGATTACTCAAACATTTTCCTTACATTTATTTGCTTTAGCGTCCCGACACAAGATGTCACCAGATTTACTCCGGTACTTTTATCTCCTAGGTAATTGTAGCCTCGTTAGCGGCTTCCAGCAGAGGCCCCCTTTTTCAAATTACGTTTGACGAATATAAACAATAAAACAAACAATACATTTATTTCTTCTAAGTTCATTCATAAGATTGTTAAGAGTGTCAGATTGGAGGGTCAAAGCGGAGGACAGGAGGAGTTGGAGGCGAAGAATACTGGAGAATCGATATTGGCTGTAGGGCCATCGAAGAAGAACCAACGAGTAAAATGTGATAATACAAAAAAAGACTTCACAAATTCAATTCAAGAGTCTAACTAACCTGTTTAAGAATTATAACAACTTCTACATTGACGTTGAACGATCCAAGTGTGCGCGGGAGATGCCTTTTGGTGGCGATGAGGTTCGCAACCCATCACACCGCGTCTCTCGCGATGGCGAAAAGAGAAGGATGGAGTGCCGCATCGATTAAAGTGTGGCAGTCCATTCTTTCTGCCTACCCTTTCGGGGAGACGGCGTGATGGTTAGTTAGTTAGTTAGTTAGTTATGTTCATTCATAATTAAATTATAAATAAAACACTTGTTTTTTACCACTTGAGTATTATATTTTACATGACTAGTTTCGTAAGCTACAGATGCTTCCATCTACAGGTTTTAATATAAACTATATTTATATTGAAACCTGTAGATGGAAGCATCTGTTTTTTTAAATATAATGATATAGTGATAAAAAAAACAAGTGTTTTGTTTATATTTTAATCATGTCCTATCACAACGTGAATGCCGGAACAATAAATAATATTTATTTATAATTTTTGTTATAATAAAAGCATAAACGTTCCAAAATAAATCTTTGTTACATCAGACAAAACTGATCATAAGTAAACAAGTTTATAATATTTAAATTATGTAAAAGAATAACAAAGAATCTACTGGTTTGAAAATAAACTACTCAGAATTATCCTGGGACCAGACCCGGTGTTGCAGCGGGAACTTGAAGGCATAGGACCAACCAAGAGATCCGTACGATGACCCAGCAGCCCCTTATAACGAGCACTGTGAAAGCCGGTCGCCTAGTAAGGATTGGGCACGTATGCCGAGCAGAAGAGACCAGAGCAATCAAGACCCTGTACACGTCTAGACCGACTGGAGTAAGACCTCTATGAAGGCCTAGACAGCTCTTAATGGACAATTTTCTGGCTGGTCTGTCTAGGTTGGTCGAATCGGACTGCTGGGAGCAAAAGGCGCAGGATTGAGGAGTTTGGCGAAAAATCATCAAGGAGGCTAAATCTTTTCAAGAGTTGTATGGCCATAGGAAGTAAGTATGTAGGTAAATTATGTATCACTGAAGAAGGACCGGTCATTCGAAACATGTCTGATATGCAATTAAATTAATTTTTTTAGAATTGTTTAAATAAAGTATATAAAAAAGAAAAAGACAAGTAATAAATGAATTTCCTTTATTTAACCAACTAACTAAAGAATGGACTGACATACTTCTCTCGCTTCATCTACATATATACATCGTGTCATGCACGCACGTCGATTTCTCCGAATAAATATTTGATTGGTTTGATCATGCCACGTTATCCTCGGCCTTCCTCTATTTCCAGCTCCGTTCACGTTCGCTTACACATACCTTCATCGCCATTCTGTATTCACTCATTTTTTTCCATGTGTCAAAACCATCTTAACAATCCTTTCATTATTTTGTTCAGAACACTTTCATTCGCACCGCATAAACTGCTTATATTTGAAACTCTACCATATACAGATTTAACATACATTCCACTTAGAGATTTCATTTCTACTGCATTTATTCTACTTTCATCCTTCTTTTGCCAGAACTATGCTTCACTTCCGTACATAAGGGTCGACACAAGAACACCATTGTGCACTGCCATCTTGTTCCATTATTTATTTATTTTTCTTATACCAAATGAGCCATAAAAAGCCATAAATCTAAATGGAATTTAACTTAATTTATAAGGGTTTTTTTATTATTTAAAATTAACCACTAGAATAAATTTCAAATAACAACAACCCAAATAATACGAATGAAAATATTTTTTATGGATATGATATCTTTCACCTTGCTAAGGCATTATAAAATTCACATTTGCTTATGATAAATTTGATAATGCCTTATGCACATTTGATAATGCCATTAATATAATAAAAACTCCAGAAAACAGACGTGTTTATTCGTATTAAGTATCACCTGAAGTTTTAGCGTCGAGCGAAACATAGTTTGAAAAACGCGACGCCGAAGTATTTGTACCTGAAAAGCCTTATCTAAGGCGACAAAAGGTTAGACAAGAAAACATTAACGCAGGTTTGGAGGAGGGAATGAAAGAAAATCGTGCTTTAATATTACTGGGTCAACGATCCGGTTCTGATTGTCCCATTCCGAGTTCTCTCCTTCGAGAGAGGGACGTTACTTTGTTCTCTGGGCTGGAAGCTTGGTGCGGGTGGCTACCCACCAAAATACTGATCAAAATGCGACACCCACATATTTTTTTCTATTATAATAAAATATGAACTTGAGAAAAATGTGTTATTAAGCTATTCTTTGGTCATACTGCTTATCAATTTTCATATTTTTATTCCTTAGTACGGCTAGCCAACGGTAGAAGTAAAAGGAAAAAAGGAGAGGGAGAAGGAATGAAGTCTATTGGTATGGTGGAATGGTAAAGGTGGAATGGGGAATGTTGTAATTACATAAAGCGTGCGCTTAACCCAACCAATGACAGGTCATAAGTCCTGTAAACACCTTGATCATCCATGTTCAGTTTCCAGTTTACGTCTTCGTCTCTATTGAGATACAATTAAAATTTAAATTAAACACCCTTTGGTGTAAATCCAGGATTTGTATACAGGTATAAGTATACATTCACAAATATTTGGTCTTCAAATATTCTGGTCAAAATTCTTTGGCATATAGAATGGAATAATACTCCTAGCGGCTTCTAACAATACGAGTATGTTGGTCAACAGCCTTCACATTGTGTTAATAAGGTAGTTTGCTAAATGCCGAAAATCATTCTCCATAAATGGCGTTAGTGGGTCGGTTGTATAGATTAATTCTTGAAAAAATTCACTAGTACAACCAAATCTACATAGATGGCTGACTGAAACTGCCACGTGAAGATAAATATGGATTTTGAAGTATATATACATCTTCCAAAAATTTGTCAAGCATGATCACAAATAACAAAGGTGGAATGGGGAATGTTGTAATTACATAAAGCGTGCGCTTAACCCAACCAATGACAGGTCATAAGTCCTGTAAACACCTTGATCATCCATGTTCAGTTTCCAGTTTACGTCTTCGTCTCTATTGAGATACAATTAAAATCTATTGGTATGGTTAATTCTAAATTATTTATAATTATGGGAATGGGGAAACAAATCAATTTTCTAGAGAGAGAAAACGCAATTAAAAATAAAGAAGATATAATAATATAAACAACTAAATAATGGACCTGGATGGATGGGAGCGGCAATGGATAGGGGGCGGTGGCGTGCTTTTTGAGAGGCCTACATTCAGCAGTGGATGACAGACGGCTGATGATGAAATTAACTAAACTTCAAGTCCAATATTTTATTGGTTTCCCTACTATCATAATTCTACTAAATTACAAATGAACCTACCCCTATATATAATTCACCCTCCCCCTTTCATCATTTTTTTCTTTGATATGTAAGTAACGAAAAAAAATGGCATGACCAAGTCAATCAAATTTTAAAGGTCCGGCCACGTTAGAAGTTGTTAAAATCGGCGTGCGTATATGCCTCGCTGTTTGAATGTGGAAGAAGCTAGAGAGGTGTCTCAGGATGGAATAGTGTAGCTCTCCATTCTCTCTACCTGCCCTTTCGGGGCAACAGCGTGATGATTTGTTGTTGTTAGTAACGATTTTGTTTCATAACACTATTAAAATGTCTACACTGAGTAAAGGCATCTGTGTCCCGAAAAATGTTTGTGAAAAGTACAAAAAAGTATTTTGAAAACACAATGTTTTCAAAAAGTTATTAAAATCTAAATCCATGACACAAAGTGATGCCAATTATAGAAGAAATTAAATGTAGACCTTGGAGAAAACGACACACGTGCATGACACGATGTATGAAAGTTAAAAAAGCGAGAAAAACGAGGAAAGAAAAATATGGCAGTCCATTATTTCTGGAACCTCTAAAGCAGTGTTTGTGGAAAAACGGATTTTCGAAAAAAAAAATATAGCGCAACTCTGACTTTTCGGTCAAGCATTAGTGAAAAATTAAACATGATAAATAAACAACTACAGTAAGCAAACAATACCCTCATCGATGCAAAACCTAAGATATTTGGCTTCATTGGACTTCTGCAGGTGTATAAACAAATATTAGTAAGTAAATTAATTGGTTAGAATCGAAACCGGTTATGATTCGTCATTTAAACCAACGCAAGTTAAATCGATAACGCTTTCGTCAAATAAGGTTTAAAGTGTGGTTATGGTAATGAAGAAATATATCGACTAAAGCAAAGATGGCAGTGCACAATGGGGGTTCTAGTGCCGACCCTTATGTATGGAAGTGAAGCTTGGAGTTAGCTGAAGAAGGATGAAAGTAGAATAAATGCCTAGAAATGTGCAGTAAAACAATGTACAACAGAATACCCAATTAGAAATAATTGAAAAGCGGATGAATTCGTCCTAAGTTTTATTAAGAAAGGGCCACTAAGATGGTTTGGGTATGTTGAATGAATGGATAAGGGAAAAATGGTTTATAAGATATTTACAAGTAGTGTAAATAGAATCAGAAGTCGGAGAAGGTCAAGCAAAACGACGACCTTCGTGGCCGAGTGGTAAGTAATTTGACTGCCACCCCGAAGGTCTCGGGTTCTGTCTTTGGTCTGGTGCTGATTTCACGTGACAATAAAATGGCGATAGATAAGCTACCTATCACGTGTCACGAGAATCAAAATGATAGCTATACCCTTTACATCGATTTAGTTCGCGCTGTAATGATGTAATGAACGATTCAACAAATTAATAATAATCATAATAATATTCATAATAAAAAACATGGCATGACCAAATTAACCAAATACTGGGCCACGGCCACGTTCGAAGTAGGAACAATCGACGAGCGTGCGTGTCACGGTGTGTGGATGGAGAGTTATGTCAGGATAGAACAATTTGGCAGTCCATCCTCTCTACCTACCCTTCCGAAACAGGCGTGATGGTTACTTAGTTAGTAAGTAAGTATATTTAAAGAATTTAACAGTCAGTACTAAATATGGAGTTTCCCCATCTTGACAAACTCCACGCAGGCTATGAACGCGTCACACTCTCGTCTTGTGCGCCGTCACTAAATTATTTAGATCTCGATTCATTCCTCTGTAATCCCCGGAGATCTGTCTCCGGAGCGCTAATCTCCTCCATTCTCATCTCGGGGGTAATCCAGCCTCTCTAATGTGATTATGTGATATTTACGGCGTTACTTCAAGAGAAGTGACGACGTACTAGGCGTCCAAGATAAGTGTTCATAACAACTAATGTTTTACAGGTTAAATATGCCTAAAGAAACATAAATTTATTAACTTACTAAACTAACTTAATATTTAAAACCTGCGTAAGGCCTATACTGACATGTACAATCGAGATCAGAACGGATACCACAAGAACGAAGGCTAAAGTACGGGTGGCAGAGATGAGGACGCTGAGGATGATAGCAGGAAGGACTATTCGAGATAAGGTGAGGAACACGGCCATCCGCGAGATCTGCAAGGTGGAGGATGTCGTGAGATGGGGCAGACAACGCAGAAGATACTGGAATGCGCACGTGCAAAGGATGGATCCCACCAGAATCCCACACGCTGTGGCGCATCAGATTCCTGCCAGCTTCCGTACTCCCGGAAGACGGCCGAGGAGATGGAGAGATAGTTGGGAGTCAACTTCCCAAGAGAGGCCAGCCTGATTTCAGGTACAGACCAAAGGTCTATAAGGAGAAGAAGAAGAAGAAGAAGACTAACTAACTAACCATCACGTCGTTTCCCGGAGCGGTGGGCATAATTCTTGACACCACCATGTCTACATAGGATCCTAAATGTGAAATGGCAGGACAAACGGACAAATGACAGCATACTTGCTGAGGTCAATATGACAAGTATTGAGGCTGCCATTATTCAGAGATAACTGCGCTGGGCTGGTCACGTCATCAGAATGCCTGAGACAAGACTCCCAAGGAAGATTATGTACTCTCAGCTTACCCAAGGGAAACGCTCATACGGTGGTCAGCGGAAACACTTTAAGGACTCCCTTAAAGGAAACCTACAAAAGACTAACATCGACTGTGATTGCTGGGAAAAGACTGCAGAAGACAGACCCAGACCTCTTTTCATTCAAACATCATAACATGCACTCTCATCGATATTTCCAACTTCGAATGTGGCCGCCTTTTAGTGTTAGATTAATTTGGTCATGCCATGCTTTCCTTCCTTGGTCTTACACGGCTTTCCTTTCCACTCACATTGCATGTATACAACATTTTAACAATTTTTCTCTCGTCCTTTCTTTTCATATATCCAAATCATCTCAGGGATCCTTTTTTAATTTTATTTATGATTGAATCATCTGCCTTATATTTCTTCATTTTTTCGTCGTTCGGTATATATCATAATTATATCGTTTTCCCGCACATTCTTCTTAGTGACATTCATCCTTCTTTTGCCAGATTCAAGCTTAACTTCCGTAAATAAGCGTTGGCACTAGAACTCTATTATATACTGTCATTTAATAAAAATTGTATCTTATAAACGAACTTGAACAGCTGGAATTGCCTCCATGGGACATACTCTGTTGGTATCTTCCTATTAAATACCGTGATACGCCACCTTGCCCGATAAAATCAAGACTTCCAGTAAGTCCGACTTCCTGGCATCCTTGAATAATCTTCGTGATCCCGCGAGTTCCGGACAATCTCATCACTGACCATCGGGATCAAACAGAACATAAGAGCCACAAAACAGAGACACACCAGTTAAGGGAAGGTAACCCCAACAGAAAATCCCTAGAGATGGCAACAGGAAACTAATACAGAAACTCTTCAAGAAAGCAACCGCAAAGTAACCGTCAATATCAGGTGGACCTATAATGGAACTATTAAAAGAAGAAGATGTAGTTTATTCAAACAGGTACGAAGATTTAAATATGAATTATCACACAAAACAATTAAAACAATAAAAAAAATCGCAGTGTCATTAATAAAACTGAAAGGTATTCCTTTATCGTACTTTTCAGAATTACTAGGAATCAGCTGATTAAAACATCTAATAATGTGCATTTTATAACAATTACAATTAAAATTATCATATTTTTATTTGGTTACATAGATAACAAGTACCATAATTAAATAATTGTGATATTTATTAAGAAACAGAAGTGGACCAAGATGTGTTCCTTGTGGCACTCCGATACAGATTTCAAAATGTTACGATTCAAATATTATATAAAGAGCAAGCTGTTTTCACTGTTTAGTTACATTTATCTCGGGTAATGAACTCGCAAGAGCAAAGATCTAGCGCAGTTACCCACTCAGCCACTATCGGTCCATGAGCGAGGGTGGCCTATCGCACAAGGGGACTATTGTTCCAAGCTAGACGCGTACCAAACAAACATCCCAGCTTCTCTCGCGGCTTACGTTGCCAAACTTCTTAAGAGGTGGACAGGGGCGTAACATCATCGTATAAACATGTCTTTCTTTTAACAAATCTCATATTCTTGTAAAAAAAAATATAAAATATAAATTCACAGGTCAAATGGTTTTAATGTTTTTACGTTTTATGTTATTATTTAATTTTAAATGTACTTATATAATTTCCATTTCCTCTGGAACATCCTCATGCATTAACAATGCCTTATATTTAAGGGAATTTTGGGATTTTGGTTTTCTTCTAAAATCTTTCTTTTTTATTTTATAACAATTATGTATTAAGCCTTTGCAGATATTTTTATGAATTAAAAATTAAACCCAAAAGACATTTTTTTCTCTTTCAGTATCACTCTTATCCTGACATATCTGCTTTTCCTTCATAGTATTCCATTTGTTCGTTAATTTTGTTTTCAATAATATTTAGGTGAACATTAGATGGGGTTTTTTTTGTATATTTGTAAAAACACATCAATTAGCAAACTGAAAACTGTACTATGTTATTTTTAGTTTTTAAAATTAAATGTTAAAATTTAGATAAAATCTTTATAATTAATACGAATGAAAACGTCAGTTTTCTAAAAGTAATATTATATTTTATGGGAATGACATGTTTCGCCCTTCTAAGGCATTATCAAATGTAGAAATCTAGAAAACTGACGTTTTCATTTCGTTACAAAAGCAGGTTCTCATTTTATTAAATGCAGCTCGTGCAATTTCAATTCTGCATTTTATTTCAGTGTCCGGGTCAAGCGCTTTAATGATAATGCTGCCAAAAGTATTTAAAGGCAACCCCCACTATCACGAAATATGTCGATCTCCGAGGCTATCCGATTGCCAGTTTCATGCCTCCCTTCCATACATAACGATAGATTAATGTGACGCCTTATCCTCTCTGTCTACTTTTCAAAGCGAATGAAATGTCTCTAGACAATACTTAAAATACGAGTATATCAATACGCCACTGGTACGAGTAATAAACGTCTCCTAGTTAAAGTGATTTTGTGTGGTCAAATGTCATTCACACAACACAATTAGTTACTACTGGGCTTTAGCACTAATGAGTTCACCATTGAGCTGTATTTCCTCGGGGGTAAGCAGAGCATGACCCCGCCAGACACTTGATACACTGACACACATATCAGAACCCCTCCACATTCGTAGATTAGTGACATACACACCAATTGTTAGATCAATAACTATCAATCATATTTATTGTTTCTTGAATAATGATATAAAACCCCGTATTAAATAATTAATACGAATGAAAACGCCTGTTTTCTAGAAGCTCTCTCAAACTTTTGAATAAATTTTACCCTCAATGGGAAATATTAATTGGGTCAAATCCTATGCAAGAGTTTGACTATATTTATTGTTTCTTGAACAATGGTGTAAAACTTCATATTAAATATTAGGTCCTTACATATGAAATTGGCGTTTTGTATGGGAGGAACATAAAGTTGATTTTTTTTTAATATAATATATTTATTTAATCAAAGTATATACCATTGCTATCTATGCACTTTTGCCATCTCATATCATCGATCCCTTTACTAAAAAAAAACCATTCGGACGGGAATCAATAAAATCTTTGAAGTCGGTTTGGACTGCCCCATCGGAGTTGAATTTTTTCCCTTGCAAGAAGTTATCCAAATTTCGAAAAAAATAGTAATCTGTTGGGGCAAGGTCCGGAGAGGACGGTGGATGTCTTAGACATTCCAATTGAAGCTCTTCTAATTTGGTAGCCGTCTGTTGTGCAGTGTGTGGTCTAGCGTTATCATGAAGCAGCAGTGGCCTAGAGCGATTAACCAGCCTCGGTTGTTTAGTAGCTAGCTTTTCCATCATGGTTTGCAGTTGCTGACAATAGACATCTGCCGTAATCGTCTGGCCAGATTTAAGAAAGCTGTAGTGAACGACACCAGCACTAGTCCACCAAACGCTCACAAGTAACTTTTTTGGAGTCAATTTTCGCTTGGGGCATGGTTTGGCTGGTTCGGCAGGGTTCAGCCATTGCGATGAGCACTTCCGATTATCATACAGGATCCACTTTTCATCACAGGTAATGATTCGATTCAAAATCCTTTCATTATTGTGCCGGTTGAGTAATGCAACGCAGCAGTCAACGCGCGTTTGTTGATTTGCTTCACTCAATTCGTGAGGTACCCACCTTTCAATCTTTTTCACCTTCCCAATTTGCTTCAAGTGGATTAAAACAGTTTTATCACTAATACCGCAGCCTGTAGCTAACTCGGACGTGGTTTGCGATGGATCCGCTTCCACGATAGCCTTCAATTATTCATTATCAACTTTGGTCTCCGGCCGTCAACGGGGCTTGTTCTGCAGGTCGAAATTTCCAGAACGAAAACGTTGGAACCAAAAACGCACTGTGTTTTCTTTTGCGGCATCGTCGCCATACACATCATTAATCCTTCGAGCCGTTTCTGCAGCACTGGTGCCACGGTGGAACTCGTATTCGTAAATAACGCGATATTTCAAGTTTTCCATTTTGTAAACTGAGTGACGCAAAGAAAAAAAACAATTGAGGAAAAAACAAATGAATTATAATTTTCGAAACACAAATACTTGAGTAAATAGCTGTATAAATTTGAATTTGGAATTCCTAACCAAAGAGAAGATATTTGAGATCAAAGTTGCCAGTACGGCAAATCGCCAATTTCATATGTAAGGACCTAATAATTAATATAAATGAAAACGTCTGTCTTCAAGGAGTTTTATTAAATTTTACATGGAATGAAATGTTTCGCCCTTCGAAGGCATTATCAAATGTTTTGACTTTCTAAGGCATTATCAACATCGCACCTTCGGTAAGACAAGGGCAATATTGTTAAAAATTCGCCAAATGAGTTAAGTATGGCAATGTATTTTAAAAACATCCCTTTATCTGGAGGAACAAAGTGGCTCATTAAGTTCAGTCTCATTTTGCCAGAGGGCGATAGTCACAATAACACGATATTATTCTTCAAAAATCAATATAGCCACAATAACACGATATTATTCTTCAAAAATCTTAAAATGTCTCTAATGAAAAATTACAAAAGTGCAATTGTGCCCTTGTCTTACCCAAGGTTTGATTGGATAATGCCTTAGAAGGGCAAAACATGTCATTCCATATAAGCTTAATAAAACTCCTAGAAGACAGACATTTTCATTTGTATTAATTAGTTTGACTATAATTAATACGAATGAAAATGTCTGTTTTTTTTTGTTCTTTTTTTTAAGAAAAAGACTGATATAAAGGATTTACATCAATGATATTAGAATTTATTTTACAATCTTCAATATGAGCAGAAAATAGCTCATTATTATGAAGAAGGAATCTGGTCGTGTCCAGGCTTGAACCCATGTCCCCTGGATCAGGAGCCAAGCGTTCTATCCCCTAGACCACCACCCGGTTTTCTAGAAGTTTTATTATATTTTATGTGAATAAACATGTGTCACCTGTTTAAGGCATTATCAAATATGGGGGGTTAATGCTTTAGACAGGCGAAACACTTCATTCACATAAAATATACAATAATATGGATAAGTTTCTAGAAAACAGACAATTTCATACACATAACATAACCAAGCAGCAACACTCTAACGCAATTTTATCAAAACACTCTTCAATGAAAACATTTTAAAGTCATTTTTTTGCGGTTCGCCTAAAAATTCCGATCGGGCGGTAAAAAAAAATGTCCAACAATCAATAATGACATTCTAAAAGGTTTTCATACAAATCAGTAACACATTTCTGCCTGATAAAATATTAGGGCTCCATAAACAACCGTTTAAAAAAAAGAAGGGTCGAAATAACAATTTGGGACCCGCGGCTAACTGGGAATAGGTAGACTGACCATAGATATCAAAACAGAGCTCCTCCAACTTTTTAATAAATTTTTATACGAGATCATTACTTGGTGATTTGATATGTTTAAAAATAAATTTAACACTTTTTCGCAAATCTTGCAAAATTGAAGACAAAGTGAGATGGAGTAGATAGATAAGACGATCTGGAGGGACCACGCTGAGAGAATGGATCCAGCAAGAATTTCTAAGATCGTGATGCACGAGACTCCAGAGGGCCGTCGACCTCCAGGACGACCACCAAAGAGATGGAGAGAAGGCTGGTCGTCTTCATCACAGGAAGAAAGTTGATATCCTGCATAAATAGATCGCAAGATCTACAATCAAAAGAAGAAGAAGAAGATTTTTTTATTAATTTTACAGTATATTTCTCTCAAAATGTTTCAAAAATTCATTATCATCCAGATAAACAGGTCGGTCACGAACAAAGATACAATTAGTGGGTATATTAATTAATTATGCTTCTTCTTCTTCTTCCTGTGCCTTGTCAGGTCCCCCCGACGTTGGCGATCACTCCGGCGAAAACCTCCCTGTCCTGCGCTGCCCGAAACAGGTCATCCACCGTCCTCATTCCGGTCCACTCTCTAATGTTGCGCAGCCAGGACATCTGTTTTCTGCCAACTCCCCGTCTTCCCTCTATCTTGCCCTCCAATATAAGTCGGAGGAGGCGGTACTTTTCTCCACGCAGCACGTGACCCAAATATGAGACCTTTTTCACTTTGACATTCGACAACAGCTCTCTCTTGGCTCCGGCTCTCCTAAGTACTTCGACGTTATTATGCTTAATTAAATTAATTTTGTTGTACATTCGTTTACTTTTTTTACAGTTTCCTAAAAAAAATATTTACAGTTTGACAACCTGTATAAATCGAGGTGGTCCCAAGAATTATTTTTTACGTGACAACGAATGTGTTTTCTTGCGTTCCCTATTATTTGTTTTGCCGCCCAAATATTTGAAAAAAAAAACATTCGATTTATACCGACATCTATTGGCGAAACGGTAAATTGTCCGAGTCATGTTGTACAGGGCTATTTCGAAACTATGTAAAAGTAGATTGGTGGTGGTTTAAGTGCCGTAACTGATTTCTAAAGAATCATTATGAAAATTTATTCTTTTAAAAAAATTATGTTTTGATATGTGTTCAAATACTTCATATTTACTTGTTCACTTTAAAGAATTTCTAACTCAAATATAAGAAAAAATATTAATGTTATTTATTGAAATTTCAAGGTAGAACTTCATTGTAAATAATCTTCTTCTTTTCTTCTTCCTCAGCCTATTCCCGTCTACTCCTGGACAAAGGCCTCCTCCATTCGCTTCCATGTCACTCATAGAAGCGAATGGAGGATGCTCTGTCCTGGCATACCTCTCAGGATTCCTCTAAATTCATACATCGTACCATGCACGCACGTCGATTATTCTGACTTCGAATGTGACCGCCTTTTAGTAATTGATTAATTTGGTCATGGCTCGGCTTCTTTTTCCACTCACGCTCCTTGTGTACAACTTTTTAACCATTCTACTCTATTCCATTCGTTCCATATGCCCAAACCATCTTTGGGATCCTTTTTTAATTTTATCCATGATGCAGTCATCTGCCTTACATTTCTTTCTTACGTCATCGTTCGGTATTCTATCATACAACGTTTTCCCGCACATTATTCTTGGTGATCTTATTTCTACGGCGTTTATCCTGCTTTCATCCTTCTTTTGCCAGCTCCAAGCTTCACTTCCATAGATGAGGGTCGGCACTAGAATACATGAGAGTTGGCACTAGAAAGGCTCTGAGAAATAACAGGACACAATAAAGCAGAAGAAGAAGAAGCAATTTCAATTCGAAAAACGGCTTAATCTTCTTTTTTTTATTCCACAAAGTTCTCAATTTAAACATTTTAAATTTATCCGCTATCCAGAAATCCCAAATTGTTCAAATTAATCTCAATTCTCCCATTTCTAACCACAAATCCCCTAGACAATACTATAATGTGTATAATCATAGGGCAAAAGTGTGGGCATTTCAATTTTAATCCTGCCGTCATTTATAATAGTTTTTTTGTACCCTAAGGCCCCAACGAATTAATAAAACAATATTCCTTCTTAAAAAAGAATACCTCAGAAGGGCTTAACATATTATTTTCAAACACAATCCAATCTAAAATTATGTTTTCTGTCGTTCGAACAGGGGTATCTGTATTTTTTATAAATTGATATTTTGCGGTAGAGATGTGGTCCCGTACAAAGACATATGTGTGGTAGAACGATAAACGACAGAATCTCAAATGCTGATATAAGAAAGGAATGTAGAGCGGAAGAAGGTATTATGAACAAAATTATGCAAGGATCGCTGCGATGGTTCAGACATATAGAACGCATGGATGGAGAAAGAATTGTTGAGAAAGTATACGTTAATGATGTAAATGGGGTACAGAGTCGAGGCAGACCGAGGAAAACATGGCATGACCAAATTAATCAAATTTTAAAGGTTGGTCGTGTTAGAAGTTGGAAGAATCGACGTGCGTGTATGACTCGTTGTATGAATGTGGAGGAAGCTGGAGATGTTTGCTAGGATAGAGTAGTGTGGCGTTCCATTCTCTCTGCCTACCCCTGCGGGGAAACGGCGTGATAGTTTATTTGTTTGTTGATGTATTATGTAAAAAGTACATGTTTACGAAAATAAAAAATAGAGGAAGACCAAGGAAAACGTGGCGCCATCAAATCGATCAAAATGACGACCTTCATGGTAGAGTGTCAAGTTCTACGACTGCTACACCGAAGGTCACGGGTTCGATTTCCGGCGACTGTAGCCATCGCCGGTCCCCAGCCTACATTTAATATTAAGCAATAGTTTTTTTCTAAAAGAAGAAGAAGAGGAGTACATAAAAACACCGGCGTATTCGAATGCAACGCTGTTTCAAATATTTAAAACAATAGGTAAGTAACAATATTTCAAACCAATTATTTAAAAAAAAGAAGAGTATATAAAAATACGCAGGTATTCGAATAGAACGTTGTGTCAAAATACAAAAGCGATCGGTAAATAACAATATTTCAAAGCAATCAGTATTTTCCAAAAGGAAGAGAAAAATAGTATATTATTTAAATCAAGCAGGTTATCGAATGCAATCGGTTTTTTTTTTCAAAAGAAGTAGAAGAAGAAGATTGGATATTTGAAAGAAAAAAAATAACAATAATAAAATCTCCACACGAATATAACTGCGAAACCAGGAGCGCAAGAAATCGGAATGGTTCTTTACTTAAATAGTTGCTGCAATACTTCACACCGAGCCACGAGCTGAATGGAACAACGTATGAATTGGATACGGGTTCCACCCTAATGCTACTTATCTCGCTCACTCTCATACGCATGAAAGAAACAACAACCATGAGTATTTTTTAACTAAAATTACTTATGTTTAAAAACGTTCCATACCTCCTAGCACGCTGTGAACTCCTGGTGCTTAATATTTTCAAAACATATTTTTGTATGGATAATTTGGCATATTAATGAAAAAATATATATTTCAAAACTTCGATTTCCGAAATTTGTTTTCAAGATTTTTATAAATTTTTGATTTAATAAAATTGAAAAGTGAACAATTTCTCTATACAAAAAGTTTAGAAATGAAATCTTGGTACCAGGATAGCAAAATGAATGGCCAAGAAGATACGAGTAATATGGGTAGTATGAAGTAGTATGTCAAAATTATACAAGTTTTTTCGTTTATATAAAAAAAATTGACAGGTGTAAAAATAAATTTTTCATTTGTTCCAATGACAATTTGAATAATTTCTTCAATATTCTTTTAAAGTTCTTGCTGGTGTTGGTTGGTTTTAAGTGCCTAATTACTGGCAAATAAAAAAAAGTGGATACGTGGAACATTAATTAAATCATATAACAGCTAATTTAAAAAAAAAAACGGTGGATACGTGTAACATAAATTAAATAAACACAAAAGTCCGGATCGTCCATGTCAACATGTGCAACATCGGAAAAACATTATGTGTTATTACATTAGGTGCTAAATTAAAAAAACGGTGGATTCGTGGAACACAAATTAAATAGACAAATGTGCACCACATTTTGTATTAAATTATTTTTATTTTGTTATTTTATTTTATATCATTGTATTTTATATTATTTGTTTTAGATTTATTTTGTGGATGTTGGAAGATCGAAGTGTGCGCGGGAGATGCCTATTGGTGGCGATGAGGTTCGCAACCCATCACACCGCGTCTCCCGCGGGGCGAAAAGAGATGGATGGAGTGCCGCATCGGTTAAAGTGTGACAGTCCATTCTTTCTGCCTACCCTTTCGGGGAGACGGCATGATGGTTAGTTAGTTATGAAGTAGGCATTTTTTCGAGATATTTTGCTATGAAAAAAAAATTTCAACACACAACATCGATTTCCGAATTTTTTTTTCAAGATTTTATAAATTTAAATTTAATAAAATTGAAAAATGTACAATTTTTCCATACAAAATGTTTTTAAATGAAATCTAGGGACCAGGATAGCAGAATGGCCAAGGAGATATGTGGATAGTTTATAGTATGCATTTTTTTCGGTTTTTTAAAGTATTGTGTACAGGCTCCACCCAATTGCTATTTATCTCGCTCACTCTCATACGCATGAAAGAAACGACAAGTACCTTCGATATTGTAAAAGTACTAATGTATAAAAACGTTCAATACCTCCTAGCACGCCATATACTCCTGGTGCTTAATATTTTCAAAACATAATTTTGTATGGAGAATTTGGGATTTAGGCATTGAAAACAAAAAATATTTCAATTAACTTCGAATTCTGAAATTTGGTTTTCACGATTTTATAATTTTTAATAAAAAAGTTGAAAAACGCACAATTTCCATATATAAAAAGTTTTAAAATGAAATCTTGGTATGAGGATAGCAGAGTCAAGAAGATATGTGGGTAGTTTGAAGTATGAATTTTTTTCTGTTCAAAACCGCATAATGTTTATTAAATGTTACAGAATTTTTTTTATTGTCAATATGCTATCCTGGTACTCAATAATTTTAATACTCGTATATATCGATATATCGACTCTAAAAATAAAATCTAATATTTCTCATTCTTTGGTGACATTGATACAATTTATGTTTGTAAAAAATGTTTGGACGTGTGGATTGGGGAAGGAAAACTCATAATTTAGAGCAAATTTTAAAGGCAAAGGAAGCTCTTTATTATAACATAATAAAAATAGTTATAATTTCTAGTAAAACGATAAGTTACAACAATAAAGCGGTTTATTCTGTGTTTTCCCTTTGAGGAGAACTGAATGATGATAAGTTAGCCAGTTAAAACAAAATCGATTTACACCCATTCGAATGATAGAGGACATTCAATTAAAGAATTTTGATACTGTGTTGTTTTTTCCCGCCAAATGTAAGACAGGTTAGGTGGGAATGAAATATCGGATTTACAAGTGCAGTGGTATTCAACCTGGGATCCGTAATTAATTTAATCTTCAAGGTCTACAATCTAATACGTTAAAATATTTATTATTTGTGTCTTGTTAAATGATTTACGATGCAGATTTTGTCTGGAATTTATTGAGAATTTATCAAATAATTTAAAATGAAATTTACTTATATAAAAAACTTTCTAACTTTTATATACAACTAGCTGACCCGGCGAACTTTGTACCGCCTCACAATCAATAAATGTTGCGTTATTTGTCTTTTTCTTTTTTATATATACTTTGTATTTTCAACACTATTAAAATTGCATATCAGACCTATTTCGGACAACCAGTCCTTCTTCAGTGATAAATACAATATTTTAAAGATACATATTTAAAATATTATACATTTTTTTTATATTTTAAATATGTATTATTATAATATGTATCACTGAAGAAGGACTGGTTGTCCGAAACATGTCTAATATGAAATTTTAATAGTGTAGAAGAAAAAGACAAATAAAACATCTACAATACAAAGTATGGCGAACATAGAAGAAATGTTGTGTTAACTTTTTAGTGAATTAAATTCAGTTATTTATTAAGTTAACATGATTACTTAAAATGAATTAAGTTCAATAAATGTGCAAAAAACAAAATGAGAAGTATTCGAATT
Source organism: Lepidostoma basale (assembly GCA_022606425.2). NCBI lineage: Eukaryota > Metazoa > Arthropoda > Insecta > Trichoptera > Lepidostomatidae > Lepidostoma > Lepidostoma basale. Next base: position 620,514 of record JAHDVF020001186.1, read on the forward strand.
ACATTGATATGAATGTAATTCACATGGCAGCAAGGGATTTGCTTTTTTAACCGAATCGAAATGATTAGCGTAGTATTGTTGCACTTCTTTCTGTTAAACTATAATATTTGCAGCACTCGGGTAGATTTTTTCCGATGTTTTAATCGTTATTCTGCTATTCGGGACGGAGAAAAATCCATCAAATCAAAGATCATCAAAATCGGTCCAGCCGTTCTTGTGTTATAAATGGTGTAACTAACACGACTTTGTTTTGTATATACCTATATACGAGTACATTAGCAATTATCAAAACAGCCGCTCCATACATAATATGAAAATTCTTCATAATTTATTTTTTGTGATTTTTAGGCGCTCCGTACAAAATTTTCTTCATATTTTTTTTCGTGATTTTTTCCGATGTTTTAATAGTTATTCTGCTATCCTAAAATAAAATGATTGATTGCGTTTATTTTAGGAATAAATCAATTATGGTCGAGTTTTTACTGTCACTTAGACAATGATTTTAAATTTAAAATAAGTGGATCGCTGCGTTGGTTCGGACATATGGAACGCATGGATGGAGAAAGAATGGTTAAGAAAGTATACGTTGATGATGTAAATGGGGTACGAAGTCAAGGCAGACCGAGGAAAACATTGGAATGACCAAATTAATCAAATTTTAAAGATTGATCATGTTAGAAGACGGAGGAATCGACGTGCGTGTATGACTCGTTGTATGAATGTGGAGGAATCTAGAGAGGTTTGCCAGGATAGAGTAGTGTGGCGGTCCATTCTCTCTGCCTACCCCTGCGGGGAAACGGCGTGATGGTTTGTTGTTGTTGTATAAGTGGCATGTTTTTTTATTGGTGAAATTAAACTTTTGCCATTCAAGAGCATTATAAAAAATTCTCGTATTTATAAAAATAAAAATATACGTCTTTTTAATATCAAAATAGCTAAACAAAATTGTTATTATTTTCTTTCCGGCGAAATTAAAAAAAAATGTATCAAAGAAAAGCAAAATATCAAAAAAAATCTTTTTGAAACAAAAAATCCAAAATATAAATTTACAATACAAAGTGCAGACAGGTATAAAATTAAAATAGAATTAAAAAATGGTCGATCTATAAAAATAATTTTGGTTTGCTACCCCTGTGTGGCCGTAATATTCAGAAAGGGTTACGAGACGAATATTCGACGCCTGCATCCAATAACATAATATTTTTACGGCCTTTTTATGCATTTCCCTGAAATGTTTTGAATCCTTTGTGTTGCCAACAATGCCTGCTTTATTGTCAGATCTTCCTTTATGTGTGGAAAGCCGACATTTTGTTATTCAAATTTCGTAACATAAAAGCCAAAACTTATATGTATTTATATATATAATTCATTTGATACCGAGAAGTGCTATGCCTTCAACCTTGGCCGATTTATTTATTATTTCTTCTTCTTCGATGGCCCTACAGCCAATATCGAACCTTGATCTCTAACTCCCCCTGTCCTCTACCACGACCCTCCCACCTTCATCCTCCTATTAATAAGCATCTCTCCCAACTCCAACCTCCCATCGTATCTTTGGTCGTCCAATCGATCATTATCTTCGAAGAGAAGACATTTGTATACAAGTAGTACAAAAAAACAAAACAAACAAACCATCACGCCGCCGAGACAATGGATTTCCACACTACTCTATCCTGGCAAACCTCTCTAGCTTCCTCCACATTCATACAACGAGTCATACACGCACGTCGATTCCTCCGACGACTAACATGACCAAGCTTAAAAATTAAATTAATTTGGTCATGCCATATTTTCCTCGGTATGCCTCGATTCCGTACTCCTTTTAAATCAGTAACGTAAAAGTAGTACTGCCTACAAGTAGTATCTTCTTTTTATTCTTCTCTTAATAGATCTGACGATCTGTGACACAGAAATCATGTCTCCCGGGATGATGAGGCCCAGCTGTCCCTCCATCTCTTTCAGCTTCTTCTAGGTGGTCTTCTAGGTGGACGGCGCGGCGTCCGGAGGGGATTTCTTAAGCGGCTGTATAGGCGAGTCTATCACTATCCATTCTGGTTACATGGTTCCTCCAGTATCTTTTTCTGGATCTACTCCACAGAACGATATCCTCTTTTTCGATATCAAGTTTGTCTTATATCTTATTCTTATTCTTCTTCCTTATTGTAGACCTATGTGGTCTGTTCTCCAGAGTGTTGCTCCTCCTGTGAGGTAGATTCCCAGCAGTCCTTCCATATTTTAGAAGATCTTCCACGAGGACCGAGTCCCACGAGGCTGATTATGCAATGCAATATAGGGAAGTCTGGTGGTGTCCATTCTTTGAACATGACCGTAACAGTCCTTTTTTCGCTGTCTGCTCGATTTTATAATATCCTCAACCTCACATATCTGTCTTATTCTGGTATTCTCCACGCGATCTCTCAGTGTCTTGTTTGCTATCGTCCTCAGTCTCTTTGTTTCGGAAGTCTTATATCTATGTTACGGATATGACCTCGGAGATTTTTTCCGGTAATGGATCTTAGGACCTTCATCTCCGATATTCTTAGCAGACCCTTGGTTCGTATAATGTCGTCCTGCGTCTTTACAGTTACTGTCCTTTCATTAAAACTAAGAATATCACACGAACTATTAAATAAGTTCCAATATTTCATCAGGTGTTTGATAAGAAATTTATGGATTAATTGTATCTCAATAGAGACCGATAGTAGTCGAGGCGTTTACAGGACATATGACCTGTCATTAATAGATGGCGCTTGTGTAGATGTACCTACCAACAGTGAAGTTATTAAAAAATATTAACATATATACAAGTTATAAAAAATTGTCAGACGTGGTGTCGTAAGAAGGGCGAAATGGTGAATGTTGTTAAACATAAAGCGATCGCTTAACCCAACCAATGACAGGTCATAAGTCCTGTAAACGCCTCGACTACCATATTCTGTTTCCAAATAATTAACATCTTCGTCTCTATTGAGATACAATTAATCCTTAAAAAATTATTAACCCGCAATGGGTTAAAATCCAGTATTTGTCTACAAGTTTTTGTGTACAAAAAATAAATTCTAAAGAAGTTTATGAATTATCTTAAAAATGCAATTATTCATTTTTATTTTCTTTTTATTATAAGTCTAAAACTACCTGTAAATACAAATTTCTAGGAATTTGTATAAAAAAATGTACCCATAATAATTTATTTAACTTGGTTAACACCCATTTGACAACCTTTCTGTTCCCAAGATTTTTTCATATTAAACACAAAGGAATATTTCTATACAAATAACGCAGGTAAGTTCGGGGTGTTTTTATGGCGCTAAGATGAACAGATGAAACGAAAGTGTTTAAGATGTGATTATGTAACAGACATAATGGTGTTATGGTAATCCTTAAAAATATTTTAATTATATTTATTTTTAGAATTTTAATTACCTCGGTAGCCTTTACAAGATTCTCGATTGAAAAATTTATTCAAATTATGATTGCTTGTGTTTTCATTTTGTAGATTATTTATAGAAATTTATTTTTGATATTTTTTTAAAACAAATATAGTCTTTTAAAAAAAATCTAATGATTTTACGGAAATCTCTGATGAAGGTTCATTTTAAATTTTAATTAAATAAAAATATATTATTTTTTTAAATTGTAACTTCCAATTCTTACCATTATTTAAAAAAAAATAAAGAAAAAACTCTTTCAACTTAAACTCTCTCCACATTCATACAGCGAGTAATACACGCACGTCGATTCTTCCGGCTTCTAACGTGACCAACCTTTAAAATTTGATTAATTTGGTCATGCCATGTTTTCCTCGGTCTACTTCGACTCCGTACTCCATTAAAACTTTTACGTATACTGTTTTAATCATTCTTTCTTCACCCATGCGCTCCATTTGTCTGAACCAACACAGCGATCCTTTCATAATTTTGTTCATAATACCTTCATCCGCTCTACATTCCTTTGAAATATCAGCATTTGAGATTCTGTCGTATACCGTTCTACTTCACATACGTCTTAGGGACCTCATCTCTACCGCATTTATTCTGCTCTCATCCTTCTTCTGACAGTTCCATGCTTCGCTTCCATACATAAGGGTTGGGACCAAAACTCCATTGAGAATGGCCATTTTCGCTTTCATTGATAAATTCTTGTTTCCAATAACTATTTTTAAAGCTCCATTCACTTTGTTACCCGCACCAACCCTTCTTTCAACGTCACTATCCGTTCGACCATCCGCTGTGAACATGCTACCTAAATACACAAATTGCCTCACCTGTTTCAAGTTCTCTTCGTTCACACTTATATTACAAGCTGTCAGTTGCTCTTCCCTTTAAAAACTAACACCTTTGACTTTCCGGCATTCATCATTAAATCGTTTGACTTGCATACCTGATACATTCTCGACACCAAGACTTGCAATTCGTCCGCACTATCCGCAACGAGGACGGCATCATCCGCGTTTTATTTAATTATTATTAAAATACACTTGTTTATAATTATGTTTTTTTTATATTCAAGATAAATTAATACCTTAGACGATCCCTTAGACGTATGTGGGTTGAAATGATGTTCGTCACGAATCAAATTCTGATATCAAGAATGTAAAGGGGAAAAACTGGTAGTTGTCACAAACTCGAGAACTCGGCCGTGCTGGAGGGTGTTCGATTTTTTGTCCCTGATAGATATCTCCGACAGCGACAGCATAGATTGTTTTACCTACCGGCCGCCAGAACCAACCTGCCTCTGGTGACACCGGTGGGAAGAGCAATTAATCTGCTGAACGCAGTCTCCTCGGAGATCAATGTCTTTCATATTAGTGAAAGTACGTTCAGAAAGCAAATACTCTTAATTCTGGAGAGTATCCTGTCTTCCTATTGTCAAACCCTCTCTCATGCGTTTCTGGTAGTATACTATACACAATATATTATTTTATCTGTTCTCAATAGATAGATTTGATTTGATTTGATTTGATACATTGCCGCGCTTTGAGCTTAGTTATTGCGCAAAAAACTGGAAGATATGGTTACGCCAAAACCAGTTTATTATAAAATCTAATCTGGCCTGCAATATATGTGTATTCACTAACGTGTGTATAATATATATGTCACACTTTAATAAACTTATGTACACAATGTATAGATAACCAAACATATGTGGAAAAAAATTTCCCACGGCAATATGTAATGATGTAGACAAGTACCTAATTACATACATATGTAATTTGTCTATTCTTTGTAACAAGGTAAATACCATTGTGACAGGTCAAAAGTAATGTCCGGTATAATTATATGTAATTATGCCCTCAAAAAATTGTAATCTTAGTCCATTGTTTTGGCCGAAACACTATGACACTTTAACATTATAAACTGATAAATGCAAAAAAAATGTTTTATGTATCACAATTGTGTCTTTATTTTTCGCGATAGCGTTTCGTCAACCTATGTTGACATCAACAATTGTTACAATAATATATCAAATGTCGCGCAAAATAAAAATACAATTGTGATACATAAAACAAAGTTTTTTTAATTTAACAGTTTATAATTGTTATCTTGATTACGTAGGAATTAATTTATTACCGAGGTGAAGAAAATTGTGGCAGTCAATTCTTTCTGCCTACCCCTTCGGGGAGACGGCGTGATGGTTAGTTAGTTAGTTTCTTTTTCAAAATAGTAAAGAAAGTGTATGTACGGAATGGAGTAATGAAAAGTTAGTATATTTTTATAAATAAATAATGGGTGCCTTACTTTTGGGCGCGCTGTATGCAATATCCACTTGACGTTGTTTCGGTTCTGTCAATACTCCCGACAATAAGACTCTCATGGAAAAGCAAATACAGGAGGGACGGAACTCTCGGCCCTTGTCTGTGCCCTCTAGGGCAACTTGACCGTCTCTCATTCAGAGAGACGGAACGAACTCAATTTATAAAGTAATCTAATATCATTTGATAATGCATTTACAAGGCGAAACATCTAATTCCCATAAAATATAATAAACTTCTAATTTAAATTAAGAATTAATTTTATCTCAATCGAGACGAAGATGTAAATTATTTGGAAACAGAATATGGTGGTCGAGCCGTTTATAGGACTTATGACCTGTCATTGGCTAGATTAAGCGATCGCTTTATGTAATACAACATTCCCCATTCCACCCTTCTACGAACACCACGTCTGACAATTATTTGAAAGTTGTATACTCGTATATGCTACCATGTTGAGAAACATTTCACATATTTTAGTTCAATCTACACTAGCGCCATCTATTGAGACTAGAGGTAAGCATTAAGTAGAAAATCTATTATATTATATATTAATGTAATGTGAAAGGCTATCAACCCAATTATCACACATTACTAGATAACGTCTGGAGAAAACTCTCCAATTTTTATATGCTTTTTAATTTTTGACCAGTTCTTATACAACATTTTGTTTTGAAACGAAATGTTCTAATTTAAAAATGATCCCTGAGATGGTTTGGACATATGGAACAAATGGACCAGAAGAGAATGGTTAAAATGTTGTATACAAGCAGTGTGATTGGTAAGAGAAGCCGTAGAAGACCAAGGTAAGCATGGCATGACCAAACTGATGACTCTTGTGGCAGAGTGGTAAGAGCTTAACTGTCTAACCGAAGTTCCTGGGTTCGATTGCAGTGTGATTTTGTAGATTTCACGTGACAATAAAATGGTGATAGATTAGCAACCTATCATATGCCATTAGTGAGTTAGAAAGTTTCAATCCTGGGATTGGTTTGCAGCAATTTCTTCTATTCTTCTCTTCCATTCTTCCCTGTTTTGTGCAGCGCTTTTGAAATCTGCATATGATGAGCAGCGCACGTCCACCAACAGCTCCTCCAGGTACTCTCGGCGTGGGCGTCCCCTAGAGTTTGTCCCCTCGGTCATACCCTCCATTATGGCATGCAAGAGACCTTCTTGACGTATTACATGGCCGAACCATCTTGCACGCCTTTCAGACAAGGTCCTGAGCAGGTGCCTTCCTCCTTCGATTTCTTGAAGAAATTCCTCATTCGTGATGTGGTCTCTCCAGGAAATTCTTAATAGTATTCTATAGGACCACATCTCAAAAGCCTCTAGTCTCCGCTTATCTCTTTCGGATAGGCACCATGTCTCGCAGCCGTACATCAAGATACTCCATACATAGATCTTGATGAGGAGTATTCTCAGTTTTAGGTCTATATTTTTTGATTTTTCGATGATAATAATAGTAATAATAATTATGTTAATAATAATAATAACAATAATAATATAATAATAATAACAATAATAATTATTATTATTATAATACTAACTCTTGCGACTCCTGATCCCTGTGGTTTAGAATTTCTGACCGCTCTTTATGACCAGGGATATATAACCTTGTATTGGGGCAAATGAATAGAATTTAAAACAAAGAATATTAGCATGCCATAGGCGAGGAGACCTTCTTTGTGCATGGAAAGAAAAAATCCTTTAATCATCTCAGACAACAAGCCTCTCTATCTCATTAGAACCCTGATTAATTGTTAGATTGACAGCGAGACTTAAGGCGAGGGGTTGATTATCCTTAAGGGGTTGGCTGTCTCTTGGGGGTGGCACGCGAGGGGTAGTTTTTGCCGAGAACTTTTAGGCGGATTATTTAATGCCATCTATTGAATAGCCCTAGGGATAATTAATTAGATTAAAAAAATACTGTGATTTCCGCGAATTTTAATACATTTTTTTTCATTAGACATTTATTAAGATTTTAATTTGAAAAAAGTCTAATCTTACTCAGAAAAAACATTTGTTATTCAAATTAAGTAAAAAAACAACTCAACAAAAAAATAATCATTGTAATTTCTAAAATCTCTAATTCACTCTTCACAAACCAGTTTCGGGTGGTACACATCCTTCTTTAGTCAAAAAATATTAACAAGATTGACGGGTTTGAAGTTTACACTGAAGCAGGATAAGTTACTCCCGAAACATGTTTGTAAGGAGTGTAATAAAAAATTGTGAAAATTCAATATTTTTCATAAGTTTTTCGAATATTAAAACAAACAGTTATTTTTTAATAATGTCTATTTTTATGATATTTAATGAAAAAAATTAAATAAAGTAAATTTTGTTTCATAAATTGAAACACTACAAATGTAAAAAAAAGTACGTAAAGTGAAATTTTGTTTTTCGTTAAAAATTTAGTTTTATTGTTTATTACATAATACTATAAAACTCCATATTAAATTATTAATACGAATAAAAACAATACACAACTTTTTTCGAATGGCTCCTTACATTATTACAACGCAAGCAAAATCAATGTAAACGGTTTAGCTTTAATATTATATAGGTTCTTACGATATGTGATAGATAGCTAATCTAGCTAAGCTACAAATTATGATTGACAATGTTAAAAGCTCGACACCAGAGAGCGCCAACGTATATTTCGGACCTCTGCGTGACACCCATGCCAAAGGAAAAGCAACGTTCACTCAGATCAGTAGAAACAAATGCGAACAACGTTACAATTCCATTCAGGCCCAATAAAGCAAAGTTTTTATGGTCGTGTTTTCAGCGTTGCGGGTCCGTTGGCTTGGAATAGCCTCCATGTTAGTATTAAGTATGAGGATGTAACGTTAAATTTAACAAACTTCTAAAGACTGCACTGTTCGGTCAGTAATTTCTTAGCGCCCTTGGAGCAATTGATTTTACAAAACGGCGTACTTAAAATATAAGTCATCATATATAATAATAATATTAAAATAATCTATCGCCATTTTATTGTCATGCGAATTCTACGCCAGAACAAAGACAATCTAAGAATCACACTGTTATCGCTGAAAATCGAACCCAGAACATTTAGTATGACAGTTATAAATTTTGTCACTCTGTCGGAAAGGCAACGTCACATATTTAAATAATAATAAATAGAAAAAGCATATTTATTGTTTCTTGAACAATGATGTAAAACTACATATTAAATAATTAACACGAATGAAAGTGTCTGTTTTCTAAAAGTTTTATTACATGACATGTTTCAACTTTCTATAGTTTTCCAAGGACATTAAATAATTCCAATAAATTATCATAAAACTCAAATGATTTTACTGAAATCTCTTGATGGATGTTCATTTTAAATAATACAATATTTAACTACTTCCACTTTTGTCTTCGACAGCAACTGCTGTCGAAATAAAGACAAAAGTGGAAGTACTCGTAGTTAAAAAACATCGTTTTATTTAGTTATTGTATGATAAAACTTCTAGAAAACAGATGTTTTCGTTCGTATTAATTTACAATAATAGTATTTGATTATTATAACTGTCATTAGTTTAATTTCACCAACGTGCATTGTGTTTACATATAAATTATTTGATAATGCTTTTGCATGGCGAAACATGTCATTCCCATTACATATGATAAAACTTCTAGAAAACAGACGTTTTATTTCGTATTTATTACTTAATTATTAAAATAATCAATTGTTTCGGCCGAAACACTATGATAATTCAAAATTATTAACTGTTAAAATTTAAAACGCAGTTATGGTAAAACATTTTTTTATTATTATTTGCGACAGCTGTTTCGCCAACCGATGTTGGCATCATCAGGCTTTATAATAAGTTTTTCGTTTATGTGGAGAGTTTTCAACTTGTTAATTCATTTACACTAACTATCCTAACGTCACGTCGTTTCAAATTCCAATTCATTGAAACCATTCCATCGCGATAAAAAAATTAACAAATCAACGAGATAAAAAAATACGCAAAAACTTAAATGGTTCTAATAAACAAGTAGCGATTCAAATATCTCGGGTCTTGATTTCGCATTAGGGCTCCTAAATTATGCAAATTTTAATCAAAAGAGCTTAAATTCTGTTCAAAAAACACTCCCCGGGCACGATGGAGGCGATACGTGTTGAAGATAAGGAATGTAAATTGAAAATAAGGAAATTTAAGGAATACACGCCGGAACAACACCGGATATGGACCGAACTAAGCAAACAGTTTAGCCTGGCGTTTCTAACTAACTAACTTAGATTAACCCTTCAAGCTCCAGTCTGGGTGTTTTTACCCTTCGATAGCGTCAGCATTGACTGTTTTATCTCCTAACCTGCAGAACTAACCTACCTCTGGTAATGCCGATGAGAAGAGCAATTAAACTGCTTAACATAATCGGTTCAGAGATGAACGTCTTTCATATTTATGAAAGTTCGTTCAGAAGACAAATACGCTTGACTTTAGAGAGAATCTAGTCTTCCTAAAGTAGAACCATCTCTCATGCGTTCCTAATATTTACATGTTCTCAAATAGATGTTTTAAACTGTAAATATGTTTATAATGTCTTTTGAGAAAAATAAACGTGCTTGATTTAATTTGAAATATACAAAAGCGATTTTTTAACATACAGTACATAATATTATCGATGTGGTTATCTGGCAATTAGATCTCTTAGGCGAATGTATGTTATATCTGTATATGATAGAGCGAAGCATGGAACTGGCAGAAGAATGATGAGAGCAGAATAAATGCGGTAGAGTTGAGGTCCCTGAGACGTGTGTGTGATAGAATGATATACGTCAGAATCTCAAATGCTGATATAAGAAGGGAATGTAGAGCGGAAGAAGGTATTATGAACAAAATTATGAAAGATCGCAGCGTTGGTTCGGACATATAGATCGCATGGATGGGGAAAGAATAGTTAAGAAAGTATACCTTAATAATGTAATGGAGTACAGAGTCGAGGCATGGCATGACCAAATTAATGAAATTTTAAAGGTTGGTCATGTTAGAAGTCGGAAGAACCGACCGTCAACCGACGAAGTCAGTTGACGACCTTTGTGGCAGAGTGGTACAAGCTCTGACTTCCATACCGAAGGTTCCGGGTTCGATTCCCGGCGATGGCAGTGTGATTGTCACACTGTATTTGATCTGGTGTAGAACTCACGTGACAATAAAATGGCGATAGATTGGCTACCTATCACATGTCATGAGAATCAATATAATAGCTAAAATAAATAGTATACAGTAATTGGGTTCAAACCACCTATTGTATACATAAAAAAAAAATCAACGTGCGTGTGTGACTCGCTGTATGAATGATGTGGAGGAAGCTAGAGAGGTGTGCCAGGATAGAGTAGTGTGACGGTCCATTCCCTCTGCCTACCCCTAGTTTGTTTGATAAAGTATCAAATGCATATATCAGAAGTGCGAATAAAATCTACCATCTACCGGTCATGAGAATCAATAGCTCAAAAGGTGTATACAGTAATTGGGTTCAAATAACCTGATGAAAAAATTTAGAAAGCCACAATAAAAGGTCCATGTAACTTCCCAAGAACCAGCAAAGATGTTAGACTTGTTGCAAAATAATATCTCTGATTGACAATTTTTAAATATTTTTTAAAAAATAAAACGAATTCAGACAATACCTTTATAAACTACTAATGATGCTTAATGAGACAAAGGGGGCATGGAGCACCCCAGCCGGCATCCAGCTGGTTATCAAACTCCATTGAAGAATAGAAGACACGTATTTCTGTAAGTTAGTTACCCGAAATAAGTTTTTCAGCTAAAAACGTTCCTTTGCGGAAATTTTATTTAGATTTATATTCACGTCCGTTTTGATAAATTCGCCAAAATCGTAAATTTTCCCTTTAAAGGTTCTTTATACAATATTTTTTTCCGTAATTAAAAATCCTCGGATACGCGAGTACAATTTACGATAAGTGTCTTTTAAAAGCTGTTCCTGAGTTATACTAGAAAAAATATTACGAATACTTGTTTTTTTTATGAAATTAATTTTATCTTTATTTGCTCCACAGGTACCTATATCAACAGTCAGCTTACTTAATATTAGAGAAATAAGATCTATGCTGGGAACCCACCTTTTTTGTTTTGTTACATAATTTTCTAACCGATCATAATTATCAGATACAGCATTCACATTAATTTTTTATATTTAAAACACGTCTTAATGCGCCCATGGGGCGATTACATCACAAAAAACCCGCTAAAAAAGTTAGCATGTCATACTAATATTTTATTTTTATCATAATTTTTTTGACATAGTATTAAAATCCAATTCTTCTTTCAAAAGAAGAATCGGACTGAGATAGACAGCTTTCGGAAACATGAGTTACATCCTTAAAAACTGGATAATATCGATCAACCTGAAAAGAAAAGTCTATGAAGCCTGCGTTCTGCCAGTTGGTACTTATGGTCTTGAAACTGTTACACTGTCCAAACAAAGTGCTGAAAAACTACGAGTGACCCAAAGAGCCATGTTAGGAATAAGGCTAAGAGACAGAGACGTCAGAAACGATACGGTGAGAGAAAAAACAAAGGTCACTGACATTATCCATCGGGCGGAGACTCTAAAATGGCAATGGGCAGTACGTAGCTAGAAGCTCAGACGATAAGTGGACCAGAAGACTACTGACTTGGAGACCGTGGACGGCAAAGAGAAGTGCAACAGACACCTGGATGCAGTCTGCACAGGACAGAGTGACATGGAAGCGAATGGAGGAGGCCTTTGTCCACATTATATTATAATGTCTAGAACAAGATAATATAACAATTTTCTTTGTGTTTCTTTCATATATTGAGTTTATATCAGTGCAAGTAATGAGCTTTAAATATATAGGAGTAGAGATCTGCAGCCATATTGACCATTAGTAAGAGAACAAGTAAATAAATTCTCTGCCGTGTCAAAGTGCTTAGAGAATCTGGTCTGAAAGAACAAGCTCGTTAGCATTGACAGCAAGGTCAGAAGAAGAAGAAGAAAAATTTAATCAAAATTACCCACGAGCAACCCCTGGAGCACATTAGTTCATTATTCCGAGTTGACTACGCGCTCTTTAAAATTAAAAATGCCTTTTTTTACATCGAAAACGTTTTAAAACGAAATTAAAGTAGGTACTTTCGGCTGTCGCTGTCCCAATATTGTACGGGATAGTACAGGATGGCTCAAAGTTCTCACTCGGCGTGGAGTTTGTTTATTTCGGCTAACAGGGACGTGTTTCCAAAATACAAAGCTAACTGGGGCACGGAAAACTCTGCTGTTCTGTTACTCGTCGATTTTAATATTTTAGCTAGAGAGTCAATCCAAGAGCACAAGTTGGAAACATGAACTGGCTGAAGATATTTGAAAGGTGGAGTATCACAAAACAACCTCCGTGGCAGAGTGGTAAGAGTTCTGACTACTATAACGAAGGTCCTGGCATCGATTCCCGGCGATGGCAGTGCGATTGTCACACTTTTTTTTGTCTGGTGTAGAATTCACGTCACAATAAAATGGCGATAGATTTTCTTCTATGTTTGCCATACTTTGTGTTGCAGATGTTTTATATTTTTCTTTTTTTTTATATACATTGTATACAACATACACTTTTTAATAAAATCAATTTTCGGACTACCCAGCCCTTCTTCAGTGATATTGTATAGATATTCACAATATTATACAATTGTTTACAAATATGGTCAGTTTTGACAGAGCTATTTCGGTCTGTCAAAACTGACCATATTTGTAAACAATTTTATAATATTTTGAATATCTGATGACTATATAATATCACTGAGGAAGGGCTGGGTAGTCCAAAACAGGTTTAATATTTAATTTTAATTTGTTTAAAAAGGGAGTGTTGTATACAAAATTTATTAAAAAAGAAAAATATTAGCTACCTTTCACATGTAATAAAAAATCCAAGTGTCACATCCATTGGACCGATATGGTCAAACTATATGGTCGATATGGTAATATAAATGTTCTCCGGAGAGCCATATCTAATAGGGAATTATTGAAAAAATATATTAAAGTCACAACACAAGGAACTGAACTGGCTTGATGAGCGTTGAGGAGCTATTTCCAGCTGCCAGGGATAGAGTCACCTACTTTCTAGTGATAGCTAACGTCGGGGAGACCTGACAAGACACCGGAAAAAGAATAAGAGGGAATAATCTAAGAGCATTGTGTGAAAACACAACTTGCAACGCTACGAAAGCCTGGATTGGATGATGCCCAAGAATCAAATGATATGTGTGTCCTTGCTAAGACTGACAGTTGGTACTTATGGTCTTGAAACTGTAACATTGTCCAAACAAAGTGCCGAAAAACTACGAGTGACCCAAAGAGCCGTGTTAGGAATAAGCCTAAGAGACAGAGTCAGAAACGATACGGTGAGAAAAAAAAACAAAGGTCACTGACATCATCCACCGGGTGGCGACTCTAAAATGGCAATGGGCAGATAACGTAGCCAGAAGCTCAGATGAAAAATGAACGAAAAGACTGCTGACTTGGAGACCGTGAACGGCAAAGAGAAGTGCTGGGCGACCGTAACTACGGTGGAAGGATGATCTGAACAGACACGTCGGAATAACCTGGATGCAGTCAGCACAAGACAGAGTGACATGGAAGCAAATGGAGGAGGCTTTTGTCCAGGAGTGGACGGTAATTGGCTGAGGAAGAAGAAGAAGAAGACATTATACTTTTTAATGCCTCACTATGACTAACGATGTTATCTGCACACAATAAAATAAATATTCTAGAAAACAGACGTTTTCATTTATTTTAATTATTACAAATAAGGTTTGGACATATGGAAAGGTTTAATATTTTTGACAACGTAAATTTTCTAGAAAACTTATTTAATTTTTAATACGTTTATATCTCCTATTTCTATAGCATTATCAATTGTTTTTGTTAATGTCACACATAATAATGATAATTCAATTGTTTTGTAATAGTCTGGCAAGGAGAAAGTTGAAAGCTAATGTTTTCATTAATAATAAATATTTATAGTCCCTTCTCTTTATTTACAAAAATCGAATAAATTACATCCCTGGGAGATAGGTAGGCACTGTACGTTTTAAAGCATTTCACAAACTCCCAACCTTGTCTATGGCGAAGCTCAAGCGGATTGGGTAGACGTTTTGCTTTTTATTTTATTCAAAAAAAAGAACTAATGGTTCTCTGACACGCCATCCAATCCCGATCGTTGGCGCTCTTTTTTGACAGGAAAACGCGCGCGAATGTTGCCATAGGTGAATTTTAATAGGTACCCACCCATTTAACCTCAAAGTTATGGCCGGTGAAAACATAATATCAAAGTAAAATGGGTCATTTTTTGTAATTTAGACTCGTGTACTTTTTTACTGGACCATTAAATTGTCCTTGTAGCCACGTTGTACAAAACGCGGATTTTTTTGCTTGAATTTCATTATTTTGTACAACTTTTAATCATGTTAATTAATTATCACGTCACTTTAAGCATTATTTAAATCTCAACATTAATAAAGGGGCGGGCATAACTGATATGAACTTATTTTTTAAATCACTAAGGTACTTTGTCATTTAAAAACAATGTTATACGGGCCACATATTTATGTGATGTGAATATTTTTTCGTCTGCATTTTATTTTTAAAATTTATTTCAAAATAATAACAATACTGAAAGAAGAAGAGTCCATTTAAAATGTGCAATCATCTCTCTCATGTTAAAGAGAGATCAAAATAAGAGTTCTTGATGATCCGATTTAAATGATGGCCTCATCTCTTCCATGTTAAAGAGAGTTAAAAGAAAATTTATTGAGTTGTAAACTAACTAACTTATTCACCATCACGCCGTTTCTCAGAAGGGGTAGGCAGGAAAAATGGAATGCCACACTTTTCTTTCCTGACATACTTCTCTTGCTTCCTATACATTAATACATCGTGTCATGTAAGAACGTCAATTCCTCCCCGACATTCAATATTTGATTTATTCGATCGTGCTACGTTTTTCTCGGTATTCCTCTATTTCTAGTTCCATTTACATCGTTAACATATACTTTTTTTACCATTCTTTCTTCATTCATGGAACTGGAAAAAGAAGGATGAAAGTAGAATAAATGCAGTAGAAATGAGATCTCTTAGATTAATGTGTCGTTACTCTGTGTATGATAGAGTGTCGAATGAAAATATAAGAAGTGAATGCGGTGCGAATGATGGTGTTATAAACAAAATAATGAAAGGATTATTAAGATGGTTTGGACACATGGTAAGAATGAATAAATAAAGAATGGTAAAAAATATACATGTTGACGATGTAAATGGAACTAGAAAAAGAGGAAAACCGAGGAAAACGTGGCACGATCAAATAAATCAAATATTGAATGTCGGCCACGTGAGGAGTCAGAGAAATCGACGTGCGTGCATGACACGATGTACGAATGTTGAGGAAGCGAGATAAATATGTCAGGAAAGAAAAGTTTGTCAGTCCATTATTTCTGCCTACTCCTTCAGTGAGACGGCGTGATGGTTAGTTAGTTAGTTAGTTAGTTGAATATCGGCCACGTGAGGAGTCAGAGAAATCGACGCGCGTGCATGACATAATCTGTGAATGTTAAGAAAGCGAGAGAAATATGTCAGGAAAGAAAACGACGTCGACGACCTTTGTGGCAGAGTGGTAACAGCTCTGACTTCCATACCGAAGGTTCCGGGTTCGATTCCCGGCGATGGCAGTGTGATTGTCACACTGTATTTGGTCTGGTGTAGAATTCACGTGACAGTGAAATGGCGATAGATTGGCTACCTATCACATGTCACGAGAATCAATATATTAGCTAAAAAATAAATTGTATACGGTAATTGGGTTCGAACAACCTGTTGCATACATAAATAAATAAAATTAAAAAAGTGTGTCAGTCCATTCTTTCTGTCTACTCCTCCAGGGAGACGACGTGATGGTTAGTTAGTAAGTTATATGTAATAGCTGTCTTTTGGTATAAAGAATTTAAATTTGAACCTGTTAATCATAATAGTTGTGTGTTCGTTTGCTATTAGTCTTTTAAGGGCTGTTAAGTTCGTAAATTTTCGCATTTTCAAATGTCATGTGCTAAATGAAATGTCGCATATCTGAACAGACTCACAGCGACCGTGGGCGTGCGTGTTTTAGAAATAAGTATTGAAATGCGCGGTCACGAATAGATTGCAAAAGGCTTCGAGTAAAGTTTAATAGGAATAATTCACAAAAAAGCT